>OX637851.1:2142836-2794654 GCA_951802695.1 Nomada ruficornis
CTGTTTACCTGTAGGAATATATTTAAGTATTATTTTTTGTTCAATTTTTTCTCGTGAAAAATAATATTTTATATTGATGTGCTTTGAACGCTTATGATGTGTTGGATTACTTGCGATAGCTATGCAACCATTATTATCCTCAAAAATAGTTATTGGTTCCTTTAAATCTACTTTTATACTTAATAGTAAGGATTTCAACCAGCAAGCTTCTTTAGTCCCTTCATATAACGCCATATAGGCTTCTGTTGAGGAAGTTGCAACTGACCTTTGCCGCTTCGTATTCCAACATCGAATTCATGTCGAACATTTTAAATATATATCCCGTTGTACTTTTCCGATCAAGTTCATTTTCTGCCCAGTCGGAATCTACATAACCAGTCAAAATGTTTTTATAATCGTTTCTTTTGTAAATTAAACGATAATTTAACGATCCTCTAATATACCTTAAGACCCTCTTTAGAATTTGCCATAATTCTTTTTTATTTTTATTTTGATATCTACTCAGCAAGTTAACGGCAAAGCATAAATCAGGCCGTATGCATAACATGGCATTGTTACGAGCCGGGGCTGTCGGGAACGCCTGGACCGGCGATGTTAATATCACTCAAGGAATATGGTTGAGAATTTATTAGTTGATTCTTGAGTTTCAATTATTGTTTGATACAACTCGAGCGGTTAAGTTGTATCCGTGGGAACGTTATCACTAATGTAAAGAATTACGGAGTAAATATAGGTTTTAACGAATCTACTCGATTTATTGGTGAACAGTTATAACTTTATATAGTAATCAGTTGTTTATACAAATGTAATTGTCGTGACATCAATTATTAGAGTGTGTATTATTACCTAGGTTGCACGGTGTTGACGCACTGGCGATGCGGGGTCGGAGAACGGTTACAAGGCGGTTATATATAAATAATATATAATATATAACAACGGTTATTGCCGAAAGAACTTCAACCGCACTTCGCGGATTCCAACGGGTTAACTTTGATTTGAATGGTGCTCTAAGCCCAATTCTCACTGAATGTAACCGACTCTGTACTAGCGTAATGCGACGTAACTATGCACGTAACTGTGTAGTTATGAACCGAAGATGAGCAAAATCGAAGGGTTTACATAGTGCAAAATGTATGGAGGGGACTCATTAGAGACCTTCATATATGGTAAGATCGCAGGGTCTTGGCCGAATCACGCATGTACTCAATCGGTTATGATAAATTCAGTTGATATCAAAAGGCTCTATTATTCGTATGATAGTGAGTGAAAATCCTTGGGCGTCTTCTGTTTTAGGCAAGATCGGACGGCACGTGCGAGTGCAGCGTAAAAGAACGTTATTCATACGATAGTGAGTGAAATCCTTTAGCGTCTTCCGTTCTTAAGGGCCCCGACTCCTTTGGGGCCAACTCCGAATCGATCTAGGCGCCATTCGACAGAACGGGCGTTAGTGAAAACATAAAAATCTTCTGCATCGGCATTTGTCGGGGTGACATCTAAAGTCATTATACAGAATTATAAACTCATGGTGTGACATCTAACGTCATTAGGCAAAATTATAAATGGAGAGTGGGAGGCCATAGTTGTCAAATCACATGCTTTGAGTGTTTTGTCGCGCTGTTGCCACATTTGTTACAACCCTGGCCATCAGCAAAATGAATCGGCTCGAGCCGAGATTTCGATTCCTGCCGGATATACATACATATAGCTGCTGAACCGCTGGAAACTTTTTTGTAGGTTCGATCCCCCTATGCTATCATTTTTTTTACATTAATGTTTTTTTAATTCCTAACTATATGACAATGATCAGTATTTGCTTACCAATATTTTAAAAACATTTGTTAAATTTTTTAATTTAATATACGTAAATATGAACTTAGAGCGCTCTTCGTGCTACCGTTTCCCTTGCCATGTATCTTGCCAATTATGGTACTGTTTAATATTTTTAACATTAAAATAAAATGTATGAAGCGCATTATCAGACGTCTTAGATTGAACAGTCTTGATGAAGTGCAGGAAAACTCGTGTGATGTTTTAATACTATTTCGCTTTTCTTTTATACCACACAATTATTTCTTTTTTACAAATAATCAGAAATAAAGGAAAATATTTATTCGTACAAATTTTATGCGAGTACCGAATATGCATATGTATATTGATAATTTTTAATTCATTTCATTCGCTTTTTCCCATTGTTTTGGTCATTGTATAGGATGACAAACGAAAAATACGGAGACATAGTTGATATTGTCATATCTATTAAAGTTTTGCTTTTTAGGAAAACTTCGATAGATTCGACTCAAGTTGAGATTTTGATTTTTGCCGAACATAAAAGAGAATAGTGCAAATGAAAGAGGAGATACGAGGGTCAAGTTAAAAAAAACAGATTGATAAAACAATATTAATATGTGTAAGAAAATTTTTGGAACTTATGAGAGAAGGGCTCTTATTGCTGCTTGACATAGGTCAGGCACAGCCAACTGGCGGGCCGCGGGCCACGCGGTTCATCTTACAAACAAATGACGGCCCTCACACCTGCGTCATAGTTGCGGTGTCACGCTGATTCCCGTCTTGCTGGCACGTCATAGGTACATCTGACGTACATAGCTCTATCTTTGTCTATCATAGCTTTCTGTTGCTTAGAGCGAAGCATAAGATGATCGAAAAGGACCATTGTGACATTGTATTGTACAGACTACGGTCGTGAGAGCTAAACAAAACAACTTTTTAACACATACACGACGACATAATCATTTGAATACCTATTCAAACGCCATCGATAATCTTACATATATTTTAATTATATTACAATTATATTATTGTTGTATAGTATAGTTAATATATTTCATATATATTAACATAGCAGCTTTATTGGTAATATAAATGAAACATACCACCAAATGATTGAAATTTTGAGTTACACATTTTGAGCTTTAGATTGACGTGTATACACGTCCAAATGATAGAAATATCAAACAGTTCCATAATTGGCAAGATACATGGGAAGAAAACGGTAGAAAAAAGCGCTTCAACATCATATTTACGTATATTAAATTAAAGTATTTAACAAATATTTCTAAAACATTTGTAAACAACTATTGATCATTGTCATATACTTAGTGTTGGATATTTACTAGTGATAGTAAATATAATATATAATGCTGTAGCAAAATTGTCTCAACGTTCTTAGAAATGTCTTACTAACATAGATAGTAAGAGAACCAGATGGGTCTGCACTTGGAGAGTCAAAAGGGCCTAGGTTGTAAAATGAAACAATGCGCATTCGTAGGTATAAGTGGACCCCAGTTCTTTGGGTGTTTTCGTTCAGTTCTAAAGAGCATATCATAGAGAGAAGACATTCCTTCGGAGCTATTTTAAATACACGGATTGAGAAAAATATAATAGTTATTTTATTTAACACACCATATCCAATACTTAGTATTGAAAAAAGAATGAATGTAAAGAATATACCCCAAGGGGACTCGAACCTACAAAAAAGTTTGCAGCGGCTCGAATCAGCATCTCGGCTCGAGCCGATTCATTTTGCTGATGCTTATGTTATAATTGTAACAGATGTGACAACAGCGTGACAGAGGTTTGATACGTGCCGGCAACTATGCCTTACTGGTGTCTGTATGCACGCATCACGTATTCACGTATGAATCGCCGTTCGTGGTGTGAAATTATAACTTACATTTACCGACTGATTTGTATTTTTATCGACCCTGACGGTAACTTGCCCAAATTCACTACAATATTCCATAAACGCCACCGACGGAAAATCAGTGAACTATTCTTACGTCGGATGCGTGCAAATCGTATTTTACTTTCTCCGCTTTCCAGAAGCGATAAATTGTGAAAAATCGAATTTCTGTGATCTTGTGATAGTTCAAGGAAGCCCTAAAGGTTGTTTGAGCAGTGAATAAACCATTAAATCGTCCAATATTTGCTACATGTGAAATGTGTCAACATGTCTGCAGCCATCTTGTTGCCTACATCGTTGTCTGTCTCAAGCTTGCCAGTTTCAGAAACACTATTCTTCTCAACGAATGGTGTTTATTCGCGTTCAAATATACCTGTAGGGCTGTGGTGAAGTCTATCCGTGTGTTCTATATCCGCGAAAGTTTCATTAAGGCAATTATCGAGACAACAGTCGAAAAATTAGAAATCGGGTCTCTCTGTCGCGCATGGCGTATACGTGCATGCTTTCCTTTGTTTGTGTGAGTGCACGCACACACGTCATGGCGCCTGGAGTCGGGGCCCTTAAGCAAGATCGAACGGCACGTGCGAACGCGGCGCAAAAGAAATGTTATTCATATGTAACATCTCCCCCCCCCCCCCGGATGAAACATCGCATTTCGCATGATGCTTTCACAAAGAAGGGAAAACGGTCAAAGATTTCTTTTAATATTTAGAAGGTGTGAAAATTTGTCGGGTGTAGTGTATATGTGTGTGTACTTATTGCTACCGTGGTTGTTGCGGGGTCTGCCTCATCTGGTGGTGGGAGCAACAAAGCCCAACTCCATCCACCCTTGGGCGACGTCGTACGGGGGCTGTCCGGGGAGACGGTCCAATAGTAGGTTGGCGGTGAGTCCATGCAACGTCCACTGCAGGTCAGTGAGGCGGCCCTTCCTCCCATTCACGGCCAACTTGGCGATCTCCATGGCTTCGAGGCCCGACATACGGAGTTGAACACCACGCAGCCGGATTCTTACAGCCTGCCAAGGCAGGTCTGTAAATCTGGGTGGCAAAGATCTCAGCTGCGTTTTTTCGCATCTGATTGTTCTGCCATGGTCCCCCAAGAATACTGCGCAATATCTCCGTCCAGTCTGGCGGACTTCTCCTCGGCGCCATACTCCGGTTGGTTTCTGGACCGCCACCTCTTTTCCCGTTCTGATGCTGTCTTCCACTGGCACGTGGAATTGTTCCCGGGTTGCCATATATCGGTTGAGAGCCATGGCAACCCTTAATGCCGCACTGCTAGACTCCTCGATAGTTATCCAGAAGGTTATCGGGTCCTCCACGTGCACCACCTTGCACGCCGCGGTTTGTCCAAGGTCCTGGGTGGTGGGTTTCCGCATGGCTTTTTCGTACGACTTGGTTTTGGATGTTCTTTGATGTACCAATGGTTGCCAATGATTTAAGGTGTACTGAATCTATTGTAGCCTGACATCCAGGTTCCAGTTTAAATACTCCCAAAGCGTGGATATTATGTGTTATTTGTTTCTTTCCTTTACAATAGATTTGTGCCTTCTTATTTTCTGGCATAAAGTAAAGCCAGGTGGCTGGTGCATGTAACGTTTGCCAATATGGTTTTAGAAATGGGGACACTTTGATGTCGCAGATATCCCAGTTAATAGAGGTGGGATTCAATAACAATGTAGATTCGCAAATTGGTTGTCGATCCGTTTGATATAGTGGTAGTGTAGTTGGTCCGAGGATGTGATTGTGGTGAAAACGGCAAGTCTACAAATATTCTTCAGTTGGTGTAAAGTATTCTTGTTCGTCGGAAGATACTGCGATGTATTGAATTAGTGGTTGGATGTATGAAATTATATCCTTTCCTTGAAGTGTGTGTATCGAAGGACAAGGATATATTTTATACAAATTGTACGATTTCCGTTCGAGCAGAGGTATGGTGAGTTCAAAAAGTATTCTGCCTTTTGTAAAAACCACGTTTAAATTTGTTATTTTTTCAATTTGTTCAGTAAGTAATTCTTCCGGTGATAAAGGAAATTCGTATGCCAATGTTTGTTTAATTTTATGGGCAGAGGTTAACAACTGTTCAGGTGAAAGAATAGCGGGATGTAAAATTCCTTGTTTTGCTAATAGTATTGCGTCTATTAATAACAACAAATTTGTGCTATAGTAGTCTAATGTTCTTTCGATTTCTATTACAGAATCCCTTATCACTGCTTCAAAACGTAGTTTACCAATGTCTGATTGTGCTTCGTGTAATGCGTCAGAATGCATTGTCATCATTTTAGTCATTTGTGATATATTTTTGGTTAAATTGACTAATCTTGCGTGAGTGGCCGAGAATTCCCCTTTGATAATATGCGTTTGATTCGCGATTAACTCAGTGATTTCCCGTTGATCCTTATAGATTTTATTTAGTTCGTTGTAATAATCTGCATTTTCTTGTGTCAATGTTCCAAATAGAACTTTGCTGATAGTGCCAATGAAACCAAATGGAGCACTGCGTTTTGGGGATGGGGTAACATAGCGTGAAGTATCGCCTATTGCAGCGCGAATTAGCCTGCCGTAGCGTTCAGTACTTTCCTCTTTCTTAATTAACCGGGGTCCCAACTCTTTGCTGAGACAGTTGATAGATTCGTGGTGATCACAAAGCTGATTCATCAGCGATATGTGTTCCTTCACATGTGGCGCCCGGCTTAGGTATCTGTTTACGTCTAGGGATGTGACCAAACGCCATTGTGAGTGAAAGGTCCTTATTTCAGGTAACCTTTCGTAAAAAAGTCCAGTATTCGATCCAATTGGTGTTATAGCCGGGCCATCGCTAAAGACAGCAAGCGGCAACAGGAGCAAGAATGCGAAAATCATGATCGATTTCAAACTGTGGATGAAGAATAAGCGTGTTTTAATTTATCTTGATGTTTTGTAATTACTTTATTGTTTTTCTGTAGTACTACGTTATTCAGGTCTGTTACGTCTACTATCTCGTATGGTCCAGTGTAATGTGGATCGAATTTATTAATACGTGGTCCCAGGAGTACGTAAACAGAATCGCCTACGTCAGGGCTCGGAATTAAGTGAACTTTCGAGCCGATTTTCAGAGGCGACGCCCCCTTTCTCCGGCCGCACGTCTTGGCCCTCGCGATCGCCATGCAGCTCGGCGGTCCTCAGACGCGTAACCGCGCGGGTCGCATTAGGGCGACACCCGTAACCGTAGGTTTCCACATCACCCATGGGGTACTGTTATCGATGCGTTTTTTTTTGTCAGTGGTATCCCCTGTAGGCCTATTCCACTGTGTCGCACGATAAAAAATAAATACTGAAAAACACTGTCAAAATTTTAATCTAGTTTGGAAGAAATTGATTTTCGCCGTTAAAATCGAAGAACAAGCCCTCGTCTATCAAGAAGAACTGTGTGATCTTCAGCACGACATTTCTTTGAAAACGAGGGAAGGAAAAGGAGCCGAATTTTTCAAAACTCTAGAAGAATCAACGTACCCTAATTTCAGAAATTTCGCTCTCCGAATTTTTTCAATGTTCGCATCAACGTATTTGTGCGAATGTTCGTTCTCTAAAATGCGCAGCATTAGGACAGAACAGCGCACGGCGTTAAACGATTCCTCGCTCTCGCGTATGATCCGGACAGCGACGTCCAGTTTGCCCGTGGATATTTTAAATTTGCCCAGCTCGTCTAAACGTGCGCGAAAATCAACTTCTTCCAAACTAGATTAAAATTTTGACAGTGTTTTTCAGTATTTATTTTTTATCGTGCGACACAGTGGAATAGGCCTACAGGGGATACCACTGACAAAAAAAAACGCATCGATAATAGTACCCCATGGGTGATGTGGAAACCTACGGTTACGGGTGTCGCCCTAATGCGACCCGCGCGGTTACGCGCCTGAGGACCGCCGAGCTGCTTGGCGATCGCGAGGGCCAAGACGTGCGGCCGGAGAAAGGGGGCGTCGCCTCTGAAAATCGGCTCGAAAGTTCACTTAATTCCGAGCCCTGGCCTACGTTAAACGTTGCAGGTTTTGCGCGTAAATCGTAATAACTTTTCGATCGAACCTTTGCTTTGTCTAGGTTATCTGAGGCTAAATTGCGGATGTTGGTCATATGTGTTATTAATTCCGTTAAATAATCCCCATACGATTTTAATTTTTCATTAGTTGGAAACAAACTTGGTTCTCGGGCTGGTCTTCCAAAAATTAATTCGTATGGAGTGAAATTTGTTGCTTCATGTACAGATGTATTGTATGAAAACATTGCAAAAGGTATTAATAAATCCCAATCTTCGTAACTATCCATGTAATGTTTGAGGTAATCGGTGAGTACGATGTGGCTTCGCTCCAATGATCCGTTGGTTTGTGGTCGGTATCCCGAAGTTGTAATTTGTTTGATTTTAAATATTTCAGACAAGTTCGTCATAAGGTTTCCAATGAAGCTAGTTCCCTTGTCTGTTAATATTGCGCGAGGTGTACCATAGATTGCGACGAAATGTCTAGCAAACGCATCTGCAATAGTAGCGGCCCGAATATTCGGTATTGCTACAGCCATACAGTACTTTGTTAAATTATCTTGCATGGTAAGGATGTATCTATTTCCGCTAGGCGTTATTGGTAAAGGTCCCACTGTATCTAAAGCAATTTTATCAAATGGTCCCATAGGTCTGTCGGTAATTAACATAGGCTGACGAGTTTTTGCTCTAACTAATTTTTGTTCCTGACAACTTTGGCATTTCCGGATGTAATCTTGGATTTCGTTGCGCATTTGCGGCCAATGGAATCTTGATCGAATGCGTTTATATGTCTTCGTTATTCCCTTGTGTCCTCCAATTAAACTATCGTGAGCTTCGCGAATTATTTCCCGTCTGTCCTCTACGGATGGTGTAGTGGTGATGCAATTGCAAATAATAATTTCTTGTGCTGTTCCAGTGAAAACCTCTTCTAACATCTCAAAAAGTTCGTTGACCGGTAGTTTATGAAAATCTCCGGTTGCAGATATTCGAAATGATTTAAATGGTGTTGATTAAAGGTGTCCTTAAGAATTTTCAAACCCGTGAGGACGTCTGATTTTTTAACGTTATCATAAAAATTGTCGGAGACTATTATGCTGAAAGATTTATACAATCCATTATCTAAAGTTACTATGTGTCCCTTTTCCGGTTGCTTTCCGAGAAGGTCTTGTTTGCTTATTATCTCGGTATCCAGTAGCAGTTTTCCAACGTCGGTTTGTAAATTACAGTCGGCAGATATAAAATGTACACAATGTCCTTCTTCAGCCGTGAGGGTGTTTGATGAGACAGTAAATTTAAGCGGTTGTGTAGATAACGCTTCCTCCAAATCATCTTCATTGGACGTTTTTTCTAAATCCGAGGCGATGAATGGATAAGGGTCGAGCGTATGGTCTAGCAAATCATGTCGGGTCGAACCGTTTTCGGGTGATCGTATAACACTTGCTTCGGCAAGGGTCTTTGCAGGTAGCTGGTTTTTTGGGGCTTGTAAAACTACACCCGGTATTGATGTTAATGCTTGCGGTGTACTAGACAAGTCCGGACGAACATTATTTGTATTCTCTATTATAGTATTTGCGAATGGTTCTTCGAAAGATAATAAATCGTCGTGTAAGGTCTGATCCTGGTGTGATGGATAAATTTGAGTAGAATTTTCTGCAGGCAAGAAATTAGTCGTGATTTCCTGTTGTTCATCTGGCATCATTATCTCTTGAGGCAGGCTAGGAAAGGATCGATTTCTGTCTATAATCGGTGAGTGTTGAACCTTTCCGTACGCGGCTCCTTCTATTTCGTCAGAACTGTTGCTTTCCTGATACTTGGGTCGGTTTTCCTTATCTCGTCGCGACTGTCTGACGCGTTGTCCAATTGAATCTGTATTAGGATCTATTTTAGGTATCTGTATTTTGAATTCGGAATCCCTGCATTCTCGTGGTATTAGTGGTAAACAAACAGATACAGGGTTACGTGATAAAGCGTCTGCGTTTTTATTCGTTTTTCCGGATTTATGAGTGACTTGATACTCGTATTCTAAGAGTCTAAGTTTCCCTTTCATGAGTCTAGAAGTCGGATCTTTAACAGAATGTAACCAGACTAATGGTCTATGATCTGTAACGAGTGTAAATTTAGTTCCATAAATGTAAGGCCTGAAATACCTTACGGCGTAAACCATTGCCAAACATTCCTTTTCTGTAGCTGAATAATTTTTCTCAGGTTTATTTAAGCTACGGGATGCGTATGCGATCGGCAGGTCGTTTCCTATCTCTCCTTGACTGAGCACGGCTCCGATAGCGTATTCAGATGCATCTGTTGTAACGATGAATGGTTTATCAAAATCTGGATATTGTAAAATGGGTTGCTGACACAATTCACTGCGTAATTGTTTGAAAGCTTGATCTTGTTCTTCTGTCCACTTGAATTTGATACCCTTCCCTAACAAGTTAATTAGTGCAGTGATGAGCAAACTGCGGCCCGCGATAACATGTGACACGAGGGCCACGCGTGATTTAAATGTATACCCTTTTACACTATAAGATGTATTGTAGGTATATTAGTATGTGTATGTTTGTTAAGTAGTAATTCAAAAGCTACAGTTGGCTAGCCTGATTGGGTTGTAGAGAGGTTCGGTTGTTCTAGAGAGCTGTGTGTGTGTGTGTAAAAGAGGTATGAGAGAGCGGGAAGATTCACAATAAGATTAAGAATAGAATAGTGTTACAGTAACGTTAATTAATTTTAGACATAATTAAATGTAAGTTAGTTGTATTAAACATTAAATAAAACTTAGATATATTATTAAAACAACAATGTTAAAAAAACAGAAGAAAAATTTGCTATAAATCAAATAAGAAATGGCTAATTTGCGTCTTAAATTAAATTATTCGATTACTATATTTGAGTATTTAATATTGCGGCCCGCGTAAAGTAGTAGATGTCAACTGTTGGCCCTCTGCGAGCCAAAGCTTGCTCACCACTGAATTAGTGGATTCGCTTTGAAAGTGAAGTTAGGTACGAATCTCCGGTAATATCCTACAAGTCCTAGGAATTGTTGAATATTCTTCTGCGAAGTTGGGGTAGGAAAATCTTGAACGGATTTTAATTTTCTAGGGTCAGGTCTGACTCCGTCTTTTGATATAATGTGTCCGAGGTATGCAACTTCCTTCCGTAGGAATTCGCATTTATTGGTCTGAAGGGTTAATCCATGATCTTTAAGGCGGTTCAATAATTTTGTGACTTTGATATTATGTTCTTGTAATGATGAAGCGTATACTACAATGTCATCCAGGTAGACAAAAAGATCTGTCCCTTGAAGTCCAGTGAGTACCTGATCCATAAGACGTTGAAATGTGGGTGGTGCGTTTTTTAATCCGAAAGGCATTCGAGAAAATTCGTAATGTCCATTCGGGGTTGTAAAAGCAGTCTTCGGTTTATCTTTCGGATCTATCTCTATTTGATGAAAACCATTTGCGAGATCAAAAACTGAAAAGTATTTAGCTCCTCCTAATCGATCTAATATTTCCGTTATTTGTGGTAATGGATATTTATCAGAAATTGTTTTTTCATTGAGTGCGCGAAAATCTATTACCACATGCCAGCGTTTAACTCCCTGTGCGTCTGCTTTCTTTGGAACAATTCATAATGGTGAATTGTATGGAGATTTAGAGTGATTAATTATGCCTGCAGATAGCATAGTGCTGATCTGTTTTTGAATTTCTTTTTGATGCACAGGCGGGTAGCGATACTGTCTTGTGTTAATTGGAATATCATTATTCGTATGAATTGAATGATTAAAGTCACGAGCCTTTCCGAGTTTATCTCCTGGAAGAAAAAATCGGTCAGGAAATTCTTCTACTAAATCTGTCACGAAATTCCGTTCCTCTTTATTCAAGTGATTTAAATTGAGAGTTTGTAGAATTCCATGTATCCGGTCTTTCCTAATCTTGAAGCTCGATAGATGGTCCATTTCTGCGTAAGGCTCTTCTTCTGATGAACTCAAGATATCGTAGGGCTCCAATAATTGGGGCTCTATCTCTACCTCAATTGCTTCTTCGCTGGTGTTTATTGCCATAACGTGACACTTTCCATCGTTGTTTGTCACGACTGCTTCTCCTATGTAAAGATGTTCGTGGGTTTTGATGCGCGGTAAATATCCTTCCTTTATCTTCACATTTGCTACTCTTACGGCAATCTGTTGCGATGTTCTAGGTTTGATACAATATTTTGAAACTGTCTGTTTCTCTTTAATTTGTTGAGGTAAATCTTGATAGTTTGAAAAACGTAAAGGTCGGATCGGTTTATTTTTGAATGTTAAAGTTCCGTGATAATAAGAAATTTCAGCTTCTTCTTGTTTTAAAAACGGACTTCCGATAAGTCCATCTGCGTCTATTGCAAGATTTTTTACCACATAGAAAAATGCTGGAGATCCGTGAATATGCAAAATTGTAGTCCCAAGGGTGTGAATCGGCGTTGTAGTGAGTCCTGTCAATTCAATTTCTTCCCTAGAAACTATTTCTGCGGTCTTTCCGAGCACGTCGATGACCACCAGATTAACAGCTGCTCCACCATCAATTAAGAATTCTCCCGTTCCTGATTCCAGTTCCGGTACCTTGATCCTGATTCTTGGTGCAGGTGTTTCCTTGATGAGTCTTCTTTCCTCTCGTCACTGAATCGGATTTTCCTTCGGCGATCTTCCTCGTTTCCACTCATCGTGTCGCCTGTACGTTGAGCGCGATTGAAGTTTAATGTCTTGTTTGATTTGTTACGAGCCGAGGGCTAAGGGGCACGGCTGAGGAGCCGAGGATCGGTTGTAGTATGGTTTTTGTTAGTTGTTAAACGGGCCGGTGCTTATTTCATCACCGGGTTCGTTTAAGAAAGGAAAATGCGTGGACGAACCAGAGCGTATTTCAGAACTGGGAGCCACTAGGAAGGTAACGGTTTTTCGTGGACGAACCAGAGCGTATTTCAGAACTGGGAGCCACTAGGATGGGTTAGAGTTCGTGGACGAACCAGAGCGTATTTCAGAACTGGGAGCCACTAGGATGGGTTAGAGTTCGTGGACGAACCAGAGCGTATTTCAGAACTGGGAGCCACTAGGATGGGTTAGAGTTCGTGGACGAACCAGAGCGTATTTCAGAACTGGGAGCCACTAGGAAGGTTGTCGTGGACGAACCAGAGCGTATTTCAGAACTGGGAGCCACTAGGATATGTTAGTAATTATTGCCTCGTAACTATCGATACACCTCGAGCGGTTGAGATATATCTATTCGGTGGATTCTATATACTACTTATGATTGGTATAGGAAACAGAAAGAAATAAATATATCTATAGTCAAATAATAAAATGTCTATATTCTATATCTTGAATGGAATACAATTTATTATAATCGTGGAGTCAAAAACCCACGTTTACAGTCTTTAACGTTTTATAAATATAGATGATCGAAAGGGAATTTAACCCGATCTCACTAACTTTCGACAAATGCGAACTTTAATAAATATCGTATAATGATCAAAAGGGAATTTAACCCGATCTCACTGAGCTAGAGTATTCAAACAGCCTAAGTCGCAACGTATCACGAAGCCAGTTAATTGGATACTGAGCCGCTGAGGGCAGATTTCGTGCCCTTTTTATACCCGAAAATCGAACCAAAAATATGGTGGGGGTACAGAATCTTCCAAGGGAGTCCGGAAAATTCCCCCGTAGGGTTACGTCATCGCGTCATCGCGGAAGGGGCAGATCCGACTGCATGCACTCTCGATTTCCAAATAAGGGCATAAATAGACGAAAACGTGGAAACAATCCTTCCTACGTAACAGATTCAACGGATGAATCCCGTGAATCCCGGCGATAATGCGGACTGCGTGGACGATTCCTGCATGACTTCCCGTCGTGTCCGGCAATGCCACAATGCCAACAATATAAATCTGATTTACGATTTTTGTCAGGATTCTTAAGAATTGAAAATTTCTTATCCCGATCATCTACAGATGAATCGCGATGATTAGAAGGGGATCTCGAGGGGGTCCTTTGACGTAAAGTCGAGGCCGTCGTGCGTCCTTGTCTTTCTCGTTCCTCTTCGAATTCAGATGTTCTCGTAGGTCGTTCCCTGAACCGATCCTATCTGTTCGGAGATAGTGGATACGACACTTCGCGGTCGTGATTACGATAATCCCGATCATAGCGGTCTCGGCGCGACCATCTAGAAGGCGATTCTCTGGATGGCGACCGTTGCCGATTACTTAAGTTTCTGTCAATATGTAACACGGCGTCGTAAGCCTGTTCAAGCGTTTCCAAATCTTGAAGTTTAGCCGACACTTTCCAGGAAATTCGATCCGGTAAACCATCGATGAAGTTTTCCTTTACGTCCGTTTCCATTTGTTTGACGAATTCTTCAGCGTGATCCAAATCTCTTTCCCGGATAGCTCCGCGCCCACAATAAACGAGATGAATTGTTCTATCGATGTATCGTCGAATGCTTTCTCCTTCGCGAATACGTAATTTCGCGATTTCTACTTGGAAGTGCGACAAATCTCTTCCAGGCGCGAATCTCTTTTTTAAATGCTTAATCAGTGCTTTAACAGAGTCGAATTTATGCTCTATCGTGCATCTACGTGCTGGACCGATGAGTTTAGTTAAAACAATAGCGAGATACTCCGCTTCCGTACCCTCAGGAATCAAAGTTAACCCGTTTTCCACACTTTGTGCAAAGTGCGTCAACGATGGCTTTTCTCCGTCAAAAGTCGGAATGGACAAAGTAATATTCTGTATACACGTCCGTTGCGTTAAAAGTGTCATTGTATTAGCAATCGAAGCTGTTAAATTCATCATCTCACTAACAGAGACGTTCGCTTGTGGATTTGTCATTTCAAAAGATTATTAAAGTAACTAACTAGAGAAAACTAGTATATTGTAAATGTTCACCTACGAGTAATAGAACGTATTTTGAAACCAAAATTTACGGCAATTCTAAATCAGTGTATCCCACCGCTGTCACCAATTTGTTACGAGCCGGGGCTGTCGGGAACGCCTGGACCGGCGATGTTAATATCACTCAAGGAATATGGTTGAGAATTTATTAGTTGATTCTTGAGTTTCAATTATTGTTTGATACAACTCGAGCGGTTAAGTTGTATCCGTGGGAACGTTATCACTAATGTAAAGAATTACGGAGTAAATATAGGTTTTAACGAATCTACTCGATTTATTGGTGAACAGTTATAACTTTATATAGTAATCAGTTGTTTATACAAATGTAATTGTCGCGACATCAATTATTAGAGTGTGTATTATTACCTAGGTTGCACGGTGTTGACGCACTGGCGATGCGGGGTCGGAGAACGGTTACAAGGTATTGCCGAAAGAACTTCAACCGCACTTCGCGGATTCCAACGGGTTAACTTTGATTTGAATGGTGCTCTAAGCCCAATTCTCACTGAATGTAACCGACTCTGTACTAGCGTAATGCGACGTAACTATGCACGTAACTGTGTAGTTATGAACCGAAGATGAGCAAAATCGAAGGGTTTACATCAGGGCTCGGAATTAAGTGAACTTTCGAGCCAATTTTCAGAGGCGACGCACAGTGGGGAAAAACGCCAATTTAGGCGTGCAAAAGTCGAAAAACAAAACACGGAGTAGGTCTCTAATTTTTTTGCAATATCAAGATAGATGTCCGTAGCAGCTAAAAACGACATTTTCATTTCTTAAATCCATTGTTGTTAAGCGTGGCAAGGGATACAAGCGTTAAAATCTAAAGATGGCTTAAAAATGATGAATAATATTTTCACCTGTTATCTAATGCTCAGGACCTTAATGGTAATTCTATTTGCAGGAACTGCATCAACAAGGATTAGGGATGTGTAAAAATCAATAGAAATTTTTTTTGGAAATTTTTAAATAATTTTTCTCAAGAAAATTTCAACAAACTAATTTTCTACGCTTTCTTTTATGAAATACTTTCGAACTCCACCAGACTCCACGCTAATTTTTATATACACATTAAGAATGGGATGTATACTTTATACTCTATAAAATTTGGCTGCGGCCAGCTGCGGCTGCAAAAGTTATTGCATTTTTTCTAGAATAGTTCAATGCCGAGAACGTGCGCACTGATGCGGCCTACGGTAGATGGTAGATGATCGGGTCCCTCTTTTTCATTTATGAACGTGGATAATTTACAGAAATAAAATTTACAATAAAAACAATAACAATGTATATAGGATTAAACCACAGTCAAACCTTTCGAGGTTTATGACAGGGTCGCTGCTATTAAAAAAATAAACAAGGATGGAATATGTCAATCAATTTTCTTCTAGTCAATTGTTTTCACGTCAACAAAAAAAGCGGGCCCGATCATCGGGAGTCTACCGTAGGTCGCATCAGCGCGAATGTTCTCGGCATCGAACTATTCCATAAAAAATGCAATAACTTTTGCACCCGCAGTTGCCCGCAGCCAAATTTTTTGGAGCGTAAAGTAGACATTCCATTCTTAACCGTTTGAGTGCCACACGTCTTTGCTGTTTTCCCGTCCAAAAGGGCCAAGGGGCGCTGTTTCGCTTGTCTTATTCCCTCTCCTGAAGTGCCAAGCGGCGCGATAGCGCTTGTCTTATTCTCCGATTAAGAATGCCAAGGAGCGCTATTGCATTGTTCTCTGCGGTCAATATTCAATTCAGTGTTCTGACATCTTTCTGAGCATAAGTACAGATATCAGCGTCTTTAAATAATGGTAAATAATGGAATGGTAACCGTAAAGTCGCGCATCGACGGAAACCGAGCGTGTAGCGATTATCGACTTCGCAGCCTCGAGCGCTGGTACTGTTCGAGGGACACAGAAGAAGCGCAAAATCGCTCCTTGGCACTCAAACGGTTAATGTGTATATAAAAATTAGCGCGGAGACGGGCGGAGATCAAAAGTATTTCATAAAGGAAGACTTTTGCACGCCTAAATTGCCGTTTTTCCCCACTGTGCGACGCCCCCTTTCTCCGGCCGCACGTCTTGGCCCTCGCGATCGCCAAGCAGCTCGGCGGTCCTCAGGCGCGTAACCGCGCGGGTCGCATTAGGGCGACACCCGTAACCGTAGGTTTCCACATCACCCATGGGGTACTATTATCGATGCGTTTTTTTTTGTCAGTGGTATCCCCTGTAGGCCTATTCCACTGTGTCGCACGATAAAAAATAAATACTGAAAAACACTGTCAAAATTTTAATCTAGTTTGGAAGAAGTTGATTTTCGCCGTTAAAATCGAAGAACAAGCCCTCGTCTATCAAGAAGAACTGTGTGATCTTCAGCACGACATTTCTTTGAAAACGAGGGAAGGAAAGGGAGGCGAATTTTTCAAAACTCTAGAAGAATCAACGTACCCTAATTTCAGAAATTTCGCTCTCCGAATTTTTTCAATGTTCGGATCAACGTATTTGTGCGAATGTTCGTTCTCTAAAATGCGCAGCATTAAGACAGAACAGCGCACGGCGTTAAACGATTCCTCGCTCTCGCGTATGATCCGGACAGCGACGTCCAGTTTGCCCGTGTATATTTTAAATTTGCCCAGCTCGTCTAAACATGCGCGAAAATCAACTTCTTCCAAACTAGATTAAAATTTTGACAGTGTTTTTCAGTATTTATTTTTTATCGTGCGACACAGTGGAATAGGCCTACAGGGGATACCACTGACAAAAAAAAACGCATCGATAATAGTACCCCATGGGTGATGTGGAAACCTACGGTTACGGGTGTCGCCCTAATGCGACCCGCGCGGTTACGCGCCTGAGGACCGCCGAGCTGCTTGGCGATCGCGAGGGCCAAGACGTGCGGCCGGAGAAAGGGGGCGTCGCCTCTGAAAATCGGCTCGAAAGTTCACTTAATTCCGAGCCCTGGTTTACATAGTGCAAAATGTATGGAGGGGACTCATTAGAGACCTCCATATATGGTAAGATCGCAGGGTCTTGGCCGAATCACGCATGTACTCAATCGGTTATGATAAATTCAGTTGATATCAAAAGGCTCTATTATTCGTATGATAGTGAGTGAAAATCCTTGGGCGTCTTCTGTTCTTAAGCAAGATCGAACGGCACGTGCGAACGCGGCGCAAAAGAAATGTCATTCATATGTAACAGCATACATCAAACAGCCAATTAGATTCTTGCAAGGTGCGTCACAATATTCATTTGAATCTAAGGCAGTGTAATCTGTTTTGACTGCCAATGGAGTACTTACGCTTTTACAATCATTTATGTTGAATTTGTTTAAAACTCTTTCCAAATAAGTGTTGGACAAGTTCATAATTACGCGGCAATAAGCACGCCGTAGTTGTATTCCGTTATTGCGCGCGCATGGTCGCGATACTTTCTTTTTGTTCTAATACATTATATCATTCTTCTTAAAACCAACCACATGTAATCACACATTGAATATAAGTAATATGAGTAATTAGAGTATATGCATAGTGTTCATTTATTTATTGGCGTGCCCCATGTGAAATTGCATCCTTATCAGGTTATGGGCCCAGACGAATTATAATAGTGTTCGAGCAAGTTCTGTTCTCGAACGTTCGACGTTTTTGGGTGGTGTGCGAGGTGGCTTGGACGGTTGAGGTTTCTATTTGTTTGGATATTTCTTCTATATCAAAGGTAAACCGTTTGGGGCATCTCGACCACCACACCTTAAGATTGGCGTTATTGCCGTTGCCATCGCGCTGTCCCTCTCGCCCTGCCGGCTTTAAAGCGAGAGAACTAGGACCCGATGACAACGAGCGGCGCCGGGAACCGGGGGAATCTCCGGTATTCTAGCGGAGATTTCGGCAGGCTAACAGAAGTCTCAAAGCAGACTTTCCGCAGACACGGAAGAAACACCAGTCAATACCGGGACTTTCAAAATAGTATTGTGACAGACCGCATCTCTTTACACTTGTTCTAACAACGGTAGGTTCCACGGCAAAGCCGGCGTTCTTTTTCTTCTGGCGACGGATTTCCAACCCTTTCGACGGAAGGGCGAAACCTCCCAAACAAATAGTCTGGTTATAATTTCACATTGTGGAAAGGAGGTTATCTCGGCACGTGTTCGCGCAGTCAACCTGTTGAATTTTCTACGATAAGACAAATAACGATGTCGTCGATGATGAACAGCTTTCGTGTAGAATCATTGACAAAGGAGAATTATGACTTCTGGAAAATTCATGCAGAAGCTCTACTAGTTAAAGGTGAGTTGTGGGAATATGTAAGTGGAGATACACCAATGCCGCCTGAAAATGAAGTAGATGCACGAGAAAAATGGATGAAGTCGGATCGTAAGGCTCGCGCCGAATTGACATTGTTAATACATCCAAAAGAGTTACAACAAATTCGAGGATGTGTATCATCACATGAAATTTGGAGGAAACTCGAGGCAATCTATGCTTCTAAAGGATCAGCGAGAAAAGCTATATTTCTTAAACAGTTGGCATTGTCTCGAATGTCGGAATGCGAGGATATTAGAGAACATTTAAATAAATTTTTTGATGCAGTTGATAAACTGGCTGCCATGGGTATACAGGGTCTACCACGTATCTCGGAACCCATGCGCGCGCAAACTTGAGTAAATTGCAACGTCGCAATGAATCGATACAGGCGTCATCTATGAACTGCTGGTGAAGGCATAAAGTCTTGTAGGGGACGCAAGGTTTGGCAAGATTGGAGAGGGGATTGTAAGAATCAACTGGATTGTAAGAAAGGGTAAACACAAATTCAGGCGCGATCGGCAGAGACCGCATTGAAGTCGGACGGCTTACTCATGTTGAAGCCCGAATCCAAATGCTCGAGCCGAGATTTCGATTCCTGCCGGACATAGCCATAGCTGCTGAGCCGCTGGAAATTTTTTTGTACGACTTCAATGCGGTCTCTGCCGATCGCGCCTGAATTTGTGTTTACCCCTGTTTACCCCTTCTTACAATCCAGTTGATTCTTACAATCCCCTCTCCAATCTTGCCAAACCTTGCGTCCCCTACAAGACTTTAACCTTCACCAGCAGTTCATAGATGACGCCTGTATTGATTCATTGCGACGTTGTAATTTACTCAAGTTTGCGCGCGCATGGGTTCCGAGATACGTGGTAGACCCTGTAGAAGTACATGCAGATATGGCTGCGGTTCTCTTGTTATATAGTTTGCCAAGTAGCTATGAGAATTTTAGATGTGCGATCGAGTCTCGGGATGAGTTACCTGACCCTGACATACTTAAAACAAAAATAATCGAGGAAAGCGAGGCTAGGGATAAGCCAAAAGCTATTGAGTCTCCTGGAGCATTTGCCGTAGACATTAGATATAAACACAAACAGAATAGGGACAATCAGAGTAATAATTGGAAGTTTAAAAACCAGTCAGAGAGGGATGTATAGTACGTCCAGAGCTAAATGAAAAAAGTGGAGGGAGAGCAGCCGATTGATGCCGCCGATCGGCAGGGCCATAAGCGCCCTGCCGATGTTTGGTTCTAAGCAATAAGATGAGAAGCTTATGAATTAATTTTTAATTACACTAGTAGTTCAGTTACTACTAGTATAGCTATACATTTTATTTAATATTTTAAGTATTTGATGGAATTCCAATTCTTCGCGCCGCATTATCCTTGGTTTGTAGTATAGGAACCACTTTCGATATAACGCTTGTGGAGTTACACCTTTTTAACAAACTCTAATGTTCCAAATATAGAGACAATGTTCTGCTCATTCCGTTTAAAACCACAAGCCAGAATAGCAGAGACTTCTATATACAATTTTATTTCCGTTACTATTTGTTCTATTTAGACTCACATTTTCTACTTCGTGGCAAGTAAGGATGCTTGTCACCTATTACACTATTCTAATTAATCAAAAAAAGAAAACAAGCATCTGTATTTGTATATCTGTACTTGTATTTCTATTTGTAAATATATCATGTTTGGCCTCATTTTAATCGGAAGAATTTCAACAATATTTTTAAAAAATTTGAAGTCGAAAAAACTAAAAATAAAAAAGTAAAGCTGTCGTTTTTATTATAGCATCGTTTTGCATTTGTGTAATCACACCGACGCCGTGGCATTTAAATGGCTCGGCTGCCTCGGCCATCGTTCTATCCTTGTTTTTTCCTTTACAACCTAGCGCCACAGACAAAAGCGAGCCGCGAGCCGTGCTACTGACACTGACACTGTCTTAAACAATTTACACCTTGATCAGCAGTATATCATATACATACTGTATATGTGCACCCATTTCAAATTGGCATGGCACAGCCCTGCTTGATTCGACGAGCGGTCGAGCTTTGTAGTTTTGTTTAGAGGGGTGGGGAATCCCCCACCACTTTTTTCATTTAGCTCTGGACTTACTGTACGTACTGAACGACAAATAAATACAAAAATAAAATGTTATAAATGTGGAAGGTTAGGCCATAAATCTCCACAATGCAAGTATAAGCATACATTCAGTAATTCACACTCGTCACATAATGTTGATGACGCTACATTTTATGCATCTCATTCAGCTGTTGATTCTATGAGTTTTTCTCCAAACGGACATATGAGTAGCAACTGGATTTTAGACAGTGGATGCACAACGCATTTGTGTGCAGATAAGAAAAATTTCTCATCCATAAAGATGTCGAATGGTGAAAGGATAAATTTGGCCAATCATATGACCAGCGAGGTGAATGGAAAAGGTACTGTGCAAATTGCAGTATTGAATAATAATAAGGAAAAAGGGATTAAACTGGAGAATGCCCTGTACGTACCAGGCCTTCGCTCAAACCTGGTATCATGACAAAAATTACAAACAGAGGGCACTCCGTGACATTTACAAAAGATTCTGCTCTAGTAAGAAACCAAGATGGCAAGGTAATCTTAAAAGCAGAACGCACAGGTGATTTGTATTACATTAACGAAAATGTAAACTCTGTAAATAACGTAGAAGTGAGTTCGGTAGCCAAGTTGTGGCACAGACGTTTAGGACACTTAAATTCAAAAGACTTGTTTCAATTAGCGAAATGTTCAAAAGGGTTGAATATAAATAACATTAAAGGAATATCAGCATGCGATATTTGTGTACGTGGAAAAATGACTTCAATTCCATTTCCCAAGGGTGGACGAATTTCTAGTAAACCACTTAACATTGTACACACCGATGTAGTTGGTCCTATGCGAACTCAGGGAGTAAATGGCACAAGGTGGTTTGTCACATTTATCGACGATAGCACAAGATGGTGTGAGGTTTATTTTCTTAAGACAAAGGCTGGTGTCTTAGAGGCTTTTAAAGCATACAAGAGCAGAGTCGAAAACCACCTTGGAAGAAAGATCAAGTGCGTCCAATCTGACAATGGGGGTGAATACCTCAATTATGAATTCGACAGATTACTTGAAACTGCTGGAATTGAAGCAGACTAACTGTAGCCCGAACTCCGCAACAAAATGGTGTTGCCGAGCACATGAATAGGGCATGGCTCGGATATGGATCCGAATATGGCTCGTTGTTTACTATTAGAATCAGGAATGCAATCAATGTTTTGGACAGATGCAATTTCAACCGCCTGCTATATCTGTAATAGATGTCCGTCGAGTAGCATAAATGGTAAAACGCCATATGAAAAATGGCAAGGGGTGCTGCCAAATTTGTCTCATTTGAGAACGTTCGGAGTCCCGGTGTGCGTACTCAATAAGGACCCGACAAAGGACAAATTTTCCGAGAGAACACTAAAAGGAATATTTGTAGGATATTCACAAGTAACTAAAGGATACAAAGTTTGGTTACCACATGAGAGAAAGTATATGCACGAGACGTAAAATTTCAAGAAACACTTCAAGAGAATATAGATAGTTATGATAAAAACGTTGGAACTATTAAAAACGACATACAAAATGATACTGTCAACGAAAAATTAATAGATGTTGATATTAACATGAAGAAGTCCGGCTCGCCGATCTCGTCTCCAATTTTGGTTACAGGAAGTACTCCAAGGTCATCGATTGAGTCCGCACGAATTGAAAGGAATGACAATCGCAGGGGGCGTGGACGTCCCAAGTTGATTCGCACGGAAAACTGTGGAGGACCGAGGAAATTATTTCAACGCCTGAGGAAGAGGTTGTAAGCGATGTGCAAAATGAACAAGTACAAAATATAGAATCCGACACATTCGCTGGAGCTGCTGAATTCTCCTAGAATGAAGTCTTATCTTCGTCAGAACGAGAAGGCTGGAAACGTGCAATCATTTCTGAAGTGGAAAATCTGGTAACGAACGACACTGTAGAAATTGTTAAAAGATCAGAAGCCCGAGATGTTATAAGTAGCCGTATAGTCCTTACGAATAAGTATAATGAGCATGGGAGTCTTGACAAAAGAAAAGCACGAATTGTAGCAAAGGGGTACAGTCAGCGACACGGTATAGATTATAGTCAGACATTCGCTCCGGTAGCTAGACTGGAATCAGTCCAACTTTTGCTCGCATTGTCTGCACATTTGGGCATGAAAATCAGACAATGTGATATAGTGACAGCGTATTTAAATGGGTCGCTCGAAGAAGATGTATTTATGGAAGTTCCAGATATGTTTCAGGAAGGACTAAAGTCGTTGAGCGAACGCAAGAATACTACTAACGTGATAAAAAGGCGATAAAATCAGATGCTGCGTCAGCTTAAAGAGGGTGAAAGCGTATGCAAATTGAAGAAGGCGTTATATGGATTGCGCCAAGCAGGCAGGAAGTGGTATGAGACACTTTCCCAAAAATTGAAGAAGATTGGTTAGGTTTGTCGCTCCAAGCGACAAAGGGAGAGCCATGCATGTACCATGCAAGACGAAATGACCATATCATTTTGTTGATTGTTTATGTGGATGACCTACTCATTGCATCCACCGATAATGAGTGGGTAGACAAGGTTAAGTCAAATTTAGCTAACGATTTTGATGTGAAAGATTTGGGATTGGCAAAATACTGCCTAGGTTTAGAGATTAGTCAAGGACATAATTTTGGCATGGTGAGTCAGCAAGGTTATATAAATGATATTTTAATTCGATATGGGATGAGTAGTTGCAATCCAATAATGACTCCGGCAGAGTTGAAAGCAACTCACCCAGAAAACGGTACACGAAAAATCTTAAATAATGCTTGCACAAATAAAATAGAGAATAATCGAGATTATCGCGAGCTAATAGGCTCGCTCATGTATCTGGCTGTAGGTGCCAGACCAGATATATCAAATACAGTATCTAGGATTGCTCAAGTTGTAAATGACCCGAAACCGCAGGACATGAAAGCTGTAAAGCGGATCTTGAGGTATCTAGCAGGTACGAAGACTCTTGGAATTAAATACACCAAGTCCGATAAGAAGCTAATGGGATATTCAGATGCGGACTGGGGTGATTGTACCAATGACAGACGATCCTATACGGGTTATACATTCCTTCTTTCAAACGGAGCTATAGTATGGAAGTCGCAGAAGCAAAGGACTGTGGCGTTATCATCTACGGAGGCGGAATATGTCAGTCTGTCCGAGGCCGTGAAGGAAGTAATACATTTAAGGAGTCTTCTTGACGAATTAGGCTTTGGGAAGCTCGCTGAGATTACTTTGAATGGGGCAAGATTACAACAATGGGGCAAGATGCTTGGCTAGTGATCCTGTATATCATTCACGAACTAAGCATATAGACATTCGGCATCATTTTGTTCGAGATGCAGTAGAAAAGGGGCTGGTTATTCTTAAACATGTCCCGTCGGGACAAATGACTGCGGACATTTTAACCAAGCCGTTAGCACGAGTAACACATTGGAGATGCATAAATGAACTCGGCTGTTATTCTAGAGAGAATTGTCTCAAATCTGGACGTGCTTCTTGAAGGGGCGTGTTGGACAAGTTCATAATTACGCGGCAATAAGCACGCCGTAGTTGTATTCCGTTATTGCGCGCGCATGGTCGAGATACTTTCTTTTTGTTCTAATACATTATATCATTCTTCTTAAAACCAACCACATGTAATCACACATTGAATATAAGTAATATAAGTAATTAGAGTATATGCATAGTGTTCATTTATTTATTGGCGTGCCCCATGTGAAATTGCATCCTTATCAATATGCACTTTGATCCAAGGTAATTGCATTACCTTTTCTTTCTATACGTATTCCTTAAAATAATTTTATCTCATTCATGTCTGTCATTTAAAATTTGTCCTTTAAATAATTTTTAAAGTTTTCCATTGTATCCTTATTAAATGTTATTACTAATAGGTCATCAACATAAAGGATTAAGTATATATTTTTAGTACTATTACTTCTATCAAGGATATACAGACAGCGATCTACTGAGGAGCTTTGAAAACCATGCGTTTTAGTGTCTCGTCGAGAAGTTCAAACCAACATCTCGCCGATTGCTTTAAGCCGTATAATGCCTTATTTAATTTGCATACGTGACTTTGTTGCGCTTGAATACCTTCTGGTACGCGCATATAAATCTCCTCTTTTAGTACACCATTTAAGAAAGCTGTCTTAACATCCATTTGATGAATCAATAGTTTGTGTTAATTTGCAAAGGCAATCAGCATTCGAAAGGTTGCGATTCGTGCAACTGGCGCAAAAGTTTCAGTGTAATCTTCCAGATACTTTTGACTAAAACCTCTTGCAACTAATCTTGCCTTATATTTGTATGGATTTTGTTTCGCATCCATTTTAATACTGAAAACCCATTTGCAATCAACAATGTTTTTGTCATTTGGACACGGAACTATATCCCATGTATTATTACTTATTAAGGAGTTGATTTCATCTCTTATCGCCTTTTCCCATTGAATTCTATCATCACGGTCTCTTATCTCATTATAGCATTTGGGAACTTCGCAGGTCATTGATAGTGCATAAACACGATAGTCATGCTCCTCATTATAATTTATATGAGGTTTAATTTTAATTCTTGCGCTACGTCGCAAGCCACTATCATTTGAGTTAATTTGAGCGCTAATGTTTTCATCGGGCCTTTTATCGGGCTCCTTTATTTCGCTCTCTTGACTTTTACTGATTTCTTTTCCTTCATCAGCTTTAACCCTTTTAATTTGCATACTTTCTTCTTCAAAGTCATTTGTGTACATAGGAGGTCTTGAATTTTTAAAATACATTTCATCAAAAATAACATCACGCGCTATAAGGAATTTTCCATTATTCACGTTTAATATTTTATAACCGTTTTTCACATAGCCAATAAAGATTCCTTTAAACGATTTTTTATCAAGTTTAGTTTGTCTATTCTTATCGTGAACATAGACAGTACTACCAAAGATCCTTAAACCATTTAATCTTGGTTTTTTACTATGCCAAAGTTCGAAAGGAGTTTTATTCTCCGCAATGGCTTTACTTGGGGTTATATTAGTTATGTAAGCTGCTGTTAATATAGCTTCTCCCCATAGTTCTTTGTTAATTTCAGTACTATGAATCATCGCCCGAGCTTTTTCCAAAAGAGTTCTATTCATTCGCTCTGCTATGGAATTTTGCTGGGGCGTATATGGAACTGTTAGGTGATATTGAATACCCCTTTGTACACAAAAAGCTTTGAATTCATTAGACAAGTATTCGTTCCCATTATCGCAATTTAAATACGCAAATTTTGAATTGAAATGCGTTTCACTTTTGGCTACAAAGTCTTGAAAGACTTTGAACACTTCCGATTTATATGTTATAAGATAAACGACCGTGTAATGAGTAAATTCGTCAATAAATGTAACAAAATAGTGCTTATCGTCAATGGTTGGAGGCTTGATTGGCCCACACACGTCGGTGTGAATAACGAACAAAGGTCGCATGACGTGGCTTCTGTCTCTCTCCTTTGAGAAAGGCAAGCGTGCTTGTTTACTGTATATACAAGCTTCACAGAGGTCTTTTGTTGGATTGATTTTACCTATTAATTCTGTATCTTGAACTAAGTTATTTTGTTTCATTTTGACAAATTTGACAATGTGACCTAATGTGACCTAAACGCTCATGCCACATTTTATATGCATTTAATACTGTTATATTATTTGCATATGTTTTATTATACATATTTCTTTCAACAGTAAATGTTACGCATATTATATTTCCTTTTAACTTACCGGTGAGCACAGCCTCACCATTTCTTTCTATTATAACGCCTCCAGTTTTATCGAAAATGATGCTCATTCCCGCCTTCTGGATTCGGCGCACGGATAATAGGTTGTATGGCACCTCAGGTGCGTACAATACTTTCTCCAGGGTACCAGTCACACCTAAATTCATTGTAATTTTGATCGATCCAATTTTCTCTGCAACGATTGCTTCTCCTTTCTTCGCGATTGATATTTTCAAAGGTTTCTCTAACGATGTTTCTGTTGTCAAAATATCTATTTCATTAACAATATGATCTGTAGCACCAGAGTCTATTATAAAATCAATTTTTCCAGTCATAAAAGCAAAACTTTCATTTCGATCCTGCATTTGAGCATTTTGAGCACCGTAATAACATTCTGTACTTGTAGGGTTTTTCTTATAATAATAGCAATCTTTCTTCTCGTGGTTCTTCCTACCACAATGGTCACATCTTTTATCATAGTTTTTACTAACTCTTTTATTCTTAAAACCGTAATTTTGATGGTAATTCTTTCTTTTTAAATTGGGTTTAAATACTTTGTTTCTTCTAGTTTTATAATTATCGGATTTTGTCTCCACGTGTAACACTTTAGCACTTGTCTCAGCCTTTTCATTTCGTATTTTAATTTCGTAATCCAATAATTTAATTTTTACAAATGCGAGACTTAAATTCTCATCTGCTTGAGTCTGGATAGCGGTGACTAGTGGGTCGTATGAATTCGGCAATGTTAATAATAATCTTGCTACTTTACTCATTTCATTAATCGTTGCTCCTGCGGCCTGCAATTCGACAATCATCTCATCAAATGATATTAGGTGTTTCATAAGCGGTGTATCTTCTTTAACACGTTCACGCCGGGGCCGATTTTCATGTTTTTCGCTGTGAGGCGGCGCTCGAATTCACGCTACGCTTCATCTGGCGGTGCACGAATGTTGCTTGTTCAGACCTGTATATAGTACGTCCAGAGCTAAATGAAAAAAGTGGAGGGAGAGCAGCCGATTGATGCCGCCGATGTTTGGTTCTAAGCAATAAAATGAGAAGCTTATGAATTAATTTTTAATTACACTAGTAGTTCAGTTACTAATAGTATAGCTATACATTTTATTTAATATTTTAAGTATTTGATGGAATTTCAATTCTTAGCGCGGCATTATCCTTGGTTTGTAGTATAGGAACCACTTTCGATATAACGCTTGTGGAGTTACACCTTTTTAACAAACTCTAATGTTCCAAATATAGACACAATGTTCTGCTCATTCCGTTTAAAACCACAAGCCAGAATAGCAGAGACTTCTATATACAATTTTATTTCCGTTACTATTTGTTCTATTTAGACTCACATTTTCTACTTCGTGGCAAGTAAGGATGCTTGTCACCTATTATACTATTCTAATTAATAAAAAAAAGAAAACAAGCATCTGTATTTGTATATCTGTACTTGTATTTGTATTTGTAAATATATCATGTTTGGTCTCATTTTAAACGGAAGAATTTCAACAATATCTTTAAAAAAATTGGAAGTCGAAAAAACTAAAAATAAAAAAGTAAAGCTGTCGTTTTTATTATAGCATCGTTTTGCATTTGTGTAATCACACCGACGCGGTGGCATTTACAGTAAGTCCAGAGCTAAATGAAAAAAGTGGTGGGGGATTCCCCATCCCACTAAACAAACTACAAAGCTCGACCGCTCGTCCAATCGAGCAGGGCTGTGCCATGCCAATTTGAAATGGGTGCACATATACAGAGTATATGATATACTGCTGATCAATGTGTAAACGGTTTGAGACAGTGTCCGTGCCAGTAGCACGGCTCGCGGCTCGCTTTTGTCGGTGTCGCTAGGTTGTAAAGCAAAAACAAGGATAGAACGATGGCCGAGGCAGCCGAGAAATTTAAATGCCACCGTGTCGGTGTGATTACACAAATGCAAAACGACACTATAATAAAAACGACAGCATAACTTTTTTATTTCTATTTTTTTCGACTTCCAATTTTTTTAAACATATTGCTGAAATTCTTCCGATTAAAATGAGACCAAACATGATATATTTACAAATACAAATACAAGTACAGATATACAAATACAGATGCTTGTTTTCTTTTTTTTATTAATTAGAATAGTGTAATAGGTGACAAGCATCCATACTTGCCACGAAGTAGAAAATGTGAGTCTAAATAGAACAAATAGTAACGGAAATAAAATTGTATATAGAAGTCTCTGCTATTCTGGCTTGTGGTTTTAAACGGAATGAGCAGAACATTGTCTGTATATTTGTAACATTAGAGTTTGTTAAAAAGGTGTAACTCCACAAGCGTTATATCGAAAGTGGTTCCTATACTACAAACCAAGGATAATGCGGCGCGAAGAATTGAAATTCCATCAAATACTTAAAATATTAAATAAAATGTATAGCTATACTAGTAGTAACTGAACTACTAGTGTAATTAAAAATTAATTCATAAGCTTCTCATCTTATTGCTTAGAACCAAACATCGGCAGGGCGCTCACGGCCCTGCCGATCGGCGGCATCAATCGGCTGCTCTCCCTCCACTTTTTTCATTTAGCTCTGGACGTACTATAAATGGCTCGGCTGCCTGGGCCATCGTTCTATCCTTGTTTTTTCCTTTACAACCTAGCGACACCGACAAAAGCGAGCCGCGAGCCGTGCTACTGACACTGACACTGTCTTAAGCAATTTACACATTGATCAGCAGTATATCATATACTGTATATGTGCACCCATTTCAAATTGGCATGGCACAGTCCTGCTCGATTCGACGAGCGGTCGAGCTTTGTAGTTTGTTTAGTGGGATGGGGAATCCCCCACCACTTTTTTCATTTAGCTCTGGACTTACTGTACGCGATGTATCTGTTTGCTCAGTTATAATATTTAATTGTTATGTTTTTATTACTAAATTTTAGTTCAATAATATAGGTTTATAATGTTGAGATAAAATAAAATAAATACTACCTCTTTTCAATCAATATACGTTAAATTTCAATTATTTAAATTTTCAACTATACGGCAATTTTTTCCAGTTACTAAACGAACTATATTTTTGATGGTGAGCGGCGTCTAAACGAAAGTTCAAGCGTGACCCACCGGTGATGCACGCCGCCAGATGGGACAGTCGAGCGTGACCCACCGGTGATGCACGCCGGCGTGAACGTGTTAAATTTAAAACACAGCAATTTCTTCTCAATTGCTAGCTGAGTTGCCAAACTTTTCCTCTCGTATATTGAATCTAATTTCTCTATGATATTGTAAGGTGAAATTTAATAAAAGTCGCACGGTATGGTTCAATTATGATATATTCCTAGTCGTCGCGGTACTACAATCTAGTATGGGTCGTAAGCGGTATGTTCTAGTCGATAGTTTTCCATAGACTGCCTCGGTGTTGCCTTCTTGCCCGCCAAGAAGGCGAGCCCCTCGGTCCCACGATGCAGTTCCTTCAAGGGTCTGTTTTACGACCCTCCCCCGAATGTTGACCGGTCCCGCTCGCCTGGCGGCCTCGCGGTGACGTTTCCCAGATGGGCATACGAGGTTCTCCGAAACCTCGAGTTTTCTTACATTCGGCCATCCTGACTATAAGTCTGTCCTCAGACTTGCTATATGTATAAACAAAGAGAAAGGGTGCAACGTTAACTCTGTCCCAATGTAAAGATTTGGCACCAGGCGTAACTTAGCTTTCGTATCCGTTGGTCCGGAGCTCATGACATCATTGCAACGTAATTTCCTCAGTTGCTATTGTTGCTGTTGTTGTTGTTGTTGCTATTGATGCTATTGTTGCTATTGGTGCTATTGATACTATTGGTGCTTGTGATACTATTGATGCTATTGTTGCTATTGATGCTATTGGTGCTTGTGATGCTATTGATGCTATTGTTGTTATTGATGCTATTGATGCTATTGGTGCTTGTGATGATATTGATGCTATTGTTGCTATTGTTGTTACTGATGCTATTGATGCTATTGGTGCTTGTGATGCTATTGATGCTACTGATGCTATTGGTGCTTGTGATGCTATTGATGCTATTGTTGCTATTGTTGTTATTGATGCTATTGATGCTATTGGTGCTTGTGATGCTATTGATGCCATTGATGCTATTGATGCTATTGTTGCTATTGTTGTTGGTGGTGCTATTAATGCTATTGTAGAGTAAAAGGAAAGGCTTTATTAATATTATGGTAGGTTAATACAATGCGAACAGTATCTCAAAATGTGTTGCCTCCGCCGCGTCGTGCACTCTTCCCTCGCACGCTTTCTCGTCGCTCACGCCCCGCACGCACGCATGCATATACGCGCACGTATACCCGGTGTCTCTACATTATTGTCGCTATTGTTGTTGCTGATGCTGTCGATGCTATTGTTGCTGCTGGTGCTATTGTTGCTATTGTTGTTGTAACCTTGCAGCGTAATTTTCTCAAGTTGCCATTGTTGTTGTATCGTTGCCATTCCTCGTTCGACATCGCTTGATGCGTGAGTTGTTCCTTTTGTCTACGTCGTAAGGGATCCGGATTCGGAGTCGTCAACCCCTAGGTTACGAGACCCAGACCACAGAGCCACCCGCTCCATCTGCCCTTTTTCTGTGTACAGAGAGAACATACTTTAAAATTTATGTACTACGGTCCTTGTGTTTTACCATCTTTGCGGTCGTTTGGCCGTATCCCTTTTCCTGGAATATTAACCTGAAATAATAGTAAGTATTTCCTGAAATAACGATAAGATTAATCGTCCTGTTCGTTCCCCTGAACGGTGATGCATCGTTTAATACGATCCGCGGCGACCACTGTTCTAAAACGTTTTACCCCTTCTTGCATGTCTTCTACGTCATAGCGATCGTTGTGTAAAACAGTGCGAATTCGAAACGGGCCCTTGTACTTGGGGAGTAGTTTCCGACTCGTTCCGGTTGCAGGTTCGCTAATTACTTGTACTAGTACCAGTTCCCCTGTTACGTATTTGTTCGCTTCTTGTCTGGCTCTGTCGTACCGTTCTTTTTGCGCTCGTTGATCTCCAGTGATATGCTGCGCAACGTCTTGTCGTATCTTCTCTAAGTCCAGACGATCCATTTCTTCTTGCACGGCGCTCAATATTGGACCCTCTGCTATGCCGCGCCCGTCGATGCCGATTAACGCTTTCATCGGTGTAGTATCGATGCCCTTATTATGCATCGTGTTCAGCGCGCTTTGCACCTTCTTTACTCCCAAGTCCCAATCCTTCGGGTTTTTTCCTGCCGCGGTGGTGGCAAGTGCGTCGACTATTGTCCTATTATAGCGCTCGCATTGCCCATTTGCCCTTGATGTCGCGACGGCGTTCAACACGTGCTTGATACCATACGTATCGCAAAATATTTTGAAGTTTCTCGACGTGAAGCTTGTCCCTCGATCGCTAATTATGCGCGTCGGTGCTCCGAACAGGTATATAAGGTTTAGCAGTGTCCGGACTGTATGCCGTGTCTCCTGATCCTTCACTGGTTCGATGACGGTAAACTTCGTGAATGCGTCTACCATTACGAGTAGATATTTATTGCGCCTGCTACTCGTCTCGAATGGTCCGATGTGGTCAATGTGAATGGTGTGGAAAGGCACCGGCACCTTTTCGATCGCATTCAATTTGCATTGTCTCTTACCCCCGGTGTGCTTGTAGTATGCACAGTTAAGGCACGCTCCCACATATTTATTCACAAATTTGTGCATTCCGGCGAACCAATAATTTCGTTTGATCCGTTCTAGTGTTTTCTCTGCACTTAGGTGGCCCGCATCGTCGTGGCACAGTCGACATATTTGGAACCGAGCACTTCTCGGCACGATCCAGGCCTTCCTGTTGTCCGTTAATCGCCGATACACCTTGTTGTTCTTCATTACGTACTCGTCGAAGTAATGCTTCGTTTCTGGTTTCCGATCGTGATCCTCGAGGATCTTCCGTACGTGCATCAACTGCTCGTCCTGTAGTTGTGCTGCTGTAATCCAATCGCCTTCTGTTAGATCCACTTGTGCAATCTCTAAGATTGGCAATGGATTTCGGCTTAACGCGTCCACGTGAGCCATTCTCGTCCCCGCTCGGTACTCGATGTGAAACATGAATTCATGTACTTCCAACCACCCGTGGTAATAAATTTTTTTTTGAGAACGTCGTCCTTAACGCATTGCAGTCGGTCACTACCTTGAATGACAATCCAAGCAGGTAGACTCGGAAGTACCGTAGCGCTAGTACCACCGCCATCGTTTCCAATTCGTAGGAGTGATACTGCCGTTGATCCGCCGTTGTTTGTTTGCTGAAATACGTCACGACGGTCGTCTTTCCGTCTTCGGCTCGTTGCATGAGCATGGCTCCTATGCCTATTGCACTTGCGTCCATGTGTAGTTCCGTGGGTCTCTCCGGATCGAAAATCGAAAGCACCGGGCGTGTTGTTAAAATCTGCTTGACTTCACGGAAAGCTTTCTCTTGAGATCTTCCCCGGTGCCATGTAACGTCCTTCTTGGTCAGTCGGGTGATGGGTTCTACAATTCTTGCAAAATCCTGAATAAACTTCCTAAAATAGCTCGCCAAGCCCAGGAATTGTCGTACGCCCTTGAACGTCGTTGGTGCCTTCATATGCCGTACCGCTTCTACCTTTCTTCGTCCGGGTTTGATTCCTTTCTCGCTTATTTCCCTACCTAGGTACTCTATCTCTGTCTTAAAGAATCAACATTTCTCCAATTTTAGGGTCAGTCCATGGGTTCGGAAAACTTCCATTACCTGCCGTAGCCTGTCCATACCCTCTTCCGTTGTACGTGCCGGTATTATAACGTCGTCCAAATACGGAAAGGCAATATTGTTCTTCAACGCGCCCAGCACTTTGTCCATTAATCGTTGGAATAGGGCCGGGGCATTTGTTAAACCAAACGGCATTCTCAAAAACTCCCAGTGTTATAAACGCTGTCTTAGCGATGGAATTTTCCGCCATCGGTACTTGGTAATAACCCGATGCTAAATCTAAGCCGGTAAAATACTTGTAGCCTCCTAATTTGTCTATCTGGTCGTCGATTAAAGGCAACGGATATTTGTCCTTGATCGTGATTGCGTTAAGTTTTCGGTAGTCAACGCACATCCGATAATCACCTGTCTTCTTCTTCACCAGTGTGATGGGGCTTGCGTACGGCGAGTCCGATTCCCGTATAATTCGATTATCTAACAGGTCTTGTATTATCTGCCGTACTATTCTTTTCTCCGGCTCCGCGAGACGATAAGGACGATACGCTACCGTTTCTTGCGTGATGCATTTAATCTCCATTGTTGCCGTGCTTGTCTTGCCTAGCTCGCTCATCGTCGACGATATGCAACCACGAAACTATTCGATGAGTGCGATACATTTTTCGCGTGTGGCCATATCCACGTCGCCGAATTGTAGTTCCGTTTTCCTGATTACCTCGCAAGCGTTAAGGGCCCCGACTCCTTTGGGGCCAACTCCGAATCGATCTAAGCGCCATTCGACAGAACGGGCGTTAGTGAAAACATAAAAATCTTCTGCATCGGCATTTGACGGGGTGACATCTAAAGTCATTATACAGAATTATAAACTCATGGCGTGACATCTAACGTCTATAGGCAAAATTATAAATGTAGAGTGGGAGGCCATAGTTGTCAAATCACATGCTTTGAGTGTTTTGTCGCGCTGTTGCCACATTTGTTACAATCCTGACCATCAGCAAAATGCATCGGCTCGAGCCGAGATTTCGATTCCTGCCGGATATACATATGTAGACATATACATATAGCTGCTGAACCGCAGGAAACTTTTTTGTAGGTTCGATCCCCCTATGCTATCATTTTTTTTACATTAATGTTTTTTTAATACCTAACTATATGACAATGATCAGTATTTGCTTACCAATATTTTAAAAACATTTGTTAAATATTTTAATTTAATATACGTAAATATGAACTTAGAGCGCTCTTCGTGCTACCGTTTCCCTTGCCATGTATCTTGCCAATTATGGTACTGTTTAATATTTGTAACATTAAAATAAAATGTATGAAGCGCATCTTCAGACGTCTTAGATTGAACAGTCTTGACGAAGTGCAGGAAAACTCGTGTGATGTTTTACTACTATTTCGCCTTTCTTTTAGATGACACAATCATATCTTTTTTACAAATAATTATTGTTGCGAATGAAATTATACCATCATAAAAGAAAATATTTATTTTTAGAGATTTTATGCGAGTATCGAATATGCATATATTGATAATTTTTAATTCATATCATTCGCTTTTTCACATGGCTTTGGTCATTATGTAGAATGACAAACGAAAAATACGGAGACATTGTTGATATTGTTATACCAATTACAGTTTTGCTTTCTAGGAAATCTTCGATATATTCGATTCAAGTTGAGATTTTGATTTTTGCCGAACATAAAAGAGAATAGTGCAAATGAAAGAGGAGATACAAGGGTCATGTTGAAAAAGCGAGATTGATAAAACAATATTAATATGTGTAAGAAAATAATTTTTGGAACTTATGAGAGAAGGGCTCTTATTACTGCTTGACATAGGTCAGGCACAGCCAACTGACGGGCCGCGGGCCACGCGGTTCATCTTACAAACAAATGACGGCCCTCACACTGCGTCATAGTTGCGGTGTCACACCGATAGCCGTCTTGCTGTCACGTCATAGGTACATCTGACGTACATAGCTCTATCTTTGTCTATCATAGCTTTCTGTTGCTTAGAGCGAAGCATAAAATGATCGAAAAGGACCATGGTGACATTGTATTCTTGTACAGACTACGGTCACGAGAGCTAAACAAAACAACTTTTTAACACATACACGCCGACATAATCATTTGAATACCTATTCAAACGCCTTCGATAATCTTACATATATTTTAATTATATTACAATTATATTATTGTTGTATAATATAGTTAATATATTTCATATATATTAACATAGCAGCTTTATTGCTAATATAAATGAAACACCACCAAATGATTGAAATTTTCGAGTTACACATTTTGAACTTTGTATTGACGTGTATTCGCGTCCAAATGTTAGAAATATCAAACAGTTCCATAAGTGGCAAGATACATGGGAAGAAAACGGTAGAAAAAAGCGCTTCAACATCATATTTACGTATATTAAATTAAAGTATTTAACAAATATTTTTAAAACATTTGTAAACAAATATTGATCATTGTCATATACTTAAGTAATTAAAAAAAAAATGAATGTAAAAAGATATACCCCAAAGGGACTCGAACCTACAAAAAAGTTTGCAGCGGCTCGAATCAACATCTCGGCTCGAGCCGATTCATTTTGCTGATGCTTATGTTATAATTGTAACAGATGTGACAACAGTGTGACAGAGGTTTGATACGTGCCGGCAACTATGCCTTACTGGTGTCTGTGTGCACACATCACGTATTCACGTATGAATCGCCGTTCGTGGTGTGAAATTATAACATACATTTACCGACTGATTTGAATTTTTATCGACCCTGACGGTAACTTGGCCAAATTCACTACAATGTAGCATAAACGCCACCGACGGAGAATCAGTGAACTATTCTTACGTCGGATGCGTGCAAATCGTAGATTAGATTCTCCGCTTTCCAGAAGTGATAAATTGTGAAAAATCGAATTTCTGTGATCTTGTGCTAGTTCAAGGAAGTAGGGGATTTCGTGTTATCAGTGAATAAACCATTAAATCGTTCAATATTTGCTAATTGGGAAATGTGTCAAAATGCCTGCAGCCATCTTGTTGCCTTCATCGGTGTCTGTCTCTAGCTTGCCAGTTCAAGAAATACCATTCATCTGAACGCATGTTGTTTATTGGCGTTCAGACATACTTCCCCGGCTGTGGTGAAGTCTACCCGTGTGTACTATATCCGCGAAAGTTTCATGAATGCAATTATTGAGACAGGGATAGTCAAATTTGAAATCGGGTCTCTCTGTCGCGCATGGCGTATACGTGCATGCTTTCCTTTGTTTTTGTGAGTGCACGCACACACGTCATGGCGCCTGGAGTCGGGGCCCTTAACGTCCAACTCTGTCGCGGTTTGCCTATACTCCAGTGCCGGGATCTCGTTAAATATAACCCGGTTGCCGCGCTTGACCATTATGACATGCTCTTGCGACAAGAAGTCCCGTCCGACGATGACATTGTACTTCGTGTGCTCGTCGGGAACAACATATGAGTCGACTTCCGCGCCCACGTTCTGAATTTTTATAGTCACGCGAGCTGCTTTCCCCACCGACACGATTTGGCCCGCGAATGCCTTAATTAAGGCCGCCGCTACTACCCTCACCGGAATGTTAATTATTTTCGCTACCGAGGTTTGTATCACGGTGCATGCACTACCGGTGTCAATGAGGCTGTTAACCCGTTTCCCATTGACACGGATACCCATTCGGTAAAGGTGCGATGCTTTATGTCCTATATTTTGTAATAAATTTACCTCTTGTTTGTATTCGTCCTTCCGTATTTTAAAGTACCTGGCGAGGTGCCCCGTCATGCCGCAGGTATAACATCTATCGGCCCAGTCCTTTTCATAATTCCTGGAGGTGTGTGCCTGTCTCGTCCTGTTTGTATACGTCCTCGGTTTTCCCGACGTGCTAGGGACCGCCTTGGGTTCCTTGCAACGAGGCATACACCCCAGCGAATTCATGAACGCGTACAATTCGTTCGCGTCCAGGTGTTTAGCTGACCGTACAGCACGAGCCACCGTTTCGTCCGGTATACCCCCGACTACCATGTCTATCAGATACTTATCCGGTATCTCAATGTCCAGCTTCCGTAGTTTCGCCAATTTTTGGAAACAGTAGTCCCCTAAGCACTGGCCGGGCTGCGCTTCGTACGATGCGGCTTCCTTGAAAAGGCGGCAAAACGGTACTGCTTTCCGAAATTGTGCCACTAGTAGTACTTTCGTCTCTGCCCAGGTAGAAGTGATGCGCTGCCGCGTGTCGTACCATTCCCTCGCGTGGCCACCCAACCGACTCACAATCAGCCTCATCACCGAGAGGTCGTCCCACTCGTACCGTTTCGCGAGATCGTCCACATGCCTTACCCACTGGTCGACCACTATCCCGTCTTTCGCGGGGTGAAAACGCGGAATGAGTAACTCGTCGCCGGAACGGGCGCGTGTGGGAGACCGCGTGCGTGAAAAGAAGCGACTACTCAGGTCCATCACCATGCGTTCTAGCCTTCCTAATCGATCGCCGACGGGAGAGGCTTCTCGCTGGTTTTGTCCGACGGATCGTACTGGCGAACGCGATCGCGATCGAGCCCTGGAGCGTGAATTTTCCTGAAGGATACGTTCAAGGCGTTCGAGCCTTGACTCATCGTTCTCGTGCCCCACTGCTCGCGAACGTACCGGTCTCACAGGCGAGACATCCGGAGAAGAGACGCGTTCTCGTCTCTGGCTTCCGACGGATGCGCTTCGACGCGATTGTCCGTCCATTTCACGTGGCTCTGTTCTCACACACTCTCAGTATAATTGAGTACGGTAACTTCACAGACACAATCGCGTAACACAAAACGTCCAAAGTTGTGCCGCAATCTCACCGACTCGTAAAAGGGCGGAGTGAATCCCGTACGAACTCACTTCTTGTTTTTCACTCACAATCGCGCAAAATACAGTGTTCAGATTATGCAGTGGCCCTGTCAGCGTACAAGAACACGTAGTGAATCCCACTTCTGATTTGTAAGGTGAAATTTAATAAAAGTCGCACGGTATGGTTCAATTATGATATATTCCTAGTCGTCACGGTACTACAATCTAGTATGGGTCGTAAGCGGTATGTTCTAGTCGATAGTTTTCCATAGACTGGCTCGATGTAGCCTTCTTCCCGCCAAGAAGGCGAGCCCCTCGGTCCCACGATGCAGTTCCTTCAAGGGTCTGTTTTACGACCCTCCCCTGAATGTTGACCGGTCCCGCTCGCCTGGCGGCCTCGCGGTGACGTTTCCCAGATGGGCATACGAGGTTCTCCGAAACCTCGAGTTTTCTTACAATATATTTTGCCGTATCGTTCTCCGTTGTGAAGCACAACATTGTATCCGTAAGGAATTCGATCACTATGCCCTTGGCGATTCTCTCACGTCGTTTCCATTCGTTGTTCAGAATAGCTGGAGGCTCTTCATTCAAAACCTTTAAGGCATCCTCTTCTGCTAACAACGCACGAATCCTGTACTTCCAAATACTGTATTTTTCGCCGTCAAAAGGCTTGATATTCCGCTTGCTTTTGCATTAGTATTGTCTCACGTACACGGGTATTTAAACTTGCCTCTTATCTGGAACGCTGCCTCGAGCCTCGGCTGCCATAACATCAAAGGCGACCCGAACTCGCTTGAGAATCGTGTCTGCACGCGATTAGTATTCACATTCGAAATCTAGCATATACAAACTCTGGCGCCTCTCACTCGCCACTCGAGTTGCCACAAGAAATGCAGTGGCGACTGAGAGTCGCCTCTCGAGCGCAAAGGGTTAATATTGTTTTATCAAAAATCAAAATCTCAACTTGAGTCGAACATGTCGAAATTTTTCTGGAAAGCAAAACTGTAATAAATATTACAATATCAACTATGTCTCCGTATTTTTCGTTTGTCATTCTACAAAATGACCGAAGCAATGGGAAAAAGCGAATGAAATGAATTAAAAATTATCAATATATGCATATTCGGTACTCGCATAAAATCTCTAAAAAGAAATATTTTCCTTTATTTCTGATGGTATAATTGCATTCGCAACAATAATTATTTGTAAAAAAGAAATGATTGTGTCATCTCAAAGAAAGGCGAAATAGTAGTAAAACATCACACGAGTTTTCCTGCACTTCATCTACGACTGTTCAATCTAATTGTAAGATGCCTGAAAATGCTTTATACATTATACTTTAATGTTAGAAATATTAAACGGTACCGTAATTGGCAAGATACATGGCAAGAGAAACGGTAGCACAAAAAGCTCTATACGTTCAGATTTAGGTATATTAAATTAAAATATTTAACAAATGTTTTTGAAATATTGGTAAGCAAATATTGATCATTGTCATATAGTTAGGAATCAGACAAAAATTAATGTAAAAAAATTATGGCCGAGGGGGATCGAACCTACAAAAAAGTTTCCAGCGGTTCAGCAGCTATACATATATGTCTATGTCCGGCAGGAATGAAAATCTCGGCTCGAACCTATTCATTTTGCTGATGGCCACGATTGTAACAGATGTGTCAATAGTGCGACAGAACTCTCAAATAATGTGATTTGGCAACTTTGGCCTCCCACTCTCCTTTTATAATTCTGCCGAATGATGTTGAATGTCACATCGTAAGTTTATAATTCTGTATAATGAGTTTAGATGTCACCCCGTAAAATGTCGAAGCAGACGATTTTTCTGTTTTCACTAATGCCCGTTCTGTCGAATGGCACTTAGATCGATTCGGAGTTGGCCCCAAAAGAGTCGGCCCCCTTAAGGTCGTACGCCTTCCAGAAGTGATAAATTGTGAAAAACCGAATTTCTGTGATATTGTGCTAGTTCAAGGAATGGCTGGTGTACGCGATATCGGTGAATAAACCATTAAATCGTTCAATATTTGCTACTACATGCTAGTTGCTACATGCAACGACAGTCGCCAGTCATCTTGTTTGCTACATCGATGTCTCTGCCTGAAGCTCACAGTTTCAAACATTCCATTTTCTCAGCGAATAGTGTTTATTGGCGTTCAAACGGATATACCAACCCTGTGGTGAAGTCTACCCGTGGGTACTGTACCCGCAAAAACTTCATTTATGCAGTTATCGAGAAATACCACCTTAAATACGAAATCTAGTGTCTCCCTCGCGCATCTCGTATACGTGCATGCTTTTCGTTGTTGTGTAAGTGCACGCACACAGATCATGGCAGACAGAGTCGAGGCCCTTAAGGGGGTAGACACGGGTAATGCAGCGAGCTGTATATCGACATAATGTGGCCTGAAAACATGAATTAGAAGCATACAACGTTTGTCCTTATGTGAGAAGCTTTTGAGCTCGGTGAGGGCTCATTCGAAAGAGGAAGGTTCAACGCGCTGCGCTGCATGCCCCGTTTGTGTCGCAAAACTCTTTTAGTGACCTAAAAATACTTGTATTCTGCGGGTGTATTTTGTCGATTTTTGCTCTACTTTGGACACTCATATTATTAGATATCAACACAATCTCGTTGAAACATTTGTGCAGCGCAGCGCGTTGAATCTTCCTCTTTCGAATGAGGCCTCACCGAGCTCAAAAGCTTCTCATATAAGGACAAACGATGTATGCATCTAACCCATGTTTTGGGACCATATTGTGTCGGTTTACAGCTCGCTGCATTACCCGTGTCTACCCCCTTAAGGGGGTAGACACGGCACGTGACCTCTCCGATTCGGAAGGTCGGTATTACAGCAGCTTTTTTCTGCACATAAATGGTAATACCGACAGGCGAGAGGGAGCTGCTTGTTATTTCGATATTCTAATCTGAATGTGGAAAGAAATTGTGAGCTGTTGCGTTGCACTAGAAAGAATTTAAACGGAAAGTCTGCTGGTAGTGCAAGCGTAGAAAATTCATTGTACATTTGAATTACTTGAAATGTGGTTATGCTTCAATATGTTTCGTTGCAGTAAGGAATTATAAGTGAAAAGAAAAAGTAGATGAGCTTCTATAAATTTACCGAAATCATTTCCACTCATGTTAGAATATTCGAGGTACAGGAACGGCCGAGGCGGGTCATGTGCATTTTGCCGATGCACGCTATCTTTGTCTAGCGTAGCTTTCTTTTGGGGCGAACCCTAAAATGGTTAAAAAGGGCCATGGTGACGTAGGCGTCCTCACGACCGACGTTTTTGCCACGGAAAGGCATTCTTGTATAGACTACGGTTAATAAACAGACTAATAGACTAATAAATAGACTAATAAACAGAACACCTTTTAACATATACAAGCCTACAGAATCATTGTAATAAGTAATACCTAATCCAGACAGAGAGACTACTCCTCTCCGTTCGATTATCTTACACTCAATTGTTCGAAACATTTTCTGCAAACCGTTTTTCCAACAGTTCACAATTGACCAGTCAGTCTCGTACACATGTTTGAATGGTGATGAGAAAGTTTTGAACAACACATTGTATTGTGATGACAAAAATGCAAGAAAAGATTGGCTGGAGAAATGGACTATCCCCCCTTCACGTGGGGGAGTGCTCCGTGGCGATAACGACGCTCGACGACGCGGTGTAATACGATCCGAACCAGAGTATCGGTGTGACTAATACTAATTCAACGATGAAACTTTTTTATTTATTAATTTTTCTACATGCAACTTTTACCAATGTATCTGGGAGATCTTTCCGATTCAAATGAGACCAAACACGATATAGTTTGAATTATGTTTACTTGTTGATACAGACTTTGTGGTACGTATTCAATTAGTATTAACAAGCAAATATAATTCAAACTATATCGTGTTTGGCCTTATTTTAATCAGAAAAATCTCGCAAGTACGTTAGTAACAGTTTCATCAAGAGAAATTCAGAAAGTAAAAAAATGAACACATGCGGGACTCGAACCTACAGAAAAGCTTTTGGCGGCTCGAGACAAAATCTCCGCTCGAGCCGAAATCTCCGCTCGAGCCGATTCATTTAGTTAGCTGATGATCACATTTGTAACAGATGTGGCAACAGCGCGACAGAAGTCTTGATAAGTTGCGGCAACTATGCCTTACTGTGTCTGTATTCACGTATCACGTATTTACATATGAATCGGCGTTCGATACTCATAAATAGGCTCGTAAAGGATTACAAAAAAAATCAGGGAGTCAACTGTTGACTGATTTGGAGACATTTGCTTATTATATGTTTTATACAAAATAGTCAAAAGAATGAAAAAGAATAATAAGAGCAATAATTTCAAATAATTGCTGTAACTACCATGTTTCGGATAGCTCGTTAGATTTTAATTTTATCACGTAACGGATTGGGAACTTTTATAGAGTAAGCACAATTCACGTATAGCACGAATCACATATATTTCACGTTACCGCACAAGAACAATAATGTACAATAAGTGATTAGACCAATAAAGAACAAGTAATGAATAAAGTATGTAAAGTCTGCACGCACGCCTTTTAGCTCTTATTTAAGTAGAATGGTTAAACGGTTGTAAGTCGTTTAACCCGAGTAAATTGTCTGAATTTAACGCTGTCGCAAATCTCTGTTTAAAACCTCTTATCTCTCTCAAAAATGTTGTAATACCGTCGAATTGTATCCTAGCGCATCGGTATTTATACCGATGCGTGGGGCAAAGAGCATGAAGAGATAAGAGAGGGGGGACGCTCGCGTTTGTCGCCACGGAACAGCGCTAGGCGCGAAGAGAGCGAGCGCTACCCCTACCAGCGAATCCGCAACATTCCGCCCGCCGCGGCATGCGTTGCATGGCGCAATTAAGAACAAAGGGACGCGATGTTCCGTGAAGTCGTATGTTTAACGTAGGAAGTGCCGTGGAGAAGTGAAAAAGTGGACATGACGTGAAGGAGAAAGCTACGAGGTTAATTTTCCTCGGTTGCTGGCGGTAGGAGGCAAATCTTCGTAATTGGCCTCCGAAGTGTGGTTGTGGCAGTGCGGACATCGACGACCCGAACGTGCTGATCGTCGCCTTTGTGCGTCGCGATGATGCGTCCCAGCGGCCAATGAGAAGGTGGCGTCAGCTCGTTCCTCACGAGGCAGAGGTCCCCGATCTTCAAGTCCGGCTGCGACGTTTTCCATTTACTGCGAGTTTGCAGCTGCTGTAGATACTCCGCCGACCACCGCGTCCAGAAGTGATCCCGCATTTGTTGGATTAGATGCCACCGCCGCAAAGGAGAGACTTTGATCAAGGACAGGGACGGTTCAGGTAACGTTTTTAGAGAATACCCAATCAAGAAATGCGCAGGGGTAAGGGCGTCGATCGAGTCGAGATCGTCAGTGAGGGCCGCTAGCGGCCTTGAATTGAGGCAGGCTTCCACTTGGGTGAGCAAGGTCGCCGTTTCCTCAAAGGTCAACGGAACGTTTCCCGCAACGCGTCGCAAATGAAATTTGACCGATTTGACCGCTGCCTCCCAAATGCCGCCGAAATGCGGGGCACCGGGAGGATTGAATTGCCATTAGGTTCCTTCCTGCGAGAGATGAAAAGCAACATCCTTCCAATCGAGCTGCGCTGATGTAAGAAGCTCGCGCAGTTCCCTACTGGCTCCCCTGAAATTGGTGCCTTGATCACTGTAGAGCGCAGTGCATACCCCACGTCGTGAGATAAAACGTCGAAATGCGGCAAGAAAGGCGGCGGTGGTGGCATCTGAGACTAATTCCAGATGTACGGCCCTGGTAGCTAAGCATATGAAAACAGCAACATAAGATTTTCTCGGATGTTGACCTCGGCCGCTAGCAGATTTCGTAGAAAAGGGCCCGGCGTAATCAACACCGGTGTGAGTGAATGGCCGGGAAGGCTGCGCACGGGGAGCGGGGAGGCTTCCCATTTGCTGGTGCGCAGCCTGGGCGCGCCAGCGACAACAAACCGTGCACGAGGCGATCACGCGGCGTACCGCGCGACGCCCCGCTAGTATCCAGTATTCTTGGCGTAATGTAGACAAGGTAAGTTGAGTCCCTCCGTGCAATAGTCGGTGATGCGCCTCCCTGATGACGAGAGTGGTAAAATGTGCATTTGCAGAAAGAATTGCTGGATTCTTTTGGCATTCATCGAGAAGTGAGTGCTTTAGGCGTCCCCCCACCCTCAGCACACCATTGCCATCAATGAATGGCGCCAGCCTGGATGTCGGTCCACGTGCAATTTGGCCGCCATTTTGAAGCTGTTCCATCTCCGTAGTGAAGACGGCCCTTTGAAAGCAGCGAATGCAGGCAAGTTTAGCGTTATTAACCTCGTCGATAGAAAGACGGTGCGATACTTGCGCGTGTGTTTCTCGATTCCTCGTAGTTCGGCCAAATCGTAGGCACCAGCCAACCGTGCGCAGTAATCTAGCGAAAGTGGAAAATCTGCCGGCCAGTTCCTCGAAAAAGGAACCGCCGGTGGTAGTAGCAAAACAGTTCGCTCGCGGTGAGCGAACCTCCTGGTCAGAAGTGAGGTTATACACCAAGTGTAGATCATAATCGTATGACCTCAACGAAAGAAATGGGGGACCCTTCCACCAAAGCGAGTGATCCAGCAAAACGTGGCTGGCCACTCCTCGAGATGCCACGTCAGCAGGATTCAGAGAAGATTTTATATGTCGCCAAGTAGCGGCAGGAAGTGACGTTTGGATATCTGCTACCCTGTTAGCAACAAAAGTTTTCCATCTCGAGGAGTGACCTCGTAACCAACTCAACACCACGGTAGAATCTGACCACAGATGGATTGTACAATTTTCCAATAGTAGACTATCTTACACACTGACAGTCAAGCGTGTGAGAAGAGACGCAGCGCACAGCTCCAGACGGGGCACAGAAAGTTGCTTCAACGGAGCAACTCGAGTTTTATAAGCGACTAGTGACACAAAAGGCATTGCGTCGGAGTAAGAGGAGCGCAAATATAGCACAGCAGCGTATGCCCTCGCCGAAGCATCAGCAAAACCATGAAGCTCCAGCTTGTCAAAAGTTGTGTGGTTAAATAACCACCGAGGTATTCGCAACGAGGACAATGATTGCAGTTGCTCATAATACGTTTCCCAAGAATGCGCAAGTGAAATAGGGAGTGTTTCATCCCACGAGAGTTTTAAAAGCCACAGGGACTGCATGAATATTTTGGCCGTGATAACCACCGGGGCTAGAAAACCCAGGGGGTCGAAGAGGCTCGCTACCTCCCTAAAAACTATTCGTTTTGACACCGGGGATTCCATTTTACGAGGCGCTATCGCGAAGTGAAAAGTATCTTCCGATGAGGGCCAAAGGAGGCCAAGAAGTGTGGAAACGTTCTCAATATTGCCGAGTAGTTCGGGCGTCTCCTTTCGGGAGTTTTCAGGAAGGGCCTCCAACAATTCTCGTTTGTTGCAAGCCCATTTATGCAGGGTGAAACCGCCCGCCTTGAACAACTGTACCAGCTCTCGTTGTAAGGCGAGGGCTTTCGAGACAGAGTCAGCGCCAGATATGACGTCATCAACGTAGACGTCAGTGGAAGCGCACGCTGCAGCCAAAGGAAAGGAGCTCTGTTCGTCCTTGCACAGCTGCTGCAACGTGCGAACAGCAAGATATGGGGCGCACGACATACCATATGTCACAGTAAGAAGACGGAAGTGTCGAGGAGCTTCTTCCGGATGCTGACGCCATAAAATTCTTTGGAAATCACAATCTTCTGGTGCGAGTCGTATTTGCCGGTACATCTTTTGCACATCAGCCGAGAAAACTACAGCGTGTCTTCGCCATCGCAGAAGAATGTGGAATATTTCCGGCAAAAGATTGGGGCCAGTGTGAAGCAAGTTGTTTAACGACAAGCCAGACCTCGTTTTCTGGGAAGCGTTAAAAACAACCCTAAGTCGCGTGGTTGCACTAGAGTCTCGCAACACGCCGTGATGCGGCAAATAGTATGCTGCACGAGAAGATTTGGAATCCCAGGGAACGGGTTCCATGTGCCCCAGTTGCAGATATTCATCCAAAAAGGAATCGTATAATGATTTCAGTGCCGGCTTACCCTTCAATCGTGTTTCAAGTTTATGTAGTAACACCGATGCGGTGTCGAGTGAGTTGCCCAATTGGGCCGGAGAAGAAGCGAAGGGAAGGCGCACCTGATATCGTCCAGTGGAGTCGCGGGAGTGAGTGGAGCAGAAGTGTTGCTCGCATTCGCTCTCCGCCGAAGTAAATGTACGTGGAGGGTTAGCTACCTCCTCCAGTACCCAAAAGCGTTGAAGCGATTCGGACAAATCCTCCTCGCCAGCGATGCACTGCAAAGTAACTGCTTCACGCCGTGAAGAGTGCGAGTAGGGAAACGAGTTGCAGTGCCCAGTTAATATCCAACCTAGAGACGTACATTGGGCCACCGGACTGTTGGGTGGACCCTTCCGGAGGCCCTCAAGAATTATCTCGGAGTAAATCTCAGCTCCCAAGATAATGTCGACCCGTTCGGCCGAAAGAAAATCAGGATCAGCTAGTTCTAAATCCCGCAAGTGCGAAAGAGATAACCGAGCAGCGGTGGTTCGAGTGGGGGAATATGACGTCAGGCGCGGCAGCACGTAAGCCGTTGTGGAAAGGGTTTCCGTAGGTGCGCGAGTAGAGGAGAAAGTGAGCGTCACGCTTCCCCTTGTGCGAGCTCCCGTCGAGCCCACACCCAGAATTGGAAACCGCGCGGTTCTTCGTTGGAGCTTCATGGTCTGCACAAGATTCTCGGAAACAAGGGACACTTCGGAACACGGGTCAATCAAGGCTCTCACAGCAACTTTCTCGCCCCGACTTGACTCTACCATAATTTTCGCGGTCGCGAGAAATATAACAGATCGTGGTGGAAAATTTGACCAGGAGGCTCGCGCACAGTGCGATGTCCTCGACTCCTCCACTCTACCCTGTGGGGAGACTTGTCGCGAAGATTCCTGCTCCGATTTCACATGCAATAACGTATGGTGCTTACCTACGCACAGTTGGCAGCGCTTCGTTGATTTGCACAAACGAGAGTGATGATTTCCGAGGCAGTTGAAACAAAGATTTTTGTCCGCCGCTGCTTTCTTCCTCTCGAGCGGAGACATCCGTTTAAATGCAGCGCAGAACAGCACGAAGTGTTGGTCACTGCACAGCGGGCATTTCGCACGTCTTTCTTCGGCGGTCGATGCGGTGTGCGTTCTGAATCTCGCTGAGCTTGTATTATTTTTCAGTGATGACCGTGAGGAAGGTGATGCTGCATCATTCGAGACGGCTTCTTCGACTGCTTTCAAAGCGCGCAGGTGTCCAGTGAGGAGGAACAGATTTAATTGTTCGAATGAAGGAGGATCGGTAGTTGCACCAATTGAAGACTCCCACGCCAGTCTAGTCTTGACGTCCAATTTTTGCACCAGTCCGAAGACCAACCAGTCATCCCAATGCTCGACTGGCCGGCCAAGGGCATTTAGTGACTGAACGGCGTCCCATGTGCCGTTCAGTAGAGGTTTTAAGCAGCTTGCTGTCTCTTTCCTCATGGGCGGCAATGAGGAAAGAGCCAAGAGATGGGTTTGAATTAAAATGCGCAGATTTTCATATCGCGCAGCGATAATCTTCCACGCTCCAGTAAAGTTTGCTTCTGTGAGGCGTATATTCTGGATCAATTGAGCGGGCTCGCCAGATAAGCTGAGCTTGAGATGGTGAAATTTCTCCACCCCCGAAAGTTGCTTGTTCTCGATAACCAGTGAGGAGAACAAATCGCGATAGCTTGCCCACTCTCGGTAGTTGCCCGAAAACCGTGGCACGTCAATGCGTGGGAGCGATCGCTGAGGCGGATTGACCGTGGGAGCGGTCGGCGGTTGCTCCAGAGGTTTACGGAGGTCCAGCAGTGCGGCTTTGTTAACAAGATAGGCCTCTTCACACAAAGCCATATGATCCGTTACGAAATATGGCCAGGTTGCGAACTCGGGGGTCACAATGTCCAACAGCTGGTCGTGACCCTCGGTGAAGGTGTTCCAATTCTTCTCCAGCAGTTCGAGCCGCGACGTTACCACTCCTTCCGTAATTTTAGCGGCTCCTAGCTTCTTCATATTCGTAACGGTGTTGGAAATTCGCTGGTAAAGCGAAAGCTGTTTATTAACGTATTTCTCCATTTGGTTTGAACGTTAACAACAAGTACACGCACTTGACTTGCGGGCGAGGTCGAGTCGCCAAAAAAACGTCGAAAGTAGTTCGAATGTTCGTTCGACCCCGATTATTATTGCCTTGCGGGCGACAGTTTTTCGCGCACTTTAGCCGTTAAGCTGATTTATGTAACGGGCTTATTTAAAATCTATTTTACTCCTTTTATTAATTCCGTCCGTTAAACCATCCGGCTCGAAGGACCAATGTTTCGGATAGCTCGTTAGATTTTAATTTTATCACGTAACGGATTGGGAACTTTTATAGAGTAAGCACAATTCACGTATAGCACGAATCACATATATTTCACGTTACCGCACAAGAACAATAATGTACAATAAGTGATTAGACCAATAAAGAACAAGTAATGAATAAAGTATGTAAAGTCTGCACGCACGCCTTTTAGCTCTTATTTAAGTAGAATGGTTAAACGGTTGTAAGTCGTTTAACCCGAGTAAATTGTCTGAATTTAACGCTGTCGCAAATCTCTGTTTAAAACCTCTTATCTCTCTCAAAAATGTTGTAATACCGTCGAATTGTATCCTAGCGCATCGAGATTTATACCGATGCGCGGGGCAAAGAGCATGAAGAGATAAGAGAGGGGGAACGCTCGCGTTTGTCGCCACGGAACAGCGCTAGGCGCGAAGAGAGCGAGCGCTACCCCTACCAGCGAATCCGCAACAACCACATTCTGAAAATATGATATCAGTACATCAATACTTCCAGTATTAGTAAAAAAGTTCCAATCTCTTCTTTTTTATTTTAAATAATATAACCATATAATTATAACATAAATTTGACAGCGATTTCAAGTCAAGCATGTGTTACAGTAAAAGCGTTTAGTAAATTTATACAGTTCCCAGTCAACGTACGCCTAAAATGCATGACCTTCCCTATACTCGTACGAAAATGCATACATTGACTGCATCACGCTGTTACTGTACCACATGTCACAAGCCAACGCCACCGACGAGATATAGGAATAGACAAGACATGCAATGTATTTTTTCGGCCACGATTTCTGGGACGCCGCGTCCCATTACCATTTCCGTGTCACTCGCAACGTTACCCACAAATTATTGAAAACGATGCGAAAATTAAAGAATTTTAAAGAATTCTTTTGTTCTTTGCCGCAATGAAAGGCAACAAAGGATATGAAACATTTAATGTTAATTAAAAATCTTTTAATTAAAGAAACACATGATAACAAGTTTTCTTATTTCAATTGTACTATCGATAAATGAAATAATTTTTAAAGTTATACTTTACATTATTTTCTGATAAATGACCAAAACAAAATTGAACTAGGAGATGTGTATTTTTTTAATACCCAAACAATAAAGTTGCCACAATGAAAAAGATAGTGACGATAATTGTATACTACAATTGTTAATTGTATAGTTACTAGACAAATTCTTTAATTATCTTTTTCATTGGAGCAGTTTTATCGTTAGTGAAAGACGCAATTTCTTATTTATATTCAACTAATAACAATAACAAAGAAACACATTTACTAATATAAGACAATTCCTGCGATAAACGTGTCTGCAAACGATTATTGTTCGCATTCGGTTTCGAGCGAATTGCACTAATCGAGATTTTACTGTAACTTCATAAACATAAACATAAGAATGCATTCGACATCCATGATGTTCGAAGGTCCCCGCGATATTGACAACATTGTAGTCGTCGAGTTAGGTCGCGCATTGTCGGTTGGGTCGTTGAATTCGGTCGTTCAGTTTTTCATCATCAGTGAACTAGTAATAGAACCTGCGTAGTTATTAATATTTTAAAAGTGACATAAACTGCAAGATTCAGGCGGACGAGTAAGTAGGTTAATTCTAATAAAATAATTATTCCCTAATTTATTAATAAGTTTGCGAAAATAGTTTCTTTAGAATTAGTTAATTAATTTGTTTATAATTAACTAACTAATTCCTTTCCCTCTATTCTTTTTCTTTTGTAGTAGGTTCTAGATAATTGAATCTAATTTTCGATCAAATGGAACATCAAAAAGATAAAAGAAAAGCTTGTAGAAAATGTTCGTATTGTAGTTGCGATTCTACTTCTCGCAAAACCGAGTATTCTTTTTACGCGTTTCCTAAAAATACCGATGGCAAATTTATAACGTGGATAGTGAATTGCGGACGAGACGATTGGGTTGAAATGTCCAACATTGAATTAAAAAAAAAATATATTTGTAGTAAGCATTTCCCGGAAGATAGTTTTTATCCGACCGGGAGATTAAAAAAAGGTTCTGTACCTTCTTTGTATTCAATTAATGGTGAAGATGTATTAGAAGATCGTATTGACATTTCACAAAAAAGAGAACACGAGGAAATTAAAAAACTTGAGAGTGAATTGAAGCGGGAGAAGAATACGTCTGATATTCTTCGCTCGCAATTACGGGCGAAGTGTAAAGTATTGAAAGGAGTAAATGAGAAGCTTTCTTCAGGTAACATTACTGATGTATGCCTGAAGAAGGCAATCGCGCGTAGAGTTCGCGGTTTCATTTTAACATTTATATTAATGCAATTATTTCCTTATGCTAGACGAAATGCTTATTCGACGGAAGAACAGCGACTGTGTTTAACGCTACATTACACTTCGCCCTCTTTGTACAATAAAATGCGAGACACTCTCAAGTTTAACCTTCCAAATCCTCGCACAATCATTCGCTGGTTCGGTAGAATTGATATTTGGCCAGGTATATGTCCAAATTTATTTGATGCGTTAAGATTTAAAATAGCGACCTTAACTGATTTTGATAGGAATTGTGTTCTTTCATTTGACGAAATGTCAATAAAAAAATGTTTCAGTTTCCACCCAACGAAACAAATTATTGAAGGTTTTGAGGATTTAGGATTTTTAGGCAGAAGCGCGGCAGTGGGCACTCAGGTGCTGGTTTTTATGATAAGAGGCTTGCTCAGTAATTGGAAACAACCGATAGCATTCTTTGTCTCAAAGAATGGAGTTAAAGCCAATCAATTATCAATTATATTAGATGCTATTTTAGATAATTTGCATATAATACAGGTTTGAAAGTTAGAGCTGTTGTTTCCGATCAAGGTGCAAGCAATCAAAGCATAGCAGAAAGACGCGATAGTGTTCAAAATCCTTATTTTGTTAGAAATGGGACAAAAATTTACTTTTTGTTTTATTACTTACATTTGTTTAAGAGCATCAGGAATAATTTATTAAAGTATGATTTCCAAATTAACGGTTCACGGGTATCCTGGTGCGATGTTATTGCTTTATGGAATTTGGAACGCGATAAAGGTACGAGAGCGGCTTACAAATTGTCCGAGAAACATGTCCGACCCAACAATTTTGATAAAATGAAATGTAAGCTCGCATTGCAAGTATTCAGCAAAAGAGTTTCTTCTGCCTTGTTTACTGCATGTTCACTTAATTGTATAAAGACGAGTACCGCGTAGCACACTGCCAGCTTTTTCGAAACCCTCAATGACTTGTTTGATAACTTAAATAGCAGGTCTGCTCGTGATCCTAATCCAAACAAGTGTGTCATTTCTCATTTATATCCTCTTGTCGAAACTAATTTGTTGAATCAATTGGAAAGTATGTCTAATTGGTTTGTAGTAACACCTTCTGGATTAAAAACTCCACCTTGTTTCTTAGGATTGCGGCAATCAGTAAATGCCACCGTGCAGCTTTGGCATGATTTAAAAGAGGAAGGGGTAATATTTTTGATGACTTCCCGTTTGAATACGGATGTTATGGAAAATTTTTTTTCTATTCTGCGAATGCACGGTGGCACTTATAATCGCAATCCTTCTGTAAAAGGAGTGCGTCTTGCCATCAGGAAAAATATGTTGTTGAATTTGAATAGTAATTCTTATAATAGTAATTGTCAACCTGACTGTGACGCAACTCTTTTAGAGGAGGATATAATATTTTCCCAATGCAGTACCTCCACGTCAAATGATGTTCCATTAAATGAAGTGAAAAAAGAAAACATTGACGCCGACAGTGAAAATATGCAATTACAAATTGACAATATGTTAGCAGCATTGTCGACGTCAGTGTGCTCTTTAGAGATGTGCGCTATAGAATATTTCGCCGGGTACATTGCCAAAAAAAGCATAGAAAAATATAAATGCGATCAATGTTTTGACTATTTCGTTGATAAAAGTAGGGAATTTCAGCGTGACGATCAAACACTGTTAGCCCTTCGCGCATATGCTACAAATGACGCGATTACTTTCGGGCACTTATTGTTAGTGGTGCCATCCTATAACTTTTCCCAAATTTTTAAAATTGTAAATGCCGTATTCGATCGTTTTTATCCGGCATTACGCAGTGAAACATATCTGAAGCTGTAAATAAAGCATATCCGAACTGGTTTGTCGAAAATGAATGTACTGTACATCGGAAAGATATGATTTATTTAACTATGACAGTCAAAATTCATAAGGATACCGTGTGGTTAGGTCAGCAGCTGAGATTCTCTACTCCCAGGTATTGTACCAATTTTAGATTACAGAATTTAAGAAATTTATAATTGTCTTTCTATATTGTATAAATATATGTGCCTTTTTTATCTGTCGTGGGGAAATATTCTATAATATTTGCATGAAGGGTTTGTAGACTGCTGATATTTATGCAAAGTAATATTTTATAAAATTCTTTGTCTTTACGCTTTGCACATTTTTTAGCATACTTTAATTATGATAAATGCATAAAAATCGGCAATCTAATTTTGATACACATAATTATTAAGAATGAATATATGTAAGTATGTACTATATGTATATGCATGTAAATATGTATATTTATTTTGAATACATTCAAGGTTTGAATGCCTGCATGGGATTTGTGGGATAATATGAGAATGTTGTTGGGTGACGCATGTTTCGTTATACAATGTTTATATTTATATCATTAACGCATGGATTTTAATTATACGAACGTTGAGTGTCTTCCGGGATTGCAAAGTCCTTCTTCCATGCCTTCACGTGGCCAATCCTGTTAACATTACCAAGTACAGCTGTAATGTATGTATATGTATACATACGTATTTATGTAAGTCAGGTCCTTATGTACATATACACATAAAGATGTAGTGGTAATGGAACTAAAATGAAAGTAAGGCATTTATAATTCCTTTCTTTTTATGTTAATAATAATCATAGCTACTTATTCGTAGGTATGATGTTCACCTAGCTGGAAGTCAACTATCGTGATAATTTCCAACTGAGAAAAAAAAGGAAATAAGAAACTGAAGAAAGATCCTCAAATTTTTATTTTATGAGCAGTGTTACAAATTCACTTTCATAAAAAAATCTATTTAATTCTGTAAAAGTACATTGCATTGTATTAAAATATTACGATTTAGAATAAAAATAAAATACATTACAAAACATGTACTACAATTAATTACATTTTTTCCAGAATATTATTATTACTTTATTTTTCTTATATTACTAAATATTTTGTGTAAATTATATGTATAGGTGTGTTAATGTTTAACGGGATATCTGAAACTTCTTATTTGAAATGTACCATATGCGGGATGTTTGAAAGAATTGATTTATGGACTAAAAAGTAAATGATCTTATATGTATATTAAAAAAGTATGCTATACGCGACACGCGCAATTCATCGACCCGATGTGGTTTCGAGTCAACCCGAGCCGAGCCGAAGTGCATCGCGCGACCAGGCACCGTAGCTCAATTTTTCTACCGAAACGTTGACCGAGAAATAGCTTTCCTGATCCCCCCCCCAAAGCATTCACATATATTCACACAATCGCATGAATCATGTCCCCAACACTACTTCAGTAAGTAATAGTTCTTCAACTGCTCACTGTTCATGAGCAGAGGACGCTCAAATCAGCGTAGGATTTCTGAGTCGGTATGACAGTCACGTTGGGCCACCAAAGTCCATAAGATGTCCTGTCTATTCTTATATCTCGTCGGTGCCAACGCTTCAGTTTTGCTATGATTTTACGTTAGCAGTCCTCCTGAGTAGGCGCCACCTCATCACCACTACCTGAACTAAATTTGTGACGTCACGTGCTCTGTTTTAACGGCAATACTAACAGCGGACGGCGAAACTCGTCTATGCGAGTGCAGTCAGAAAGGTTCGCTTAATTTCCTTATATGAGAATATTTTGAGCTGGGTGAGGGCTCATTCGAAAGAGGAAGGTTCAACGAGGAGCGCTGCAGGCCCCCATTGTGTCACAAAACTCTTTTGGTGACCTAAGAATGCTTGTATTCTGCGGGTGTATTTTTTCGATTTTTTGTTACACTTTGAACACTCATATTATTAGATATCAACACAATTTCGTTGAAACTCCTCTGCAGCGCTCCTCGTTTAACCTTCCTCTTTTGAAAGAGCCCTCACCCAGCTCAAAATATTCTCATATAAGGAAATTAAGCGAACCTTTCGACACCCATGTTTCGGCCCATATTATGTCGATATACAGGGTGGCCCGGAACTCGCGCGGGATTTTTAAAAAAGGGGTAGCTAAGGTAATTCTGAACAACTTTTTCCTTGACCAAAATATTGTTTGAAGCTTCGTTTTTTAGTTATTAACGAAAAACACTGGCCAATGCGAGCGCCCGTATAGCGCGATCTCAGTCACAATCGCGCGCGGCCGAGATCGGGTGCATCGAGGGGCAACGTACGGCAAATATTACAATCGTCTTACATTAAGAATAGTGTGTTATTCTTCGTTATTCATCAATAACAATTTAATTAACAAGTCGTTTAATAAATGCTCCATTCTTTTATTCGTTTTCCGAAACGAATAAAGTGTTTTATTAATTATGAAAAAAGTGTTTGGATGATTAATGTTAGAAAAGGGTAGTTAAATAAATTTATCCATTCGACCGCGAATTTACCTGCTTCGACGGTGTCTTGCCATATGGTCATTGTACCGATCCTGACCTATTTTTACAATTTAAATGCCACGTCCCGGCAATCGATACAGTTCTGATTCGCACTTGTTTCCACACGCACAGGACACGCACTTACGAACATTACGAAAGTTAATGTGTGTGTCATGTGCGTGTGGAAACAAGTGCGAATCAGATCTGTATCGATTGCCGGAACGTGGCATTTAAATTGTAAAAATAGGTCAGGATCGGTACAATGACCATATGGCAAGACACCGTCGAAGCAGGTAAATTCGCGGTCGAATGGATAAATTTATTTAACTACCCTTTTCTAACATTAATCATCCAAACACTTTTTTCATAATTAATAAAACACTTTATTCGTTTCGGAAAACGAATAAAAGTATGGAACATTTATTAAACGACTTGTTAATTAAATTGTTATTGATGAATAACGAAGAATTACACACTATTCTTAATGTAAGACGATTGTAATATTTGCCGTACGTTGCCCCTCGATGCACCCGATCTCGCCCGCGCGCGATTGTGACTGAGCTCGCGCTATACGGGCGCTCGCATTGGCCAGTGTTTTTCGTTAATAACTAAAAAACGAAGCTTCAAACAATATTTTGGTCAAGGAAAAAGTTGTTCAGAATTACCTTAGCTACCCCTTTTTTAAAAATACCGCGCGAGTTCCGGGCCACCCTGTATAGCTCGCTGCATTACCCGTGTCTACCCCCTTAACCCTTATGTTAGCAACCGAAATTTCAACGCCTGTCTAGCAACCGGGTACCCGGGTACCCCATACTGTTTTCATCGGCACATTAGCCAAATTAGTTAACTCCACCTATTGATTTTTTTAAAATTTTATCGTTATATCGCTTGATTGATGCTTAACTTCTTATATTTACAGTAAATTGACTTATTTTTGTTTTTTGTAGAGTTAACCAATTTGGCCAATGAGTGGCTGAAGTATGAAATTATATTTTTTCGAGACTGTTAGCTTTCATTTCTATAACTCAACAACTGCAGCTTTAAACATTTTATGGAAATCTATTATATGTATATTCTTATACTGAAATCAAGTATCAGTTGTTTTTTTTCAAATATTTTATGTACCTACATACTCTTCTACGAAGTTCCTCAGTTTCTCAAGTGTCTTCTTTTCGACTTTTGATTCTTCGAATCGTTCCTAGTTCTATAACTAGAGAAGGGATGCTTATCTTGCTTATATAAACAAATATAAGCTGGCATCAGAGACCATCTCCAATATGCATCAGTTTGTATTCAGTTTTTGATTCGAGACACACGATTCTTTGCAGTTAGTCGAAACGTACAGTGCTTTTGTGAAATATAATTTGTAAAGTTTAGAAGTTTATAGTGCAAAAATATTTTATCAGAACACGTTAGTTAGGGGAAGACCTTTATTTTCCAACAGTTCGAACCCGATTGGCAAGTGCTAAAATAATGAGACATCTTTCCACAAAATTGGCAATACAAAGCATGATAAATAGTCAAGTAGAAATAAATGAAATTCCTTCTACTTCTACACAAGAACACGACGACAGTGGAAAGAAAACAGTCGTGGGATCATGTTATATGTGTCAGGCTGATCCCGAAAAGAAGCGACGAAAAACACGAAAGGCTTGCCACCGTCCTATTTGTGATGAACACGCAAATACTATAGCAATATGCAGAAATTGTCCCCAGAATTCTTAATTATTGTAATTTAATAAATAAATAAGTCATTTTAGTTAAAAATTTGTTCATGTTTATGTGCACAGAACATCTAACACTCACGTCTCTTATATGGGGTACCCGGGTACCCGGTTACCAAACAAGCGTATAAATAAGTTTGAAGCTTTATAACTTAAAAAATTGCGAACCAATTTTATTTAAAATTGGTATATCGACGTAGAAACGTCCAAATAATGGGGATCCAGAGGGGTTTTGCGATATTGTTACCAGAACATAAAAAATTCTTGTAGCAAACATGAAATGGGTACCCGGGTACCCGGTTGCTAACATAAGGGTTAAGGGGGCCGACTCCAGGCGCCATGACGTGTGTGCGTGCACTCACACAAACAAAGGAAAGCATGCACGTATACGCCATGCGCGACAGAGAGACCCGATTTCAAATTTGACTATTCCTGTCTCAATAATTGCATTAATGAAACTTTCGCGGATATAACACACACGGGTAGACTTCACCACAGTCGGGGACTTACGTTTGAACGCCAATAAACACCATGCGTTCAGATGAATGGTATTTCTTGAACTGGCAAGCTAGAGACAGACACCGATGTAGGCAACAAGATGGCTGCAGGCATTTTGACACATTTCCCAATTAGCAAATATTGAACGATTTAATGATTTATTCACTGATAACACGAAATCCCCTACTTCCTTGAACTAGCACAAGATCACAGAAATTCGATTTTTCACAATTTATTACTTCTGGAAGGCGGAAAAAGTAAAATACGATTTGCACGCATCCGACGTAAGAATAGTTCACTGATTCTCCGTCGGTGGCGTTTATGCTACATTGTAGTGAATTTGGCCAAGTTACCGTCAGGGTCGATAAAAATACAAATCAGTCGGTAATTGTAAGGAATAATTTCACACCACGAACGGCGATTCATACGTGAATACGTGATGCGTGCACACAGACATCAGTAAGGCATAGTTGCCGGCACGTATCAAACCTCTGTCACGCTGTTACAATTATAACATAAGCATCAGCAAAATGAATCGGCTCGAGCTGAGATGTTTATTCGAGCCGCTGCAAACTTTTTTGTAGGTTCGAGTCCCCTTGGGGTATATTTTTTTACATTCATTTTATTTCATTGCTAAGTATATGACAATGATCAATATTTGTTTACAAATGTTTTAAAAATATTTGTTAAATACTTTAATTTAATATACGTAAATATGAAGTTGAAGCGATTTTTTCTACCGTTTTCTTCCCAAGTATCTTGCCAATTATGGAACTGTTTGATATTTCTAACATTTGGACGCGTATCACGTCAAAGCTCAAAATGATCAACTCAAAATTTCAATCATTTGGTGGTATGTTTCATTTATATTACCAATAAAGCTACTATGTTAATATATATGAAATATATTAACTATATTATACAACAATAATATAATTGTAATATAATTAAAATATATGTAAGATTATCGAAGGCGCTTGAATAGGTATTCAAATGATTATGTCGGCGTGTATGTGTTAAAAAGTTGTTTTGTTTAGCTCTCGTGACCGTAGTCTGTACAACAATACAATGTCACCGTGGTCCTTTTCGATCATTTTATGCTTCGCTCTAAGCAACAGAAAGCTATGATAGACAAAGATAGAGCTATGTACGTCAGATGTACCTATGACTTGACAGCTAGACGGGAATCGGTGTGACACCGCAACTATGACGCAGTGTGAGGGCCGTCATTTGTTTGTAAGATGAACCGCGTGGCCCGCGGCCCGCCAGTTGGCTGTGCCTGACCTATGTCAAGCAGCAATAGGGGCCCTTCTCTCATAAGTTCCAAAAATTATTTTTTTACACATATTTATCAATCTGTTTTTTTCAACTTGACCCTTGTATCTTCTCTTTCATTTGCACTATTCTCTTTTATGTTCGGCAAAAATCAAAATCTCAACTTGAGTCGAATCTATCGAAGTTTTCTTGAAAAGCAAAACTGTAATAGATATGACAATATCAGCTATGTCTCCGTATTTTTTGTTTGTCATTCTACACAATGACCGAAGCAATGGAAAAAAGCGAATGAAATGAGTTAACAATTATCAATATATGCCTATTCGGTACTCGCATAAAATCTGTACGAATAAATATTTTCCTTTATTTCTGAATATTTGTAAAAAAAAATAATTGTGTGGTATAAAAGAAAGGCGAAATAGTAGTAAAACATCACACGAGTTTTCCTGCACTTCGTCAAGACTGTTCAATCTAACAAAAGACGTCTGAAAATGCGCTTCATACATTTTATTTTAATGTTAAAAATATTAAACAGTACCATAATTGGCAAGATACATGGCAAGGGAAACGGTAGCACGAAGAGCGCTCTAAGTTCATATTTACGAATATTAAATTAAAAAATTTAACAAATGTTTTTAAAATATTGGTAAGCAAATACTGATCATTGTCATATAGTTAGGAATTAAAAAAACATTAATGTAAAAAAAATGATAGCATAGGGGGATCGAACCTACAAAAAAGTTTCCAGCGGTTCAGCAGCTATATATGTCTATTCCCGGCAGGAATCGAAACCTCGGTTCGAGCCGATTCATTTTGCTGGTGGCTAGGATTGTAACAAATGTGGCAACAGCGCGACAAAACACTCAAAGCATGTGATTTGACAACTATGGCCTCCCACTCTCCATTTATAATTTTGCCTAATGACGTTAGATGTCACACCATGAGTTTATAATTCTGTATAATGACTTTAGATGTCACCCCGTCAAATGCCGATGCAGAAGATTTTTCTGTTTTCATTAACGCCCGCTCTGCCGAATGGCGCTTAGATCGATTCGGAGTTGGCCCCAAAAGAGTCGGCCCCCTTAAGGAGGTAATGGGCAGGGTAATGCAGCGAGTTGTATATCGACATAATATGGGCCAAAACATGGGTGTAAAAGTGTTCGCTTAATTTCCTTATATGAGAATATTTTGAGCTGGGTGAGGGCTCATTCGAAAGAGGAAGGTTCAAAGAGTTTCGCAGCACAGGAGTTTCAACCAAATTGTGTTGATATCTAATAATATGAGTGTTCAAAGTGTAACAAAAAACGGCAAAGTACACCGGCAGAATGCAGGCATTTTTAGGGCACTAAAAGAGTTTTGGGACACAATCGGGGCCTGCCGCGAAAGTCTTTGAACCTTCCTCTTTCGAATGAGCCCTCACCCAGCTCAAAATATTCTCATAATGGGAAATTAAGCGAACACTTTTGACTGCACTCCCATAGACGAGTTTCGCCGTCCGCTTGTAGTATTGCCGTTAAAGCAGAGCACGTGACGTCACAAATTTAGTTCAGGTAGTGGTGATGAGGTGGCGCCTACTCAGGACGACTGCCAACGTAAAATCATAGCAAAACTGAAGCGTTGGCTTGTGACATGTGCCACCGACGAGATATAAGAATAGACTGGACATCTTATGGACTTTGGTGGCCCAACGTGACTGTCATACCGACTCAGAAATCCTACGCTGATTTGAGCGTCCTCTGCTCATGAACAGTGATCAGTTGAAGAACTATTACTTACTGAAGTAGTGTTGGGGACATGATTCATGCGATTGTGTGAATATATGTGAATGCTTGGGGGGGGGGGGATCAGGAAAGCTATTTCTCGGTCAACGTTTCGGTAGAAAAATTGAGCTACGGTGCCTGGTCGCGGGATGCACTTCGGTTCGACTCGTGTTGAGTCGAAATCACATCGGGGCGATGAATTGCGCGTGTCGCGTATAGCATACTTTATAGGATCATTTACTTTTTAGTCCATAAATCAATTCTTTCAAACATCCCGAATATGCTACATTTCAAATAAGAAGTTTCAGATATCCCGTTAAACATTAACACACCTATACATATAATTTACACAAAATATTTAGTAATATAAGAAAAATAAAGTAATAATAATATTCTGGAAAAAATGTAATTAATTGTAGTACATGTTTTGTAATGTATTTTATTTTTATTCTAAATCGTAATATTTTAATACAATGCAATGTACTTTTACAGAATTAAATAGATTTTTTTATAAAACTGAATTTGTAACACTGCTCATAAAATAAAAATTTGAGGATCTTTCTTCAGTTTCTTATTTCCTCTTTTTTCTCAGTTGGAAATAATCACGATAGTTGGCTTCCAGCTAGGTGAACATCACACCTGCGAATAAGTAGCTATGATTATTATTAACATAAAAAGAAAGGAATTATAAATGCCTTACTTTCACTTTAGTTCCATTACCACTACATCTTTATGTGTATATGTACATAAGGACCTGACTTACATAAATACGTATGTATACATACATTACAGCTGTACTTGGTAATGTTAACAGGATTGGCCACGTGAAGGCATGAAAGAAGGACTTTACAATCCCGGAATACACTCAACGTTCGTATAATTACAATCCATGCGTTAATGATATAAATAAAAACATTTTACGAAACATGCGTCACCCAACACATTCTCATATTATCCCACAAATCCCATGCAGGCATTCAAACCTTGAATGTATTCAAAATAAATATACATACATACAAATATACATTTACATGCATATACATATACATATATACATACTTACATATATACATTCTTAATAATTATGTGTATCAAAATTAGATTGCCGATTTTTATGCATTTATCATAATTAAAGTATGCTAAAAAATGTGTAAAACGTAAAGACAAAGAATTGTATAAAATATTACTTTGCATAAATATCAGCAGTCTACAAACCCTTCATGCAAATATTATAGAATATTTCCCCATGACACATAAAAAAGGCACATATATTTATACAATATGGAAAGACAATTATAAATTTCTTAAATTCTGTAATCTAAAATTAGGACAATGCCTGGGAGTAGAGAATCTCAGCTGCTGACCTAACCACACGGTATCCTTATGAATTTTGACTATCATAGTTAAATAAATCATATCTTTCCGATGTGCAGTACATTCATTTTCGACAAACCAGTTCGGATATGCTTTATTTACAGCTTCAGATATAATCCGAAATAGTTTATCCAAAATAGATGTTTCACTGCGTAATGCCAGATAAAAACGATCGAATACGGCATTTACAATTTTAAAAATTTGGGAAAAGTTATAGGATGGCACCACTAAGTGCCCGAAAGTAATCGCGTCATTTGTAGCATATGCGCAAAGGGCTAACAGTGTTTGATCGTCACGCTGAAATTCCCTACTTTTATCAACGAAATAGTCAAAACATTGATCGCATTTATATTTTTCTATGCTTTTTTTAGCAATGTACCCGGCGAAATATTCTATAGCGCACATCTCTAAAGAGCATACTGACGTCGACAATGCTGCTAACATATTGTCAATTTGTAATTGCACATTTTCACTGTCGACGTCAATGTTTTCTTTTTCCACTTCATTTAATGGAACATCATTTGACGTGGAGGTACTGCATTGGGACAATATTATATCCTCCTCTAAAAGAGTTGCGTCACAGTCAGGTTGACAATTACTATTATAAGAATTACTATTCAAATTCAACAACATATTTTTCCTGATGGCAAGACGCACTCCTTTTACAGAAGGATTGCGATTATAAGTGCCACCGTGCATTCGCAGAATAGAAAAAAAAATTTCCAAAACATCCGTATTCAAACGGGAAGTCATCAAAAATATTACCCCTTCCTCTTTTAAATCATGCCAAAGCTGCACGGTGGCATTTATTGATTGCCGCAATCCTAAGAAACAAGGTGGAGTTTTTAATCCAGAAGGTGATAGTACAAACCAATTAGACATACTTTCCAATTGATTCAACAAATTAGTTTCGACAAGAGGATGTAAATGAGAAATGGCACACTTGTTTGGATTAGGATCACGAGCAGACCTGCTATTTAAATTATCAAACAAGTCATTGAGGGTTTCGAAAAACCTGGCAGTGTGCAACGCGGTACTCGTCTTTATAGAATTAAGTGAACATGCAGTAAACAAGGCAGAAGAAACTCTATTGCTGAATACTTGCAATGCGAGCTTACATTTCATTTTATCAAAATTGTTTGGTCTGACATGTTTCTCGGACAATTTGTAAGCCGCTCTCGTACCTTTATCGCGTTCCAAATTCCATAAAGCAATAACATCGCACCAGGATACCCGTGAACCGTTAATTTGGAAATCATACTTTAATAAATTATTCCTGATGCTCTTAAACAAATGTAAATAATCAAACAAAAAGTAAATTTTTGTCCCATTTCTAACAAAATAAGGATTTTGAACACTAACGCGTCTTTCTGCCATGCTTTGATTGCTTGCACCTTGATCGGAAACAACGCTCTAACTTTCAAACCTGTATTATGCAAATTATCTAAAATAGCATCTAATATAATTGATAATTGACTGGCTTTAACTCCATTCTTTGAGACAAAGAATGCTATCGGTTGTTTCCAATTACTGAGCAAGCCTCTTATCATAAAAACCAGCACCTGAGTGCCCACTGCCGCGCTTCTGCCTAAAAATCCTAAATCCTCAAAACCTTCAATAATTTGTTTCGTTGGGTGGAAACTGAAACATTTTTTTATTGACATTTCGTCAAATGAAAGAACACAATTCCTATCAAAATCAGTTAAGGTCGCTATTTTAAATCTTAACGCATTAAATAAATTTGGACATATACCTGGCCAAATATCAATTCTACCGAACCAGCGAAGGTTAAACTTGAGAGTGTCTCGCATTTTATTGTACAAAGAGGGCGAAGTGTAATGTAGCGTTAAACACAATCGCTGTTCTTCCGTCGAATAAGCATTTCGTCTAGCGAAAGGAAATAATTGCATTAATATAAATGTTAAAATGAAACCGCGAACTCTACGCGCGATTGCCTTCTTCAGGCATACATCAGTAATGTTACCTGAAGAAAGCTTCTCATTTACTCTTTTCAATACTTTACACTTCGCCCGTAATTGCGAGCGAAGAATATCAGACGTATTCTTCTCCCGCTTCAATTCACTCTCAAGTTTTTTAATTTCCTCGTGTTCTCTTTTATGTGAAATGTCAATACGATCTTCTAATACATCTTCACTATTAATTGAATACAAAGAAGGTACAGAACCTTTTTTTAATCTCCCGGTCGGATAAAAACTATCTTCCGGGAAATGCTTACTACAAATATTTTTTTTTTTTAATTCAATGTTGGACATTTCAACCCAATCGTCTTGTCCACAATTCACTATCCACGTTATAAATTTGTCATCGGTATTATTAGGAAACGCGTAAAAAGAATACTCGGTTTTGCGAGAAGTAGAATCGCAACTATAATATGAATATTTTCTACAAGCTTTTCTTTTATCTTTTTGATGTTCCATTTGATCGAAAATTAGATTCAATTATCTAGAACCTACTACAAAACAAAAAGAATTGAGGGAAAGGAAATAGTTAGTTAATTATAAACAAATTAAGTAACTAATTCTAAAGAAACTATTTTCGCAAACTTATTAATAAATTAGGGAATAATTATTTTATTAGAATTAACCTACTTACTCGTCCGCCTGAATCTTGCAGTTTATATCACTTTTAAATTATTAATAACTACACAGTTTCTATCACTAGTTCACTGAGCGATGAAAAACTGAACGACCGAATTCAACGACCCAACGGACAATGCGCGACTAAACTCGACGACTACAATGTTGTCAATATCGCGGGGACCTTCGAACATCGTGAATGTCGAATGCATTCTTATGTTTATGAAGTTACAGTAAAATCTCGATTAGTGCAATTCGCTTGGAACCGACTGCGAACAGTAATCGTTTGCTGACTCGTTTATCGCAGGAATTGTCTAATATTAGTAAATGAGTTACTTCGCTATTGTTATTAGTTGAATATAAATAAGAAATTGCGTCTTTCATTAACGATAAAATTGCTCCAATGAAAAAGATAATTAAAGAATTTGTCTAGTAACTATACAATTAACAATTGTAGTATACAATTATCGTCACTATCTTTTTCATTGTGGCAACCTTATTGTTTGGGTGTTAAAAAAATACACATCTCTTAGCTCAATTTTGTTTTGGACATTTATCAGAAAATAATGTAAAGTATAACTTTAAAAATTATTTCATTTATTGACAGTACAATTGAAATAAGAAAACTTGTTATCATGTGTTTCTTTAATTAAAAGATTTTTAATTAACATTAAATGTTTCATATCCTTTGTTGCCTTTCATTGCGGCAAAGAACAAAAGAATTCTTTAAAATTATTTAATTTTCGCATCGTTTTCAATAATCTGTGGGTAACGTTGCGAGTGACACGGAAATGGTAATGGGACGCGGCGTCCCAGAAATCGTGGCCGAAAAAATACATTGCATGTCTTGTCTATTCCTATATCTCGTCGGTGCATGTGCTACAGTAACAGCGTGATGGAGCCAATGTATGCATTTTCGTACGATTATAGGGTATAGGGTCATATGCATTTTAGGTATTGACTGGGAACTGTGTACAATTACGAAACGCTTTTACTGTAACACATGCTTGACTTGAAATCGCTGTCGAATTTATGTTATAATTATATGGTTATATTATTTAAAATAAAAAAGAAGAGATTGGAACTCTTTTACGGAGATTGGAAGTATTGATGTACTGATATCATATTTTCAGAATGTGGTAGTTACAGCAATTATTTGAAATTATTGCATTGCTCTTATTATTATTCTTTTTCATTCTTTTGACTATTTGGTATAAAACATATTATGAGGAAATGTCTCTAAATCCATCAACAGTTGACTCCCTGATTTTTTTTGTAATCCTTCACGAGCCTATGTATGAGTATCGAACGCCGATTCATACGTAAATATGTGATGCGTGAATACAGACACAGTAAGACATAGTTGCCGCAACTTATCAAGACCTCTGTCGCGCTGTTGCCACATCTTTTACAAATGTGATCATGACCTAACTAAAAGAATCGGCTCGGGCGGAGATTTTGTCTCGAGCCGCCAAAAACTTTTCTGTAGGTTCGAGTCCGGCATGTGTTCATTTTTTTACTTTCTGCATTTCTCTTAATGAAACTGTTACTAACGTACTTGCGAGATCTTTCTGATTAAAATAAGGCCAAACACGATATAGTTTGAATTATATTCACTTGTTGATACTAATTGAATACGTATCACAAAGTCTGTATCAACAAGTAAATATACTTCAAACTATATCGTGTTTGGTCTCATTTGAATCAGAAAAATCTCCCAGATACATTGGTAAAAGTTACATGTAGAAAAATAAATAAATAAAAAAGTTTCATCGTTGAATTAGTATTAGTCACACCGATACTCCGGTTCGGATCGTATTACACCGCGTCGTCGAGCGTCGTTATCGCCACGGGTGATTCTCCCACGTGGAGGGGATAGTCCATTTCTTCAGCCAATCTTTTCTTGCATTTTTGTCATCATAATACAATGTATTGTTCAAAACTTTCTCATCACCATTCAAACCTGTGTACGAGACTGACTGGTTAATTGTGAACAATTGGAAAAACGGTTTGCAGAACATGTTTCGAACAATTGAGTGGATCTGATTTCGGTTTTATTTTTCTTTTCACTTATAATTCCTTACTGCAACGAAACATATTGAAGCATAACCACATTTCAAGTAATTCAAATGTACAATGAATTTTCTACGCTTGCATTACCAGCCGACTTTCCGTTTAAATGCTTTCAAGTGCAACGCAACAGCTGACAATTTCTTTCCACGTTCGGATTAGAATATCGAAATAACAAGCAGCTCCCTCTCGCCTGTCGGTATTACCATTTCTGTGCAGGAAAAAGCTGCTGTAATACCGACCTTCCAAATCGGAGAGGTCACGTGCCGTGTCTACCCCCTTAAGGGGAAATACGGAAAAACCCGGGAAAGCGCGCGAAAGTCAGAGGAAGGACATTGTTACGTCCCCAGCCCTAAGGTGGGACGTAATGTAGGGATCTTGCCACGTCACCCAGCCCGCCGCTGCAACAACTTGCTGAGGACCGTAATTTCTCCGGGGAGAGGAGGCATGTCGAGGAAGGAAAAAGGATATTCGGAGTTGAATGTGCGTTTCGTCTCGGAATCGACCGCCTAGACTCATCAGTAGGGCTGCAGTCGATTCCTGCCCCAGACGCAAGGATTTAGGGATCGGAACTTATATATATAGGAAGTGGCCCATGGGCGACCACTTGCGCGAAGACGACCACGACGATGGCGACCTGGTGGCGAATCCTGCGTACCAACTTCAGGCGCTTAGAAATAGATTAGAAGAGGAACGTATGGAGGGCGTTCTCTTTACCGACGACGATCTTAAATCAATACGTCTAAGGCGATGCCGGCAGACGTCACAACATCAACGAGTCGAGGGGCTGTTGAAGGGTCCCTTTTGTTCGGCGGTCGAACATGTGGCGACCAGCACAAGGTATCGCGGGATCCGATTACCTCCGGAGGTCGTACGTTACTCTATAGACTTAAGGGGGTAGACACGGAACGTGACCTCTCCGATTTGGATGGTCGGTATTACAGTAGCTTTTTCTTGCACAGAAATGGTAATACCGACAGGCGAGAGGGAGCTGCTTGTTATTTCGATATTCTAATCTGAATGTGGAAAGAAATTGTCAGCTGTTGCATTGGACTTGGAAGAATTTAAACGGAAAGTCTGCTGGTAGTGCCAGCGGAGAAAATTCATTGTACATTTGAATTACTTGAAATGTGGTTATGCTACAATATGTTTCGTTGCAGTAAGGAATTATAAGTGAGAAGAAAAAGTAGATGAGCTTCTATATGTTAGAATATTCGAGGTACAGGAACGGCCGAGGCGGGCCAGGTGCATTTTGCCGATGCACGCTATCTTTGTCTAGCGTAGCTTTCTTTTGGGGCGAACCCTAGAATGGTTAAAAAGTGCCATGGTGACGTAGGCGTCCTCGCGACCGACGCTTTTGCCAAGGAAAGGCATTCTTGTATAGACTACGGTCGAGAGAGCACAGTTTTAATAAACAGAACACCTTTTAACATATACACGCCTACATAATCATTGTAATAAGTAATACCTAATCGAGACAGAGAGACTCCTCTCCGTTTGATTATCTTACATATACATTTACCGAAATCAGACCCACTCAATTATTCGAAACATTTTCTGCAAACAGTTTTTCGAACTGTTCACAATTGACTAGTCAGTTGCGTACACATGTTTGAATGGTTATGAAAAAGTTTTGAACAATACATTGTATTGTGATGACAAAAATGCAAGAAAAGATTGGCTGGAGAAATGGACTATCCCCTCCACGTGGGGGAATGCCCCGTGGCGATAACGACGCTCGACGACGCGGTGTAATACGATCCGAACCGGAGTATCGGTGTGACTAATACTAATTCAACGATGAAACTTTTTTATTTATTAATTTTTCTACATGCGACTTTTACCAATGTATCTGGGAGATCTTTCTAATTCAAATGAGACCAAACACGATATAGTTTGGATTGTATTTACTTGTTGGTACAGACTTTGTGGTACGTACTCAATTAGTATCAGCAAGTAAATATAATTCAAACTATATCGTGTTTGGCCTTATTTTAATCAGAAAAATCTCGCAAGTACGTTAGTAAAAGTTTCATGAAGAGAAATTCAGAAAGTAAAAAAATGAACACGTGCGGGACTCGAACCTGCAGAAAAGCTTCTGGCGGCTCGAGACAAAATCGCCGCCCGAGCCGATTCTTTTAGTTAGGTCATGATCACATTTGTAAAAGATGTGGCAACAGCGCGACAGAGGTCTTGATAAGTTGCGGCAACTATGTCTTACTGTGTCTGCATTCTCGTATCACGTATTTACGTATTAATCGGCGTTCGATACTACATACATAGGAGCGTAAAGGATTATAAAAAAAATCAGGGAGTCAACTGTTGATTGATTTAGAGACATTTCCTTATAATATGTTTTATACAACATAGTCAAAAGAATGCAAAAGAATAATAATAAGAGCAATGCAATAATTTCAAATATTGGACGTAACTACCACATTCTGAAAATATGATATCAGTACATCAATACTTCCAACCTCCGTAAAAAAGTTCCAATCTCTTCTTTTTTATTTTAAATAATATAACCATATTATTATGACATATTATGACATAAATTCGACCGCAATTTCAAGTCAAGCATGTGTTACAGTAAAAGCGTTTAGTAATTGTACACAGTTCCCAGTCAATACCTAAAATGCATATGACCTAACCTATAATCGTACGAAAATGCATGCATTGACTGCACCACGCTGTTACTACTGTAGCACATGTCACAAGCCAAGGCACTGACGAGATATAGGAATAGACAAGTCATCCAATGTATTTTTTCGGCCCGAATTTCTGGGTATCTGAGGTACCCATACCATTTCCGAGTCACTCGCAACGTTACCAACAGATTATAGAAAATGTTTCGGATAGCTCGTTGGATCTTAATTTTAACACGTAACGGATTAGGAACTTTTATAGAGTAAGCACAATTCACGTATAGCACGAATCACATATATTTAACGTTACCGCACAAGAACAATAATGTACAATAAAGTGATTAGAACAATAAAGCACAAGTAACGAATAAAGTATATAAAGTCTCTCCGCACGCCTTTTAGCTCTTATTTAAGTAGAATGGTTAAACGGTTGTAAGTCGATTAACCCGAGTAAATTGTCTGAATCTAACGCTGTCGCAAATCTCTCTTTAAAACCTCTTATCTCTCTCAAAAATGTTGTAATACCGACCAATTGTATCCTAGCGCATCGGTATTTATACCGATGCGCGGGGCAAAAAGCATGAAGAGATAGGAGGGGGAGAACGCTCGCGCTTGTCGCCACGGAACAGCGCTAGGCGCGAAGCGAGTGAGCGCTCCCCTTACCAGCGAATCCGCAACAGAAAACAATGCGAAAATTAAATAATTTTAAAGAATTCTTTTGTTCTTTGTCGCAATGAAAGGCGGCAAAGCATAGCAAACAATTAATGTTAATTAAAAATATTGAAAAAAAACATTCCAACACGTTTTCTTATTTCAATTGTAGTATTAATAAATGAAATAATTTTGAAAGTTATACTTTACATTATTTTCTGATAAATGACAATGAATGATATAGAACTACTTACAATCGAGCTAAGAGATGTATATTTTTTTAACACACAAACAATAAAATTGCCGCAATGAAAAACTTGTGCCGATATAATTGTATACTACAATTATTACTTATATAGTTACTATACAAATTCTTTAATTATCTTTTTCATTGGGGAAATTTTATTGTTAATGAAAGACACCATTTTTTAATTATAACTCATTCGAATGAGTTATTATTATTAGTTGAATATAATTAAAAAATGGTGTCTTTCATTAACAATAAAATTTAATAAAAGAAAATTTCTGGGATAAACAGAGAAACATCAGAATGATATAAAAACGTAAAAAAAGAGAAGAATAAATCCTAGAGGTTATTCTATCTATTTTCTGATCAAGTTGAATGTTGCTGAAGAGGACAAAGGGTTTCAATGGGTGACAGTGGCCAGATGGCTCTATGATTGGGGTCCGAGGTAACCAACAGGATCATGGTTTCCAAATGCATTAAGGGGGTAGACACGGCACGTGACCTCTCCGATTCGGAAGGTCGGTATTACAGCAGCTTTAGCCTGCACAGAAATGGTAATACCGACAGGCGAGAGGGAGCTGCTTGTTATTTCGATATTCTAATCCGAATGTGGAAAGAAAGTGTCAGCTGTTGCATTGGACTTGGAAGAATTTAAACGGAAAGTCTGCTGGTAGTGCAAGCGTAGAAAATTCATTGTACATTTGAATTACTTAAAATGTGGTTATGCTTCAATATGTTTCGTTGCAGTAAGGAATTATAAGTGAAAAGAAAAAGTAGATGAGCTTTTATAAATTTACCGAAATCAGTTCCACTCATGTTAGAATATTCGAGGTACAGGAACGGCCGAGGCGGACCATGTGCATTTTGCCGATGCACGCTATCTTTGTCTAGCATAGCTTTCTTTTGGAGCGAACCCTAAAATGGTTAAATAGGACCATGGTGACGTAGGCGTCCTCACGACCGACGTTTTACTTTTTAATAAACAGAACACCTTTTAACATATACACGCCTACAGAATCATTGTAATAAGTAATACCTAATCCAGACATGTCTCTCACATGTCTCTCTGCAGAGAGACTACTCCTCTCAGTTCGATTATCTTACACTCAATTGTTCGAAACATTTTCTGCAAACCGTTTTTCCAACTGTTCACAATTGACCAGTCAATCTCGTACACATGTTTGAATGGTGATGAGAAAGTTTTGAACAATACATTGTATTGTGATGACAAAAATGCAAGAAAAGATTGGCTGGAGAAATGGACTATCCCCCCTCCACATGGGGGAATGCTCCGTGGCGATAACGACGCTCGACGACGCGGTGTAATACGACCCGAACCAGAGTATCGGTGTGACTAATACTAATTCAACGATGAATCTTTTTTATTTTTTAATTTTTCTACATGCAACTTTTACCAATGTATCTGGGAGATCTTTCCGATTCAAATGAGACCAAACACGATATAGTTTGAATTATGTTTACTTGTTCATACAGACTATGTGGTACGTATTCAATTAGTATTAACAAGCAAATATAATTCAAACTATATCGTGTTTGGCCTTATTTTAATCAGAAAAATCTCGCAAGTACGTTAGTAACAGTTTCATTAAGAGAAATTCAGAAAGTAAAAAAAAGAACACATGCGGGACTCGAACCTACAGAAAAGCTTTTGGCGGCTCGAGACAAAATCTCCGCTCGAGCCGAAATCTCCGCTCGAGCCGATTCATGTTAGCTGATGATCACATTTGTAACAGATGTGGCAACAGCGCGATAGAAGTCTTGATAAGTTGCGACAACTATGACTGCTTTACTGTGTCTGTATTCACGTATCACGTATGCACGTTTGAATCGGCGTTCGATACTACATACATACATAGGAGCGTAAAGCTTACAAAAAAATCAGGGAGTCAACTGTTGACTGATTTGGAGACATTTCCTTATTATATGTTTTATACAAAATAATCCAATGAATGAAATAGAATAACAATAAGAGCAATGCAATAATTTTAAATATTTGACGTAACTACCACATTCTGAAAATATGATATCAGTACATCAATACTTCCAACCTCCGTAAAAAAGTTCCAATCTCTTCTTTTTTATTTTAAATAATATAACCATATAATTATAACATAAATTCGACAGCGATTTCAAGTCAAGCATGTGTTACAGTAAAAGCGTTTAGTAATTGTACACAGTTCCCAGTCAATACCTAAAATGCATATGACCTAACCTATAACCGTACGAAAATTCATACATTGACTGAATCACGCTGTTACTGTAGCACATGTCAGAAGCCAATGCTTCAGTTTTGCTATGATTTTACGTTGGCAGTCGTCCTTAGTAGGCGCCACCTCATCACCACTACCCGAACTAAATTTGTGACGTCACGTGCTCTGTTTTAACGGCAATACTACAAGCGGACGGCGAAACTCGTCTATGGGAGTGCTGGCAAAAGTCCTCACTTAATTTCCTTATATGAGAATATTTTGAGCTGGGTGAGGGCTCATTCGAAAGAGGAAGGTTCAAAGATTTTCGCGGCAGGCCCCGATTGTGTCCCAAAACTCTTTTAGTGACCTAAAAATGCCTGTATTCTGCGGGTGTATTTTTTCGATTTTTTGTTACACTTTGAACACTCATATTATTAGATATCAACACAATTTCGTTGAAACTCCTGTGCTGCGAAAGTCTTTGAACCTTCCTCTTTCGAATGAGCCCTCACCCAGCTCAAAATATTCTCATATAAGGAAATTAAGTGAGGACTTTTACACCCATGTTTTGGCCCATATTATGTCGATATACAGCTCGCTGCATTACCCGTGTCTACCCCCTTAAAATGGAGAAGACATGTAACGGAAAGTAGAAGACAAAAATTACTTTTTCGAAAGTGACTTTATAAATATAACAATCTATCCATTTAAACTTTAGTCATTATTTGCGTATATTTTCTTTAATGGAGCAGTTTTTGCAATATCTTGGATGCGTTGCGCTAATAATTTCTACTAATAATTATTAGTACAAATTAATTATTTTGTGCGCAACGCATCCAGGATATTATTACTCGCAATTAGTGCAACTAAAAAGGGTAAATATACAGAACAGCCCAGACCTCACCGATTTCGATCATTTTTGAATATGCTGTAGATCACAGTATTCTGAACAACTTTTTCCTATGCATATAATGGTCGCTCGGCCTTAGTTTTCGAGATATTTGCAAAAAAGTATAGCTACTACTACATGGAAGTTTGTCTATACGTGCACGCTCGGGGCAACGTGTGGGACCGCCGCGGCGCGCCGCTTTTCCGGCAGCCGGCGGGGGATCAGTATACCGGGTGGACTCATCAAAATTGTACCTCTAGAACTGGATATATCATATCAGATTTGGTATTGGCGGGGGAGGGGCTCTGCCCCTCCCCCTGCACCCCCTCCCCGTAAATTTCTAACCAAACCTAACCCGAATCTAATTTTGATTTAGTCAGTAAAAAATCATTGCTTTTTCGATGAGTTGACCGAGTATACAGTTTCTCATCGAAAAAGTAAAATCTAACCCAAACCTAACCCAAACTCATATCTAATTAAATAAAAATTAGATTCGGGTTAGGTTTGGTTAGTAATTTACGGGGAGGGGGTGCAGGGGGAGGGGCAGAGCCCCTCCCCCGCCAATACCAAATCTGATTTGATATATCCAATTCTAGAGGTACAATTTTGATGAGTCCACCCGGTATACTGATCCCTCGCCGGCTGCCGGAAAAGCGGCGGTCAAACACATTGCCCCGAGCGTGCACGTATAGACAAAATTCCATGTAGTAGTAGCTATACATTTTTGCAAATATCTCGAAAACTAAGGCCGAGCGACCATTATATGCATAGGAAAAAGTTGTTCAGAATACTGTGTTCTACAGCATATTCAAAAATCATCGAAATCGGTGAGGTCTGGGCTGTTCTGTATATTTACCCTAAAAAGTAATGTTCAGAGGAACAAATTATTATATTTGTATAACCATATATTTTTGGTTACAAATAACGCTGCATCTATATTTAACAACCGCATTGTTATATTAAATGGATATGCATATTTTTTACATAAGTCTAATCTCCCATAAATCTGCGCAAACAAGTATGGAAGTAAAGTGGTCGAAAAATTATATACGTGTGTATGTAGTTTCATATGCATAATTATACATATACATATGTACAATAAGGCATACGCAAAAGATTCATGTATACATATTTTAAAAAATATGTTAATATGTAACAGGATATCTCAAACTCTTTATTTGTTTAACTTATTTGGGATATTTAAAAGAATTGATTTATGGACTAAAAAATAAATGATCCCATTTTAAAAAGGGATGCTAACGCGACACACGCATCTCATTGTTAAAAAATTCATTGCCTCGATGTGATTTCGACCCAACTCGAGCCGAACCAAAGAGTATCACGCGAGAAGGGACCGGAGCTCAATTTTCCTACCGAAATGTTGACCGAGAAATAGTTTTCCTGATTTCCCCCAAAGCATTCACATATATTTACACAATCGCATGAGTCCTGTCCCCAACACTACTTCAGTAAATATTAGTTCTTCAACTGCTCACTGTTCATGAATAGAGGACGCTCAAATCAGTGTCGGATTTCTGAGTCGGTATGGCCGTCACGGTGGGCCACGAAAGTCCATAACATGACTTGTCTATTCATATATCTCGTCTGTGGTCAAGGCTTCAGTTTTGCTATGATTTCACGTTGCCAGCCCTCCTGAGTAGGCGTCACCTCATCACCACTACCTGAACTAAATTTGTGACGTCACGTGCTCTGTTTTAACGGCAATACTAAAAGTGGACGGCAAAACTCGTCTATGCGAGTGCAATCAGGAGGCCTCGCTTAATTTCCTTATATGAGAATATTTTGAGCTGGGTGAGGGCTCATTCGAAAGAGGAAGGTTAAACGAAGCGCGCTCCAGGCCCCGATTGTGTCACAAAACTCTTTTAGTGACCTAAAAATGCTTGTATTCTGCGGGTAAATTTTTTCGATTTTTTGTTACACTTTGAACACTCATATTATTAGATATCAACACAATTTCGTTGAAACTCCTCTGCCGCGCGCCGCGTCTAACCTTCCTCTTTCGAATGAGCCATCACCCAGCTCAAAATATGCTCATATAAGGAAATTAAGCGAGGCCTCTTACACCCATGTTTTGGCCCATATTATGTCGATATACAGCTCGCTGCATTACCCGTGTCTACCCCCTTAATTCTTTATATTCTGCAATAAAACCGCCTTTAGAATCTTCCAAGCGAAGTGTTCTAAGATTCGAATGCTCTGACTTTCCTTTTATTGGACTACCTACGACTTGTACTAAATAATTGTATAGCTTTAGTTATCGCGCATGTTCATCTTACTTCGAATTTCGCTCCTAAATTATTATCGTTGTCGATAGTTATAGTTATATTGTCGATCATTGATTCGATATTACTAGATATTAAGCCCTGCTAACGCGACAGCGTAACACTGCGAAATTCGTGGCCCCCCTGGTATCCGGGGCCACACGCGGCCGCTTTAACCCGCCACTATTATCAAATAATAAATATCTAACAAAGTTCCTCCTTTTCTTCGTTTGAATTCCTGATAGTTAACCTACAAATAACAGTTGCGTATTTTGGAACCAAATACATTATACGAACATATATGTATGTATAAATATATATCTATGTCCACATACATACATTTAAATTTGTAACTTGCGGTGTCATTGATTTTATAAATAAATAATTGTAACGAATTATAATATGAGGGATGATCACAGAGTGCACTCTTATAAGTATACATATACTAAAGTATCCATTTGGACGAATACCGTCTTAATTTTTACTTTGTGCAACTATATTAATCAAATGGTTCATATATGACATATATATCATTGTAGTAACATGCAGTTCAGGAAATAAAATATTTTCTTACATGAAATATCATTTTGAAAATTTTGTATTCCTTGTTTTTTCTTAACGCAAACTGTAATCGTAACAATGACGGCTCTGCATTAAATATTCATTTTTTGCGCTAGTAGCCCATGTAAACACATTATGTATATATGTATGTATACATTTCATGTTTTTTCGACAAATCGAAAAGAATAAGATAAAGTTATTCTTTTCGATTTGTCAAAAAAACATGAAAAGATTTAACAAGGTTTTAGAAACCGGTATCTGACCAAATGTCATAGCCCTCATTATCTATGAGAAATTTGTATACTACATATGTATATTCTTATTAACGTCAATTACAAAATTCGTTAATTTAATACTGCGCGCATAAAACTTACACGAATAGACCGTATATTATCAAACGTCAATATAAATATAAGAAAAAATAGTAACATATATACAGTTCAAATTAAAATACGAACAGCTTTGCTTTACTTAATTATGCTAATACGTCGACATAATGCATAGTTTAAAAAATATCACGAGTGGAACTTTTAACCGAAAGCTATACATCGTTCTATTTTCAATTGATATTCGAATCATCACCTGTCGTCTATGCTCGGAAAAATAACGAAGTTAAAATATAACGTATGTACAAAAAAAAAAAGTTCAGCCTCCGATAGAAAATTTGCGTCACAATTTCAATAACGTCACTCGTGATTAGAGTAAACGCGTATAAGATAGTTGGTATGACACATAACCTAGAAATATTGAACTTTCAAAACGAATCGTGGAAAACATTTTGTTGTGCTTATTATGTAAAATATTTGTGAAAAATTACGACTATTATAAGTACCGTTTTAATTTCCCGTATTTAAATTACTCTACGAAACTTGCCTATCGACTTGACAAAAAATACGACTATTTATTTCATAACTTTGTTGCATTTACACGAAAACTTATAAACAATTTCAATCAGCATGCGTTTAATTCTGCATTTTTAGAAAACATGTTTTCTGCAGAATAAGCGTGAGCACCGCAAACACACGAAAAAATAGATCCTTATTTTCCTCTGGACGTAAGTTTTATGTTTGATTAAATGATAACCTTGAAAAATTTGAGAGAACAAATTTAGGTGACAGATTTGAATGGTTGGAATAAATAGGCATTTCAAAAGGTAACTTATCAAACGCTTCTACAATTAATGTAGTTTGTCCTGTTTAACCGATAAATAATTTCATAAATTACAGGATGTGTTTACAAAACACCTGCAAGCATTATCCGAGTAAATGTATTTTGAAGAGTAACTATCGAAAATAAGTGAAAGTATATGAGGAAAGATAACAACAGATTGCTTCAATGCCATGTGAAGAATTGCATCATTACATAAAGTTAGTAGCTTTATTCAAATAAGAAATTTTATACCTTTTTTTTCAATTTTGTTGTATATTATGAATAGCTTGGAATTTTTAAAATTAGATAACCATGGACGAAAGGAGGGTAGCGGATTACTTTGTAATTGCTGGATTACCCGGACAAGACAATGATTTTAATAGCGATAGTGAAAATGAAAAGTTGGAAGATTGGTACCAAGAAGGGACGCACGTTAAAGACATGAATATGAAACCACCCATTACCGATCTTGCCATTATATTCCCAGCATTGGGTGAAAAATGCCCGGAAGGATATGTTTTGTTGGAACATACTGTTTCAGGCTTGCCTGCTGATTTAAATCATGGAAGTTTAAGAACAAACGAATGTTATTTGTGTTATCGTCGGGGTCGTGACAAACCACCGTTAGTGGATATAGGTAAGGTAAAATTTTGATGATTACATATAAAATAAGAATATTGATAATTGTGAATTGCAGACAATAATATTGCATTTGATAGCCAGGCAAAAACAAAAATGTTTGTAAAAGGAAGGGAAAGTTGATTTAATTTTGCATTAAAGTTGTAATTTTGTTTAAAAATGTTTAATAAGTTTAATTGATTTTGTTTAATGGTATGAGGTATTTGCCCAAACACTCACTAATTGTTTAAGCGATTGTTAGTAGATTGAATAAGTTTTGTTGAACTAATTTTTCAGATTAACTACATAATTTGTATTGTAAGTATGAATACATTAATATAATATTGTGATACAAATTTTCAATGGAAGGTATAGAGTTCGTGTAATACGTGTCTACCGAAACTGTTGGGAAAAAAAGTATTATTTCAAATTATATTACTTTTACAGAATAAAGAAACTAATATAAGTTAAACAAATAAAAAACAATAATTGGAAATTGAGGAAGTCAAACCCGAGTAAAATATATATATATATATTGTTTTATGCTTCATGTTCATTTTCTGCACACTTTTATTGTTCATATTGATTGAATATTTAATATTTCGGTTATTACATAAAGTGAATCAGTATTTAAAATATGATTTATCGTATTTAATCAAAGTGCACATGTATGTGGATGTCTGATTCAGTTGGGAAAAGAATATGATAAAAGAATATTTCTCTAATATAACACATCTCATGTGTATTTCAGTAACATAATTTTAACAGGTACTGATTGTACATTCTTATGGTTGTCTTTGTTCGTATAAACATTAAACATACTTCTACGATTGCTTTACTTATCTTATTATAGCGTCACATTTAAATCTATAAATACGAATTAAGGACTACTTATACTATCGCTTCGTAGGCAACCCGGCGCGGCGCCGTCCGATCCGTCGGAACCGTGTATATACCCGTCTGCATTCAATAACCCAGAAGAATATTTTGTTGCCCCGTGACGGTGGTGTCGGTACGGATAGTATACTCACGCCAGCACGTACCTAAGGCGACACGTGTCGGCACGCTGTATATACCCGCGTGCATTCAATAACCCTAAAGAATATTTTGTCGGGTCGGCTCGGCAACGATAGTATAAGTAATCCTTTAGTCGTAAACTACTCGCCGTACAAAAAACTGATTCGAAGAGAAATTGAATGGTTTGGAGGGAGGTTTGATCTGGTGTAATTAATTTTTCTGTAGATGAATGTGTAAGGCTTGTATAAATGTGACATTCGTTTCTTTTAATGCAATCGTATAACGTTTAATGTATTAGTTGTTGCAATTATTTATTCCCTATACCAAAAGTGTTAAGATATTTTGGTCGAAAAGTTATGAATTTAAGAGATGTTTAGAAGTTATTTAGGAGTGCGATGACTACCATTAACCCCATCTGGGTTTATGGTGACGATTTCCACTCAAGTTCGCATCGCAGGTGTTGATTACCAGATGCGCCGTTTGCTCCAGAAACTCAGGCTCGCAACATTTTTGGTACCCTTGTACTTGGCGAGTACACCTATCTGCACCCATATATTCTGAATCGACAATGTGTATTGTTTTTTACAAAATGACAGGAGGGATAATGGGAAGAAGCCAATCATATCCCATTCCATATGGTCGCCTTCGCACGCCTACGAAATAACAAGTTTCCTGTACTAATGGTTTTCAACATAAATACCTCAATACTTTTTTACTGGGGCCAGTTGACTAATAAATTAAAAATTAAATTATTCCATTTCAAAAAGTACGTATGTGACTTTCATATGATATCTACACGTTTATCTACAGAAAAACTGATTACATCAGATTATCTCCTTCTCCAAACCATTAAATTCCTCTCTGAACCATTTTTTCATACAGTGGGTACAATACGAGTAATTCGCATTTTTAATTCAAATGGGACACCCTGCATCTCGAACAAAACAATATACATTCTTCTTCGTCTTTATAGTTTAAGTACATTTATTCTGTACTTGCATAAGCCATATCAAGATTTTAGATATTATCAGCATTATTCAGAAAAGAATGCTTGAAACGGAAATTATTCCATTGAAAAGAGGCTCATCCGGAACTATGGGAACTCCGGGAAATGGGGCGTAGCTGAAGTGATTCTGAACTACCTTCCCATTGACAGCAATGTTGTTGTGAAGCTTCGTTTTTGAATTATTAACGAAAAACACAGGCCAATCAGAGCGGCCGCCGGCGCGGGCAGGTACGAACCTCTCAGCTGTGCCCGGTCGTGATGGGGGTTTGGGGGGGGGGGGGGGGCATCGAGGGTACCGACGGAAGCGTGCGGCAAATGTTACATCGTCTTAGGTGGAATTATTCGTTATTCATGAATAACAAATAAACTAATAAGTTGTTTACTAACCGTGTTCGATACGTTTATTCATTATCCGAAAGGAATAAAGTTTTATTACTTATGAAAAAGAGATTCTTTTTAACAGTACGTTTTCAGGTGGATAAATTATGTTTTAAGGAACACGATTTGCATAACTAATGTCAGAAAAAGCTGGTTAAACTTACCCATTCGTTCACGAATTAACCTGCTTAACATTGTGAGACTCCTGACCTAGGCAACGCTCAACAGCTAGTGTTACGGTCGGGTTAGTATCCTTACACGATCACTTCACTTCACGATAACTTCACGTAAAGATCATTTCACTTCACGGTCATTTTCCCTTGCCACTATGAAGTTTGGGGATATTTAAAACAAATTTATTGTTCGTACGTTTAAACATTTCGTAATATTCTGCGTTTGTACGATTCATGTTGCTCGTTCGATTAGCAGAATGACTCTGCCAACTTAAACGTTCGCACTCGCTGCCACACAAAAAATATTTTTTTCATAAGTAATAAAACACTTTATTCCTTTCGGATAATGAATAATCGTATCGAACCGGGTTGTTAAACGAGTTATTAGTTTGTTTGTTATTCATGAATAACGAATAATTCCACATTATTCTTAATTAACGCTATGTAACATTTGTGCCCATCACGACCTGGCCCAGCTGAGAGTGTTTTTCGTTAATAATTCAAAAACGAAGCTTCAATCAACATTGCCGTCAATAGGAAAGTAGTTCAGAATCACCTCAGCTACCCCCCATTTCCCGAAGTTCCCATTGTTCCGAAACACGCTGTAGAAGTTTCCGATATTCTGGCTTGTGGTTTTAAACGGAATGAGCAGAACATTGTTTCTATATTTTGAACATTAGAGTTTGTTAAAACAAAAGATGTCGCATTGGCATGGTAGCTCCATGAGCGTTATATTTCGACAGTGGTTTCCATACTACAAACCAAGGTTAATACTGCGCGAAGAATTAAAATTTTATCAAATACTTAAAATATTAAATAAAATGTATAGCTATACTATTAGTAACTGAATTACTAGTGTAATTAAAAATTAATTCATAATCTTCTAATCTTATTGCTTAGAACCCAACGTCAGCAGGGCGCTTACGGCCCTGCCGATCGGCGGCATCAATCGGCAGTTTCCACTCCACTTTTTTCATTTAATTCTGGACTCACTATACAATATACATGTAGGGCTCTCTGTGCAACTTGGTGGAGCTATAGTCTATAGGTTTATCTTTAAAGCAATTATAGATGTTTCACTTTTATTCACGAAGTTTAGATATGGGAAGAAATACTCAACGTACCAATTATTTAGTTGTCTTCATATTGAATCACAGATTTTATGTAACATATTCACTTCTCTATTAGTCTGCATTACTATTTTCAGTCTCATTGTGTTCCACGGTAATGTTCAATAGCATATTATGTGTAAAGATAAATAATCTCTAAGAACTTATCCAAAAGGAAAAGAGAACAAAAAAAATCACATTTAAGATGAGTTGGGCTATATCAGCAACTAGAACGAAAGGAAAAAGTCAGTAATTAAACAAATGGCACACATTACAGTTTTTTTTAACTTTATTTATTTAAAGGATACACAGTTACTATGCGTTTAACATATTTGCATTATAATATACATGTATGTGTCATGCGTCTATTGCTAATGGTGTTATTACTTTTGGTTAGATTAATTGCATTAAATTAATGTTTGGTAGAAACTTAATTAGGGACTTAACGGCTTTAAGTTTTTTCAGTGCTTGCTTGAAGTCATTTTGAATATGTTGTTGTCTTCTTTCGTTTGGGTGTTTTGGGCAATCAATTGGACCATGTTTTACAGTTATCCTTATGTTGCAAATGCCATATTTCTTGGGTTCTTCTTTTGTGATTAGATGTATATGAGTGTAATTCGTGTGTCCTACTCTTAGCCGGGTTAGTATTAGCTTTCTATTTAACATGGGCTATAGCCGGATAAGGGGATAAAATGTGACCCTAAACCTAATACGTCTTGCAAGGGATCAATCGATAGCTTATCAAGAAAATACAATTTGTATCAAGTTTTAATCCTGTAACTCGACTGGGAGGGTAGTTACAGCGAAAATACGAAAATTGTGTTTTTTCTTAATATTTCTTATTTTAGCGCATACAAAATTGAAAAAAAAATCTGAGACACTTCAGTTATGGGCGCACATAGAAACGCGAACTTCAAAAAATAAAAAATGTCAAAGTGCTGAAACATGCTGATTTTGTATTGAAGGAATCGCAGAACCACATTTATATTTTTTTCGCAGGTACCTATTATTAATACTATTACTCTCAATTTTTTCAGATTTTTGCATTAGGTGCGCCAAGGTTAAAAAATTAAAACCGATTTCTTCATACTTTAGAATCTAAAGCATTTAACATCTTTTTAACGGCGTCTGGAATACATTATCACGAACCGAGTGTATAATTGCTTCAGAATCAGTGTTGATTTGATTTTTTATTTAATGATTCCCTTCAAGTCATTGTGGTAAATCGGTTACGAACATAAGCTGAACGTTGTGATGGATGCAGGGAAGGGTTATATCATTGGTGGCTAATAGGAAGAGAGTGGCGCTAAGGACCGATCCTTGTGGGACTGCATTTCGAATTTCGTGGGACTCCGACAACTGGCTGCTTTCTCGTACTTCGATAGATCTAGTTTTGAGAAAGTTCTTGAAGAAGTGTATTATATTACCACCTATCTTTAGTTCCACGAGAATTTGCCATTAAGTATTGCTTACTGTTGAGCGCGTTGCAAATGTTAAATTCCAGTGTACTAAGACTGTCCAAAGGTGATCGACTTGTTCTAAATCCATTTTGATAATTTGTGATAATATTGGAATTATCCAGGTGCCTTCGGAACCTTTTATTGATGATTCTTTCCAGCAATCTGCACATGCAGCATGTTAAAACAATAGGTCGATAGCTGTCCGTTGAACATTTGTCTTTTTCTTGTTTCAAAATGGGTACTTCAATAGCTTCATGCCATTTATCAGGGAAGGTGTTAATACAAATGCAATTATTGTCACGACATATGTACTTATTGTCAAGTACGATAGGAAAATGGTCTTTGTCGTATAATTCTGGACATACAGACCATTCGATTCGCTCCGCGATGTTTGTGCTACTTAGTGATAGATCTATGGACCTATGTCAGCTGTTTCCTGGTTTAAATTAGGATATTATATTGTTAACTTCTTGTTCATTAAAGTTGTGTTGGTTTGGAATCTAGATGTTGCAGATGCAAATCTCAATCGATAGTGTTACCAAGATACTATCAAACATAGTAGTCTTCTCATCTGTTGCTTAGGATCCTACAACTGCGAATCACACACGGCCCTGCCGATCGGCGGCATCAATCGGCAGTTTCCACTCCACTTTTTTCATTTTATTCTGGACTCACTATGGTGTTGTAATCGGTAAAACGACGAAGCATGTGACACTCGGGCCACGCGTGAGTTTTGAAAAACGTTTGGCCAAAAGTTAAAACCTAATATTATATGCGGGCCACAATATTAAATACTTAAATATTGAATTTGATTGCAATTTAAAAACTTACGTGAAAATCAAAGAAATTTTGACATTTGCGCATCCCAATATAGATGTTGAAAGAATCCCCGAGGAATTCTAAACTTTAGAATATCACACCTAATATTGACAACACGAACAAAATCAAGGATGTTATTTCATTAATTAAATTTCAATAATTAGTTAACTCCATTTAATTAAAAAAGTATGTAAACGTATACCCTTTTACACTATAAGATATATTGTATATTAGTATGTATATGTTAAAAAAAACAGAAGAGAATTTTGCTATAAATCAAATAGGAAATGGCTAATTTGGGTCTTAAATTAAATTACTGGATTATTATATTTGAGTATTTAATATTGCCGCCCGCGTAAAGTAGTAGATTTCAACTGTTGGCCCACTGCGAGCCAAAGCTTGCTCACCATTGTTCTAGACCTTGTGGAATAACTGTCGTTTTGAACGGTCACCGTTACAACCCGCACCTTATTCAAATCAAACACTCTTTACTCGATATCTACAATATATACGTTTATCTCGCATCTATAATATTTTTAATAACTTCCCTTGCTTAGGAAATATTCTCTTGAATACAGCTACAACAGGTACTGTGTATATTGACTGGGAGGTATAGGCATATGAGATACTTTTATTCTTAGGATTCTTCATGATTTGTTACTTTATCCGTTCTCACTTGCCTTGTCGTTATATTATATTAGTATTATGTTGGTCAATATTTTACATTTATTAGTCTAGCTAAATTAGAGTGTTCATCTGCACTTTTAAATGTCTCTCTTATTTAAATTAATAAGGAAAAATGATATTGATAAAAGACGTGTGATTAGAAGATAATAAAGTGGTTATAGTCCTGATATGGTTGGTGTTATCAGAGATTGTTTTAAAAATGGCTTCTAGATAGAATTTTGGATACGGCGATATTTATAATTTAAATTTAATATTAGATTAAGTAAGTCCGTTGTTAGACATTCTTTTTCATCGCAAAAATAGATACTAATTTGGGCTTTAAATGCGCAGGGTACATAATAAGTACATAACAGGGTGTTCCGTTTAACGGCGAGAACAGTGGAATACATCTCATTAGCGATCGAATTTATTATATTTAGAAGCATCAGATTCTCACAATCAGAATCGCAAAAGAATGTCTTCCTCCTACTGATGAATCACGTATAATTCAAATTTTGTATATGTATAAATAAGTCTACCGCAAAGTTCTATCCGTTTTCGAAATCAAAGAACATAATACATTTTCAATACATTTACTAATATTTACTGAAAAATATAATTTCCATCGTTACTAATGTAATGTAATTTAGAAGAGCACATATTTAGAAATACAGTGGTAAAAAGAGGCAGCCATGTAATGGCGAAACTTCAGATGATATTATCGAACAGAACTTTCCGGTAGACCTAATATTATACAGTATGCATATTTTTTGATAGATGGAGTAGAGTGCGAGAAATCATGGTGAACTAAATTCTTTCAGATGAAACACCATATTTTTTAAATTCCATAAATTGGCATTTGTTGAGACGAATTGAACGACCTCTATATGAGGTCATATATTCGCGAGTTCGTAAATTCGTTCGTAACGCGAATTGTCAGTTGATGCATATTGAGCTGCGTACACACTTGTTACTTAATCTTGTAAAGGGTATTTGTTACTTTATTTAGTGGTAACGAGGTCCGGTGCAGGATCCGTTTTTGAATCTGTGTTTATAATATATATGGTTTTCATTTGAAAACTTCAAATCTAAATATCTCGTAAGTAATGCATTTTCGGGAAGAATGTTAACCGTTGGAGCCCTATGGACGCATATATGCGTCGAACGAAAGTCATCGCTGTGAACTGTGGACACCCATATGCACTGCTTAAAACAAGTAGGGGATCATATATTGCCGGCATTTTTTTTAATAGAGACGAAGGATGGTGTTAAATGCACATGCTTTTATCAACATACTTCCGAAAATTCCAGAAATTGTGTCGCGTTGACGGGGACAAGGGCCGCAATATGTGACCCTCTAATTGTTTTGAGCAATGTATGTATTATATAGCTAGTATAGCTATATAACCATTGGGAACCAGATAGTATAGCTCCTCTACTTTATTTAATTTGGCGTAACTGACAAATTGCAACTATAAGTTAGTTACGCCATGTATCAATTAACAGAATCCATCATAAGATGAAGTCTGATGAGAGAAAAGGACCTTACAAGACTTATGAAATAAATAGGATTGTTGTATTTCCTCCTTGAAGCTATGAAACTTTTGTATTCAACATTCTTCCCTAAAATAAGCTCTTTTGGAACATTTAGATTTAAAGTTTTCAAATTAACGGACAGTATGTTACAAATGATTGTTCTTAGTTTTATAAAGGTGGGAAGATATGTCAATTAATGAAGTACGTTTGAACGATTTATATTTCAAGTATTAGAACAGTACACCGAAATTTTGTTTTCTTTGTTTTTCTTTCCTGTTTGCATAGCTTTCCGAAACTGTATGTAACAGGAATTAATATACTTGATTAAAGAAGGTCATATTAAATATAGTCAACATCTTTATATGCGTACATAAATACAACTATACAGGTTGTTCCGAAATTATGGGAACCCCGAGAAATGGGGGGTAGCTGAGGTGATTCTGAACTACTTTCCCATTGACAGCAATGTTGGTTTGCTTCGTAACATTTGCCGCACGCTTCCATCGGTACCCTCGATGCCCCCATCACAACCAGGCACAGCTGAGAGGTTCGTGCCTGACCGCGCGCCGGCGGCCGCTCTGATTGGCTAGTGTTTTTCGTTAATAGTTCAAAAACGAAGCTTCAAGAAGCCCCCATTTCCCGGAGTTCCCATAGTTCCGGAACACCCTGTATATTAAAATTTCATTTTACTACAATAGATAACGAAGCATTGCGTTTAATTTAACATTATCCAATACACTATGAATATTGCTTTCCGAACGGTTTTTGAAAATATGTTTAAAAGAGAATATGAATTTGTGTAACGAATATGAAAGCAGGACACAAAAATTATAAGATCATAATGTGTTTAACTCGATAAATGTTTTTAGATTGATTTGGGTATATTGTAGAATAGTGTTCTCCAACTTTTCTTGAGTCACGAACGCCTTTTTTAATATTCAAATAACTTGTATCCCCTTGCGTAATAAATTTAATAAGGTTTATTACATTTTTTCCCTTTCATTTCAATCAGCATCATTAATTATTAATAACAATTATTATACAATATTACTATTATGTGATACATGCTAAAAAGCATCAACTAAAAGTAATCGCAATGACTCCCCAATAAACACATTGTGATCCTCCTAGGGTTTGTGACCCACAATTTGGGAACCAGTGTGATTGAACTATTGTCTGACAGGGGAACATACCGAACTGCCCGTCTCCGATTTTGATGAAACTTGGTGGATATATCAAACAGGTGAAAATAAGGGAAACGTATTTTTTTATAGCGGCCAATCGCAAGTTTAGGGGTGAAATCACCCCCTTGAAGTTTCAACAGAAAAATGGTATCTCGAAAACTGTCACAAATATAAGAAAACTTCTTAAGGAAAAGTTTCATGGTTTCTTGAGGTAAAACAAAAAGTAGTCGCAGATTTTGTAAAAAGTAATTTGTTTATAACAAACAAATTTATTGTTACATTATTTTAAGAGATACAACAATTTACATAATGACAAAAAAAAAGAAATTTTTTCCTGAATCCATTGATATACATATAATATGATGGATTTGCATCTTACAGTATTGTAAATTTTCATATAATACGCAGATCGCGCGAGCCCGTCGGGCTGCGGCCGCACAAGTATATGTATAGGCATACGGGCGGCTATTATTTTCAGATACGCATTTATTAATCATAACAGGGTCATCTAATATCATCTAATTTGCAATAGCAATATTAATTACATTAGTATGCATTGCAGTATGATATTGTTAGGAAGTAGTTTGTTGCTTGGAAATTAATATCCGTTAATAACAAAATTGGTATAAAAATTAGAGAAGTAGTCGACATGAAATTCCAGAAGGCTACCACGTTCTTTACTTGTATGTATATGATCGCTGCTGGGCAGGTGAGTCTTCTGAAATGGTTTCGGAGGCTTCGCCACATGATAAAACGTTAAAACACCTTATTATACCGAAAGACATAACGGGAAGAATTCAACCGGTAGATGTTTACGGATTTCGAATTTGGAAAAACTTTGTTCAACGCTTCTCGGGAATGGTTATACTTTTCGATTACGATGTTAATCTTCATTTAAGAGACAATATTAATAAGCTTCAACTTCTGAAACACAAGCAGTCCTCTTTGCCAATATTTACAGATATTTTCAAATATGCGTGGTTTTAGAGTGGCTATGTAGAAAACAGGACCCTTCAACTTGACAATCCAGTAGATTTTTGTTTCGGTGCAAATTCAGCATCAAGATGTGACATTTGTGCTCATTACTTGTGCTTGGTGTAAGAAATCATTTTGCTTTCGACATTTCTTTACGGAATACCATTTCTGTGAAATTTGTGTTTCGTAAATTCACAGTCTCCATACTATTAATAATGCATTTCTTGTATCATAATTGTGATAAATAATTCCTTAACGAAAAGATCACAAGCCGCGTATGCTTAATCTTCATTCGAAATATAACGATATCAATTATTTACTTTGCCGAAATCACCCTCGTCCATTAGCGATCGTATACATAAAAGTAAAGAAACTGGTAGCCTTCTGGAATTTCATGTCTACTACTTCTCTAATTTTTATACCAATTATGTTAATAACGGATATTAATGGTCGAGCAACAAACTAGTTCCTAACAATATCATACTGTAATGCATACTAATGTAATTAATATTACTATTGCAAATTAGATGATATTAGATGACCCTGTTATGATTTATAAATGCGTATCTCATAACAATAGCCACCCGTATGCCTATACATGTATATCTCGTGCGTCCGCAGCACGGTGGATTCGTGCGATCTTGTGTATTATATGAAAATTTACAAAACTGTAGGAGGCAAATCCATCATATTATATACCAATGGAATCATTATGTAAATTGTTGTATCTCTTAAAATAATGTAACAATAATTTTTTTGTTATAAACAAATTACTTTTACAAAATCTGCGACCACTGTTCGTTTTGCCTGAAGAAACCATGAAACTTTTCCTTAAGTAGTTTTCTTATATCTGTGACAGTCTTTGAGATACCATTTTACTGCTGAAACTTCAAGGGGTGATTTCACCCCTAAACTTGCGGTTGGGCCACTCTAAAAAAAAACATGTCCCTTATTTTCGCTTGCTTAATATATTCACCAAGTTTCATCAAATTCGGAGACGGACAGTTCGGTATGTTTCCTTGTGAGTAGATACAATACATTGTTAATTTTTTCATTATATAATATTGAGTTAACATTATTTCTTATTTAGAAGTTACTTATTTCGGAATATATATTTCTATTGTAGGTGTAATATACGATGGCAAAGAACGTATAATGCAAGATGCTGAAATGATATTAGAAACTCCGAAGGGACATTTAGCTAATGTGAATAACTCAACATCTAAAATATTTGTAACATATAGGCGTGCAAGTCGTAAAATGCCATGCAATTCATTAGTTGTGACTGACATATGCGTAATATTGACAAATAAGGGAGAAACTCCCCCACACGCATTTTGTGTCATCAGCAAGAATTTGAACAAAGGCATGTTGGGTAGCGATGTCTTTCTGTGTTACAAGAAGTCTATGAATAGAGCAAATCTGATATCGTTTAAACCCGCAATACTATATAAATACCCAACAGCAGATTACAGCAGCTTTGTCTTCCCAAATTCTGTTGCAATGTTTTGCTTACCAATGGGAGCCACGGTAGAATGTTGGCCTAAAGTCGCATGCAAACCCAAGCCAGTGTTTTCAACGTTTGTCTTAACAGTTGCTGACGCAGCTCAAAAAATATATGGTTCGGCAATAACGTTTTACGAAGAACTGGAATTAGAAATGGACATTTCAAATTTCAAGGAAAACCAACAACCCACTGATGTACTTATGGAAAATATGAAGAACTCTGGTATGGATAAATTATACATTTATAAGTATAACATTAATTTTTGCTCCTTTCCCCTACTTAGCGCTTACCATATATGTTAACACATTCGCGCCCAGCGGACTTTGATAGGACTCCCCCCAGTAGCCGACAACGTTTGTTGCCGTCTACTTTTATTTTCATATTTTGACAGACCTGGTTCTAAATTTTGGAGGGTGATTCCTTTGCCAGTGGACTCAAAAGAACACATTAAGCACTGTGGCAAAAAGCCCATGCCTACAGGGACGTCAAGTGATCTGTCGATGAAGAGATATTATCGCTGTTGTCTCATCGGTGACCCGACGCGAGCGACGGCACGATATACGCATACAGGGTGTCCCGTAACTACCGCAACATCGGGAAATGGGGGGAATCTGGGGTGATTCTGAACAACTTTTTCCTTGACCAAAATGTTGTTTGCAGCTTCGTTTTTGAGTTATTATCCAAAAACACTGCCCAATTAGAGTGCCCGTAGGCGCCCGCTCTGGCGCACCTCCCTACTGCGCTCGGTCGTGCACGGGGGCATCGAGGGTATCTGAGTAAGGCTACGGGTACAGTGGAACCGAATTTCGGCCTTACGACGTCGGATGTATTCGGAAACGAATCAACGCCATGAGATTAAATGGAAGCGGTGTCACTGCATACGACCCGAATGCGTGCGAAGACGCGAGACACTTGACGGGTTTTTGATTTTTTCGTCCGAACTGAAGTGGCTGGCCCCCCCGTAGCGAGGGTCGTGGCCCTTTTTTCTACATAAGTTCGTCCTAAATAAATAGAAATACGATCTTTTCGTCCGAATATGCTAGCCGATCAACCGAGTTTGATTTTTTCGCCCGAAATTGACCGTGGTCCCAATACTTCACGATGGACTTTTTGTTGGTATATTGTCGCATTGATTTTGACATTTTGGTCAATGAATATTAATGGGTCTTCCCCGTTGTATAAGTAACCACCGTGAGCCGCGAGGTGTTACAAAACTCCACAGAGTTGGTGTGAGAACCACTATAGTTACGCTGCCGTTGCATGGCCGGTCGGACTCACGCAGTTTATGACAAAGTCGTTGCTATTGTGTTAAAAAAGAGAAGCAATGTGTCCACTGGCATTGCTTGTGTCTTTGAATTGAGAACGCTCGCGCTTCATCCCCACCACTGGAGGGGTCCCCCCCGGGTTCGAGTGCAAGGCGCCCGCTGATACGTTTTGACTAGTCAACATGTCCGGGAGGCAGATAGCTTAGAAAAAGAAACAAATGGCTTCGTATCCGTGAGACAACACTAATGCAACCGTGAAACTTTTTTATTGTTACTTATTTCGTTATGAAAATTGCATTAATATATTATTGGGGTTGTTGTGATTAAAATGAGGCCAAACACGATATAATTTGGATCATATTAGCCAAATCCATGTCCATTTTCTACGGCGTGCATCACAGATGTGAACTCACATTCGTCGGAATAGAATACGCAGCCACTGGCACCGCTCCACTTCGCACAGCCGATTCGGAGTCCTCTGACGACGTCGTAAGGCCGAAATTCGGTTCCACTGTACCCGTAGCCTAAAGCGTACGGCAAATGTTCCATCGTCTTAAATTAAGGATAATGTGGAATTGTTCGTTACTCATGAATAACGACCACGACTGTGTGCGATTGATGAAAAGAATAAGTAGTCTATTTCTTATTAATGAATAACGATGTCACATTTTCAGTACGCTTTACACCCCGTACACGACCGAGCGTAGTAGAGAGGTAGGCGCCAGAGCGCGCGCTCTACGGGCCCTCTAATTGGCCAGTGTTTTTGGTTAATAACTCAAAAACGAAGGTTCAAACAACATTTTGGTCAAAGAAAAAGTTGTTGAGAATCGCCCCAGCTACCCTCCATTTCCCGATGTTACGGGAGTTACGAGACACCCTGTGACACCCTGAGACACCTCGCGACGATGTTCGAAGACATGGGTGACAATTGATTATAAGCCACTTTGAAATTACAGGCTACGATTTTATAATGCGTGCTATAACAAAACTTGCAAGTTTGACTTTGTACACAGTGTTGAATGTTACAAGCAATGTCATATCGTTATTTCGTGTTGCAATTACGCGATGTTTGTTAGAATCTCTCGCATTCGTGTCTGCGCCGTTTTATATCTTGTGATTATTTCCTATTGATGAGTTTGTGCAGATGTTTGGGCGTGCTATGTCTGTGATTGGTATTGTGGGTGGTTCTGAGGTCTTTGCTTCCGAGTTTATACGCGGCGAAAATCACCGTTCAAAAGTTATAAAGTAATTTAGTATTTGATGGCGTGTCTTATATAAAATCTCCATCTTATATAAAATAATTTCTTACGATCAGTCTATTTTGGACTAACCAGGCATCGTATTGCTCAAGGTATAGTGACTGGATACGAATGTGTTACGTGAAAGAATGTCCCTGCATGGTCAGTAGTAGCACCAGTATTTCCTGATATCAAGAGTAATATATTATACAATATATGTATACAGGATCGTACAGGACCTCTTGACCAGCTTTTAATGGGGGTTGCTGGGGTGATTCTGAACAACTTTTTTCTCAACCAAAATGTTGGTTAAAGCTTCGTTTTTGAATCAGAACGAAAAATACTGACCAATCACAGCGCTTAAGGGGGCCGACTCTTTTGGGGCCAACTCCGAATCGATCTAAGCGCCATTCGACAAAGCGGGCGTCAATGAAAACAGAAAAATCTTCTGCATCGGCATTTGACGGGGTGACATCTAAAGTCATTATACAGAATTATAAACTCATGGTGTGACATCTAACGTCATTAGGCAAAATTATAAATGGAGAGTGGGAGGCCATAGTTGTCAAGTCACATGCTTTGAGTGTTTTGTCGCGCTGTTGCGACATTTGTTACAATCCTGGCCATCAGAAAATGAATCGGCTCGAGCCGAGATTTCGATTCCTGCCGGGAATAGACATACATACACATTGTATAGCTGCTGAACCGCTAGAAACTTTTTTGTAGGTTCGATCCCCCTATGATATCATTTTTTTACATTAATATTTTTTAATTCCTAACTATATGACAATGATCAGTATTTGCTTACCAATATTTTAAAAACATTTGTTAAATATTATAATTTAATATACGTAAATATGAAGTTAGAGCGCTCTTTGTGCTACCGTTTCCCTTGCCATGTATCTTGCCAATTATGGTACTGTTTAACCCTTAGCGCTCCGCACTTTTTTGTACCACTGTCTACCAGCAACTCCGGCACATTTTTGCAACGGAGCGTCTGAGAAGGAAAAGTCTTATTTTAAATAGGAAGAATTACATGTGCTTGTGAATGTTTTTGATTTTATTTATTTTATACATATGCATTTCCACTTGTAATCTATCTGGAATATTTAATTCATCCGTAACATCACGCCATTCATCTAAGTCTTCTAACAAATCTTCGCTTTCACTTTCAATAATTCTCATTCTTCGTCTCCTTGGTAGTATAATTTCGCTACCACTACTTGAAGTATTAGAATCATAATCAACATTGTCTTCTACAATATCTTTTAGTACTTGAAAATCAAGTACGTTTTCACTATCACTCAGCTCTGAATTCTGATCACAAAATTTATTTTTCTCCATGTTGCTAACCATAAAAAAGGTAAACAAATGATTTAACCGCAATGTTACAGACTTAGCACGTTTTAGCTACAGATAACACTTGCCAACGACGACGATGACGTATGCTAAAAACATTTGGCTCCGCAGCGGAGTTACGGAGAAACGGCGGATGTCTCCGTAGCGGAGCCAACGGAGCGCTAAGGGTTAATATTTTTAACATTAAAATAAAATGTATGAAGCGCATTTGTCAGACGTCTTAGATTGAACAGTCTTGACGAAGTGCAGGAAAGCTCGTGGGATGTTTTAATACTATTTCGCCTTTCTTTTATACCACACAATTATTTATTTTTTACAAATAATCAGAAATAAGGGAAAATATTTATTCGTACAAATTTTATGCGAGTACCGAATATGCATATGTATATTGATAATTTTTAATTCATTTCGTTCGCTTTTTCCCATTGTTTTGGTCATTGTGTAGGATGACAAACGAAAAATACGGAGACATAGTTGATATTGTCATATCTATTACAGTTTTGCTTTTCAGGAAAACTTCGATAGATTCGACTTAAGTTGAGATTTTGATTTTTGCCGAACATAAAAGAGAATAGTGCAAATGAAAGAGCAGATACGAGGGTCAAGTTAAAACAAAACAGATTGATAAAACAATATTAATATGTGTAAGAAAATTTTTGTAACTTATGAGAGAAGGGCTCTTATTGCTGCTTGACATAGGTCAGGCACAGCCAACTGGCGGGCCGCGGGCCACGCGGTTCATCTTACAAACAAATGACGGCCCTCACACCTGCGTCATAGTTGCGGTGTCACGCTGATTCCCGTCTTGCTGGCACGTCATAGGTACATCTGACGTACATAGCTCTATCTTTGTCTATCATAGCTTTCTGTTGCTTAGAGCGAAGCATAAGATGATCGAAAAGGACCATAGTGACATTGTATTGTACAGACTACGGTCGTGAGAGCTAAACAAAACAACTTTTTAACACATACACGACGACATAATCATTTGAATACCTATTCAAACGCCTTCGATAATCTTACATATATTTTAATTATATTACAATTATATTATTGTTGTATAATATAGTTAATATATTTCATATATATTAACATAGCAGCTTTATTGGTAATATAAATGAAACATACCACCAAATGATTGAAATTTTGAGTTACACATTTTGAGCTTTAGATTGACGTGTATACACGTCCAAATGATAGAAATATCAAACAGTTCCATAATTGGCAAGATACATGGGAAGAAAACGGTAGAAAAAAGCGCTTCAACATCATATTTACGTATATTAAATTAAAGTATTTAACAAATATTTCTAAAACATTTGTAAACAACTATTGATCATTGTCATATACTTAGTATTGAAAAAAGAATGAATGTAAAGAATATACCCCAAGGGGACTCGAACCTACAAAAAAGTTTGCAGCGGCTCGAATCAACATCTCGGCTCGAGCCGATTCATTTTGCTGATGCTTATGTTATAATTGTAACAGATGTGACAACAGCGTGACAGAGGTTTGATACGTGCCGGCAACTATGCCTTACTGATGCCTGTGTGCACGCATCACGTATTCACGTATGAATCGCCGTTCGTGGTGTGAAATTATAACTTACAATTACCGACTGAGTTGTATTTTTATCGACCCTAACTTGTAACTTGGCCAAATTCACTACAATGTACCATAAACGCCACCGACGGAGAATCAGTGAACTATTCTTACGTCGGATAGGTGCAAATCGTAACAGTCGTTTTTCGCCTTCCAGAAGTGATAGATTGTGAAAAATCGAATTTCTGTGATCTTGTGCTACTTCAAGACAGTCGGGTAGAGTGTTTTAGCAGTGAATAAACTATTAATTCGTTCTATATTTGCTAACTGTGAAATGTGTCAAATCGCCTGCAGCGATCTTGTTTCCTACGTCGTTGTCTGTCTCAACCTTGCCAGTTTAAGAAATACCATTCTTCTCAACGAATGGTGTTTATTGGCGTTCAGACATACAGTAAGTCCAGAGCTAAATGAAAAAAGTGGTGGGGGATTCCCCATCCCACTAAACAAACTACAAAGCTCGACCGCTCGTCGAATCGAGCAGGGCTGTGCCATGCCAATTTGAAATGGGTGCACATATACAGAGTATATGATATACTGCTGATCAATGTGTAAACGGTTTGAGACAGTGTCCGTGCCAGTAGCACGGCTCGCGGCTCGCCTTTGTCGGTGTCGCTAGGTTGTAAAGCAAAAACAAGGATAGAACGATGGCCGAGGCAGCCGAGAAATTTATATGCCACCGTGTCGGTGTGATTACACAAATGCAAAACGACACTATAATAAAAACGACAGCATAACTTTTTTATTTCTATTTTTTTCGACTTCCAATTTTTTTAAACATATTTCTGAAATTCTTCCGATTAAAATGAGACCAAACATGATATATTTACAAATACAAATACAAGTACAGATATACAAATACAGATGCTTGTTTTCTTTTTTTTATTAATTAGAATAGTGTAATAGGTGACAAGCATCCATACTTGCCATGAAGTAGAAAATGTGAGTCCAAATAGAACAAATAGTAACGGAAATAAAATTGTATATAGAAGTCTCTGCTATTTTGGGTGGTGGTTTTAAACGGAATGAGCAGAACATTGTCTCCATATTTGGAACATTAGAGTTTGTTAAAAAGGTGTAACTCCACAAGCGTTATATCGAAAGTGGTTCCTATACTACAAACCAAGGATAATGCGGCGCGAAGAATCGGAATTCCATCAAATACTTAAAATATTAAATAAAATGTATAGCTATACTAGTAGTAACTGAACTACTAGTGTAATTAAAAATTAATTCATAAGCTTCTCATCTTATTGCTTAGAACCAAACATCGGCAGGGCGCTTACGGCCCTGCCGATCGGCGGGCATCAATCGGCCGCTCTCCCTCCACTTTTTTCATTTAGCTCTGGACGTACTATACTTCCCCGGCTGTGGTGAAGTGTACCCGTGTGTACTATATCCGCGAAAGTTTCATTAATGCAATTGGTCAGACGAGTATTTGCTGCTACGAAATCGAGTCTCTCTCTCGCGCATGGCGTATACGTGCATGCTTTCCTTTGTTTGTGTGAGTGCACGCACACACGTCATGGCGCCTGGACTCGGCCCCCTTAAGCGCGCGGCTCTCAAACGCGCCGATCGCAGTCGTGAAGAAATACGTTGGTTCAGGACCACGACCAAGCGCGGTTGGGAGCGACGCACAGTGGTCCCAAATCGCTAACACGTGGGCAAAATTATTGTAGCGTGATTTGCACACTTAAGGTAATAGTGTAGTACAGGGGTGACGAACATCTTCTCCGCCGCGGGCCAAGCGCGCTACTCTTCTACTTTGCCGATTCCCCCACCACCGAAATTAGTTCCCACTCTACGCATTATCCTTTAGCAATTAAAATAAAGCAAAGAATGTATGTGTATGCATACCTATACCCGTTTCAACGAGACGAGTCAGTAAATGTAAACAATACAGTTGCATCTTCTGTACGTGATAAATGCTAGTGACTGCAGCTATTAGCAAGGGGCAACGTCAAAGAAATCCGAGGAAGTGACACTCGATATAGCCGACATGGAGGGGGTCGATCTCTTAACTCGGTGCTTTTCCAGAAAGTAGGGGCACGGGTCACGTGTGGCCCGTGGGCCCCAGTTGCCTAGCCCCGGTGTAGTAGGTCGTTGAATTCGTATTGATGTCAGGTATCACATTCTAAAGTCAAAAATATATAATAACATTTAAAAATTGAAGGTGGCCTTTAATTTGTTATTAAAAAAAAGATTTTGATAATTTTTTATATTGATATTTGTAGAAGGCTGAATACTGATTAAGTTTCGTCTGAAACATTTTTTTGTCAAATCATTTTTATTACTCCATTACGAAGACCATTTTCTCAAATTACGAATATACAGTAATATCTTCATTAGTGTCCAAAATTATGTCTCCATTAGTGTCCTTTTCCTATCCCCACCACTTGGGGTGGTGGCCCCCTGAGTGAGTTCGGGTCGCCTTTGATGTTGTGGCAGCCGACGCTCGAGGCAGCGTCATAGCAAAGAGGCAAGATTAGATACCCGTGTACGTGAGACAATACTAACGCGATCAAAATTTAAGAATAAAACTTCTGCATTTTTGGTCCGTTTTGAATGAAATTTTACCAACATGTTCGTTACAAGCTCCCGATTAAAATAACACCAAACACGATATGGTTTGGACAATTTTTACTTATAATGGTAGTAATAATGGTCTTCCAAATAATCAGTCCCATGGCACCAATCTATGTCGTGTTTGGTGTCATTTTAATCAGGAGATTGTAACGAACATGTTGGTAAAATTTCATTTAAAACGGACCAAAAATGCAGAAGTTTTATTCTTAAATTTTGATCGCGTTAGTATTGTCTCACGTACACGGGTATTTAATCTTGCCCCTTTCCTGGAACGCTGCCTCGAGCCTCGGCTGCCACAACATCAAAGGCGACCCGAACTCGCTCGAGAATCGTGTCTGCGCCCCATTAGTGTCCCCGAGCGAGGGACACTAATGGAGACATGGAATCGAAATTTTACTTTGAAATTTATAATCTCACTACTAATTACCTTATTCTTAACAACTAATATACACATTCCGGTTGCTATCGGAAACAATAATAAAGAGGAATAAAATTATTAATACCACGATAAGTAAAAATTGTTCAAACCATATCGTGTTTGGTGTCATTTTAATGGGGAGATTTTAACGAACATTTTGGTAAAATTTCATTCAAAACGGACCAAAAATGCAGAAGTTTTATTCTTAAATTTTGATCGCGTTAGTATTGTCTCACGTACACGGGTCTTTAAACTTGCCCCTTTCCTGGAACGCTGCCTCGAGCCTCGGCTGCCACAACATCAAAGGCGACCCGAACTCGCTCGAGAATCGTGTCTGCGCCCCATTAGTGTCCCCATTCGGTCCCGAGCGAGGGACACTAATGGAGACATTACTGTAATATGAATATAATTGAAAGGTTGAAAAAATCAAATGGTTCCCTAGTAGCACAAAAACGTTGGATAAATATTTTTTTCCAATATTGAAAAAATATTTTCTAAGCCTCGCTTTTTAAGATTGAAGAAATATTGGATCTGATATTGTACACATGTACAAGAAATATAAAATAAGTATTTAGAAAACATGAGCTAAATATTGATAGAACATAAAATAGATATTTAAAAGATGTGAAAATAATATTTAAATAATATTGAATAAATACTTCAATCTAAAAAAGAGTTAAAGAAATTATAACATTCGAAATTGCACTACTTACTCTCTTAAACAATTTTTCAACCTAAGAAATTTTTGTTGGTGTCGAACGGATTCGACTCGGGACTCATGGATTACTGATCAACATACTTTCCCAATGAGCTAATATGATATAATTAATCAGAAGACATAAAATAACATTTCTTGAGCTTTGTTTAGTCACGCTACGTTCAAACGTAATTTATTATGTAGCAAAACTCGATGGTAATTCATGTCACGAATATTTTCAAAATCAAAATGTGTCCAAGCATTATGGTTTTCATAAATAATTCGTTTTTTGTAATATGTGTATCTTCTTTTGTATCTTCTGTACATATTTCACAGCTATTGCGACCTATATGTCCTTTAATATTTTTTAGAAATGCCCTCGCAGGGTTGCTAAACAACGCAAACGGTCAATTATCTAATTATTATTTCGCTACACAATGATTCGCAATCCATACATTCCGATGAATATCTCAATCGATATATTGAAAAGATGGGTACAAACAAATATTTCATATCTAATATAAATAAAATATTTTTTTTCTAACATAAAATGAATATTCCTCTTTTAGAAAAAAATATTTTGTTTCAAATATTAAATGAATATTTATTTTATATTAGGAAATAAATATTTTGCCGTGACATCAAATAAATATTTTATAATTATTCGAAAAAACAAATTTCTTTCTGAATCTAGAATAAATATTGTATGTATATTTAAATATTAAAAAGAGATTCAATTTTTTTTTTTATATTGGATAAATATGTATTCAATATTTTGTGCTACTAGGGTTCATTTCAATTTTCGGAATAATTCGTAGTAATTGGGAGTCTTGGAGTGTTTGTGAATAAAGATTGGGTACACCTCTTATCTAAATACGTTTATTACAGAAATTCAAAAAATGTGTATAAAGTAAAAATTGCAAATTTAAATAAAGCTAAACTTCATGCGTCTACCTTATGAAACACTACTCGCAACTACATAATTATGACTCTTCAAAACTCATAACTTTTCTTTAAAACACATTTTAATATCATTGAACACGGTAAAAAATGACTAGCATGAATACGGAAAATGGCGCCACAAGTAAATATGCAAATATATGCAGCTAATTTTTACTCACATTGGAAGACAACAGTATAAACTCAAGGCCTAAACAAAATTTTGGCGGGATATTGCGGGATATACATACAACTTTTTGCCTACATCAAACAATTTACTCATCATACCTTACACCTTATTTTGTACAATACACTTACTGCTTTATACATTTAATGGTTATCTATTTTGAAAATACAACTACTCTAAAACATTGTACTTACTTTCACAAATAACATCCAGTTTGCAGAATTTAAATTACTTTATGCTAAAACAAGTTATATGCTTTACACTGAACGATACACACTTACGCTCACCTTCACGACAAATGCTTCACTAAAAAGACTAATGTTTGCATTGTAACTGCCTGTCAGGTGTAAAAATGAGACGTTTTTGTCTTACACCCGACCATAGGAACATCAATAAAGTACCTTAAGCAACGGTTAAAATGACCATACGAGAAAATTCATTTTTGGGGTTTTGACCGCGTTTTAGTGATTTGAGACCACTGTGCGACGTGGTTGAGCATGCGATCTACGGACAGTTTTGCGCCTCGGACTGCACGTAATAGGAAGCAACTACAAATACGGTTCTTATAAATAAAGATGAAGGTAAAAAAACACTAGGTCGCGAATTTAGTCGCCATATACTACTACGGCTGAAAGGGGCGGCACGCATAAAAGGATTACAAACTTTCGTATCGCTGAGACAAGACTGTTGTGCACTGTCGGCACTTGTAGAAGGTTGGGGAATGTCTCCCACTGGTGTTCGAGTGAATAAGGGACATGGTACTAATTTGGTTGGTAATAAGTATCAGTCAACAAAATTTGGAAACCTGTTTATTTTCGTGGCGAAATCAAGGTCACCTTGGGTAAAACAAATAGGAACACATATTTATTTTTTTCCATACTGTAGAGGACATCGAGACGAATTCAGTACATATATTAAATGATATTTTGACTAACATATTACTCGATTTACAGTAGTGGAAATGTAAAATATTTAGCTTTTTGTCATATTTGACTTTAAGACAGTGATTACTGAAGAGGTTACTGAATGTAAACACGTGACTGGAACACGAGAAAAATGCACTGTATTTAATTGCATGTTCGAAATGCATTCCGCCTTCCGCGACGCAATATTCTGCTCGTTTACAGAAGTTTGAGTGTGTTACTGCAATTAGACTTGCTAGATCCACAGCTCTGCATGCTGAGATGATTCTTCCTTGCGATTCTTCAATATTATTAATTGCTGATTGAAATACAACGGACTGTAAATATCCCCATAAAACATTCAGTAATCTCTTCGGTGTCAAATAAGTTTACACTGTCTTAAACTCAAATACGACGAAAAGCTAAATATTTTACATTTCCACTACTGTAAATCGAGTAATATGTTAGTAAAAATATCATGTAATATTTGTTTTGAATTCGTCTGGAAGTCCTCTACAATATGGTAAAAAAATAAATATGTGTTCCTTGCTACGAGCCGAGGGCTAAGGGGCACGGCTGCGGAGCCGAGGATCGGTTATTTAAGAGTTTTGTTAGTTAAACGGACGAGCCGTTTGATGGGAAGTGCGTGGACGAACCAGTGCCTATTTCATCACCGGGTGCCACAGGAAGGATAAGGTTGTCGTGGACGAACCAGAGCTTATTTCAGAAATGGGTGCCACAGGATTGTTAGTAAATGTAATCTCGTAACTTACGATACACCTCGAGTGATTAAGATGTATCTATTCGGTGGATTGAATACTGCTTATGATTGGTAAAGGAAACGAAATGAAATAAATGTGTCTATAATCAAATAATAAAATATCTATATTCTCTTTCTTTGAAGAATTACAATACGTAAAGTCGCGGAGCTAAAATCCACGCTTACAGTCTTTTAACGTATATAAATGCGTTATAAATTGCTCGAAGGGGACTAAAACCCGATCTCGCTGGGCATCAGTATGGCTAGCTGGCACCGACATGGTACATAGCTAGTAGGTCCATACTGAGTCACGAGAGTAGATTTCATGCCCTTTTTATATCCGAAAGCCGGACCAAAAATATGGTGGGGGTACAGAATCTTCCACGGGAATCCAAAAGGCCGCCCTGAAGGGTTGCGTCATCGCGCCATCGCGGAAGGGGCACACTCGACTGTATACACTCTCGATTTCCAAATAAGGGCATAATAGACGAAACGAAGGAAACAATACTTCCTACGTAGCATCCTATTTGTTTTACCCAAGGCGACCTTGAATTCGCCATGAAAATAAACTGTTTTCGAAATTTTGTTTACTGATATTTATTGTACATTCTATACCCTGCAACTTTTGTTCTAAACTTTTTTTGTCAGATGAATGCAAGTGTGTGAAAAATTGTACGTCGCGTTAGACGGAACACCCTGTATATCGAACACCCTCGGAATCCAAAACGAGGTCTCGCGGTAGCCTCGCCTCGTATATACGTGTTGCTGAATCTGTGGTTTACGTTAAGCACGTATCCGCTGAATTCGATCTTCCCCGAACACGGCGTCATCTGGCACTTGTCGCTGAATCGCAATTATAATATTGTATCATATAATTATACTGGGCACAACAACACTATTGCAACGATGAAATATTTTCATTTTCACTTATTTTGTTATGAATGTTTTATTAAACCGTTCATGAGATTTCCACGGTTAAAACGAGACCAAACACGATCTAATGCGACTTATTTACTTATTTTACACGTGCTGATAATTCATATTCGTTTATCATCAGTTTTGATAAATTACAAAACGCATTGCTGTATAAAGTAAATATGGTCCAATTTGTATCACGTTTTGTCTTATTTTAATCACACGAAACTCACCAATTTTCATGTAAAAATATGTTGATTGATCTACTAAAGATCAGCACGATAGTAACGTTCGTTACTGGTTTCAGGTTTCGAACGTCTATCGAATCTCTAGTGTCTTACATCCAAATGTTTCGTAACATTCGTAAATCTTGTATGCATTTCATAAATAAATTACATTTTTTGTTTCAGTGGAACACGCAGAAATTGATTATCAAGAGCTAAAAGCAAAGGCACATAAGCAGCCAGGAATATTTAAGAAGCTCAGTGTAGCACAGTTAGAAAAGTTACAATACACAAATCCCGCGACACAATCTTTGAATATTAGTAAATCTATATGCATCTTATCACATTGGCCGTTTTTTGATACATTTGAAAATTTTTTAGTTTTCCTGCATAGCATGTGTAATAACAAACCACAGCAAGTTCCTATTGAGAAGTATATAGCATATTTTTTGTACGACATACCGTTTCCAAGTCCGCAAAGACCAAGAATTCTTGTGCAGTTAAGTGCTAAGGACAGGTTGATTTTGACTCAGCCGGAAGACTTGGCGCTACCTAGGTCTGGTGCCAGTTTTCGACAGTTACTCGTCAATTTAGGACCCGACAATTGTTTACTTATATTATTGTTAATCCTTACTGAACAGAAAATACTTGTACATTCGTTACGTCCTGATGTACTTACATCGGTGAGCGAAGCAATCGCTATGATACTGTTTCCATTTAAATGGCAGTGCCCATACATACCTTTGTGTCCTCTTGGATTAGCCGAAGTAACGTATTATGTTGTTTTAATAATGATTATTACAAAATATGCTTATTAACCAATATGCTTATTAAATTAAACATTTGTTTTAAACTGTAGGTTCTGCACGCTCCACTGCCATTTTTGATAGGCGTGGACTCTCGATTTTTTGATTTATACGATCCTCCGGCTGATGTTAATTGTGTAAATTTGGATACAAATAATATAGCGATATGCGATGATAAGAAATACTTGAACGTGAAATTGTTACCAAAAAAAGCAGCTAGACAGCTTAGAAATTGGTTGGAACATCTCTATTCGAAGCTGATTTCATTGGGGAAAAGTTATTCGTCCATGAAAGGTATGTTCCTGTACTATTATCATAGTTTCTTTCTCGTTACAGTTTTCTAACTACAATGTCCAACAATAAAAAATATGTTTTCTATTTTGCAATTTCCACTGGGTTTCAAATAGAGTACCTCGAAGAAAAAATGAATCCGGAAGCAGAATTGCTCTATCGTTCTCAATTTAAAAAAAAGAACACGAACTTTTGCAAACACTCGATCCAGGGCAAAAGTGAGGTATTACATGAAAACTAAATCCGTTAGAAAGTTCCAATTGGCCTTAAATGACACAAGAGAGTTTGCTAAATACAGTAGTGTTAGTTATTAATAGTCATTATTAATTTTGGCGATTTTGAATGGTTGCACATGGGCATCGCAGTTAAAAAAGACACCAGTGTGTGTAGTTTTTGTATACTATTTTTACATTTTTACGAAAAGTTGTTTTGCGGGTGAGCCGTGGAAAGACATTCTTTAGAACAGTCAACACATGCACATCTCTGAACGCTCCACGAGATCACGATAAAAAAATACAACTTTCCAACATTCCCCCCTCTATACCGTGCAACTTTGATATATAATATTTTTTCATCTTGTTACAAATAACGGAAATATTCAAGATAGTCAGAGTTAGCGCCCCACCCTGTATACATTTCCAATATGCAGGAAAACAGCTTTCCAATTGTATTTAGGAGAATCTATAAATAATCTCCAGTCTTTTCAGTAATGTTTGAAACCTAAAGTATTCATTAGGCTGTCCGTATCAGTACAAAGGTAAAGTTCATCGTTCGTGTGAAATAATTGTTGTATATCATGTTTCCGTGTTCTGAAATATGTTACGTTTGCTTCATCAAGTAAATTCCAACGCTGTGGCCGAGATCCTACAAGTTTTCTCTGTTCCGTCGACAATTTCAAGTCTCGTATGAAATCATTAAAATCAAATCAAGTGATGTAATGTGATGTTTTCGATGATGTTATAACTCTAACAGCCATCTGCGTTGTAGATTGGCAGTAGATTGGCAACAGAACCGACAGAATCGGTCTACAAGTCCATAGCCATCTGTGTCCGCATTTACTTATATTTATTTATTTATTTATTTATTTATTTATTTACGGGTATTAAGCCATTAATGAAAAAGTAGTTACATATAGAGTAGAGAAAAGGGAGTATTAGAACAAGTAATTTCAAAATATAAAGATAGACAGAAATCGGTTACAACTTAACATTTCGCAAATATATCTTAAGTGAAGAGGATGAAATATGTTGGATGATTCGTGAGCGGTATTGGCATTAATAAGCATTATATTGTAAGCATTAAAGTACAGTACGTCCAGAGCTAAATGAAAAAAGTGGACGGGGAGCGGCCGATTGATGCCGCCGATCGGCAGGGCCGTAAGAGCCCTGCCATTGTTTGGTTCTAAGCAATAAGATGAGAAGCTACTAGTATAGCTATACATTTTATTTAACATTTTAAGTATTTGATAGAATTTTAATTCTTCGCGTAGTATTATCCTTGTTTTGTAGTCTCGGCTGCCTCGGCCATCGTTCTATCCTTGTTTTTTCCTTTACAACCTAGCGACACAACCGTTGCGATACTCAAACCGTTTACACATTGATCAGCAGTATATCATATACTGTATATGTGCACCCATTTCAAATTGGCATGGCACTGCCCTGCTCGATTCGACGAGCGGTCGAGCTTTGTAGTTTGTTTAGAATGGGGAATCCCCCACCACTTTTTTCATTTAGCTCTGGACATACTGTACCCATACAATGTACGATGGTGTTCGATATGAAATAATTCAAAATGTCGTAAGTTTCTGGATGGAACATTGAATTTGAATTTGTTAATGACATCCGGACAGTTTATCACACCGTTTAGCGCTTTGTTAACAAAAAGTATACCCGCTATCTGTCTTCTGTTCTCTAAAATAGGTAGATTTAGTGTATATAAGATGCGGTCATAATTGTTCGAGAACTTGGGAATGGGGAATCCCATATGATTTGCGGCTAAACGTAGAAATTTATGTTGAGAACTTTCCAAGGTCCGAATATGTGAATCAAAGAAAGGGGGACCAGACTAATGATCCATATTCTAGAATTGGTCTGACAATGCTACCGTACATTAGCCTGAGGGTTCCAGTATCCTTGAAAAATTTCGCAGTTCTATGAATGAGACCTAAATTTTATAGTGTTGTGTGAACGATCAGAATCAGATACCGAGATCGCTAATTGCGTCCAAAGTACATAAAGCCGCAGAGAGAATAATTAAAAATTTTAAGATTAGAGCTCCAGCAAAATCTAACAACTTTGCATTTATCAAGATTAAAAACTAACTTATTGTTCGTACACCACATTTGAAGCCTTGCTATGTCGTTTTGTATTTCAAGTATATCAGAGGGATTACTAACAGCGTGAAAAATTTTTAATACACGATTTTTGTCAACGAATCTGCTTAGCAGATCTGCCCCCGATCTGCTGCAATAACTGAATGTAACAGATCCCGCATCGAATCTGTAGCCCATTCTGCTTAAAAAAACCCGTCAACAAGCACTGAACATAATCTGCTGTAGATGGTTTGGCTGTCAGGGGGAGTCTATTTCATATTTTTCGGATTCTTCATTAGTATTTTGGATTTGCCCCGGTATGGTGTTCTTAGATATATTCGCTTTATTGGCCGTGGTAACGGTACAGGCATTTCTTCAGACTGTGCAACGGAAATGATAGCATATGGTACATTCAGATACCTAACCCTTTTGCTATTAGCGGTGACTATAGTCACTCGACTCCCCAGTTGAATTTATCAGGAAAGCCATCAAATGGTATAAAAAGTATTTTTTTAAGTACTTGCATTGTTTATAGCATAAAACGAAGAAAAACATGTCTATTGCCGAGTAAGGCTGCCGCGGCGCGCCGCAGCGAAGGTTGCACTTGTGGCGTGTGGTCCCATTAGGCAGGCCGTACACCAAGGATGCATGAAACACGCAACACGCAACATGCGACATGCGGTAAATACCGCGCTCATACTTATACCGCATAGAGCCATTTAAAATGTATAGCTACTTCTTCTACCCTCGTACACCAGGCATGCATGCTGCACATGTCGCGCGACATCTACTGCGTGCGGTATTTTGTGCTTGTCTGGCCGCAACATTTACCGCGCGGTAGAGAAGACATTTTCAGTTTGTAGGAGATTTTATGTAGGGGGGGGGGGGGGATTTTACCTAGTGAATGCTTCAACATTTGCTGCACTGGTGTACGCGGTGTAGCAACATGAGACATTTACCGCATGTCGCATGTTGCGTGTTGCGTGTTTCATGCATCCTTGGTGTACGGCCGGCCTTACTTGGCGGCGCGGCGCTTCGGCGGAATGGACCGCCGCGCCGCAGCGAAAGGGTTAATGTTCTTTTTTCCTTGTTAGTTAAAGCCACTGATGTTGCATAAACAGAAACAACAATCCGTACTGTGATCGCTTGGCTTTTACCACACCATTGAAACTGGAAATGTCATATCCTTGAAATTCCCCCTCACCCAAGCTAAAGTACTGGGGCACCATGAATATTTGTCTTGATTGCTTAGTGTGCATCCAAAGTAATGTTCGTAGGGCTATCCTATTGAAGAAGTTGCATTACAAATAGATTGTATAACTCCATACTTCCCTGCAAGCATAACAAAAAGAGCTTGTCTCATTTATATACTTACGCGACAGTGTACTATGTTACAGAGAACATGCTATCAAACTAATTACGACACAAAATTAGTATACACCTATCCCCCGATGTACACTAAAGGTAGGTTCCTCAGAAGACCGTGTAAATCGAAATCGTGTAAATACAGTACCGTGTATCGTATACCCTTAAGTTTTAATTAAATTATAAAAGTGCTACAGAAACTATAATTGCTTATCAGTAATCAGTAAATATGAAGTTTTTAAAAATTCCGATTAGAAAAAGCACAATGATGTACACATTTCTGCTATTAAAAATTTACTGCACCCAATCACATGAACAGAAAATTTTATTGTGCATACAAAATGGGAATCCTCATTTTTAGAATTAATATCAAATTTTGGTGTTACCAAAAGAATGGAATCGACTAGCGGAATGACTAGAAATATGTGCGCTAAATATTCACTTTTATCATTTCTTTTTTAAATCCGTTAGTTGAAACCGTGTAAAAGCGGGGTTGTGTAAATAACATTTTTAGGTGGAATCCGAACCACCAGAACCACGGTGTAAAGCACATATACATGTACAGAGGTGCCGGCTGGAATCGGCAGCGGTGGGAATCGAACCGAAGACCGTTTCGATTACGAGTCCAACCGCCCACCGACCTAGCCGCCGCGGATCTTCATTTGCCTTAATATATGTAACATTTATTTATTTTTATTTATAAAGGAAGCTTAATTTCTTAAAAACAGCTTTACTTCGCTTCCAAATATTGTTTCGTACTGTTGTTCCACATAAAACTAGAAATTATAAAAAATTTGGCAAAAGCGATGGATAAATCGGAACCAATACTTTCTTATTACAATGTTACGAGCCAGGGCTGTGGGCAACGCCTAGGCCGGCGATGTTGATATTACCCAAGGAATATGGTTGAGAATTTGTTACTAAGGTGCACGGACGAACCTGATGCGAAATCAGGGAGCCGTTAGGATTGATGTATGCGAGGACGAACCCGATGCGAAATCGGGGAGCCTCAGGAATAGAATCAAGCGCGGACGAACCTAGTGCGAAACCAGGGAGCCGCAGGAGGGTGAAACGTCGTGGACGAACCCGATGCGAAATCGGGGAGCCACTAGGAAAGAGTGCGCAGACGAACCCGGTGCGAAACCGGGGAGCTGCTGGGAGGTTGGTTTATTCACAGACGAACCCGGTGCGAAACCGGGGAGCTGTTCGGAGGTTTGGTAGACGTACGGACGAACCTGATGCGAAATCAGGGAGCCGTAGGATACAGACGAACCTGGTGCGAAACCAGGGAGCTGTAGGATGGGTTAGGTTTCGTGGACGAACCCGATGCGAAATCGGGGAGCCACTAGGTTGGAGTAGTTACCTTGTTTTGGATAAGGCGTGCGGACGAACCTGATGCGAAATCAGGGAGTCGCAGGAAATATTAGTTTGACTCGTAAATAAATATTCGATGCAACTCGAGCGGTTAAGTTGCATCTGTGGGACGTTACTACTAATATAAAGGATTACGGAGTAAAGATAGGTTTTAACGAATCTACTCGATTTAATGGTGAACAGTTTATGAGTTTATATTGCAACCAGTTGTTTGTACAAGTGTAGTTGTCGCGATATAGTTAAATAGTGTGTGAATTATTACCTAAGCTGCACGGTGTTGACGCACTGGCGATGCGGGGTCTGAGAACGGTTACAAAGTATGCCGAAAGAACTTCAACCGGACTATGCGGATTCTAACGGGTTAACTTTATCTGAATGGTGCCGTAAGCCCAATTCTTATTGAAATGCAACCGACTCTGTACAAGCGTAACGCGACGTGACTATGCGCGTAGCTGTGTAGTTATGAACCGAAGATGATCAGGAACAGAGGGTTTATATAGTTCCGAAATGTATAGAGGGGCTAATTAGAAGCCTCCATAAAAGGTAAGAGCGCGGAGTCTTCGTCGGGTCACGAATGTACCTAATCGGTCGCGATGCAGTTGGTCGATACTAAAAGGGTTAACCGTCGTGTGGTAGCGAGATAAATCTTTAGGCGTCTTCCGTTCTTACGCGAGGGCGAACGATGCGTGTGAGCGCAGCGTAAGAGAGTATTATTCATACGTAACAACAATGAAAGTTTCAAATCAACAGGTAACATGTAACATGTCCATTTATATATTTCATTTTTTTCTATCATTTACCATTTACCATGTTACGAGCCGAGGGCTAAGGGGCACGGCTGCGGAGCCGAGGATCGGTTGTTTAAGAGTTTGTTAGTTACGGATGTACCGGTGCTTATTACATCACGGGGTGCCGTTTAAGGTAGGAAGGTTGTCGTGGATGTACCAGAGCGTATTTCAGAACTGGGTGCCACTAAGAATGTTAATAAATGTAACCTCGTAACTTATATCAGATACACCTCGAGCGGTTAAGATGTATCTATTTGGTGGATTAATACTGCTAATGATTGGAATAGGAAATGAAATGAAGTAAATATGTCTATGTTCAATAATAAAATCTATATGCCAGTTTCTCTGAAGAATTACAACATGTACTATCGCGGTAATATAATAAACATGTAATATTGAATTTTTTAACATTCTTAGTTTTCACGCAATATCTCATTTTTGCAAGTAAAAGTTCGTGTTTTTTTAAAACTGAGGATGGTAGAGCAATTCTGTTTCCGGTTTCGCTTTTAGGGCGACGGAACTCTATATGAATCACCCAGTGAGTATTACAAAACAAAATTCGTGTTTCACAGTGCTATTTGATTTTTTAGATACAGAAGACGAAGAGTTTAGCGTGGATAAGGAATTTCAACAAAAACGAAAAGAACAGGCGTTGGAGCTTGAAATACAAGACGCCTTTTTAAGGTTTACTGCTACGATATTAAAAGGTTATCGAGCATTTTTACTACCAATTACAAAGGCTCCAACAGTTGGTTCTACCGATCCTACAAGTTTGTTCAATATACAGGCGTTCCTTAGAAGCCGAGATAAAGCCCACGCGAAATTTTACAGCATGTTGGTGAAGACACAGATGTTTATAAGGTATGTCTTCAATCAATATTATTTTGATGACATTATATTGTCATGGAAACTGGTTCTACTTTCAAATATTTATTATCAAAATCAAAGGTTTGCCGGTTTCGAGGTTCATAGGCTTTGCAAAAATTGATATAATTTATATGTATCACAAAACTGTTATCTTTTATATTTTTATACCCTCATTTCGGTAAAATGATCTTTGTCCTGATTAACAAAAATGTTTCTCAGAGCGTCAACAGCTTTCCAAGTTTTCTTCAAAACGCGAAATGGTTCATAAGTGCTCTAGAAGAGGAGTCAAAGCTATTGTACTGTTATGCCGTCGTTGAACAGCGTGGTTGGATGAAGAAATAAGTCAGGGGTTTTCATGAGAAATGATCTTCATTTCTTCTATAGAATGGTTCGGGATTCAGCTCAGAGGTTAAGAGTGTAGATCACAAACAAGGGGCTAAGGCGAGGGTAGATATTTCTACCGGAATCGTTATTTGAACATTGAACGTGTTACAATAAGATGCTCTAGATTTCATAGTTAGGTGGATTGGTCTTGTACGGTCAATATTATACTTGGAGTATTTTGCAACAATCTTGGAATTTGTAACGTAGCCCAGTTAGCCATCTGTCCTACAAATAGATTACAAATCAGCGACAGAATCTGTCACGATGCGCCAGAATCTTGCGCTGAATCGGGATCCATCTGTGTCCGCATTTGGCGCCCTCTGTGAAATCAGATTCTGTCAACTGCTTTACTTGCCAGATTGGAAACAGATCTGGCAACTTCAGCCATTTAAATTTTATATGTATGCGCATATACGTGCATGCTTTCCGTTGCTTGTGTGAGGGCACGGTTACTGGACGGGGCCCTTTAATATTATTTTTATTGTTTATTTTTTGAGGGAAAAAAGTAGTCATTTTATTATTAATATATGTGCTAGTTATTATGAATATGGTATAAGTCAAAATTTCGACTTACACCACTTTCATAATAACCGACATATATGTATTTATTAATTTAATATACATATTGACAATTTCGGTGTTCAGTTTTACATTAACAATTTCTGTGAAGTAATACTTTATATACTATCAGTCAAAAGTTGGAAATCAGGATTGTAAGCAGTACAAACATAAGCAGAAGAATTGTGAAATAATATTCCTGTATGATTTTAAATCAACAAGAGTATTTCAAAATTGTGACTGCTAGTATTTTGTTTCTTCTTTGTTGGGATGATTCCTCTTCTCCACTGCATTTGATTCTTCTTGAAAGATCTGTGTTGCTGTACACAGAAAGAAGAAAAGCAATTCATTAGTATTAATCAAAGCAACAAGTTACTATGAGAAATGTAGGATCATTATTTAAAAAGGGGGAGTCCTCACCAGTTTTGAACACTGTAAAAGTATGTCGTCAAGGTTAACATTCTGCACAAGTTTCCTGGACTCCAGACTATTCACCTTCTGATAGTTTTGATATAGTCCCTTCTCTCCTGAAATAATGGTTTTCCAGAATAACGTGTTTATTATGGTTTTTATACAAAATGTTATGATTCATACCTCAAGATTAAAACTGTTGAAGCATGCGATGTCATCTGCTTAGTGAAACTTAGTGAATCCTCTGCGTCGCTGTATATGAAAACAAACAAAAATACAATTCATTACTATTAATCGAAGAAACAAATTGTTCAGGATTTTGACCTTAATAACACATATCGATCTTACATGTGTCGAAATGTGGCATTACAGTCACAGTGTGTATCCTCTTCTTTCTTGTGCTTTCTCTTCATTATCGTCCATGTTGTCACCAGGAAAAAGCATCCTGAAACATTTAGCACGAATATTATGTGGATCAATATAAAACTCGGGGCTCAAAATACTACATTTATATATACGTAAAAAGCAGAGAACTTTACTTCCATATCAAAGATATCATCGACCTCTTGTTCGTACTTGCCTCTGTAGGTGGATTGTAGAGAACATCCGTGATTTGCGGTAAAATATCCGTGTCACTCCTTGTTCGCTTTGCAAGAATCTTTTATGAACGGAGGAAGCTGTGGGTTACTGATGTTCGCAATAAAATCCTCGCCCACGAGGTCGACGCTTAGGACGCATTATCTGAAGCTTGAGGATCGCGTAGATTTCACTTTTGTTCACTAATTCGTCGCACCCACGACTTTGAGATGCTTCAGCACTTCGCGGCAGATATTGTGAAGGAGGAGATCTTCTTAGAGCCATTGTGTAAATGGAAAAAAGTTAATCTTCCAAGATAGCGTCTAAAATGGACGCCGCTGAATCGTGAAGTGAAACACGTGCGATTTTAATGAAAATCCACACGAGTCACATCGGGGTCACCAATTTGTGGGTTTAATATATTCCACTAATAAAAATGCTCTTGGATATCTAACTCTTTGGATACAGTTTGCAATAAAGGCACAAAACAGTCAGTGTTTTATGCTGTTCCAGAACACGTCGAGGAACTCTCGATTTTATAAAGTAATGGCGTCGAGAAAATCCGAGCTTCTAACTTTCTCCTATAGAGGCGTGGAGGTAGCAAAAAATGGCTACTTTTTCCTATAGAGGCGCGGAGGTAGCGATATAGTCACTCTCCCATGCACAATTTAAATGGCTAAAGTTTCAGAATCTGCTGCATGTCTGCTGACCCCGACTCTTTTTTCCCCTCCTCCGCCAATCCACTGCCGGAGTCGGGTTTACCAGATTCTGCATCACATCTGTGGCTATCTGTTTAACCAACTCGCTAGCAAAACCTGCTCTGGCAGGTTTGGCTGACTGGGAGGCTGCTAGTGCAAGGCCTTTCGTGAAATGGCCCTAACGGGTGGCCACATAACAGTACATTGCCGCTCAATACTCTGGAATCAATCGCCATTTGAACGGAAATCAATTTTTTCCTTACATTACACAATATGCAATATGTGTAGGTTACTATTTGCAAAGCAACTTCCCTAGTGTTTACCTCTTCCTAGTAATGACCTTTTGCAGAATGGCAGGTACTGTCTCATGAAAGTAGTTGATATAGGCTTTAGGTGACATGGTTCTTAGGGTACGATCACAGTCCACCACTTAGGGTGGCTCCGATATCGGTCGATTCGAGCAACGGCCTGCACGCCGCACAGTTTCCCGACACAGATCGGGAAAGGTGACATATTTCCCAGAAGCAAACTTTCTCGTACCGATATCTAATCAACGAACTTTCCTTCCTTAATGTCCATAGGCCACGGAAAAATCAGTCCAGTATAATAAATATTATAGTTGTAATAAGCATTGAAAGTTGGACATTTTAAGTATATTCCACGACAAAAATTGCTTCTCTTTAATGCAATGCCCTGATGATCCTATTTAATATTTTCGCTTGGTTCTTTTTTTAAAATCTTCAGTATCCTTTTCTGATAAGAACCACACTTTGTACTAAGAAATATTGTTCCTAATTTCATATAAAAATAATGCTTAATGAACTAATGAAAATTTTCAATTTCCTTCACAATTAACATGCAATATCTTAAAACTTCCACCGACTTCCACAACCAGACAAATTGCACTCTTTTTCAGCATACTTTCCCTACAAAATGGCACCATAATCATATCCTACGGCGCCCTACGGTGTAAGTTATTGTTACTCAAAGTTTTCAAGTGAGGGGTGCGAGACGTAAATTCTGCGTATAGTAGATAGTATGACTGATTGTCCTTCGAATATATGTTTTATTTTTCATCTATGCGTTTTCGCAATAATATTTAAAGAGTAAATATGTATATAAATCAGGCATGTCCAACCCGCGGCTCGCGAGCCCTTCCCCTCTTTGGAGCTTCCACCTCCACCGAACAGGTGACTCGCGAGGCACGAATCGCTCGTTCCCCGTCTTGCCTCTGTGCCCTTGCCAGTATGTGGCTTTGCATTGGAATGGGGCGACTTTAACTGGTAGTGGGGGCACGGTGGGCTTTCGAGGAGAAAAGGTTGGACGTCCCTGTTATAAATAATTTAGATAATAACATTTATTTAACAAAAATGAGGAAGGGATTAGGAGTTTCTTTGTTTTAGTCTCACTGTATTTATACCTATCATTGAAACACCGTGAAGTGTTAAGAGTATTTATCTCTTCGGTTTGATGCTCTATCTGTTGCAACAGTACCATTGGAGAGAGCAGAGCATTTGGGAAAAATATTTTGTACATTTCTTACATATTTAAATGTTATATTTTAGTTTTCTATACTATTCAACAGTTCTTGACTACTGAAAAATTAATTACTTATGTCGGGAAATTTTCGTTGAAAAAACGATCTATACTTCATATTATGAATATGTGAAGAAATACAAAGAAATTCATAAAAAAAAACATGCGGGATATGAAATGTCTAAAGAAGTGCTAAATAAGTGCTAATAAGGTAAGAAATAAACAATTTTAAAAATTATTTTAATCCCAAATTTAAACAATTAATTAAAAAATAAAAACAAATATATAATACAATAGTCATCAGTAGATTAGAATAATTTTTTAACGAATTTTAGTGCAAATTTCATTCCGATATCCCTTATGATTCAAGAATTATACTAAAATGTCACCAAATTTTCCGATCCAGCCTACTGTGCGCCGGCCAAACTCGCCCGACGTGTGCAGACGTGTTGGCATGCACGTGCGTGGGCCATTGATTTCGGTCCGACACACAATGGCGTACAAGTTGCCTCTCAAAGGGGAAAAAAACTATTTTCTAACTCAAATCATATGCTCAACCGTTACTCTTTCTGTTATACAATTAGGGCTTTTCTTTGTTGCCTTGCCGGTGCAAAATAATCAAAACATTTAATGTTTAATTGCATTTATAAATAAATTATGGTTAATATTGGGCAAAATGAGAAATCCTCATTTTTAAGTACAGCAGTTGTTCCAATTATTTAATATAAATACGTTTTTATTGATTTTTTTAATTTCATATTAATTTTAAAACTTAATAGAAAAAGACGTGATGGTGTGGAGGTAAATTTGATTTTTAGGAAGGAGGCAATTTATGGTCCGGAAGTTCTTGACGTTGCACAGGGGTGGAATTTGCCCGACCTACCTGGCCAAGAGTCGGTTTTAAAAATTTGTTCTAAGCTGTAAAACTTTTATTACCCAAGATTGTTGAATATGTGAGGATCAATGTACTGGTATTCTTTTCGTCATTTGTGCACTTATAAAATCCTAGGCTTTGTCGAATTTAAGGGTTTTTATACTAGACGCTTCGCAGTTAAATGCTCTTCGAAACATCTCGTTTGTTTATGACTTTTTTTTAAGTTTGAAAGCAGGTATGGAAATTTTTTTATATAAGCGAAACCCTCTGGACTGAACTTTCGCTTATAGCTAATTCTTCCTACATTTCTTTACCTTTGCCAACGGCGCCGAACGTGGAAAAGGCCAGCGAGTGAAAAGAAAAGAACTGAAAAAAAAAATGTAGCGTCTAGCATGCGATTTTCTATGTGTAACCGAATGTACCTTTTTGTACAAAATATGACCATTTGGCACCACGTTCGACATCGCGACAGCGTGGTTGCATTGTCTCTGAAGTTCCTCGGACCGCCCATGTCGAACACATGCGGCCATTCTCACCCATTGAAGTCTTTACTTTTTTTTATTGTACAAAAACCGGCAAGTAACCTCAAAGGACTTTCCAAATATAAATTAGTTATTTCCTAAAACCCAAACTCTCTTTGCAGTACCACCTCCACCCTTGTTAACAATCAATACAAATTCCTATTTCCACTCCCTCACAATAGCAACTAAAAACTTTGATTTTCGCCGAAATGAATGGCTCCTTCATTGCTATAAAACTCTTACACCCTTCAGACTCATTTTGTTCGGAAGACTATCACAAATATGTTGCTAAAAATTGTATAAAAAAGCAACTGAAAATAAAAAAGATTGCAATTCATTGGTATTGTCATCGAGAAGCCCACCATCTAGCGGCCGGACCGTGGTGAGGTTTGTTTTTCTAATAACGAGAACCAGGAGACGTCTCAAGTGTATCCTACGGCAACAACCAATATCGTTGGATTCGTCCGACTTTTGATGTGGCCGACAAGAACGGCTACACTGATAGATCACACACATGGCTCTCAATGCATCGAAACGCTCATATTTGTTAGCTAACGTCAGGTGTCGGGCGAATCGCCCGACATTGGCGCCACTGTGACCACGTAGGACGATGAAATCGGCTGAACCGAGACACTTGCATGCATCCCAAGGCATCGTGCATATTAGATCGGCTCCGTTCGTCGGTCGAATCGACCGATATCGGATCCACTGTGATTGTACCCTTAGTTTATAATTAAACCAAAAACCTCCTGGTATTATACAATAATGTAAAGACATTTTAAATCTCTATTGTACATCTGTCTCGTAATATACGTTTTTTTTATGCAGAACGTTACGTTCAATTATCTTTTTCAGGTTTATAGAAGAAAGAAGTTTTGTATCTGACATGGACATGGCAGGTTTAGCTTTTTTTGACGAATGTACTGAACGTATTGAGGAAGAAAACGGTGAGATTGATTTTTTATGTTTTTATTAGATTACCTGTAATCCTACATATTATAAAATTGATTATGGAGCTATATTAAAAATTAAATACAGTCCGTCTCACAAGAGTGAATTGGCGATATCTTCGAAAATATATACCTAATGAGGGAGAGATCATACCACTTTAAACATGTACAGTACACAGTCGTCTCCAGTACGCGTTAGTTAATATTCTCTCAGATTCGTTTGTCATTGAAAAACAACAGTTTCCTCAGACAACTTTTACATACGAAATTTCGCGTGGTAGTGTTAAGTGATGAATTTTCCTTTTGGTCCCGGTATCTTATTAGACGTGTTTTGCCAATCCATAGAAAGCTAGGTATACAAAGACGTATAAAGTAACACAAATATGTAGGTGATTACCAGGATTGCCACATGTAAAAGGAAAAAGCTTTCAAACCAAGAAGTAATGTAACGTCATATACATAAAGCTATACATATGGTAAAACTTACGTTTAGGGGAGGCATCTCCGATGACCTTGACCTTGACATATGTTATGAAGGTCACCCTCTCAAGTAACCCCCAAAAGGTTTTAGCCGTCGCCCGTTTTTTATTAAAAAGTTACTAATAAAAATGTATTAAATGCTGCTACACTATAATCTGCGTATACGATCATAGGGAAAGGAAAATAAAAATTTGTATACGAAATGAAAATTTAATTAGTATTTAAATGATCTATTGGATACAGAGAACTCATTAATTTAAAGAAAGCCTCAATGCGTGTGTCAAAATCGTAAATTCTTTTGAATAAGAATTCTACGAAATAATTCGTGAAATGATATTCACGGGTGCCATAGCGAGGAATGTTTGCTCTCATATCTCTCCACAATCTTTCTATATTTTGTGGGTGAACACCACTTTGGGGATCTACAAAATTATCCGTATGGTTTACTGTACCGGCAGGGCTCTGCCCCACTCCCTGCACTCCCACCCTAAATAATATAATCTAACCCAACCTAATTCGGTTTTGAATCAACTATCTTAACGATAGATTAGATTAGGTTAGGTTATATTATTTTGGGGCGGGGGTTTAGGGGGAGAGGCAGAGCCCCCCCCCCCCCCGCCAATACAGGAAGTTTGAAACAAATTGTTCAGTTAACAATAATCAAGTATTACGATATTGTGGAATTGGTGGATTTTAGAATATATTAGCGGATAGAGCCAGGTTTGCCGGCGCCTTTGAGTTTATAGTACGGTCTGCAGGTTTGTCGAGGCAGTTGTATGATAAGCATGGTGTGAATGAAGAGTGTTAGTAGAAACGTCGAATATGGATCGAGTGAATGTTTAGCTCGAGGAAAGAATGAATGGTTTAGGGGAATGCACGTGAAGTCTTTGGTGTGTGTGTCGGTGTGAATCCTAAATGAGTGAGAGCAAATGAGAGATAGAATGAAAGGGAAACTGTGAGTAAAAGAATATATGGAGTGGCTGATGCATGCGCGAGATAGAATAGTTGGGGAGGCGAAGCAGAATAGAAGAGTTTGGGAAGCAGAATAGTTTGGGGAGGTGAAGGAGAACAGTTTGGGAATAGGAATAGAGGGAAGCGTAGATTTGTAAGAGAATAGTATTGAGTGTTTCGAGCGCAAGTTGACGTCCAGTCAAGTCTCGTAAGTGGACGTATGCGCTCTTCGTGATTTTTATGGAGGTGATGATGGAAATGTAATAATTGCTATTTCACTGTTTGATATGTATGTATTTGACTTCGTAGATTTGTGATTGATTGATTGAGTGATTTAATGGATCAGAACTTGTAAGGTTCTGATCAATTGATTATGCGATTTGTTGGTAGATCAGAACTTGTAAGGTTCTGATCGACTGATTGATTGAGTGATGTAATAGAATTCTTAATGGATCAGAACTTGTAAGGTTCTGATCAATTGATTATGCGATTTGTTGGTAGATCAGAACTTGTAAGGTTCTGATCGACTGATTGATTGAGTGATGTAATAGAATTCTTAATGAGTGCTGATGCCTCTGACTTCCCGTAGGATAAGAGCGAGAATTCGTTAATGTCCCCTTTTTAAAGTGCCTGTCCTCCCTTCCATTACGCCCTTAGCGTAGTATGTCGGTGGAAGGGGATCAGACCCAGTTAAGAGTGGGGGTGCACCGCGAGGTGGTGGAACCTGGAAGGGGAAAGGGCCCACCCTTGTGTAGGGGTGGACCGCGAGGTGGTGGACAGCCCTGATGGGCAAGAGGTATAGCCTTATAAGGTGATGCACCGTGAGGTGGTGGAAATCCCAGAGTGCGGCCGCGAGGCCGCCAGATGTGCCTGGGTATGACCGCGCGACGCTCTGGAAGTTTATGACAGGGTCGCTGTTATTGAGGTAGAAAGAGAGAGTGCGATGTCGTGATTGTAACTGAATTTTGGAGCTTAGTGTAATTAGCTGGCACCTTAAGGCTGGCAGCCAGATGTTTTACAATTTTAGAAATATTCCTCGACAATAATATCAGCTTGACCGTGTCATAAATTCACTCTAGTCAAACCCCTTAGAGATCGCGATATACGTCTCAACATTGAGTCATGTGATAGTCATTGTCGAGAGAGTTGTCGTATGTCGACCTTTTTATATTAATAAGGTTGTTAATGGTTGAAAGAAATCGAAGTCTTACTACCCTACCTGTTCTCTGTTTTTATTGATAAAGAAGTTTACCAAAAATAACTTCTACAATATATGTATGTATATCAACTTTATCACAAAGTTGGTTCTATTCGTGACCAATTTTCAATAGGTAATAAGTTTTTAATAAAAAACGAGCGACGGCTAAAACCTCCTGGGGGTTGCTCGGGAGGGTGACCTTTATAGCATACAGGGTGCGTTTCAAAAGTAGTAGGACTGACTTGATCAAAACAAATTTATTGCAGATATTCGTACAAGTCGTTAATATTCTTCGAAATAGCACCCTCCTGAATTAATACATTTAGTATAGCGAGTCTGCCAGTCCGCATACGCCTGCTGGAAATTTTCAACCGGTATGCTCCTCAATCCACACCTTACGGCCCCTTGCACTGCCTCAATTGTGTCAAAACGGCGTCCTTTCACCTGCCTTTTTAATCGGGGAAAAGGGAAAAAGTCAGGTGGAGCTAGGTCCGGGCTGTAAGGTGGATGAGGTAGCGTTGCCAAGTTGTGTTTGGCCTGCCACTCCCGTACCAACAGTGCGGTGTGGCATGGCGCGTTGTGGTGATGCAATTTCCAAGTGTTGGACATCGCTGGTCTCACGCGGAGGACTCTTTTCCGTAGTCTTTCGATCACTTCCACGTAAAATTGTGCGTTCACAGTTTTGCCAGGTGGAACAAATTCTTTGTGAACGATGCCTTGATGGACAAAAAAAACGATGAACATCGTTTCCACTTTTGACTTGGTCATTCGGCCGTAACGCGTGGATTGAGGAGCATCCCGATTGAAAATTTCCAGCAAGCGTATGCGGACTGGCAGACTCGCTATACTAAATGTATTAATTCAGAAGGGTGTTATTTCGAAGAATATTAACGACTTGTACGAATATCTGCAATAAATTTGTTTTGATCAAGTCAGTCTACTTTTGAAACGCACACTGTATGTCAAGGTCAAGGTCATCGGAGCTGCCTCCCCTAAACGTAAGTTTTACCCACGCGAGACACTGGACAAATGTAAATAAGGTCTCTTCAAATATATGTAAATATAATTTTTTTTCATTTTAAAAATTATTTTTTTTCAAAATTATTTATTCATTTATTTATTATTTGCACTGATGCCGTCTCATGCGTTACCAACCGGCGGCAACCGTTGCTGCCATAGTGTGCCCTAATCTCTAATAGGGAATAAGAAGTCCCTCCTACGTCATATGGGTATCAAGCAGCCACTTTCCCCTTGCGTCTGGCAACCCTGGTCGTTACTTGTATCATATATCGAAAAATTGGTACAAAATATGACGAATGTGCCACCAAAAATTACTAATTGAATTCTAAAAGCTGCACTCACTATTAAGTAAGAGAGCCATTAGTGTTTTTGATCTACATTCCATCCATATACATTTTTTTACAATTAAATCGATATGCAGAGCAATTTCACCGACATACACTTGTAGGACAGACTGTCCATAAGTTACACGTTATTAGAGACATATCTACTGGGTGTTTCGTAACTATGGGAACTCCCGAAAATGCGGGGTTTGCTGGGGTTACTCTGAACAACTTTTTCCATTACCATAATGTTGATTGAAGCTTTGTTTTTTATTTGTTATTGAAAAACACTGGCCAATCAGAGCGCCCGTAGAGCGCGCGCTCAAGCGCGTGGCCGTGAACCAACGCATTGGCACACCGTGTTACATCGTTTTAAATTAAGAATAATGTGGAATTCTTCGTTATTCATGAATAACAAATAACCTAATAAGTCGTTTAATAACTGTGTTCGATACTTTCGTTCGTTATCCGAAAGGAATAAAGTGTTTTATTACTTGTGAAACGAATCTTCTTTTAACAGCGCGTTGTCTGGTGGATGAGTGATGTTTTAAGAAAAACGATTTGGATAATCAATGTTAGAAAAAGCTATTCAAGCTCAATTCGTCCACGAGTTGTTGACACTGGGTCAATCCTGACCTTTCTAGGCAACCCTTAGCAGCTGATGTTACGGCCGGATGGGTGAACTCACTTCACTGCACCGCCACTTTTACTTTCCACTGTAAAATGTAGGGATGATTCGACAGGAATTATTGTTCTTACGTGTAACGATTGAATACAGTACTGCGTAATGACGAGTTGATCTCACGCCAGAATTGAGATTAATTCACTATCCATCCAATCCGCAGTCACTGCGGTCGATACAAATCTGATCAATTTGGCAAGTATTCGCACTCACTTTCACACGTAAATGCACGCTTAGTGGAGAATCGGCGGCAGAAACCGATTACACAGGGCGGCATCGGCCCTTGATGCCGTGTCCTGTGTCGCAGCATGATCGGTTGACCACGTGTAGCTTTCTTCAACTTTTCGTTGTACGGTATTGCATTCATTCGGCACTGACTGAGTGACCGCCTTGGTTACACGTAGGAACAATAAGTCCTGTCGAATCATCCCTAAATGTTACAGTGGAAAGTAAACGTGGCTATGCAATGACAGTGATCGTGTATGTGTGTTCACCAACCCGGCCATAGTATCAGCTGTTGAGTCAAAGCAGGTTAATTCATGGGCGAGTGGGTAAGTTTAACAAACTTTTTCTAACACCAGTTATCCAAATCGCTTTTCTTAAAACATAATTGATCGACCTCAAAAAGTGCTGTTAAAAAAACATTTTTTTCATAAGTATACGGTTATTAAACGTGGTTATTAAACAACTTATTAGTTTATTTGTTATTCATGAATAAAGAATAATTATACATTATTCTTAATTAAGACGATGTAGCATTTGCCGCACGCTTCCCTCGATACCCACGCTCCAATCAGCTGTGCCAAGCGCGCTGTGCCAATGCGTTGGTTCGCGATCACGACCGACTGCGGTTGAGAGCCACGCGCTCGAGCGCTCTGATTGGCCAGTGTTTTTCTGAAAAAGTTTTTTAGAGTCACCCTAGTAAACCCCCCCCCCCCATTTCCGAGAGTTCCCACAGTTACGGAACACCCTGTATATGTATATTACATTGCGGTTTAAGCATTTCATTACAAACTATAGAACCATGTTCTTAACCAATACGAAAACCGGCGGGAAAAAAGTATTCATATAGTTGTCATCTATCGTAAAATAATAATTAAAAGAATAGAATATGGGACAGGGCCGTTCCTGACGGAGGTGCAAAAGATGCCCCCGCACCTGGGCGGCCAGACCCAGGGGCGGTCGCAGACCGTTTAATATATGTAAAGTTTTGACTAATAAAAATAATAATCAAATTTTTTTATAATTAGTAACCTTTTAGAGAAACAGAATTCAATGAAATTAATTTTTTTATACAGCCCAAAATTGCATATGATATTTACTACAGTAAAAGCTGGACATATGCAAGTAATGATTCGCTTGGTAAATGCAAGCTGACTGTCCCCTCCACGTGGGGGGATCCCCCTTGACGAACCGCGACGCTCGACGAGTGAACTGTGTAATATGATCCGAACCGGAATATCGGTGTGCCTAATGCTAATTCAACGATGAAACTTTCCCATTTTTTACTTTTCCTTAATCAAACGTTCGCTAACGTAAAGTAAAAGCTCGATAAATGCAAGCGGGATTGGGACCCACGCATTGCATTTAGCCAGCTGAGGTGTTGATTTATGCTTAGCTGGAGTCGTATGTAAACATAGAATCGACACCCGGCTGATTAAATGCAATGTTTGGGTCTCAATCTATCTGTGCATTTATGCAGCTTCTACTGTATTATTATATTTATTATAATGTACTTTATTATTTTGAATTATCCTTTTATTATTATTTTAATAAGAGCAACGTGTTTTTGCATTTTGTGATACGTATTTAATCAGTATCAAGAAGTAAATATAATTCAAACTATATCGTGTTTGATCTCGTTGTAATCCGACAAATCTCACAAATGCATTGGTAAAAGTTACGTTTAGAAAAATTTAGAAATAAAGGTTTATTGTTACATTAGTATTGTCTCACTGATACGTTTGGGCCTCTCGCTGTGTTACTTGGACCACTCTCTCCCTCCTCCACTATCTGCCTCTTTCTACGTTCACGCTCGGCTGGAGCCGCATGTAAACATAGAATCGACACCTCGGCTGGTTATATGCAATGTTTGGGCCCCAATATCTCTTGCATACAGGGTGTCTCTTAACTATGGGAAATGGGTGGTTGCTGAGGTGACTCTGAACAACTTTTTACTTGACCAAAATGTTGATTGAAGCTTCGTTTTTTAATTATTATGGAAAAACTCTGGCCAATCAACCGCGCTCGGTCGTGGTCGTGAATTAACGCATTGGCACAGCGACCGAGCGTGATTGACGGTCGTGTGCTCGAGCGCGCGCATTACGGGCGCTCTGATTGGCCAGTGTTTTTCGGTAATAGTTAAAAAACGAAGGTACAAACAACATTTTGGTCAAGGAAAAAATTGTTCCGACTCAACCCAGCAACCCCGCCTTTCCCGATGTTCCCTGAATTCAGAGACACCCTGTATATGTATTATACATACAAAACCAGGATACGTATAAACTTTAAGGACAACAATGAACGTATTACCTTGTTCGAAAGAAACCATGAAGCAACTCTTTGTTAATATAATTGTAACTGTTCCAAATACCAATACTTATTTTAGTACCTCTGTTGGAACTGGATGAATCTCAGCATAGCGAACGGACAGTGTTTATACCTCCACCTGAATCTGGTCTGAATCAATCGCCTATCATATATCGCACATTCAAATTAAATCCTGACTTAATAAGGCCACAAAAAAATTTCATCTTACGAAATCCGAATTTAAGTGCCTTCGGAATAGTACCAGGAAGTCCTATGGCTCGTAGAACCAAGCATGAAATTAAAGTAGCGCAAAGGATGGCGCGTAAACAAGTAATTACAAATATTCTCTAGAATATAAATTGTAGTTTACTATATTATTATTATTATTATTATTATATTTATTAATTATTCGGAATTAGTTGTGCATTGCCGATTTTGATGATGTTGTCAAGGTCATCACTCTGAACAACTTTCCACTATATGTGTTATCGCTGCTCGGCTTTAGTTTTCGAGTTGTACGTAAAGGTATTTTGGACACTTTTGAACCTGGTGTGAGTTATGTTCTGCCATAAATGCTTGCGCGTAAACGATATAGAATGTTTCCTTCTTCCAAAGCGTGATTTACACGAAAACTTTAACAGCTTATAGTGGGTAAATGGTACACCTGTGACACATGGCTCTCTATTCACGGCGAAAAATATAGAAATAACAAATGTAGAAATAACAAAAATTTAATCAGTTTTTATTGTTATAAACCTTTTTGCTGCCACATATTTTTTCAAATGTAGAATGACCCCTGAAAGTCGTAACCATTGCTTTTCGGGTTGCCATATGTTCTGATGATAGATACGAAACAAACTAAAAAATATTTTCATAAATATATCAAAAACTAAGATCGCGCGGCGGTAACATGTGTGTGAAGAGGTGCGCCTGATTCTGCATAATTACATTATATTATACTATTTTATATAAATGTAGTAATTTTCAAAATGTTTAAAATTCTTTATAGCATACTTGTCAGCATTTATAGTAGTTGATGTATAGTTGCCTCCAAGATATAGCGTGCCCGTAAAGGTTAATAGGCGCTTCTGAACAGTCGTTTTGGCCACCGGGACAAGAGAATTAACAGAAACTCGTGAAATTAAGGTTTGAGACCAGGTCAGGGGCGTACGAAGACACTTTACATCCAGTGTCAATGAAAATTATATACTGCATTACTTGTACATGAAAGTAAAAATTCAGGCTCACATTATAATTTTAAACAGTAATTAATATTTGCCTTTGTAAGGGAAATTTACCAATTGAAGCATCAAAACACATGCTACCATTATTTTCTTTTGGAACCCTAAAACAGAATGCAACGCACTACCCTGAGTATGGAAGCATCAATGGGTGCCGTCTCTCATGTGCTTAAGTTATGGACACACTATGTCTTGGAGGCGACTATACAAAACCTGTGAATGAGATGTAATATTTCGAGCTCAAAAGAAGACTAACGACACTGGTGAACGAAGGGTAGCCGGACGTGCCACCTTTTAGTCGCCAGATGTGACACACATTGACTTACAATCAGTAGTAGAATTTCCAAGTATAGTAAAACCTCGATGTAGACTCGACGTTCGGGCCAATGTCCTGTAGCCGTCAAAAGATTATATATGTACGTATCGGTGCAACAACAGCAGTACAACGATGAAACTTCTTACTACTACTCATTTTCTTATGAACGTTTTTCTCAAATGTTGGTGAGACTTTTGTGATTAAAATGAGACTAAACGTGATATATTTTGAATCATATTAGCATTTGATAAATTACAAAAACGGATTGCAATATAAAATAAATATGGTTGGTGACCGCGATTTACAGCTGTTGCGACGGGTCGACTCGCGGGGGGGGGGGGGGCGGCAAGTGGTGGGGATGAGCAGCGAGCGCATAGTTCGCCAAGAATTATTGTAGAAAGTCCTGGGATAATGGTACATGTTTCGAACCCTGGACACGAAAAGAATCGGAATTATACAGGGTGTCTCACTTGATATTGACATCCTGATTATCTCGGTATTTGTTAGTCCTAGCAAAAAATGTTTCAGAGTACAATTGAATGGTGTCATGTCGGGCATCTTCTGGTCTTACTAGTTTTTTCGGGGGTGGACGCGTAAAGGTCACACGAAGGTCAACTTTGTTTTTTTAAATGGAATGATGTATTTTTGAACGTGTCAATCGATGTACTTCGACGGTCGTTATAAAAAAGTATTAACATATTTATGTTGAAAAGTTGATAGTTTAGTAGATATTCCAATTTAAATAATTGGGAAGTTCGGCAACTCGAAAGTTCAGAAAAATTTGGGACTTTGCACACATGCAGTTCATATTATGCTAAGAACGGAACAATTTTTGTTTCCTGCTAAAAAACGGTCCTGGGGGTGAATACAGCCCTCCAAAGAAATCTTGACTTTTCATATTATCGTGAAAATTACGAAACTGTTTAGGATACAGGAAAAAAGTTAATTCAAAGTTGAATGGTCCTTTATGGTCCGCAATACAGATGTGAAAAATTAAAAAATAATTTTTTTTTTTATGAATTTTTGAAAAATATTTTGTTTGTCAAAATTTCTCACGTCCTTATTATACACCATAAAGAGCCACCCAACTTTTAATTTAACTTTTTTCCTGTATCCTAAACAGTTTCGTAATTTTCACGATAATATGAAAAGTCAAGATTTCTTTGGAGGGCTGTATTCACCCCCAGGACCGTTTTTTAGCAGGAAACATAAATTGTTCCGTTCTTAGCATAATATGAACTGCATGTGTGCAAAGTCCCAAATTTTTCTGAACTTTCGAGTTACCGAACTTCCCAATTATTTAAAAAAAAAATACATCATTCCATTTAAGAAAACAAAGTTGACCTTCATGTGACCTTTACGCGTCCACCCCCGAAAAAACTAGTAAGACCAGAAGATGCCCGACACGACACCATTCAACTGTACTCTGAAACATTTTTTGCTAGGACTAACAAATACCGAGATAATCAGGATGTCAATATCAAGTGAGACACCCTGTATACAAGGTTCGACCGCTTGGATGATCCGCGAAGTGCAGTAGGATATCAATTGAAAATGGGTACATACAAGGTGTTCCGTAACTATGGGAGCTCCCGAAAATGGGGGGTTGCTGTGGTGACTCTGAACGACTTTTTCCTTTACCAAAATGTTGGTTTTAGTTTCGTTTTTAAATTATTAACACAAAACACTGGCCATTCAGACCGCTTGAGCGCGTGGCTCTCAATCGCGCTTGGTCGTGGTCGTGAATCGACGCATTGGCACAGCTGGCTGCATAAAACTAAACATGACATAATTTTATCCATATCTCCTTATTTAATTCATAGTCTGCACATTTTACTGCTTGGAACCCTGGAACTGCACGACGCATACGACATTGCCAGAAGCGGCAATAATCGTGTGCAATGCAATAATTCTGGGAGGACTATACATGGAATAGGTGTTGCGAGTCTACATGGAGGGTTTATTTTACTTACTTTTGTTGCGTTTACAGATGAACGCGCTATTGTAAATTGTGAAAATGCGCGTGGCTCGATTCTATAACTGTGGCCCAATAGATTGACTATTTTGCTACGATCAATTAGATCCGTATTCCTTGCACTCTTCTTCTTTTCAGCTTATTGTTAGAACAATCCTAAGCTCTGCGAATATATTCAATTAATTTTGTTACATAATTTAATGACTGTTCTAATTTCTTTATGGTAATATTTTTTAATATCTTTCAGGCAGCAATGCCAGACAGGTGGGGCAGGTGTCTACTTGGTACTTGTTACAGTCTTTGGTTTTTACACCTACCAGCTATGTTACAAGTTTCCAGTCAACCGGCTACAATTTTACATCAAGCTTACGACTTATTAGTTAAAATGCCAAAATTACATCTCGATCCAATCGAAGAAGTAAATTTTTTTGTCCCCATTTGTTCAAATAATTATTTTACCAATCAATTATGTTACCAAATCTTACCGTAGAAGATATCGATTTTAGGTTTGCTATAGGGCTATGATGCAACTATGCGGCGTTTACGGGCAACCTGTTTTAGCTGTAAAATTGCTATTCCATATGAAACGTAGCGGCGTCCAACCAAATGCTCTTACTTATGGATTTTATAACAAGGTTTGTTCTTTTTTTCACAAAGCGTGATTCTTTTCTTGTATCACACATATGAGGGGTATGCAAAAGTTTCCATCGTTTTTACATCAACTTTGCATGGAATCAAATTTCGAATTTCAAATGAGTCAGATCTGGATAATCCTCTGGTTTCAGTATGACTTCTCGTTTATTTCATTGTTTAGAAAAGAAACCGTCATTTTGCAATTCAGTTGCCTCGTTTGCCAATTATAGAAGTCTGTGGTGACACTGGTGGGAAAACCCCATGCATATCCCACCAGATGCGCAGCCATCCCTTGTGACCACGGATATTTCGGTTTTGTTGTAATGCAGAGCCTTTATGAGGTTTTGATCATGATTTTTTGGAGTTTGGAATTGGCATAGAAAATCTCTCTTTGATCTCTGGTCATAATTCGGTACGCAATGAATTTATTATGCTTGTGTCGAATCATTACCAAAATGCATATGTCGTTTTCGGGCAGCTTATCCACTTTTCTTGTATCTAAATCTTTCCCATCTCATGTAACTATGAAATTACGGCACTGTGGTGGAAACTGCTATATAAAAGTAAAAACACATCCTAACTTTGAGAGCCATGCCACACACTTGCAAACGATCGAAACTTTTAGATACTCGTAATAAATTCTATTGCAGGCAATATGATTTTCTTTCATTCGCGATCCGTAGGCTGTACTAGAGGCAACCTGGCCATCAGATATGACAAACTCCAGTCAGTTAATGTGGAATAAATTAAGGAATGCCATAGTAGGGACCGCTTTGTTTAAGAGAGCTGGTAAAAGAAGCGCCAGGAGAAGATTAAGTTCAAACGCAGAATTATTATCTGTTGATGGTAAAATTACAAGTATGGAACATGCATTTTCTAGATCTAGTCTTGACAGTGCCCATTCTCAAGATACAGAAGCCGCCCATAGCGATTGTAAGTGTTAATTTGTTGTGTTGAATTATTTATTCTTCTACAAACCTGTCCCTCACATTATCTTTTCTTTTTTCTTTATGTCATTAATAGCTACAAAAGGGAGCTCTGTCTCAGATCTGCCAGAGTATGGACCCTTTGAAATAAAAAAGCTCCCTCGACAAAATAGTATTGTTAAAGATTCTATAGCGTTAAGTGTTATACAATCAGACGAGTTGGATAATTTACAATTGAATCAGAGGTAATTTCATAAATTGTTGAAATTCCTGTTATATCTTAGGGTATTTATAAGGAGACAGTTTTCACTACTCTATTGTGACGTGCATCTTCTTTATTTGTAGAATAATTCGAAATTTAGAATCGCCGTTAAAGAGCCCCGTTCGTACGCCAGTCACAGAAAACGATCCGTTAGGAGCATTGATCAATGACGAAACCCCAATTGTCTCACCGTCGGAGGAGAACGATTCAAATTGTTCGACAAGCACCTTGACTGTTTTCAACAACGTCGAAGAACGACCAGGAGGACCACTCTTGTTTCGAAGGTATATATTACATTATAATTAATAATTGAAACTTTATTTGAAAATTATTTGGAAATAATTAAAAATTCTTATGTCCAAATTCCATATAAAGAAGTTCACACGGCTTATACATACACAGAGTTGGTTAATCTTTTTGCTACGGGTGTCGCCTATACAGAGTGTCTCTTAATTATGGGACTTCTCGGAAATGGGGGGTTGCTGGAGTGATTCTGAACAACTTTTTCCTTGCCCAAAATGTTGTTTGTAACTTCGTTTTTGAGTTATTAACGAAAAACACTGGCCAATGAGAGCGCGCGATTAGGCGTGTAACCTCTCAGCTGTGCTCGGTCGTGATGGGGGCATCGAGGGTACTGCGGGAAGCGTGCGGCAAATGTTACATCGTCTTAATTAAGAATAATGTGGATTTATTCGTTATTCATGAATAACAAATAAACTAATAATAACCGTGTTCGATGCGTTTATTCATTATCCGAAAGGAATAAAGTGTTTTGTTACTTATGAAAAAAATATTAGTTTTAAAAGCACGTTTTCAGGTGGATAAATTATGTTTTAAGAAAAACGATTTGCATAACTAATGTTAGAAAAGGTAGATAAAGTTCACGAAATTCGTTCACGAATTAACCTGCTTAACGTTGTGCGAATCCTTGCACGATAACATCACTTCAAGATCATTTCACTTCACTTGCCACTATGAAGTGTGGGGATATTTAAAAACAATGTATTGTTCCCACGTTTGAACATTTCGTAATATTCTGCGTTTGTGCGATTCATGTTGCCCGTTCGGTTAACAGAGTGACTGTGCCAGCTTAAACGTTCGCACTCGCTGCCACACGCATACCGCCACAGAGTCATTCTGCTAACCGAGCGAGCAACATGAATCCTACAAATGCAGAATATTACGAAATCTTTAAACGTAAGAAAAATAAATCGGTTTCAAATATTCCCATATCTCACAGGGGTAAGTGAGAGTGACCGTGAAGTGAATTTACCGTGAGTGAAGAGAGTTCACCGACTCGGCCGTAACATCAGCTGTTGAGGGTTGCCTAGGTCAGGATTCGCACAATGTTAAGGGCTCCGACTTCAGGCGCCATGACCTGTGTGCGTACACTCACACAAACAAAGGAAAGCATGCACGTATACGCCATGCGCGAGAGAGAGACCCGATTTCTAATTTTTCCTTTTTCGTCCCAATAATTGCATTAATGAAACTTTCGCGGATATAGCACACACAGGTAAACTTGACCACAGCCCTAAAGGTAAGAATGAACGCCAATAAACACCATTCGTTGAGAAGAATGATATTTCTGAAACTGTAAGCTTGAGACAGCCAGCGACGCGTCGCCGTCGTGACGTAAGCAAACAAGATGGCCACAGACATCCCATCACATTTCACATTTAGCAAATATTGAACGATTTAATGGTTTATTCCTTGCTAAATCACCTTTCGGGGTTTCCTTGAACTAGCAAAAGATCACAGAAATTCGAGTTTTCACAATGTATCACTTCTGGAAGACAGAGAAAGTAAAATACGATTTGCACGCATCCGATGTAAGAATAGTTCATTGATTCTTACGTCGGGGGCGTTTATGGTACATTTTAGTTAATTTGACCACGTTATCGTCAGGGTAAATAAAAATACAAATCAGTCGGTAAATGTAAGTTATGATTTCACAACACGAACCGCGATTCATACGTGAATACGTGATACGTGGACACAGGCAACAGTAAGGCATAGTTGCCGGCACGTATCAAGACCTCTGTCACGCTGTTGTCACATTTGTTACAATTATAACCAGCAGCAAAATGAATCGGCTCGAGCAGATTCATTTTGCTGATGGCCAGGGTTATAACAGATGTGGCAACAATCCGACACAACTCTCAAATGATGTAATTTGGAAACTATGGCCTCCCACTCTCCGTTTATAATTCTGCCTAATGACGTTAGATGTCACATCGTGAGTTTATAATTCTGTATAATGACTTTAGATGTCACTCCGTCAAATGTCGAACCTGCCAATTTTCTGTTTTCACTAACTAACGCCCGTTTCTTTACAATGGCGCTTAGATCGAATCGGAGTTGGCCCCAAAGGAGTGGGGGCCCTCAAGCAGGTTAATTCGTGGACGAATGGGTAAGTTTAACTAGCTTTTTCTGACATTAGTTATGTAAATCGTTCTTCTTAAAACATAATTTATCCACCTGAAAACGTGCTGTTGAAATAAAATTTTTTTCATAAGTAATAAAATACTTTATTCCTTTTGGATAAGGAATAAAAGTATCGAACGCAATTATTAAACGACTTCTTAGTTCATTTCTTATTCATAATTCCACCTTATTCTTAATTAAGACGATATAACATTTGCCGCACGCTCCCCCCGATACCTTCGATGCCCCCATCACGACCAAGCGCATTTGAGAAGTACGCGGCTGAGCGCGCGCTCTACGGACGCTCTCATTGGCCAGTGTGTTTCGTTAATAACTCAAAAACGCAACTACAAACAACATTTTGGTCCAGGAAAAAGTGGTTCAGAATCACCCCAACAATCCTCCATTTCTGGGAATCCCCCATTTCACTAGCGTGGTACCCAAGGACTTAAACAATCGACTGCCCCTCATGTTTACTGTTTATACCAATACATGTTAATATTTGATCGTTGCTTGACCCTTTCAAAATGCATTGCTACGAAATTCCTTTTCCACAGTCACAAATGTACAGGGTGCCCGTTTTAACTGTTCCCGTGTTATCTCAGAAGGAAAAACATTATAAATAATTCTTCTATAAGTGGAATATTGACGCAGTTTTCACGGTTAAGTTAATATCTTTGAACAAAATGCAATATCTATTTATTTATTCACAGTCTTATAGCATTTTTGTTGAAGAATAGGGAGTCAGATTAACGCGTGCTGCATGTCTTCGGTCAACTGAACCATGCTTTTGGTCATGCTAGTAACGCTAGTCAAAGGAGTTGCCACGTATTATCTCCCCCTATACTAACAGACATTGTTTGCACGTGTTCAGGCTTTGTCGTTAGTTTTCCATTTCAGTGGAAAACGAAATACAGGCCAACCCTTGTCCATTGACAGTTGCAGACACGTATTTTAATTGCACGCACTGCATGTTCACGTTCACTATCTCTAGACACATTCTACGGACAATTGTTCGCCAGGTTGGGCGAGCCTATTATACCTTTTCAGAATAACTGTTTATACTACACACACACACACACACACACGCACCCGCCCCATACCAAACAACTGTTGTAAGAACATTTTTTGTTATCATTTCAATGTTCTAAGCACCTCGGATAATACGGAACCTCGGTTAAACGGGCTCGGCTAACTGAGACTTCACTGCACATGCATTTAGACACAATCTACTTCGTACACTTAATCTGGTTAGCCATAATTACTCCTGTTTGCCTTCATAATACCTTCAAAATACCGTGCAAGTAAAAGATACGAGCTGTATCTGAAAAATAGTGAAACTCCTACTAGAAAATTCTGCAATTAAAAAACATTTACAAAACCACACTATCACTTTCAAAGCAGTTTTTTTCGGCGGCTATACACCGTTGGAGATGCTGCTACTATTTCTTGCGGTGTTAGAAGGCGTTTAGTATTATCGACGTGAACAGGCCTGTTACGGATCTTTGGGTGTAGTTTAAATTGGTATAATGATAGCCTTTCAGGTTGAATTTCAGATTAGAAAAGACAAAGAAGTCTGGAAGACTCAGATGTTGTGAATAGGGTGGCAATGGAATTAATGGAATGCTATTTTTAGACAAAATTTAGGTAATTAATAATGCAGAGGGACAATTATCTATGTAACGCGTCACTAGTACACGCTCTGATACAAATTGTTGTAAACTGTGTGCTAGCAAAATTTGGTTAGTTAACAACTGGTTAGTTAGGTCACAAACATTATCTCTGTTACTGGAATACGTGTACTGTTACCAGTAAACAATTTCCTAGCAACAGTTTCATTACTTTTGTGTTACGCCTTCTATGTATTAGTTTGCCTCGCGAGAAGATATAGGTAAAGCACAATGGTTCGTCGATCATCTAAATACACAAGCATTGCATCGGCGTGGTCTACTTGAGGCAAGTTTACCATTGCCTCTTGTTAGATTAACTATTCTTTATTAGGGCAATAGTGATACATTGTTAGGCACGTCTGTATTCGGCCACTGGTCAGATCGCAGTGCTTCACCATACGGTGGATCCGCTCATAGTCAAGGCGGCATATGACGATCTGGTGTTCCAATTGAATTTGAGGATTCTGAAGAAATAGAAGACTTTACATCTTTAGAAAAACAAAGTGAAGCAGACTCTTCGGATGACTCCGAAATACGTACACGAAGAATTCGACAAACGCTACCGTTGCCAAGTGAAACAGAAGATTCGGGTGAAGATCATGGTATAGAGTGCTCAGATTTTGATTTACCGAGGAAGAATAATGAATTCGAAGGATCTCCGGATCCTAACGTTCTTCCCAGAGATGTACAAGACGTCGAAGCTGTCGCAGAATTATTTATTGCAAACGATTTGTTTGAATTTATTATATAATCCTTCGAAAATGATGGTATACTCGACGCGATGCTTTGCGATTCCACTACGGGATATATTTCCTCTTTCAAAATATACTCAGGATTTAGACAGTCGTTAAAGAATACAGTGATGGAACTACTGGCACATTTTTGTGGAAAGTGGTATCGTCTGCACATGGGCGATTATCATAAAAGTGTGGAATTCGCGGAGAATTTGTTTAGAAAGAAAATCCGGGTCTGTGGAACGCTGCGACAAAATTGAGGATTTCCGGCAAAATTAAGAAATTCAGAACTAAATGTTTTTGAAACTGCAATTTCAACGGAAAGGTGAAGTGCTTACACAATTATGGAAAGCATCTAAAACCAAAATGATACGAATGACTTGTACCATTCATAATGCAAACTTAGCAAAATTCGAAAAAACCCGAATGTGTATTGGATTGCAATAGATACATGAAAGGAGTGGATCGAGCAGATCCATTTCTCAGCTACTACCCTTTCCACAGGAAAACTATAAAATGGTCCAAAAAAGTGGTGTTATACCTCTTCAATCGTGCTTTATTCAATTCGTTCAGAGTATATCAACACTTTAATGCAAGATTCAAAAGTTTCATGATTTTTTATTGAAAATATGTGATTCTTGGATAAAGGATAATTTACCCGCTGCCGAAGAGAACTTGGAGATCCGTACTACATTGCGTGCTTCACATCGTGATTCGATTGACAGCAATAGTGATACATTTGTTAGGCACGTCTGTACTCGGCCACTGGTCAGTTCGCACTGCTTCACCATACGGTGGATCCGCTCATAGTCAAGGCGACATATGACGATCGCGGCCCTGCCGTTAATGGCCCGCATATTTCGATTCGTCACACCTCTCATAAGGGTTGGCCTGTATTTTGTTTTCCGCTGGCGTGGATAACAAAAGACAATGGTTACGGATTATGTATTTCCAGCTTCGATGGATATGTGTCCGCAGATAATGTCTGTTAATGTAGACTAGGTTTTAAGAGACCTGGCTTTCTTACTCGTTACGTTTGATGCTAATAACGGACTAATCTTTTTCTCCCCTGATCACTTTCATACGGACTTTTCTACGTCGTTGTTTTTAATGATGGCAACTGTCAAAATTCATATACACTTACGACACTCGTGAATTCCAAAAATAATGGAACAAAGGTGATTCCCAAATTCTTTGCATCAAAACTGCTTCTAGGAATTCTTTTACTAGGAGTTTTTAGGTCATCTATCGAAGATGACTTCTCGTGCACGCAGTACTCACCCTATACTCATACACAAGCACATCCTGTACATTATGAAATGTTTGAGGCAATAATATTTAAGTCACAATAGATGTGTCATTAATTAGGGGCAAATTAACGCTGCAGTAACCTTACTCATGGTTACTCATCAATTTGTAATACATATAAGGGTATTAAACACAATCTTTCAAACGAACCATATTTTTTTTATTACACTTCATTTTCTGTGAACATGTGAGTGTTGGGTTAATTTGACCCTCGTACAAGGGTTAAAAAACAAAGTTGAATCACAATTTTTGCAGTATTAATATGAAAGACGATAACCCTTCATATCGTAACATTTATAAAAATATTATACACCGTTTATATTATTGAATCAAATAATGAAAAAATTAATGTAAAATTCTTTGATAAAAAAGGCGTGGTGAAGCAACAAAACAATACTCCGTCTGTATGTGTGCGATGTTAATATATTTGAATTTACATTCATATAATTTCTTACAGCAATATGTTGCCTCGTAGTGCAACATTTCATCAAACGGTGGATGAAACTGGCGTAGCAATAGGTGGTCAGTTGCAGAGGAGTGAAACTATGCCACATTCTGTTGCTCAGCAGGGCGAGCAGGATAAGGAAAGGGAGAAGCTCGAAATTAGCAGCCTTTGGTCTCAAAAGGACAGTGTTACCTCGAGTCTGTCGAGTATAGGTTCCAGTCTTAAGTTGAGCTTTGGGTAAGAAAGAATCTACAATCATAAAATAATAAAATACTTTAAGATATTGTAGGGGCTATTTATAGCTGTGCTGTAACTAAGGACAGGAAAGTATTAGAAAGAAAAGTTCTACGTGGTGTGACGAACTTCACCATACTGTTCCACAAATGCATCGGTGTACCTGGTGCAATTGAAATGCAATTCCACTTTTCCTTTTAAATGGAACCACCTGGTATTTTAACTTACAGTCTGTTCCACAAGACTGTGTCAGTGATATCTCTGTGAATATCAATTTATTTGTGACAAACTTTATATGAATCGAATGTGGATCCAAAACACTATTTCTCCCTTGCTTAACCCTCGTTATGCAACGGCAGGGTCAATTCGGATCTCAGGTGGAGATGCCTCAGTACAAGTACACTCGCCGCAGATAGTATGTAGACACGCATCGAACTCTTTCGTTTTGAGCTTTCCTCGGTTGGAAACAAAATATTTAAGATTCGCAGTCCACAGAATACTTTGGTAGCATTTCTTGAGATGGTAAAAATAGTAGATGTTCGTTCCTTAGGTGAAATTTTCGTATGTTACTATAATTTATTAAAGGCTTTTTACTTCTTAAATCATATTTCTCGTAGTTTCTAACATTAATTGTACAGTAATGTCTCGATTTGTGTTCAAAATTGTATCTACGATTAGTGTTGATTTCTATCCCCACTACTTGCAGTGGTCCCCCCTGGAACCAGTGAAGCGTGGAGCGCCGAGCATGTAATCTGAACCCAGGTCGAATATTGGTGAGAGCCAACACTGATGCAAGCGAGATTAAAAATTAAATCTTGTTCATTTTTGGTCCGTTTTAAATTAAAATATTACCAAAATATTTGTTACAATCTTCTGATTAAAATGACACGAAACACGACATAGATTGGTACCATGGGACTGATTGTTTCAAAGACCATTCAGCGATCGTGCTGTTCACGTACTGTGCTGAAATGTGCCGCGATGTTTGGTCACGATTGCCAATTCGCAACGCGCTCGGTTCCGAATGTAGTTCGTCGAGAGTCAAAGAATGAAACGATATGAAGCGCGTGCGCGTCGAGTGGCATATTTCGACGAAAAAAAAGAGCAGCGCAATCGCGTCGATCAGCATTACTCGCAGACAAATGAACGAAGCGCTATCGCGCTGCATGGCACAATCCATCACGGGTTTTTAAGAACCCCTGGCACTAAAACGGGTATCGTGTTTGGTGTCATTTCCTGGAACGCTGCCTCGAGTCTCGGCTGCCACAACATCAAAGGCGACCCGAACTCGCTCGAGAATCGTGTCCGCACGCGATTAGTGTTCACATTCGGTTCCGCGCGAGATACACTAATCGAAACATTACTGTATTGGTTTACGTTTAGATTTTATCATTTTAAAAATAAGATTATTGTAATATGCCAAAGTTCGTGAACTTACACCTTTTGAGACATCACAAATAGTTAATGGGCGTATGAAATTAAATCGGCCGTATTTAGTGACGAATCGAAATTCGAATTTAGTTGGAATAAAAGGAGAAAACTTGTATGGACGAAGAAAGTGGGAGAAACATTTGAACCACCGATAATACATAATTATTCCATCCGTTAAACGCGGAGGTGAATCAGTCTTAATATGGGGCTGTTTTCCACTGGCTGGTGTAGGCAATTTACAATTTATGTAGAAGGCACACTACCAGGAGGGAGATACATATGTGAATATTTTACCGCAAAATTTAGTACAATCAGCTGAAACAATGAACAGCCAGGACTCCTTTGTTTTACAGCAGGACAACGATTCTAGACACACCAGTAAAATCCCAAAGAAACTTTGCAATGAAAATAATATTAATTTGCTGTCATGACCAGCGCAAAGTTGCACATCTTAAACCGATTGAACACCTATCTGACCATTTGGATAGAAACGTCGTAGTATAAAATCTTGTTCTAAAGAGCATTATCAAAAGCGTGGTCTGAAATTGACCAGAATCCAATCAATAAATAAATATAAAGTATGCCGAAAAATCAAGGATATCAGTATTCATTCTAACTTCGTATCTTCTCTCATTTTGAATTTTGGTCTTTTCCTAAATTACTTTTGACATACTTTCCGCACACGAATAATACAAATTACATGGTTTTGTAACTAACAATAATCTTGCATAATTTATCATACCAAACCTATATATTTTGTTACATACTATTAATCAATAACTATAAATTATTTACACCACGCAACTTGAATTTTGTATTTGGCAGCGAAAAACTACATTTTTGTTCATATGTTCGGCATTCAACGTCAGCTGTCATTTGTTTACATTGCAGCAATAATGAGGCGGGCGTGCTTCAAGAAACTCTCTTCCGCCAAAGTATAACTTTAGTGTGAAGCGACTACGAGTGTCCGGTAACTCGGGGAACATCGGGAAATGGGGTATAGCTGGGGTGATTCTGAACAATTTTCCCCTTGACAGCAATGTTTTTTGCAGCTTCGTTTTTGAGTTAATAACGAAAAACACTGACCAATGAGAGCGCCCGTCGCGCGCGCTTAAACGCGTACCTCTCAGTTGCGCTCGGTCGTGATGAGGGCATCGAGGGCACCGAGGGAAGCGTGCGGCAAATGTTACATCGTCGTAATTAAGAATAATGTGTAATTATTCGTTATTCATGAATAAGAAATAAACTAATAAGTCGTTTAATAACCGCGTTCGATACATTAACAAGGGAAGGCTCTTAAGTGGTCGACTCGGATTTTAATGTACTTTTGCAGGTTCGTATTACACGTGTCCCTGATGGTCTACGTAAAATATTAGGTGTAGTTATTCAGAAACTTTAAAGATATTAACAATTAAAGTTTCATACCTTTATGTGCCGTACGTATCTTCCAGAAATAGAAAAGAATCTTCGAGTAGATTGGTAGCCAAGTGATATGGTGTGTGGCTTGTATTGTAGAGGTCCTGGGTTCGAATCCCGGTTAAATTCATTTTTTTTTTTTTATTCATGATTTCATTTTGGCGACATTTTCGCACAATGTCCATAAATCACAAAAATTAAAACTCGAAAACTCTTTAGTTTGTATATATTAAGATAAATAATAGAGATCGACGTGTGTGGAGAGTTGGGCCTAATCTTCACTACAACGAACGCATTGTAAAGAAATACTGTTTCAAAGTTATTAATATTTGAAATGAACTAGTTATAAGCTGAATTGGTAAGTTATATGCAGAAATGTGCACAGTGTCGCTAAAATGATATCATAAATAAATAAAAAAAAATCAATTTAACCGGGATTCGAACCTGGGACCTCTACGATACAAGCCACGCACCATGTCACTTGGCTACCAATCTTCTTGATGATTCTTTTCTATTTCTAGAAGATATGTACGGCACATAAAGGTATGAAACTTTAATTGTTAATATCTTTAAAGTTTCTGAATAACTACACCTAATATTTTACGTAGACCATCAGGGACATGTGTAATATGAACCTGCAAAAGTACATTAAAATCCGAGTCGACCACTTAAGAGCCTTCCCTTGTAAGTGCTATACGATAAAGTGCTTTATTACTGGTGAAAAAAAATTTTTTTTTAACAGTACGTTTTCAGGTGGATAATTTATGTTTTAAGAAAAACGATTTGCTTAACCTGCTTAACATTGTGCGAATCCTAACCACAACATTTGCCGTACGTTTCCCTCGATACCCTCGATGCCTCCGTACACGTCGGAGCGCAGTAGATAGGTACACGCGTGAGCGCGCACTCGACGGGCGCTCTCATTGGCCAATGTTTTTCGTTAATAACTCAAAAACAAAGCTGCAACCAACATTGCTGTCACTGGCAAAGTTGTCCAGAATCACCGCAGCTACTCCCCATTTCCCGATGTTCCCTGAGTTACCAGACACCCTGTATATATTTTCAAACATTAGTTCCATTCTGCAACTGTCGATGCTGGCAAAATACAAAGCCAAGTTGCTGAAATTAAAACTGAAATTACTGAAACGCGGAAATGGCGTTCCTCTACTACAAGAGTTCGAGACCTGAGACTAGTTTCGAATATTCATTTTATCTTTACTGCATATTGGTCTGGTGGAAAGATAGTGTGGCTTTCTCGACAGGAAAGACAAGTTGATATGAGATCCATTATTTTGTAACTTTGTTTCGCATTTGTGGGAATTTATCGTTATGATTTTTCTAAAAATATGGTGACTTTAACCAATCTTCTTCTTAAATGTCATCGTCAACAGGTAACAACGTGTACGATAAAGAACAAAATCGTCGGCACAAAATTTGACAAACAAACATTGGTGCACAGGTTCATTGAGCACATCTGTTTCAGGATTGTTGCAATTATTTTTCGTATAAGCAGCTATATTTTAGCTCTTCATCATTTTAAGTTCATAAAATTGATTTGACTGAAAACAAATTCTTTTTGATGCTTAATTTCTTAAGTTTGTAATATACGCAACCTATCTTGATTCTATAATGTAACTGAGAGTATCCTATGAACATAGAACAACACGTCAATGCAACGAATTTCTTATACACAGTAACTATTAAGTCGGGTAAAAACAGTTTTCTTCTTAATCTCAAAAACCAACATTCCTTCCCCATCATTCCACAAATTGCTCTTTATTCATTGTGATATACACGGCGTGTTTATGAAGTTTTATATCTGGGTCAATACAAAATTGAACTCTCGAAAAAAACAACTTCATTCTCCTTTAGTTCTCAAAATAGTCCCGTTCTACATCTATGCACTGAGTGGCACGGCTATCAAAATTCTGAATTCCTATGTAGAAATCAGATACCGGAATATTATGACTTCCTTAGATGCCTAACTTCTTATCTTTTGCAGCACATACGATTTCCCGGAGGAGTGCCAGTATACCGGCGTCTTCGTCATATACTATATTGAACCGCTTAACATTGCAATGAACCAGTACATGAGTAAGATTTATTTAATTTATTTTTTATATTACTATTTGTTGCAGTCCGACCAGCCTGACGAGTAAGAAATCCAATGAAATAATACTCGGTGGCTTGAATAGTTTAAAATCTGCTGCCACAACAGTAGTCAAAAAGTTTGACGAAATTAAGGAAGCTATTTCCGCGACGAGTACTCCAGTAAAAGTAAAGGAACGTGAATATAAAATAACACACGGGACGTCGCATGAATCTCTGGACTCCATGACAGATGGCTCTTTGCAAGACAGAAATGAACCTTTTAAAGCATCTGGTTTGTAAGATTAAATTCCTCACTGTACCTCCGGCAGGTAATGTCACAATTTTAAACGCTTCTCTATCTTATTGGCACCACAGACGGAAATCTAGATCCTTATACGTTATACGATATGGCGGAATGTTTATATCCAAAGGGATCGAGAGAATTGGATGAACGAATTGCAATTGAACTTGTACTCTCCAGTGCGAGTAGGTGTCATCACTGTGCCTCCATACTCTATGATGAAGAAATAATGGCTGGTTGGCAACCTGAAGACTCAAATTTAAATACAGTATGTCAATACTGTGATAAGGCAACAGTACCTCTCCTTACTATAACGATATTAGATTACAGGTTTGTACATTCTACTAATGTATTACTAACTATAATCACTCGATTCATAAATCTTACTTTTAATACAATTAACAATTAGTAAAGGATAACGATGTATTCAAGGAACATCTTTTATGTGCAAATTCGGCCCCAGGAATGAAATTAGACCTCAAATAACGGAAAACTCATTTACATAAAAATTGAATGCAATGGAAAAGATTTTTAAATTATAAACGGCAGAGCATAAAGCTAACCAGCTTTCATCTATCTAGTATCGTTGAGTTCTTAACGATTCATTGTAGATTCTTGGTCCAGGCACCCTAGGGTATGTCGTTTAAAAAAAGGCATATCATTAATTTTGGAATCAGATATTTCAATGATACAGGGAAAGAAGTGATTGAGTCGTATGTCACCGTTGTTTTACATATTTTATTCTACAGCAAACAATTCATGACAAACTGTTGAATTAGATTAATCAACTTGCATACTCATTGTCAGTACTATCTATATCTGGGAGCTCAGAAGTTGGCAGTCGGAAAGTTACAGGGACAAGAGGAATAGTAAATTTTTACAAAACCTTTTACAAACTTATTACAAAATCTGTGACCACTATTTGTTTTACCTCAAAAAATCATGAAACTTTTCCTGAAGAAGTTTTCTTATATCTGTGACAGTTTTCGAGATATCATTTTTCTGCTGAATCTTCAAGGGGTGATTTCGCCCCTAAACTTGCGATTGGGCCGCTGTAAAAAAAATGCGTGCCCTTTATTTTCACCTGCTTAATATATCCACCAAGTTTCACCAAAATCGGAGGCGGACAGTTCGATATGTTTCCTTGTCAGTTCATCTTCTAAGCTCGCAACAGTACGTCGTACGACTATTCAAATATTCACCTTACAAGGTGATAAAAAGTGCCTTACTGAAGTTATGGATATAGGGATTTATGTGCCTACGATTGTTAGTTTACAAGGTATCTTGCATTAAAAATTAGGAAACTTCAGTAGTGTCTATGTTATAAGACTAATTACCCGTGGGGGCTGCAACACAGTTCTGAAACAGAGGTCGGATGCAAAGAAAACGAAGTTCGGTACAAGGAAAGCATTGTATTTAGAATTGTCAATTACAATTGTGCTACGATTTCGCAATAAATTGCACACATACAGTATGTCCGTTTTAAGGGTCGTTTGAAGGGTTTTAACGTGATTATTTCTATAATTATCACAGGTATATACGAAAAAATGTTTCAGATGAAAATTGTGTTGTATCGTGGGGGATATATCATGATGATAAAAGTTTGACCTTCAGATAACGTTGGAATATCCTGCGAAGGTCATATTTTAATTTTTAAATGGAATCCTACATTATCAACTTCACGTTCTTCTCACAAATATTGAGGCGTATTTAAAAGAGGACCTACTCATGTATTTTGCATAACCCGTTATTGAGTTATTAACATCGATTGCGGGATCGTTCCGCGTGTGGATATAGATATTTCATCGTTTGATACGTTCAAGGTAGAAAACGACCCTATTTTAAAGAACTGAACTTTCCGGGCCTCGAACCATCGTTTATGAGTTCTGGAAACGATTGAAAACGATAGAATCGGCAGGAAACACGAGGTTTCGCGCTACAGAACGAATTACAATTCTTCTTCTTTCTAGCACTAGACAATACATCTATGAAATGTTTGCATTTTCATATTTAATAGATGCGATGAAAGCGAAAAGAAAAATGATCCTTTGATGGGAGCTTTGGTTGAATTATTGGACAAGCCGAAGGAATCACTAGAGCCTATCACGGTGCCATACCTGAATCCTTTAGTTCTAAGGAAGGAGCTGGAAAGTGTTTTAAGTCAAGAGGGTGACACGTGTCTCACTAAAAAAAAATTTATCGAGGAACATCCAATTGTATATTGGAATCTTATTTGGTACTTTGAGAGGATTAACTTAACTAGTCACCTTCCTGACTTGTGGTTAAGCAACGACAAGAAGAAGGAACAAATCAATTATAATGTCGTGGGGGTCAAAACTATGTGGGATAACGAGAAACTTCACATGGATCGTTTGCCTATGTATCTCCAATGGAGATTGAACATTACAGAAGACAAAACGTAAGTTAATTCTTATTTCTATTATTTTTGGTTCTAGTTTACTGTTTTATTGTGGTACATGCAATACATATGAGGTACTGTGGGATAAATGTAATGGAAGGTGCAGAATATTATATGCCAACTCATTTTCCTTTACTGATAATTAAGTAGGTGCCTACCAATTAAATACCAATTAATCTTACTCTCATACAATAAATTACAGATCGTACATTGTACACAGGTGATACATTTCCAATGCGGCGACAGGACGCGTGGAACTAGACTTTTTCTTGTATGCATGTTGATTAAAAGGTCACTTTTATCTTATTCTGAAGTAGCATGTAACACATTCTCTAAAAACCAGTGATGTGCGGGTTCTCGAAGTCACGAGATTCCCGAACCTCGGGTCGGGTCGTAGAAACTCAGGCAAGATCAAGCGGGTTCTTGATAGTATGAAACTCATCGAGATCTCGAAAGTATCGGACTGCATACGAACGTTTCGGGATCCCGAATGTTTCGGCGTATCGAGAAATGGAGATCTCGAAACTGACTATACAGTGCAATGTATCGAGATCCCAACAGTGCTTACATTATATTATGAACATATAGGCATATATGTATATTACATACATATAAATTACACTGTTCGATAAATTTTAACTTTTTTCGCTTTTGTAAACTTCAAGAGGCGTTTCTTAGAAATTTTAGTGCACTATACTGTGCAGAACGTATGGTTTTTGAAAAAATCAATGTTCAATAAAATTGCCAATTTTCAAGTTTGGAACTGTTTTGTACTTTTACGGTAATATGCAGTTATTCAGCTGCTCTTGGTACGAAATCATTCTGTGCGGTGTCACGAATAAAATTATATAAGTTGTTATTAGATTATAAACATTGAAATATGTAAAGCGTAAAAGTACCTAATACGGAAAACAGTTACAAACTTGAATATTTGCAATTTTCTAAAAAAAAACGATTTTTTCGAAAACTGTACGTTTTGGAGATAAACGGTTTGTAGATTCGTATTCAGCACAATGAAATCTATAAACACGCCTATCAGGTACGCCTTGAACAGGCTAATATACGTATTATATTAGAATTTAACTTAATTCATTTTTTCAATTTTTCTATTATTATGATCCTTTCGCTTTCTAAGGGAAGGCGGTCTTTGAAACGCGGATCTAATGCCATGGCCGGCAATAATGTTTCGTTTCTTTTTAATGCTTCAAAACGTTGCTATATGGTAAATAAATACATTTATTGTTTTATTCCTCCCTGTGAGTGTAAACTTAAAATAAGTAACTCAAATTACCTTTAACGCCTCAGAAAGATATGTACAAATGTCACGAATTCTTTCATTTTGTACACTTTCCCCCGTCACTACGTTAATTAGTTCCATATACAAAGGTATGTAGTGGGATAATGTGGGGTACATCTCTCCGCTCATTATATTCGTTGCTTCCTTCAATGGCTCCAGTACATTTGCTAATGAATCTACCAATTCCCATTCATTGTCATTCAAATTTTGTGGCATATTATGGCTGTATAAAACCACGATCAATCGAATGCGTAGAAGTAACATTCGTTTCAGGATCGCGTGCGTGGAATTCCAGCGTGTATCTGTTTCTAGTATGAGTTGGAGGGGTGGTGCATTATTTAAGGATAATTGTATTTAGATGAGTTTTTCACGTGCTGTCGAGGAACGTGAAAAGAAAGCAACTACTTCTCTGCATTTTTTGCGTAATGTATCATACTATGGAAGTTTTTGGAGTATTGATATAACGGCTAGCTACAAACAATGTGCAAAGTATGATATACGCAATTTTTATTTAGATCAGCGGCTTTTACCAGATTGCGTCCATTGTCCGTTATAAAAGAAAACTGGTTTATTTATACTAAACCCCCAAAGAGTTAATAAATCCATGAGCACTTGATGTATGTACATATGTATATTAGGGTGGCTCTTATTTACTCTTGATAAAATTTTTTCTTTTAATTTCTTACGCGGTGTCATCCAAAATAGTTCCAATTAACAAAAAACTAGTCTGTGCAAAATTTGAGCTTGATCGGATAACGGGAAAACGTGGCCCTCAGCCCTTAAACATTGAAATAATTCATTAAATGCTCATGGAATCGATTTCTTTCGACTATCTTCTAAATTATAAATTATATCAAAAAAGATGTCAGACAATACTTGTAAACGTAGGTGGGACACGTCTTTTATGCCTTATTACATTTTTTCGTACAATGAACGGTTTAAAAAAAAAAAATGAAAAAATCTAAAGGAAATTTAGTTCTTTTTTGTTCTCGATTTTGAAAATTATAATGTGTTTTAATTATTATTTGCATGAATAGAGGCTAAAAAATGTGTATTTATTATTTTGAACAGTTGAATCTTACCTTTTTTTTAATTGCTTATCCTTTCTAAAAAATTTCATAGATCTCATTATTAGAAGTTAAAAATTGTTTTCACATTAGCAAGGATATAAAGCAACTTTCCGGAGGGTCCTTTAGAATGAATCGTTAAAAAACTTTAAGTCTTTGAAAATGTTAAAAAAGTCGCACAGTGCAGTATTTGGCCTAAAAAGCTGACCAGAATTCGGTATTTTATTTCTCGAGGTAGTTCATCATGCGAGATGGATGGCAAAAGCTATTTATTGTTTACAAGTTTTGTTGTTCAGGGATGAATTTTAATTAGCACCGGAGAAAAATAGTATTTTTGAAACTGTAAGCTTGAGGTGGACACCGATGTAGGCAACAAGATGGCTGCAGACATCTCGTCACATTTCACATTTAGCAAATATTGAACGATTTAATGGTTTATTCACTGATGTCGCACCTCACCACCATTCCTTGAACTAGCACAATATCACAGAAATTGTATTTTTTCGCAATTTATCACTTCTGGAAACTGTAATACCTATGTAGGATTATTTTCCGGGGGAAATTGTGATTGATTCTTTCTCGTAATAATAATGCTTTATTGCTAAATATCTTTTAACAACTCTCTTACTCAACTCAACATACTCTATCTCAACACAACTCAACTCTCAATACTCTACAATACACAATACTGAATACTCGCAACACAACTCTTCTCTTACGCTCTGTACTTCTGTCAATTAACTCTACTTGGACTCTCAGAACGATCTTCCTTAAACACAGTCATAACTCTGCCTCGCGCACGCATCATCCACTCCTTATATTCTTTCACTTCCAGCTATCCTCTCATTCTATTCCTCGTTCGTTCTCACGCATTAGGACACACACCCATGCGTGTCACAGGTCGACCACGGGCCACCATGCACCCAAGACTCCACGTGCATCCCCCGAAACCATTCACTCTTTCCTTGAGATAAACATTCACTCGATCCACATTCGATGTTCCCACTAATACTCTTCATTCACACTTCGCGCCACATTCGATACTTCCCTTCACACGATTCATACAAAGCCCTATCATACCATTTCCACGAATTCTTGCGTCCCACACCTGTAACACGATTTCCACGCATCGGACGAAAGAATAGTTAAACTATTTTCCGTCGGTGGCGTTTATGATATATTTTAGTTAATTGGACCACATGATCATCAATATCGATAGAAATGCAAATCAATCGGTAAATGTAAGGTCTAATTTGACACCACGAACGGCGATTCATATGTGAATACAAACACGAATAAGGCTTAAGTTGCCGCAACGTATCAAGACTTCTGTCATGCAGTTGCCACATTTGTTACAATTCTGACCATCAGCAAAATGAAGCGACTCGAGCCGAGATTTTGTTGCGAGCCGCTGCAAACTCCTCTGTAGGTTCGAGTCCCTCTCGAGTTCATTTTTTACAATCATTTTTGTTTAATTACTAACAATATGACAGTGATCAATATTTGTTTACAAATGTTTTACAAATATTTGTTGCAATAATATATTGATGCAAAAACAAAAAATCAAACCAAAATTTACTTGGCCGATATCGAAGCCAGGAGTTTCGCGTTAGGAGCCAACGAACAATCTCACTTCGCCATCGTAGCTTCTCTAACATCTGTTTATACTCATAGTACAAAAGAGGTATGTACCTTTAATGGTTTATATGTTTAAAACTATTGAAAATAAATGCCTAATATTGGATACCTATCATTAGGGGCCTATGTACTATCACCTTACAAAAGCTCGGTAAAATCGATGTCGGACAGTTGGGGTCGTTTGCTTGTAAAAGAAAGGCGAAATGGTAGTAAAACATCACACGAGTTTTCCTGCACTCCATCTACAATCTGTTACGTAGGAAGCCTCCGTTTCCTTCGTTTCGTTCGTTATGCCCTTATTTGGTCAGCGCAGTACATGCAGTCCACCCTTTCCGCGATGGTGCATTGACTCAGGCCCTTCAAGATAACCTTTGGACTCTGCTGGAAGTTTCCGTGCCCACACCATCTTTTTAGACCAATTTTTGAGCATAAAAAGGGTACGAAAACTGCTCTCAGCGGCTCACAAGGAACCATATCGGGGTGTCCGTCTCCGATTTTGATGAAACTTGGTGGATATATTAAGCAGGCCCAACTGTCACAGATATAAGAAATCTTCTTACGCAAAAGTTTCATGGTTTCTTAAGGTAAAACAAAAAGTGGTCGCAGAAACTTTTGCTTAAGAAGTTTTCTTATATCTGTGACAGTTTTTGAGATACCATTTTTCTGCTGAAATTTCAAGGGGTGATTTCACCGCTATTTTCATCCCTTACTTTCGCCTGCTTAATATATCCACCAAGTTTCATCAAAATCGGAGACGGACACCCCGGTATGGTTCCTTGTCAGTATTGAATCTAACTAGCTTCGTGCCACGCCAGTATCAGCTAGACCATACTCCAGCTCAGCAAGATCGGGCTGTAATCGCTTTCGAGCAACTCTTACCGTACAGCACGTAATTCTGCTGTGAGGCAATTTTAAAGTTGAATTATATATTCTCGTTCCGTAAAGATTGAGAAAGGTAGATCCTTAGTTCCGCGACAATCTATACACTACGAATTGTAAAATCTAAAGAATCGAGAATTGAGACTCGTAGAGAGTCGCCCCGGATCTCTCTTTAATGGAATGGATCCTGGATCTTGAATAAATCGTTATGCGTTCTGTCTATAGGCTTTTTTAGTATTTCCCTACTACGTCTTAGGTATCATATTTCATCTCCGTCGACGTTACGATATTTTGGTTGCGTCTCCGAATTCCTTTCTTATCTTATCACCTGTTTACACTAATTTGGCGATCTCATCTAAATTACGTCTTCGGGCTTCCGCTTCAATTGCGTCCCAAAATTCCCATGTTTATACTAATAAGGAGGACACATCGTTTAATAACTGAGTTTGATATTTTTATTCGTTATCCGAAAGGAATGAAGTGTTTTACTACTTGTGAAGAAAATTCTTTTACCAGCACGTTTTCAAACATTGTTTTAATATTTGAAGAAAAACGATTTGGATAACTAATGTTAGAAAAACTTACCCACTTTACTAGCACTTTCATTGCACGGCAACTTTTACTTTCCACTGTAAGATTTAGGGATGATTCGACGGGATTTATTGTTCCTACGTGTAACTAATTGTAAGTCGGTTACTCAGTGACGAGTGAATACAGTATAATGAGTCCAGAATTAATTGAAAAACGTGGAATGGGAACTGCCGATTGATGCCGCCGATCGGCAGGGCCGTCTGTGATTCGCAGCTGTAGGATCCCAAGCAAACAGATGAGAAGACTACGAGTTAAATAAAGTAATATGATTCAACTTATATCATGTTTGGTCTCAGTTTAATGGGAAAAATCTCAACAATATGTTCAAGCAAATTTAATGCAAAAGAAGTTAGAAATACAAAAGTTACACCGCTGTTTCTATTGTAACATCGTTCTGCATTTGTGTAATCACGACGATACGTTGGCATTCAAACTCAACTGCCTCGATATTCGCGGTATCCTTCTTTTCTTTTACGGCCTATTGACACCGACAAAAGCGAGCTTCCAGCAATTGGAGTCCGTTCTACGGACACTGTCTCAAACCATTTCCACATTGACCAAGAGTTATGATATACTCTGTATGTGCACCTATTTCAAATTGGCATCGCACTATCCTGCTCGGCTCGATGAGGCGGTCGAACTTTATATTCTGTTTAGTGGGGTGGGAAACACGTGTTGTCACCACACCACTTTTTTATTTAATTCTGGATTTACTATATCCATTCGTCACTGAGTGACCGACTTGGTTACACGTAGGAGCAATAAATCCTGCGAATCATCCCTAAATCTTACAGGGCAAAATAAAAATGGCCATGAAGTGAAATGATTTCAATACAATTGTGTTTTATACACTTGTTCCGCGGCAATCCCGCGGAACCCTGGTGGAAAATCCCGTGCGTCGGCGGGTCACCCGTAGCGGTTAAGACGCACTCCCTCTCTTGAAAGGTGCGCTTCGAGCGCAATGAGGGATGGGTGTGTCTACATCGCCAAAAAGACACGCTCATTGGCAATTGGACATTTTTCCTAATGTCCAATCAACGCGTCAAACAGTTACTTCCGAGTCGACGTGTTAAGACACACTAGACGACGAAGCCAGTACAAATTCAATCAACATCTAGTACACATCTAGTACTCATCCAGTCTGAACAAACATCAGTCAGAACAAAAACAGTATTCATTAAAATCAGTGAGTCGACAGTTTACATAAAAACTGTCGTCTTTCGGAACTCAGTGAGTTGACAGTGTGCATTCGAACTTTCTTCTCTCAGAACTCAGTGATACGGCAGTTTTACATACGAACAATCGACAATCTGCATTCAGATTTTAAACGGTCTCAATCTATCTTCGACTACTTTCCATTCAGAATCGAATCTTCGCGTCAGAGTCTTACACTCCACATTTAGAGTCTAACACTCTACATCCAGAGTTTTCACGATTCATATCAGAGTCAGTTTCTTCTTCCGGTCCGAGTCGGGATGAGCAGGGGTCGTTTCCTTGTTCCGTTCCGGGTCAGCCACACACGAGATAAGCAGAAGCCGTTTCCTTATTCCGGTCCGAGTCAGCCACTCACGAGATAAGCAGAAGCCGTTTCCTTATTCCGGTCCGAGTCAGCCACTCACGAGATAAGCAGAAGCCGTTTCCTTATTCCGGTCCGAGTCAGTCACTCACGAGATAAGCAGAAGCCGTTTCCTTATTCCGGTCCGAGTCACCCACTCACAAGATAAGCAGAAGCCGTTTCCTTATTCCAGTCCGAGTCAACAACTCGGCGATAAGGCGAAACAATTTCCTTATTCTTGTCGGAGAACAGCGACTCGGCGATAAGGCGAAACAATTTCCTTATTCTTGTCGGAGAACAGCGACTCGGCGATAAGGCGAAACAATTTCCTTATTCTTGTCGGAGAACAGCGACTCGGCGATAAGGCGAAACAATTTCCTTATTCTTGTCGGAGAACCGCGAATCGGCTGTAAGCAGGAGCGATTCTCATTCCTGTCTGAGTCCACGACTCGGCGGTAGAAGAAACAATATACTTTACCATTACCAAACTCTCATTTGATATTACACACACAAAATAGATCCATTTCATTGTCACATTTATAATAATCATCAATCAAATCTACATTTACACAATCTATTACCCCTACCTCCGTAAAAGGTCGTAGGGTCATACGCGTGTGACGGTGTCGATTAAAAATCGGAACGGAGATTTACAACCTCCGTATACTAGGCTCTCCGTGCATCCTATAGTAGCATCGAAGCCGCGTATTGCGTAAAAACAACACTATTATTAAAATAAAATACGTATTCTACTATACATGTATGTTTGTAATTACCTGTATATTATTGAATTAACACATACGACTAATAATAATAATTACTATATTTCCACCTGCCTTCCGGCTTTGCGGCAACTCCCTACTTACATCTTTTTCCCAGCACAACTTACCTCTTATTATATTATATATTATATATTATACGCTTTTCTATTTACATTCTATCTATTTACTAATTTATGATACAAAAACAAACTACAAAATTTGCCTTCTCTCTTTGGTTTCTCTTTATCACTCGCCCTCTACTTCCATCCTCTTCTCCCTCCTTCTTAGTCCTAGTTGCTTCCCCCATTCGTGACCTTTCCCTTCGCCCCCCAGCGGCTTTTCGATGCTCCCTGTCCATCTAATCATTTGTATACACTCCCCGGCCAAATGCTCCAAGGACTCCCTCGCCCCTCCGCACAGTTCGCACCTTCTCCTACTTTCCTCTTCCCAGTACCTGTTTGCCCTGTCCTCATTCACACATTGCAACCTCGCCCTCGCCCTTATTGCCCTACCCCTTTCTTCACCCTTCTTCAAGTACCTCGGACATCCCAATACTTTAACCTCCCGTATTTTGGCGCAATTTTCGACCTCCTCACTTTCTTGCCCCTTTCCCTGCTTTTGTACGCCCTGTGCCTTGCAAACAGTTCCTTCCGGGCTTCCTCGTTACCCTCTGCCCTGCTCTTCGTCTCCTTCCCCGTGTACCCGCATCTTCTGAAGTAATCTTTCTTTTCCTTTCCCCATTTCGTCCATTTTCCTCTCGCCTCATCTTTTCTTCTTTCCTCCCAACACTCTGTCACTAAAGGGCTGACCTTTCCCCCCTTATTCTTTCGTCATACGTTGCCGTTCGCTTCCCCAATCACACCCTCACCTTACCCCATTTAATTTCTTACCAAGTATCCGGACGTGTTCCTACTCACCCCTAACATTGATCTTAAATACCCTTGCTACAATCTCTCTATGCTCTCCCTCTCTCCTTCCACCCCCACACTTCCACCCCGTAGCTTGCTATGCTCTTTACTATTGCGTCAAATAGTTTCATCCTCCACCTTAACTCACCTTTGAACTTCCTTTTTGTTACACTCTATATCCTTCCCATAACTGTCCTTGCATTTAACTCTTTCTCTCATATGCTCCTCATCCCTATTGAGGACCCGTCATCCCTTGTGCCACTGCCAATGTGTTAGATCGCACCTGAACTGCCGTAGATGTGTGAACTCGTCTGTGCGACGCTGTTCCTATGTATTGTAGACTACTTAGGCTTGGAAGATAGGGCTCATTGGGCCTATGCCTATGAGATAGACCAGACCCCCTTGGCGACGTAGGACTGTTGTGAGTGTGTGCCGAGTTCGGTCCTCGGTCAGGTTTATGACGCGGTCGAAACTAACGGTATTTTTGCGTAGTAATTTTTAGCCTTTCGACCATCTGAGTGCAGGATTTAGATGGTAAGGATTAGAATAAAAGAATACATGGTAAAGACCCCTGCAATTTCGATCGACATATCATCTTTCCTTTTTTTATACAATTAATGTCATTAATATTGATCGACAGACATTTAAAAATCAGTATAGCAATATATTTATATTTTTATAAATATTTTTCTATTTTTATAAATAATAAAGATTTATTATATACGATTTAGAAATTATTCTTATACAAGAATCATCAAGTTTAATCAACCTAATCCGGCCAAAGGTAGCCAGAAAAGATACAAATTTAAAGAAAGCTATAATTAATCAAGAGCGACTCAAGTACCTTCTTTGGAGCGTCAAATTCGTCCTGTCATGTCCCATCCGCCCTGACTGCTCGCTGCGCAGCTCCTCGGTTAGGCAACCCGAAGATCCAGAGAATTATGAAACTTAGCATACAAGTACAGTATGTCGTCCGTAATATAACCCTGTTTTTCGATCGTGCCATAATTCGGTTTTAAGGGGCGAAATCAGCCCTTGAAAAAAATTGAGGATTTTCTTTTTTGTGAAATATCTCAGGAACGCTGAGAGATATCTCAAAAATGTAAATGCAGATTGATATCTTTGTCCAGGAGAATTACATTATCCAAAAATGTCCGTACAAAATTTTTCCAAATCCGGAAACCACATACATCCAACCAACTTTCTTCGCCCAGATTCAAAAATCTTTTCCAACATGTTTTTGACCTGACTTTGTCGACTTTATTGCGAATACAACAAATAACTATTGGGCACGTACAGTAAATGATGACATGCCTAACATCAAAATTGGAACAACTGTCGACGAACTGTACTGTTTTTTCGCAACTACGCTATTAATGTCGAGACAAAAAATTACGGCATAGCGAGTATTGGTCTAGAGATAAACTTTTAAAAACAGATATTTTTGGAGAAATTATGAGCAGAGACAGGTATTTAATTCTATTGAAAATGTTGCATTTTGTTGATAATAATCAAGAGTCTTCTGACCGTTTGCAAAAAATTAGCAGTGTTTCAAGCAGGCTTCAAAAATCTTTTAAAAAATTATTTTATCGTCCCCAAAATTTATGCGTAGATGAAAATCTTTCATTATACACGGGTAGACTATCTTTTAACCGTTTGAGTCCCAAGCAGCGCGATCGCTCTGTTGAGATTTTATGTCGAGAAAACCCAGCACATTTCGAGCATTGTGGACAACTGACGGTGCGTTACCGATTGTCGAAGTCGCGCGCTCAGATTTACTGACGCAAGTACATCAAACAGCACCTTTTAATGTAAATAGTACATTTTACAATAGGTAGAATAATACTATAATAATGCATAATAATAATAATGCTATCGCGCCGCTTGGTATTTCTCGACATAAAATAAAACAAGCGCTATCGCGCTGCATGGGTCTTTTTACTCATTTAGACAAAGCGCGGTTGCGCTGTTTGGGATTCTTCGACAGTGTTTTTTCAGTACACCCTGGGACTCAAACGGTTAAACAGTATATACCGTCCAAAAGAAGCCGATTTCGCATTAAAACGTACGTATTATGCGACTGTAAAACTGGCTGCGTACTAGATACAATCATATATATACGGGTAGCCGATCACACATAACAGAGGAAATTGAAGAAATTGGCAAAACAGAAAATTTCGTTTTGACGCTTTTGAAACCTTATTTGGGAAAAGGTCATTCATTATATGCAGACAATTATTATAGCAGTTCTGCTCTTTTTAATTTATCGCATGAAAATTTAACAAATGCTTGTGGGACTGTAAAGCAAAGGCGAAAAGGAATGCCTATAATGGACAAGAAATTACAAAAAGGTGAGCTTGATTTTCGAACATCGAGTGATTTACTTGCACTTACATGACGTGATAAAAGGGACGTGTTTATGTTATCGACTTTCCATAACAGCGAATTTATGTATACCGGAAAGAAAAATTATAAGACTCAGGAATTTATACGCAAACCGAAATGTATGTATAGTTGATTATAATTCGTCAATGGGCGCTGTCGACAAATGCGATATGGTTATTAGCTCCTGTTGAGCGTCGTGGTATGCGACACTCCGAGAATACGGTACTACGTCGATGTACCGTCTCATCACAAATATAAATTGTAACGATTCACTACTGATACGAGAAAACTAAGACTCGGTTGGTTTCTGTCAAATTACGGTTGTTTGACTATTACGGTGCGAACGGCTGATTGAGACTCCGGTGAGACTCGTTGCGATTTTGTGGAGGAGGTCGTTTCCTGCTGGATGTTAAGGGCCCCGACTCCAGGCGCCATGACGTGTGTGCGTGCACTCACACAAACAAAGGAAAGCATGCACGTATACGCCATGCGCGACAGAGAGACCCGATTTCTAATTTTTCGACTGTTGTCTCGATAATTGCCTTAATGAAACTTTCGCGGATATAGAACACACGGGTAGACTTCACCACAGCCCTAAAGGTATATTTGAACGCGAATAAACACCATTCGTTGAGAAGAATAGTGTTTCTGAAACTGGCAAGCTTGAGACAGACAACGATGTAGGCAACAAGATGGCTGCAGACATCTTGACACATTTCACATGTAGCAAATAGTGGACGATTTAATGATTTATTCACTGCTCAAACAACCTTTAGGGGTTCCTTGAACTACCACAAGATCACAGAAATTCGATTTTTCACAATTTATCGCTTCTGGAAAGCGGAGAAAGTAAAATACGATTTGCACGCATCCGACGTAAGAATAGTTCACTGATTTTCCGTCGGTGGCGTTTATGGAATATTGTAGTGAATTTGGGCAAGTTACCGTCAGGGTCGATAAAAATACAAATCAGTCGGTAAATGTAAGTTATAATTTCACACCACGAACGGCGATTCATACGTGAATACGTGATGCGTGCATACAGACACCAGTAAGGCATAGTTGCCGGCACGTATCAAACCTCTGTCACGCTGTTGTCACATCGGTTACAATTATAACATAAGCATCAGCAAAATGAATCGGCTCGAGCCGAGATGCTGATTCGAGCCGCTGCAAACTTTTTTGTAGGTTCGAGTCCCCTTGGGGTATATTCTTTACATTCATTCTTTTTTCAATACTAAGTATTGGATATGGTGTGTTAAATAAAATAACTATTATATTTTTCTCAATCCGTGTATTTAAAATAGCTCCGAAGGAATGTCTTCTCTCTATGAAATGCTCTTCAGAACTGAACGAAAACACCCAAAGAACTGGGGTCCACTTATACCTACGAATGCGCATTGTTTCATTTTACAACCTAGGCCCTTTTGACTCTCCAAGTGCAGACCCATCTGGTTCTCTTACTATCTATGTTAGTAAGACATTTCTAAGAACGTTGAGACAATTTTGCTACAGCATCATATATTATATTTACTATCACTAGTAAATATCCAACACTAAGTATATGACAATGATCAATAGTTGTTTACAAATGTTTTAGAAATATTTGTTAAATACTTTAATTTAATATACGTAAATATGATGTTGAAGCGCTTTTTTCTACCGTTTTCTTCCCATGTATCTTGCCAATTATGGAACTGTTTGATATTTCTATCATTTGGACGTGTATACACGTCAATCTAAAGCTCAAAATGTGTAACTCAAAATTTCAATCATTTGGTGGTATGTTTCATTTATATTACCAATAAAGCTGCTATGTTAATATATATGAAATATATTAACTATACTATACAACAATAATATAATTGTAATATAATTAAAATATATGTAAGATTATCGATGGCGTTTGAATAGGTATTCAAATGATTATGTCGTCGTGTATGTGTTAAAAAGTTGTTTTGTTTAGCTCTCACGACCGTAGTCTGTACAATACAATGTCACCATGGTCCTTTTCGATCATCTTAAGGTGGCTACAGACGAGCGCTCTGCGCCTGCAACGCGGCAGATATCTAGCGATGGGCCCCGCGTATGGACGAACCGTGAATTTGAACGCGCACTCGCCATCAGTTCAGTGTTTGTCGCGGAATATGGGCGATGCTGCAGCTCTGATTATTGCTAGTAGCGCAGTGGTAATTGCAGCTTATAATGAGTTACCATTATAACCTTTTTTCGGCCTATAAATGAATTTTAACAGACAAGAGGCATCAATTTACAATCGACAATATAGAAGAAACTATTATTGTCCGCAGTCCCCGATTCGCTTTTCATAATTGTACCGTCGTAATGATTTTTAAATATGATGTAGAAAATATGATGTAGTAGGAAGTTTATCCCCACTCCTGGGGGGTATACCCCTATCAGGGCTCGGGTATATCGGTGAGCTAATACTAATTTCATCGTTGCATTAGTGTTGTTTCACATATACGCTGGAGTTTGTTTTTCCGAATGCCGCGCCACGATCCATTTCCAGTCGGTTTTTTGGCGCGGCAGCAAAGAGATTCCTGGTACAGATACAGCGTCGAACGTAGAAAAGGACAGCGAGTAAAGATAAGGAACCGAGCAGCTTCTCTTTTCTTTTCACTACCTTATTACCGTTAATTAAGCCACTAAATATAGTCCAAATTATATCGTGTTTGGTAGCATTTTAATCAGAAAAATGTCAGCTATGCTATGTAAAAGTTTCATAAGAAAAGGATAAGAAATAGCAAAGTTTCACCGTTGAATTAGTATTACCTCACCGATATACCCGAACCCGGATCGGGTTACACTGATCGGCAAGCGAGCTTCATGACGCCTCCAGGGGTATACCCCCCAGGAGTGGGGATAAACTTCCTACTATGTACATCATATTTTCTACATCATATTTAAAAATCATTAAAATTGGTGAGAACTTTTCTAAATAATTACGAAAAGCGAATCGGAGACACGAATGAATCGTGTTTTCTTCAGTTATTACTAGACTGCGGATGTTTATGCAATTATAATATGGACCGTTTATTTTGAAAGTGGTGTAAGTCCATTTTTTTTTGTTTTTTTTACTAGTTATAAATGAAAAGTTTACACTAAGTTTATCACAAATTATGTGATATCTCATTTTTTTTTAACAATGGACTTACACCACTTTCAAAATAAACGGTCCATATGTCGAAATATGCAAAATATATGCCAAATATATGCAAGATGTATGCAAGGTATATGCGAAATACATGTATAGGGAATGTATGTACGGATGTATAAAATAGTAAACGAATGAATCGTGTTTTCTTCAGTTATTACTAGACTGCGGACAGTAATAGTTTCTTCTATATTGTCGATTGTAAATTGATGCCTCTTGTCTGTTAAAATTCATTTATAGGCCGAAAAAAGGTTATAATGGTAACTCATTATAAGCTGCAATTACCACTGCGCTACTAGCAATAATCAGAGCTGCAGCATCGCCCATATTCAGCGACAAACACTGAACTGATGGCGAGTGCGCGTTCAAATTCACGGTTCGTCCATACGCGGGGCCCATCGCTAGATATCTGCCGCGTTGCAGGCGCAGAGCGCTCGTCTGTAGCCACCTTTATGCTTCGCTCTAAGCAACAGAAAGCTATGATAGACAAAGATAGAGCTATGTACGTCAGATGTACCTATGACGTGCCAGCAAGACGGGAATCAGCGTGACACCGCAACTATGACGCAGGTGTGAGGGCCGTCATTTGTTTGTAAGATGAACCGCGTGGCCCGCGGCCCGCCAGTTGGCTGTGCCTGACCTATGTCAAGCAGCAATAAGAGCCCTTCTCTCATAAGTTCCAAAAATTTTCTTACACATATTAATATTGTTTTATCAATCTGTTTTTTTTAACTTGACCCTTGTATCTCCTCTTTCATTTGCACTATTCTCTTTTATGTTCGGCAAAAATCAAAATCTCAACTTGAGTCGAATCTATCGAAGTTTTCCTAAAAAGCAAAACTGTAATAGATATGACAATATCAACTATGTCTCCGTATTTTTCGTTTGTCATCCTATACAATGACCAAAACAATGGGAAAAAGCGAATGAAATGAATTAAAAATTATCAATATACATATGCATATTCGGTACTCGCATAAAATTTGTACGAATAAATATTTTCCTTTATTTCTGATTATTTGTAAAAAAGAAATAATTGTGTGGTATAAAAGAAAGGCGAAATAGTATTAAAACATCACACGAGTTTTCCTGCACTTCATCAAGACTGTTCAATCTAAGACGTCTGAAAATGCGCTTCATACATTTTATTTTAATGTTAAAAATATTAAACAGTACCATAATTGGCAAGATACATGGCAAGGGAAACGGTAGCACGAAGAGCGCTCTAAGTTCATATTTACGTATATTAAATTAAAAAATTTAACAAATGTTTTTAAAATATTGGTAAGCAAATACTGATCATTGTCATATAGTTAGGAATTAAAAAAACATTAATGTAAAAAAAATGATAGCATAGGGGGATCGAACCTACAAAAAAGTTTCCAGCGGTTCAGCAGCTATATGTATGTATATCCGGCAGGAATCGAAATCTCGGCTCGAGCCGATTCATTTTGCTGATGGCCAGGGTTGTAACAAATGTGGCAACAGCGCGACAAAACACTCAAAGCATGTGATTTGACAACTATGGCCTCCCACTTGAAGCTTGACCTGGTCGACATCTGTTAGGGATCAGCGGCGGGCCCCGTTGAGAATCCACGTTTATGACGCCTGCAATTAACTGTCGAGGTCGTATACGAAGTTACGCGTAATTGCCCTTTAGCTTAAGAAATAAAACGATTTCCCCAAAAACAGTTTTGGTACTTGCGCGTCATAAACGTGTTAACCGTCTGCACATGGAAGACCGTTCCTTGTGCAGATTGCTAGTCACCTTTTTTTGTACGGAACCATTGTATTACGGTCGTTCGCAGGTAAGGCGTGAGGTGTCAACTGTTGCTCGCATGTCGCGACGCAACAGCTCCATTAAATCCATCAGAAAATCGATAAAATGGTATAAGAAGTATTTTTTTCATTTGTTAGATATTGCCGTTTGGAATTCTTATTGTTTATAAAAATACAAAACACACAAATATATTTCTATAGCTGCTTTTCATCTTGAATTAATAAGACAAATTTTGCGGAAATACCATAAAGTCGATTGTAGACAAAGCGGTCCTAGATCTGCGGATAAATATCCTTTTAGGCTTACTGGTAGACACTTCCCGGCGTTGTACACTAGCGCGAAAACAAAACGAAAAAGCGGATTGAGGAAGTGTATTATTTGTATTGAAAATGATGTGCAACGACAAACGCATTAGCAACGTAAGATATGTGACGTAGGACTTTGTGTTTGATTGCCCCGTACCGAGGCAGCGCTACTACGGGCCGATTCTTCGTAGCGAAAAGGTTAAAGTAAAGTGCTTATTAGAGAAACAAAATTTTTTTTTAACACATATGTCATTTAGCGATATGAAAAGAAGGTACCCAGAGGTATTTCAGCACGAATAGTAACCAATATTTTCTTAGGGCGGCAGGGTGGTGAGTGGGGTAACTCTAAAATCACGGAATTTTCCAACAAATTCTGTACGCAGTTTAGTAAACGCAATAAAACGATGCGAGTTTTATTTAAACTTTTTTCAGATATCTCTCAGCGTTCCTGAGATATTTCACAAGAAAGAAAATCCTCAATTTTTTTCAAGGGCTGATTTTACCCCTTAAAACCGAATTATGGCACGATCGAAAAATAGGGACGACATACTGTACTTGTATGCAAAGTTTCATAATCTTCTGGATCTTTGGGTTGCTTAACCTTCCTTGGCAGTTCTCTCCAAATCTCCATCATTATTTCCAGTCCCCTCCCCCCGGACTCTCTTTTCACGATCTTTTTGTCCTTCTCGCTTCCCTTCCTGTCTGTTTTCACTTGCCCAACTGATACTTCTGCACTTCCTCCCCCTCCTTCCTTCTCAAAGTACTCAGGAATTCTCTCTTCTGTCGCTCCGTTTTTTTTCTCTCTTGCCCAGCCCTATTACAGTAATTTCTAGCTTGACGCCATAAAATTTAGGTGAACTTTGGCTTTTTAGAAATTTCTGCCGAATCTCCAGAGCCCGGCTACTGTGCAGGCACCGGCATCGACGGCCACAGAAAGGGACAGCGAGTGAAAGAGAGGAATGAAACGTCGGGCGTCATTAAAAGATTAAATGCCTTCGCATCGGCGAGACAACACTAATGCAACGATGAAACTTTTTTATTGTTACTTATTACGTTATGAAAATATTATTAAAATATTGGTGAGATTTTGCGATTAAAACGAGGTCAAATGAAATTGGATCATATTTTCGTTGATAAATTGCAAAAACGGATTGCAATATAAAGCAAATATGATAAAAATTATATCGTGTTTAGTTTCATTTTAAGCATACAAACGTCAGCAATTTCGTAATAAAGCTTGCAGAACAAAATTAATAAGTATAAGAAAGTTTCATCGTTGCGAAGGCTTTCAATATCAAGGTCGAGGTTCCTCAATGAAGAAGAAACGACTTTGACGAGCGTCTAGAATGCATAGACAACAAAATTTATCCATGTGGTTCTCAAGTGTGTAAACATGTGGGAACACGTTGACCATCGTGTGACCCAAAGGGTAACGGCCGATGGCTGTGTTGTCGGCGGAGGAAGCTATCTGATCGCTTGTACCATACCACACGTTTCTTTATTGTATTCAATTGCGGCTAATGATTTCAGAATTGCATTCCATGGCATTCCATTATTGTGGGCTTGCATGGACTTCTAGAAATCCCATCGCACTTGCATTCAGTCTACGAATTGTCAAGTGTGCTTAAATGCATTTCGTAAAGTACGTTTGGCAAATAAACACGAAGAAACATAAAACCATGCTAATAAATGTGCAACCTAGCTTGAGGAAGCCTATTGGAATATATGTTTAGATTTCGACTATTCTAGCCCGTAAAGTTTTATTAATAACTGAGCGCGACCGTTCGCGAGCTTCCTTGTAAGGATCCTTGCCCATTACATACAGTGGGTCAAATAAGTCTCTGTACACCTTGCTCTAACTAATTTATTACGCTATAGTTAAAAATATAACACGTATAAACAAATGTATTTTCAAGTATCTTGGAAAGTAACATATAAAGTTTTGTTATAATAAAAATAAAGGATCTCTGATAATTAATAAAGTCAGAATTAGAATATAAATGACAACTGAACAAAAGTTATGCCAAGAAAGTCTTCGTACATGTCATGAAATTTAATTTAAACAACCACTATTTTGCATTGTAATTACAATTAATGATCCGTCGGTCCGCCTTTGGCCTTGAGTACTTCTCTCATACGTTTTTGCATGGAAGAAACTAATTTGGATGTCGTTGTAGGTTCAATTTTGCTCCACTCTTCTAGTAATGCTTGTTTTAATTGTTCCTTGTTCCGAACAGTACAATTTCGAACACGTCTGCCTAGTTCATCCCACAAGTGCTCGATTGGGTTGAAATCAGGCGATTGAGGGGGTGTATGAAGCTGATTGGGTGCATTATGTGACAACCATTCCTTAACTTTCTTTGCAGTATGCTTGGGGTCATTATCCTGCTGGAAGATAAATGACGGACCAAGATTTAATTTTTGTGCGCTAGCATGCAAATTTTGTTCCAAAATATTTAAATATACATATTGGTCCATATTGCATTCAATAAATTGCAAGTTCCCTACTCCAGACGCACTCATACACCCCCAGACAAGAACGTTGCCACCACCATGTTTCACAGTTGGGCAGAGATGTTTAGTTTCCATTTGAGTATTGGGTTTCCTCCATACTGTAACTCGCCCATCCGAACTAAATATGTTAAATTTGCTCTCGTCACTAAATAATATTGAATTCCAGAAGCTTATTGGTTTATCCACATGACCTCTTGCAAACTCCATTCGTTTCTTCTTATTCACTTTACTAATAAAGGGCTTTTTCCTTGCTACACGGCCGTTATATCCTGCATTTCTAATGGCAATACGGACTGTTTCAGGCACAACTTTAACACCATAATCAGTTTCGATCATGTTAGCCAATTTTGGAGCACTTACTTTTGGATCGACCCTGATCGTTCTTAAAATTGTACGTCTATGAAGAGCTTCCAATTTCTGTGGTCGACCACTACGCTTTCGATCTTCATAGGACTTTATCTCCTTGTATCTATTGATAATATATTGGATCGTAGAGTGCGATTTTTTTACTATATTAGCAATTTCTCGAAGGGACTTTCCTTCTTCTCTTAACTTGACTATGAGTTCACGTATAGGGATAGGAATTTCCATTTTCACTACTAATATTACGTATAATTATTCTTAGATCCACTCCCTTTGCCTATGAAAGCGATACTGATATAGTATTGCCCATTGCAAGAACATCTGATGCGTTATTCCATTGTTTTTATACATTGTTACGTGAGTTTATAAATGTGTACGGAAACTTATTTGACCTCTATTCTATTCTGTTCATGTTTGACGTACATTTACGAGTTAACTATTAATAAAAACATGAAAATTTTTTGTGCAATTTGTAAGTAAACATAGACGAATAGAAATAATATAAATGAAATAACATTGCTATGTACTGTCACAAAATAATACTGCTTCAGAATCTGTAAACAGCACTGTACGGAAACTTATTTGACCCACTGTATACATAATATGTACAGTAAGTCCAGAGCTAAATGAAAAAAGTGGTGGGGGATTCCCCATCCCACTAAACAAACTACAAAGCTCGACCGCTCGTCGAATCGAGCAGGACTGTGCCATGCCAATTTGAAATGGGTGCACATATACAGTATATGATATACTGCTGATCAATGTGTAAATTGCTTAAGACAGTGTCAGTGTCAGTAGCACGGCTCGCGGCTCGCTTTTGTCGGTGTCGCTAGGTTGTAAAGGAAAAAACAAGGATAGAACGATGGCCCAGGCAGCCGAGCCATTTAAATGCCACCGCGTCGGTGTGATTACACAAATGCAAAACGATGCTATAATAAAAACGACAGCTTTACTTTTTTATTTTCAGTTTTTTCGACTTCCAATTTTTTTAAAGATATTGTTGAAATTCTTCCGATTAAAATGAGACCAAACATGATATATTTACAAATACAAATACAAGTACAGATATACAAATACAGATGCTTGTTTTCTTTTTTTTATTAATTAGAATAGTATAATAGGTGACAAGCATCCTTACTTGCCACGAAGTAGAAAATGTGAGTCTAAATAGAACAAATAGTAACGGAAATAAAATTGTATATAGAAGTCTCTGTTATTCTGGCTTGTGGTTTTAAACGGAATGAGCAGAACATTGTCTCTATATTTGGAACATTAGAGTTTGTTAAAAAGGTGTAACTCCACAAGCGTTATATCGAAAGTGGTTCCTATACTACAAACCAAGGATAATGCCGCGCTAAGAATTGAAATTCCATCAAATACTTAAAATATTAAATAAAATGTATAGCTATACTATTAGTAACTGAACTACTAGTGTAATTAAAAATTAATTCATAAGCTTCTCATTTTATTGCTTAGAACCAAACATCGGCAGGGCGCTTACGGCCCTGCCGATCGGCGGCATCAATCGGCTGCTCTCCCTCCACTTTTTTCATTTAGCTCTGGACGTACTATAAGTACAGTGTGTTCGCAGAAAGATGGCGAGTGACAGCATATTGCGTTCTCACTCAGCTGCACCACACGCGCTGTCGTTATTGGCTATGGCCAGTGACAAAGAACGACGACGAGCATATCGAGACAAAGTGAGATAGAATGATGACTTTAGAGCATTGGCGTAGCCTCCCCATCAAATTGTACACTATGTATTAAGAAATTGAATTATTTCCTGAGGCTACGCCAATGCTTTGGAATCATTCTATTTCACTCTCTCCCGATATGCTCGTCCTTAGCCAATAACAGCAACACACGTGATAGCAGCAGAGTCAGAGCGTAAACTGTCACTCACCAACTCTCGGCGAACGCACAGTAGGTAAATATAATCCAAGTAAATATAATCTTGCGAAGAGGGATTATTTATCTCCTGAACCTTATCCTTAGGGGGTTTATCAAGAGGATGAAAATTGTAGGCCGTCATACTAGCATCAAGCCAGAAATTACTGTACTCTGTTTCTTGCTACACCATCGCTTTCTCTTTCCCTCTTCCTTTTCTCTGCCTCCAGTTATCTCTTGTTTTCCCCCTCTTCATCCAACTCTTCGTTCGTTCCTCTTCTCTTCCTGCCAAAACCTAGGCCGGCGGGATTAATATTACCCAAGGAATATGGTTCTGAGCTCCCTGATTTCGTATCAGGCAGCCGCAGGAAATGTTAGTTTGTTTCGTAACTCTAAATTAAAGTTTGATACAACTCGAGCGGTTAATTTGTATCTGTGGGCACGTTGCTACTAATATGAAGGATTACGGAGTAAAGATATATTCTGACGAATCGACTCAATTTAATGGTGAACAGTTTATACAGGGTCTCACTTAACTATGGGACTTCCTGGAAATGGGGGGTAGCTGGTGTTATTCTGAACAACTTTTTCCCTGACCAAAATATTGTTTGAAGCTTCGGTTTTGAGTTATTAACGAAAAACACTGGCCAATGAAAGCGCCCGTAAACCGCGAGCTCAGGCGCGTAACCTCTCAGCTGTGCTCGGTCGTGATGGGGGCATCGAGGGTACCGCGGGAAGCGTGCGGCAAATGTTACATCGTCTTAATTAAGAATAATGTGGAATTATTCGTTATTCATGAATAACAAATAAACTAATAAGTCGTTTAAGAACAGTATCCGATACGTTTATTCATTATCTGAAAGGAATAAAGTATTTTATTACTTATGAAGAAAATGTTTTTTTTAACAGCACGTTTTCAGGTGGATAAATTATGTTTGACGAAAAACGATTTGCATTACCAATGTTAGAAATAGCTAGTTAAGCTTACCCTTTCGTGCACGAATTAACCTGAATAACATTGTGCGAATTCTGACCTTTTTTTTTTTTATCGTGTCGGAAATCTTACATGAGACACCCCGGCCTCTGGGGAGAGACCGCGGTAGTGTCGGATTCTTACCGACTAAAACCCACACGGTGGCCATCCTAGGCGACTCAGGAGGACACGTGGAATCCTGACGGACACAACCCCGTGCCCTCCCTGCCGTCCCTCAAACTTTGCAGGAGGCTCCTCCCGAGGAGGGTCAGAAGGGCCTTCCTCCGATACTGATCAAAAAACTTTATACCCATTGCCGCATTGCGCGGCCACCACGCAATGCGGCCCCTCGTATGCCACGTGCAATGACTGCCTGATCCTCGGTCAGACAGCCTGTGGTCCTCTAGTCGGGGCAGAAGGTCCCGACATTCCCTCCCCCCAGGATCTCAATCATACAGGTGGGGGCATAGGACACCTCCGCCCCCTCCCGCCCGCTCTCTCACCCTCTCCGCCGCCTCCTTCTGCGTCATGACGTCCTCGCAAAACGAGGCCGGTGCGAATCCTGACCTAGGCAACGCTCAGCAGCTGATGTTACGGCCGGGTTAGTATCGTTTTTTGTTATTCATGAATAACGAGTAATTCCACATTATTGAGACGATGTAAGACAATGTAACATTTGCCACACGCTTCCCGCGGTACCCTCGATGCCCCCCCCCACCCTCCATCGCGACAGCTGAGAGGTTACGCGCCTGAGCCCGCGGTTTACGGACGCTCTCAGTGGCGAGTGTTTTTCGTTAATAACTCAGAAACGAAGCTTCAAACAATATTTTGGAAATGGAAAAACTTGTTCAGAATCACCCCAGTTACACCCCATTTCCAGGAAGTCCCATAATTACGAGACACTCTGTATATTGCGATCCAGTTGGGGTACAAATGTAATTGTCGCGATATTAATAATTATATTATGTGTAAATGGTTAGCTAAGCTTGCACGGTGTTGACGCACTGACGATGCGGGGTCAAGAGCGGCTACTAGAGTATGTCGAAAAAACTTAAACCGAATTCGTGGATTCTAACAGGTTAACTTGTGATCTGAATGGGGCCCTAAGCCCAATTTCACTGATTACAACCGACTCTGTACGAGCGTAACACGACGCGACTCTGCACGTAACTGTATGGCTCTGAACCGAGGATGATTGAAATCAAAGGGATTATGTAGTCCCCGAAATGCATGCAGGGGACTCATTAGAGGTTTCCATATAAGGTAATCGATCACAATGCAGCTAGTCGATATTAGGGCCCCTACTATACGATGGCGACAGAAATCTTTGGGCGTCTTCCCTTCTTACGCAAGCTCGAACGACACGTGTAAGAGCAGCGTGTGAGAAATATTATCGATACGTAACAACGTAGTAAGTAAAGTGCACAGTTATCCGAACGTTCTAATATCCGAATATCCTATTATCAGAACAGTGTATTACAGTAATGTCTCCATTAGTGTCCCTCGCTCGGGACCGAATGGGGACACTAATGGAGACATGGAATCGAAATTTTACTTTGAAATTTATAATCTCACTACTAATTACCTTATTCTTAACAACTAATATACACATTCCGGTTGCTATCGGAAACAATAATGTAGGAACTTTAGAAAAATGAAGGGGAGTCATCGGGAATCGAACCCGAGACTTTCTGGTGGTAGGCACTGATCAGTCCATCTACGCCACGGCCCCTTCTTAGGCAACGTGGTTCTTCTGTTCCTCTTATGTTCTTTTGATGGAGGCGCCCGATCCCACAATAATAAAGAGGAATAAAATTATTAATACCATGATAAGTAAAAATTGTTCAAACCATATCGTGTTTGGTGTCATTTTAATCGGGAGATTGTAACGAACATTTTGGTAAAATTTCATTCAAAACGGACCAAAAATGCAAAAGTTTTATTCTTAAATTTTGATCGCGTTAGTATTGTCTCACGTACACGGGTATTTAAACTTGCCTCTTTCCTGGAACGCTGCCTCGAGCCTCGGCTGCCACAACATCAAAGGCGACCCGAACTCACTCAGGGGCCCCCACCCCAAGTGGTGGGGATAGGAAAAGGACACTAATGGAGACATTACTGTATCTCCGTTCGCAATAATATAAACAAACTTCTTTCTTTACAACATCATTGGAAATAAAATCAGGTTTGAAATTGACAGTGGACGTGTTCACATAGTACCTACAGTGGCTCACGAAAGTATTCGAACGCTAGCTATTAAAACTGTAAACAATAAAAGTATACATGTTAGACTTAAGTTCTGAAACTAATATTGTAACTACTATAAGGCACAAGTATCGAGAATATATATACAAAATTTGAAATGAATGGGATAATATTTGTAGAAGTTATGAAACATTCATTGAAAAGATGCACTGAGCAGAGTCACAAAAGTATTCGAACGCGTAGACGCCAAACAATGAAACAATGTTTCTGTACGGAAACTGCAAACATTGGTAGATTCAGTTGATGTAGAAACATCGTATAGTGAGTTTCGTGCTTCGCTGTGAATAACATTAGATTTTTATAGTGATCATGAGTCCCAAAAAATCGGAAACTCAGATACGCGAGAGGGAATTAATATTAAAATTGCACAAAGATGGAAAATCATATAGGCAGATTGCTGAAAAATAGGGAGATGTTTACCTACAGTGCATTATATTATTAAAAAATCAAAAACCGAAAAAACAATTATGAACAAACCCCGTACAGGTCGGCCAAAGAAACTGACTAGTAGCGAAGAGAAAAGTATTACATATACGCGAAATACAAAAAGATCCAAATATATCGGCCCCAAAACTCGCTCAAATAGTTGCCACCAACTTTAAAAAGGATGTTCATTCTGAATTATGTCGCAGGATTTTACGGAATAATGATTTCCATGGTAGAATTCCAAGGAAGAAGCCATTTATTAAGAAGACAAATCAAGCTAAGCGTTTAAAATTTGCAAAAGAATACGTAAATAAAGATCATGCTTTCTAGGAAAAAGTTATCTTTTCTGTCGAAAGTAAATTATAATATATTTGGTTCGGGTGGACGTCGTTATATCTGGAGAAAATCTAATTCGAAAATGAATACTAATTTACGTCCTACTGTAAAGCACGGCGGTGGTGTGGGGGTGTATGGCTGCAAACGGCGCTGGAAATCTCGTCTTTATAGATGGTATTTTAGATAAGCATAAATTTTTAAATATTTTAAAAAATAATTTAAAAGACTGTGCTACAAAATTGGGGTTATTGGGAAATTTTTATTCCCAGCAAGACAATGACCCCAAGTATACGGCCAGAATTATACAAGAATGGTTATTGTATAATACACCACATAGGTTACATACACCCCCATAAAGTCCAGACATTAACCCCATCGAACATTTGTGGGCGGAAATCGTCCAAGAGATTAAAAAATTACAACATAACTTCGAAAGACGTACTAAAACAAAAAATTTTGGAAGTATGGAATTCTATCGAACCTGAAATAACTAAAAAGCTAGTGCACAGCATGCAACATCGTCTCAAAAGCGTAATTGCAGCCAAAGAAGGCCCAACTAAATATTAATATAAAATAAGGTGTATATAATTAATGCCGTTCGAATACTTTTGTGACTCTGCTCAGTGTATCTTTTCAATGAATGTTCCATAACTTCTACAAATATTATCCGATTTACTTCAAATTTTGTATATATATTCTCGATACTTGTGCCTTATAGTAGTTACAATATTAGTTTCAGAACTTAAGTCTAACATGTATACTTCTATTGTTTACAGTTTTAATAGCGAGCGTTCGAATACTTTCGTGAGCCACTGTATATAGAATGGCATTGATACACGTGAACGTGTAATGCTGTAAACGTGCAATTAAAACAAAATGAGACATACTTAAGAAATTAGAAAGTTGGATAGAGTGCTTCAGAATTAGCAAGCGAATATAATATTGGGGAAATCTACAATCGCTGGCATTAAAAAACAGAAGGGTGAAATTGAAAATTAGTTAGAAGGTGCGCATTCGTCAGGTGCATTTCTAGTAGAAGAAGTTTAACCGTTTGAGTCCCAAGCAGCGCGATCGCGCTGTTCAGATTTTATGTCGAGAAAACCCAGCACATTTCGAGCATTGTGGACAACTGACGGTGCGTTACCGATTGTCGAAGTCGTGCCCTCAGATTTACTGACGCAAGTACATCAAACAGCTCCTTTTAATGTAAATAGTACATTTTACAATAGGTAGAATAATACTATAATAATGCATAATAATAATGCTATCGCGCCGCTTGGTGTTTCTCGACATAAAATAAAACAAGCGCTATCGCGCTGCTTGGGTCTTTTCGTACTCATTTAGACAAAGCGCGGTCGCGCTGTTTGGGATTCTTCGACAGTGTTTTTCAATACCCCCTGGGACTCAAACGGTTAATAATGCCAAAAAATAAAAATGTTGACAATGCGGTGTACCAATCGTTTGTACAAGTTAGAGATAACAAAAATGCCAATATCCGGACCTATTCTTTGCAAAAAACTGCAGAATAAAATAAGAAATTGAATGGAGATCCAAATTTTAAAGTAGGTACCGATTGGTTAATATAAAAATGTAAATCCCGTCATTGTGTTCGGCAATTAGATATCTCTGGTGAAACGCTACTTATTTTTGTATGTCAAAAAGTTTATGCAATTTAACAGCTACAAAGGTATTTATAATGGAAACTGTGTTTTATATTATTATCTCAATTTTGTTGTAAATCAGCTTGCTATTGTCTTTAAAATATACACAGATTAATCCGTCTAAAGAAAGTGTATTCTATAATCCGAACGGTCTTGTCCCCCTATTAGTTCGGATTACGAAGGTTCTACTGTATAACAATTTCCTTTTTGTATGCAATTTCAGAAACTTTGGCAGTGTAATTACACAACTGTAATGCACGGCCTTTATTTGTTTTAGATTGATGCAGTCAGTAATTACGTACGTTCGTCGAAACGACTTAGCGGAACCTATAAAAAGAGTGGCCTTAGAAAGAAGTAAAAATCAGTCGTCTACGCAACCTCTATTTTCTATATACCGGGATATTTTGTTTCTGGCATTTACAGTTTTGGGAAGAGGAAATATTGACCAAGGTACTTTTTTTCTATTAATTAAAGCGTCTTTCCAAATCAGCGATTGCCGTTGGCCAAAAAAACGAGTTATCTTATGCCCATATACATTTCAAAATAAGGTACACCATTTGACCGATTCAAGTTTTTAATATGACGCGAACAGAGGTTAAGTTTACATTGAGTACATTTACACTAGATAAAGATACATATAGTATTTGGAGAGGATAGACTTAAAGCTCATCTAGACTGACAGATAATTGTCCAGCAACATGTGTCTACCGATAGTTAACACGTAGTGTGCGCGGTTGAAGTGGGGGTCTGCATACAGTTCATGAACGAGGATTGTCATGCATTTCGTTTTCCACTGAAATGGAACCAAGAGACAGTGCATGCGTATTTCTTCCGGCCTCAAAGAATAAGCGTCTGCATACAATGTTTATTAGTGTAGACGTAGCTTTGGCGATCACAAATCATTATTTTGGTTTGCAAAGTTTCTATTGGAAAGGAGGAGACCGAAAATGATCTGGAGGGAGAGAGACTGCTATTCGTTAATAATAGTCTTCCTTGATAACGGATTATGCACTGAATTATTATAACAATTATTAACATCACATACAGAGAGATTGAGGGATATTTGTAACAGCAAACCAATATGTGATAAGCGCATCTTTTTTCCTTGCCTTTTAAAAGAATATGAATTCACTATGATTTTTACATTATCTATTCTCGTGACATTTCGACAAGCATTCAGTTAGTTTTTGTTTTTATCACATCCTATTCTATGTGACTGAATTTATTCTAATACCATTTGCTTAATAGGTGTTTATTGCGATTAGTTGATTTGCTGCCGTAGATGCCTACTGCTAACCAGCAGTATTAACTTTTTCCGCGAATGGATTCTTCTCGAAACTTCATGAACAAGAATTATGATTGTCAATGATTCTACTTTTCCCATACGCTCGATTTATATTTCTTTACCGTTTCAACAGCTCTTCGAGTTAGGTGAAGTACGTGGAACAAAATACAGTGAGCTGTAAGCTCTGTAACGATCATTTTTATCATATTTTGAATACGTCTAAGACTACCTACTTACAAGATTAAATTAGAGAAAACGTATGAACTGTTTGTGGGGCATGATACTTATGAACACTGCAGGAAAATTCTTTCCACTCATGAATTTCAATTTTTATAATATTCATTTCAACATCGCAGGTTTTACCATTATTCCAATATTTATTTAGGTTTAATTATGATGTGATTACAATACGTACCTTATACGTAAATGTGTACTTGGACATATTTATTCTACTATAATAAAGAACAATGGTAGAAATTGTCCAATTTTGTATGAGACATGGTTCTGCGTGCCTTAAGGAACTCGAAAAGCATGATTATTTACCCTGGTGGGGATAGGAAAGTTTTAAAAAATAAGTTTAAACTTCGGGATATTTTTGTTAATAGAACTCACCTTACTGATTGTCATTGTCTTCTTCGAATCATAATCTACCATTTTTGATAATTAATAGGACAAGATACTAAAACTATTGGAAAATCAAAATCAATCTTCTCGGCAAGTAAAACGCATGAGATGAAATCTATCTTACGATAATAAACTCTAGACTCTAAGGCATTACGGTGCTTGGGTGGTTGATCATTACTTTCGCGTGATAACAATTTTATCATTTTTGGATACGATTAACAACAATTTTATGAATCTACATAATTCCTGAATAATTATATTACTGATGTATCATCATCATTCAAAGAAGACAATGACGATCAGTAAGGTGAGTTTTATTAACAACAATATCCCGAAGTTTAAACGTATCCTTTAAAACTTTCCTATCCCCACCAGGGTAAATAAGCATGCATTTTGAATGTTTAAGACATTCGTTTCATAAAAATTGTCATGTCCAGCTAGCTCCAAAACCGGCCAATTTCTATCATTGTTCTTCAAGTAATCTATCTTTTCTTCCTATTTCAATCTTGCCTCTTGAAATGAACGTTATGAATCAAGTGGCATGTGTATTAAGTCATATCACTCTTAGAATTGCTTGGTACAGAACTAATAAATATAACCATATTGATTATTCGCATATTGCAGGTGTTTTCGACAGAGAGTACACTTTATCTTTAGAAAGACTAACCGAGAAAGAAGGAAAGCTGTTGTGTAAAATTGATGCTCCGCCCTCGATGATGTCATTGTTCTGCAGACATTACTTTAAGCAATTAAGTGTGTAAAGTTCAAACTGGAGATATTAAAAACCATTATGTAATATATTGTGCGAATGAATAGTCCGCTGTAAGAAGTATTACAAACTTATCTGACCGAGCCCAATTTTGGATGGTAAATGAAACATCTAAAATGTCAAAATTAATAGTAAATTATATAATTTAGATAAGTATTTATGGTTATTACTTTTGAATGGAAATTAATAATTAATATTGTTTTAAACATTTAGTCTTCTTTTATGAAAAAAAATATTGAACAAATAAACATTTTCTGAAGCTACATATGCCATATTTTCGATTGTAGAGCAATGTATTCTTCTTTCGATATCTAAAATATGCGATCATTATAAATAACATTATTGTGCCCAAGGTATCGCCTTGCCAAGAATTACATCAACGGCATGGGATGCTTGATGTCACTGCAACATGCGATTACTGAAATGGCATAATACGCACGGAAAACACAGAACAATATAAACTCCAAGAACAGTATCAATTTTGTGTACTTTAATTTGTCATTGTTCCGGGATCCGAACGCAGTAGATTATATTGGGTAGTCGTAAAAGCCATGACGCATTTTGGCAAACAGATGGCGCTATTTCATTTTTGAGGTACTAGAGCCAACCGCATCTATCTTATTGCTATGTCATTTGACAGTTGACAGTTATAGCTTCATTCTAAAAAAACAATAGCGCTTTGATTGAGTTTTTAAGATTTTACAACAAGGGTAAAATGGAAGACCAAACTGTGCATTTTCGCCGTATTTTACTGTTTTACTTCCGTAAAGGGAAGAACACGCGCTAAGCGTGTGCAAAGTTGCGTAAAGTTTACCGTGGTAATGCTCTACAAGAACGTCATCATTATCATCATATATGTCTCCCTTTAATCGGAACACACCGATACGCTGTCTGGAAGCATCAGCTTAAAACAGCGCACCTGCATGTATGCAGATTTTAGCCGGGCAAGGTGTCAGTAGCAAACCATCCATAATCAGCACAATTTGTGGGTGTGTTACCTTCACAGGCAACGACTACCACCACGAAGCCTACCCAAAGATCGATGCGGATAGATTCCTCGGGGCGTACCCCCCCCCCCCGGACCAGTGTCAGAGCCATACTGGTCGTACTTTTCGCTGGTGACGAGCTCACGGCTCTGGGTGAGCCAGCTAGGACCGCGGAGTAGCCACTCTCATATGGCCTGCCCTACGGAAGTGCCAAGCCATACAGTCCCGAGGGTCCCCCCTCCCTGCGGGGGTTTCTCGGATACGGGAAGTAGCTTCGCTCTTAAGGCTTGCAATAGAGGGTATAGGGGTAAAACGCGGACAACCCCTGGGCCCCCCTGCGGTTAGCTCGGATCCGAGAGGATGCTCGCCCATGGGACTCACCAAAAAGACCGCTGGCCCTAAGACCAGCACCCCTGCGTTCCCTCTGCGGGGTATAAGTACGTCAGTGCCAACGATGGTTCACAAAATTTCATGGACATGTAAGGTTCAATTCCGATGAGGCCGTAAATCACCACCTTGTTCCTTTTTTCGCTGATAAAGACAGGTTCTTCTCAGGGCCGTCCTAACACGTTTGCCGCCCGTGGGCTACTAATAATAATGCGTCCCTATTTATAAGGAAATACACGGTAGGGAAAGGTGAGCGGGATGACCATTAAAGTTTTACAAAGGTTTCAGAATTGGAAAAAGTCAACATATTACCAATAAACAAATAAAAATATAATATTCATACAAAATTCAAATAACCTATATGAACAAGAACAACCTATATATACAAAAATCAAAACTATCTTTTGTGGCAAGTTTTTGAATAATATCTTCGCGAATTTTATTCGAGGCACCTTTCAAATTTGCATACCCGGAGACCAGGGTTATCACTGAATCAGCTCTTGCTGACCAACGAGTGTCGCTCACCTGTTTGGAAACTTTGTTGTTTGGTGGTAGTGTATTTTGTAAAATTTTCGATCCTGGTCTCCAGCCGTCAAACTGATTTGTGTGGAAGCAAAATTTCCGCCCCAAAAGGCTGTCGCCCCAGGGTTATAGCCTATTAGGTCTATGGTTGGGGTGGCTCTGGTCTTTTTACGACTGAGCAATTATGAACTCACTAAAAGATTTCAAAATCATATCGAACAAAACGGGCAATATATCATTGATTGACCTTTGTTCTTTATATGAATAAATGACTTTGAAACACATAGGAAACAGAAACGCACTCTAGTTCATCTCCAATCTGATCATAAACCGTGTGGACCGCATCTTCACTACAATGAATGCATTGTAAAGAAATACTGTTTCAAAGTTATTAACATTTGAAATAAACTGTCAGCATATCTTTTGAACTTATTATTTAACATACGAGAACATATGCATTTTTTGTGTTTCAATTGCATGTACGACAATTATCACCCACAAACATGCACAGTGTCGCTAAAACGAAACCATAAAAAAAACAAAATTGTCAATTAACCGGGAATCGAACCCAGGGGACCTCTACATTACAAGCCACACACCATCTCACTTGGCTACCAATCTTCTTAAAGATCTATTTTCTATTTATAGAAGATATGGACATCACATAGAAGGTATGTAACTTTAATTGTTAACACATTGTTTGCGGGATATCTCGCGCGCGGTGTTCAGCCTGGCGCGGGCGATATTTTAGCCGCCGCGTAAGAAATTAGACACTTTTAGAAATCGCTATAACTTTTAGATTAGCCAATATGTTTTATTGAAATTTTGAATACAAGCTCACATTATACAGTAGGGGAGACCGGGGCTAAAAGTTCCGATTTTGAGAAATCCTAAAAAATGACCCTAAAATAATGTACATATTCTCAACACTATAGACTAATTTGTTGTTAAAGGCTATAGCCGGATAAGGGGGTCAAATGTGCCCCCAAACCAAATTCAACTTGTGAGGTGTCATTCGATAGCTTATCAAGAAAAACCAATTCGTACCAAGTTTCAACCCTGTAGCTCGACTGGGAGGGTAGTTACAGGGGAAAAACAAAAATATGGTTTTTGCCCAATATCTCCCATTTTAGCTCATAAAAAATTATGCAAAAAATCTGAGACATAGCAATTATGGAGGTACACATTGTACAAGTTTTGCAGATTTTTAAATTGGAAACCCGAGCTGCAAAAAATAAAAAACGTAAAAAAATGCTGAAAAAAGCCAATTTTGTATTGAAGGAATCCCTGAAACACTTTTATATTTTTTTTGTAGGTACATATTAGTGATACTACTATTCCCAATTTTTTTCAGATTTTTGAATTGGGTGCGCCGCAGTCAAAAAAATTAAAAACCGATTTTTTCGACGTTTTTTGCGCGCCACAATAACTTATGCGTCGAATTTTCGTCTATTCTTTGCGAAATAAGTTTTTTATGCAATGTTTAATGTTTTTACATTTCGCAGACCAGCATAGTAAATGAGAAATGTAAATAAAACCAGTCGATTGAAGTCACGTTAGTCGCCTTATATCCTAAAGTATTCACAACATTTTCAACGGCGTCGATGGTCCCGCGGCAAGGTGTCGGACTCTTAAACCGCTGCAAACTTCTTTGTAGGTTCGAGTCCCCCTCCGGTTGATTTTTTTTTTTCCGCGACCTAACTTTTTTTTTGTTCCCAACTATATGACAATGATTAATATTTGTTTACAAATGTTTTAAGAACATTTTCTTAATATTTAATGTACGGTAATATGATTTCGGAGCGCCTATGGTGCTATCGTTTCTTTCGTCACGCATCTTGCCAATTACGGTTTAACATTTACTATGTTAATGTTATTGTTTCAAAGGTATGTACTTATCTTTAACAATTATGAATGAGTAGTAGCGAATATAGCACGGGAAGTCCTCAGTATCTGTTAGAGCTTCTTCAGTTTGGTTTCCCTATACCCTATGAATTATAGAATTATTGACATTTTTTAATATGGAGCATACATGTAACCGTTGTTTTAGAAATACTTATCTTTTCGATTGAAGTGGAAAGGCACAGATAGAATCAAAACAAGATTCTTAATCTTCATCGCTGTCTTCATTAATAACTGGCGTCAGTTGTTGGCTGTTAAATAAAGTACTCAATATTTCCGCGGGTCTAACAATTTTGGACAGGAACCGACATGCGACAAGTAATAAATTATTGCAGCTATGTGCGAACAGCATCCGACGGTACGGTTACCATTTGCACCTTCGCAACAATAACGTTCTATACCCGAGTAACCTATTGTATTAGGTTTGAATTCTATATAGCATCTATACGTTTTAGTGTTAATGTGACGCGATCTGACTTCGAATTTAAGGATATTCTGATTTTCCTTATGGCAACGGAGATGAACGTTATTATTATCATCCATTATCTCAGCTAAATAAGATATGGCTTGTGATAATTGATATGACCCGGTAAACAATATTTTTAAATCTCTTTCGGTCATTTCCGGAAAATCAAGAAGCTCGGTAGATGAAACGGACTTGAATGAAACTTTTCTCCTATTCCAACGATTACTATCAACCAGCACTGACAACGAATTTTCAGTGCTCCTATAAGTGGACATTCTTTAGACTATTTCGTCACAAAGTCCAACATCAGAATTTAAGCGTTTACCGAAGCTATTGTGTAAAAAAGACGCTATTCGACAATATAAACCTACTTTTGGGAGGACCTTATTGTCCATTTGACGATGAAGAAGCTGGTATTTTTCCCCTAAAATGCCATGAACTGCCTCAACTATCCAGCGAACTTTCGTTACATGGCGGGACTCGTTTGACTCTACGGTTGTCAGCTGTTTACGTTTGCCTTTTAATGCAGGCATCAGCACTTTGAAACCGCGTTCTTCTAAAAAAGATTTTACGTCGCGGAAGCCTCGGTCGACGACACAAATATCCCCAGGCTTTAAAAGAGTTTGCAAACCATGCGGATCTTGCATGACAATTTTCATGATTTCCGCATCATTTTGATTTGCATGGAAAGGGCCTAGCATTTCGACAATATAGCCATTTGTTGTGCAAACCGTGAAAGGTTTACACAACGGAACCTTCTTCTGGCTTGAATATGATTTACGTTGATACTCGTTGTTCGAGCTTTTCTGATGTCGGATATATGTTCCATCAAAAATCAGTGCTACCTGGTCTGTTAAATTATATAATTTTTTCGCAACGGGGGATGTTTCGTTGTCTATTAGGGTACTCCGAGAAAGTGCCGCGAGTCCAAAGTGGTGGGGCAGAATATCAGTTTTGAATGAATTTATAACGGACGTACAAAAATCAGATATTTGCTGCTCCCGTTCTAATCCGAGAATTGCAGCGATAATATTATTTGAATTACCGGTACGCAATTTAAATAAGAAAACTACAAGAGCTTGAGTGACATCACGTTGCTGAGAATTTCTCATGGAAGTCATCATTTCCCGAAGTTGAATTATATTTTCCCACGTTAAACCCGTAAATGCTTTCAGGCGCTCCTCTGAAAGTGTAAAATCGCCTACTTTATCTTTAATATTTGAGTCGCTATGTATAGATAAGTATTCAAAATAGTTTCGCAATTCCTTCGCGTCGATTATGGTACTATTAGACTGTATCCTCAAATTCTGGACATCTTGATGAAACAAACGTTTTTTTAACAAGTGACTTGAGCAGCACCGATTTCCTTTAGGAACATATAACCTTCTCATAAGAAATACCTGTTTCCTAGTTTCAGCTGGTACATTAATGATGCTTCTAGTGGATCCACAAACGAAGCAATACTTATGAGTTGATATAACTCTGGTAAATGGCATTTCTATGCATTCTGTGGATGTTTCCTGAACGTTACTGAAGTCCCTAAGAAACGATGGATCTGCTGTTGAGGAATGTGGTGGAATACTAGACTCGGAAGAAGATACTTCCGTTGAAGATGGGCTAGTTTCTTCGAGTGAAGGTATTTGAGTTGAAGATGTTCCTGGTAAAGATATACCAGTTGAAACATCTTCGAAAGAAGAAAGGGGTTCGAACAAAGGGGATGTTATAAGCGAAGTAGAAGGTTCGGCTGAAGAAGAAGGTTCGGCTGAAGAAGAAGGTTCGGCTGAAGAAGAAGGTTCGGCTGAAGAAGAAGGTTCGGCTGAAGAAGAAGGTTCGGCTATGGAAGACGCACTAACTGAGTTACTAGAATTCGAGGAGGTCACAAATTGTCTATGCACGTAACAATAACATTTGTTGCATATTCTGTCACCAATAGTTACCACTCTGTTTAACACTGTAGAACACTTCACCGCATAACCTTGCGTCTTGATTTTCAGTATTCGACCATGCACTTTGCGAATGAAGATGTTACACCTAATACACCTCGCATGCAAGGTTTTCCGGTCACCAAATTGGATTCTTTCACTTGACATGTTGTCAATGACAAATCAAAGATTGAGCACAGCGAGAAATATCGATAAAGCACTATTGAGCAAGTACTTGACTGTTATCCTTGGTATCTGAACCAAGAATGACTCCTTTTTCCTTACATTTATTTCGAGGAAGATGTTTCTAATATAGTGGGGAGGGGTTGGGCCCCCCAACAAGAATTTGGAAAATGAATATTGGTGGGTGGAATAATTCTTTTTTCTTATTGGCTGATGTTAGAGGTGGAGACATTACCTGTGCGACCGCCTTCTGCAGTGCCCAAAAAACCCCAAAAATGTCTTGAACTCGAGCACGAGTAATAAAGTAATAAACTTTTATGACTCTGGAACAATAATACTTGTAGGATGTTTTAGAATAATAGATAAGTCAATTCTTTACACTATCCTCAATAACAGTTGGTGTATCATAAACGAACTTGGCTCTGAACGCGGAGCTGCAGTAGATGTTAATAGCATGGTCTAAGATACTCATTTTATTGAGCGCATAAAGAAAACACTAAGACTGAAGACAATAAAATTATTAGTGTAGAAAGTCTGCTATAAAGATCCATGTTATGAATTTGTCACGTTAATAAAAATGCCTATTCGGTATTAGACATTTGTTCCGTTGGCTATTAAAGTAATTAAGTACGGAACACAGTGGTAATCCCGAACCGGCCAGAGAATCTGTGACTGGGATCAAATAGACATAAGCAGGTTCTTCCCAGGGATAACCATATAACATTAACATAGTAAATGTTAAACCGTAATTGGCAAGATGCGTGACGAAAGAAACGATAGCACCATAGGCGCTCCGAAATCATATTACCGTACATTAAATATTAAGAAAATGTTCTTAAAACATTTGTAAACAAATATTAATCATTGTCATATAGTTGGGAACAAAAAAAAAGTTAGTTCGCGGAAAAAAAAAAATCAACCGGAGGGGGACTCGAACCTACAAAGAAGTTTGCAGCGGTTTACGAGTCCGACACCTTGCCGCGGGACCATCGACGCCGTTGAAAATGTTGTGAATACTTTAGGATATAAGGCGACTAACGTGACTTCAATCGACTGGTTTTATTTACATTTCTCATTTCCTATGCTGGTCTGCGAAATGTAAAAACATTAAACATTGCATAAAAAACTTATTTCGCAAAGAATAGACGAAAATTCGACGCATAAGTTATTGTGGCGCGCAAAAAACGTCGAAAAAATCGGTTTTTAATTTTTTTGACTGCGGCGCACCCAATTCAAAAATCTGAAAAAAATTGGGAATAGTAGTATCACTAACATGTACCTACAAAAAAAAATATAAAAGTGTTTCAGGGATTCCTTCAATACAAAATTGGCTTTTTTCAGAATTTTTTTACGTTTTATATTTTTTGCAACTCGGGTTTCCAATTTAAAAATCTGCAAAACTTGTACAATGTGTACCTCCATAATTGCTATGTCTCAGATTTTTTTCATAATTTTTTATGAGCTAAAATGGGAGATATTGGGCAAAAACCATATTTTTGTTTTTCCCCTGTAACTACCCTCCCAGTCGAGCTACAGGGTTGAAACTTGGTACGAATTGGTTTTTCTTGATAAGCTATCGAATGACACCTCACAAGTTGAATTTGGTTTGGGGGCACATTTGACCCCCTTATCCGGCTATAGCCTTTATTATATTTTAAGGTTTCAAGCTTATATTTAATTTATTGTAATAGGTTTTTCATAGAAAGTTATTTATTTGTGGCTGTTCGAGACGGAACTTCTTACCGCTTCGCGGGACTAGTTGTTCCCGCCTTGGGGTAAGTTGTGACTAAGAAATAGCAGTTGCCTTTGAATGAAGTAAAACACAATTTTATTAATAATGTTTATTTATTAAGGTTCGGATCTTTCAAAGAAAATCAACAAACTATAACAATCATATAAATTATCTTTGGTGTAAAAACAATAATTTCCGCATCGGCCAAATATAATTTTATTTCTGGAGAATCTTTCGCTTGACTCTGCCTTTACCTTTCCATTTCTGTTCCTTTTTCCCTTTGCCTTTAGTCCTTGCCTGCTCTTCAGCTAAGGCATCTTTTTCTGGCGTGTTTAACAATTCCTGCAATCTCATAAACAGACATGGTTTTTCCAGGATTATTGTGCATCCAATTATCTTGTGCAGTAGCACAATAACTTTTGAACGGCCCATAGACACTAACATCTAGAGGTTGTAAGCGATGCGTACAATGAGGAGGAAAGGAAAGCATTATAACCCCATTAGCTTTAGCCTTTTCAACTACCTTTATATCTATATGCGATCAGTGGTTATCCAGTAGGAATAAAACTGGCTCAGATGGGGTTGGTTTCACATGTCTTATAAAATGGTTAATATACAGGGTGTCTCTTAACTTCTGTCCTTCCCGGAAATGGGGGGTAGCTGGGGTGATTCTGAACAACTTTTTCCTTGACCAATATGTGGTTTGCAGCTTCATTTTTAAGTTATTAACGAAAAACACTGGCCAATGAGAGCGCCCGCCAGCCGGCCGATGGCGCGCGCTCAGGCACGAACCTATCAGCTGTCACGTGGGGGGGGGGGCATCGAGGGTACCGACGGAAGCGTGCGGCAAATGTTACATCGTCTTAATTAAGAATAATGTGGAATAATTCGTTTATACTTATGAAACTAATAAGTCGTTTAATAACCGTGTTCGATACGTTTATTCATTATCCGAAAGAAATAAACTGTTTTATTACTTATGAAAAAAATATTTTATTTAACAGCACGTTTTTAGGTGGATAAATTATGTTTCAAGAAAAACGATTTGCAGAACTAATGTTAGAAAAAGCTGGTTAAATTTACCCATTCGTCTACGAATTAATCTGGTAAACATTGTGCGAATCCTGACCTAGGCAACGCTCAACAGCTGATGACACCGGCCGGGTCGGTGAACTCACTACACTCACGGTGAATTCACTTCAAGTTCACTTCACTTCACGGTCACTATCACTTGCCACTGTAAAATGTGGGAATATTTGAAACCGATTTATTTTTCTTACGTTTAAACATTTCGTAATAGTCTACGTTTTTACGATTCATGTTGTCAGTTCGGCTAGCAGAACGACTCTGCCAGCTGAAACGTCGCACTCGCTTCCACACGAACACGCACATGTTCTTTAATTGTGGATAACATTGTAGTGCCGACGCTCACACTGCGACGCACACTACGCAGGGGCCGATGTTGCCCTGTGTGATCGGTATCTGCCGCCGATTTCCACTAAATTTGGAGACAGTGTGTGTGCGTGTGCGTGTGGAAGCGAGTGCGAACGTTTCAGCTGGCAGAGTCGTTCTGCTAACCGAACGAGAAACGTGAATCGTACAAACGCAGAATATTACTAAATGTTTAAACGTAGGAAGAATAAATTGTTTTTAACTATACCCAAATTTCACAGTAGCAAGTGCAAGTGACCGTGAAGTGAAGTTATCGTGAAGTGAAGTGATCGTGCAAGGATACTAACCCAGCCGTAACATCAGCTGTTGAACGTTGCCTGGGTCAGGATTCGCACACGTTAAGCAAGTTAATTCGTGGACGAATGGGTAAGTTTAACTAGCTTTTTCTAACATTAGTTGTGCAAATCGTTTTTCTGAAAACATAATTTATCCACCTGAAAACGTGCTGTTACAAAAATATTTTTTTCATAAGTAATAGAACACGGTTATTAAACGACTTATTAGTTTCATAAGTATAAACGAATTATTCCACATTATTCTTAATTAAGACGATGTAACATTTGCCGCACGCTTCCGTCGGTTCCCTCGATGCCCCCCCATCGTGACAGCTGATAGGTTCGTGCCTGAGCGCGCGCCATCGGCCGGCCGGCGGGCGCTCTCATTGGCCAGTGTTTTTCGTTAATAACTTGAAAATGAAGCTGCAAACCACATATTGGTCAAGGTAAAAGTTGTTCAGAATCACCCCAACTACCCCCCATTTCCGGGAAGGACAGAAGTTAAGAGACACCCTGTATATTAAAAACTCCGTTGCTGTCATCCACCAAAGCTGTTACCAGCTCCAATTGATTCTGGAGGACCGTCCCGGATAAATAAGTCCTTGTATTTTAGTCGCGGGAAAATAAACATCGGTGGTATACTGCTTGCCGATGCACTAACTGCCATTTCAACTGTAACGAGTGTGCCGCGTTCAGCTCATAGCATTGAACCCACTTACTTAACCCTTTGCGGTCCTATGTCGAGTGTGACTCGACATCGCGTTTCGTTCTGGCGCGTCCTATGTCGAGTGTGGCTCCACATCGCGATTCGACAATGTCTCCCGACTGTGGCCTGACAATGTGGCCCGACAATGTCTCAATCTTAATCCAAATGAGATAAGATGAGAGCTACAGTGTAGCATATCCGAAATAAACCATGCCTAATGAAATTTTTAGCTTAGTTTTAGTATTTTCAAACCTTCGCGGACCTGCTAGTACGAAATTGCGAATACAGCGCGGTCGAGCTGGAACGAAACGGTGAAGAGTGCTCGGTCCGCAAAGGGTTAATGCCTTTCCCAGCAACTACTTTTTTTGGCTTTTGGACAGTAAATAGGCCGGTTTCGTCCACATTACAAATTTTTGAAGGTGGCAAATTGTGCTTCATCAATATATTGGCAAGCTTAGAAAAAAAGTTATCTACGTTATATTTATTAAATGATGTAGCTCGATTGCAACTGGTTGCTTCGGGAGTCCTTATCGAGAGTCCTGGATTTCTCTTTAAAAAAGCACTTAGCCAATCAGGACCAGCCGTAGCATCTTTGTGCCAAGAAGATGGAATGTTCTTCAGGTTAAATTTGACTGCACATTCATATGACAATTTTCTTACTTCTTGCGGTAGAAGACCAAAATAGATGGAGGAGCATTTCAAAAGATAGTCTGCCATAATACTTTCTTCTTGCTCATTAAAAACCAACCTTATTTTCTTGTAGCCCACTGTAGCCTCTTGCCCACCTTGTATTTTTTTCACAAATGGCGACAATGTCATGTGGCAGATATTGAATTGCCTAGTGACAGTTTTTATTTTCTAACCTTCTATAACGGCTTCAGCGGCCATACGCATACCTTTGATGGACGTGGTGCCCCTTTCCGTCCTTCGTTTATACGTTCGCATTTTAAAGAACTGCAAGAACTATTTGTACGCGTGAACTATTAAAACTTGTTCGTGTCGACTGTTCTATAGACTCCTGTGTTATGTGTAATGACTAATAACGGATTTCAGTTTTTCTACCCTCGTCGGCAGGAGTGGGGAAAGGTGTAAATGTTTATGAAATTTTTTTTTGAACTTTTCATGACAGGGTTGAAGGCTTTTTTCGCCTGGAAGACACGTAGTCCAACTCTAGAAAGCCCGGCCATAAAACAGCCCGTTCAGCCGGAGCGGCGGGGCAAGTTGTTACGGTCACAACGTGCCCCAAGTCGAGGTAACAACTAGCCCCGCGTGACTCATGTGGCAATTTATGAGAATATTTTATTTATATATTGAAATAGTCTAATAAACACTATTGCAACATATTCTTAAATGTCGTTTGATCCATAAGAACGAAACAGTCAATCATGTCGACATTAAATAATCGATATAGACCAAAAAATAATGATGGGAAAATATTTACTTACCTGGTACGTGACTAGGTCTTTGTTTAAAACCATATAATTCGCTAACCACAGAGTCTCCACGATCACGAAAGAACAAAATACGGTGATACAAGACGCTGAAGAGACGGTTGCGACAGACACGATGCAAGACACGGTACACGATACTGAATGCACGAAAACTAGAATGTAACGAAGCTTAGTGAGCTAACGGTTGTCGGTTGCGACGGATATCAATGCTCTTGGTATGCTCGGTTTTCTTGTACTACTCGTGTTTGCTTTCGGTTATTGCGACGGTTGTCGAAGCTCTGCTTATTACGCCGATCCGGAAGGCTCGCGGATCGGCGGGCCGTTGGGCTTGGCGACGGTGGGGCTGACAATTAGCCGAAAGTAGGCTTACTGCGCCGGTGATCTGTCGTGACAACAAGTACGACGACGGTCGACCACCGGTGCGAGTAAGAGGAGCGATGTACCGCTGTTGCCAATCCCGAACAATTTTGAAAATATAACCGTCAGGACAACTTCTCAGCATTTCAGAAGAATGAATTGTGGAAACCATCCTAACATCTTTTTTAGATCTTGTGACCGTCGAATGAGAATAAGCAAGAGAAGAGATATGATAAGAGAGGAATTCGGAGACACAACAAGTAAGGCATCGACGCAAGATGAAACATGACACCTGAGACGCAGACAGGAAGTTCTATAAAAGCCCATAGACAGACGCATATTCATTCATTCATAGTTCATCCTCGAGTCAGGGTTCGTCACAGTCAGTAGTCAAGAGCATTGTAAATATCATAATCATTTGTAATAAAGTAATTGTTGTTTTTACAAACAATTTCTCTTCACCTTCGCCTGTGACAATCTCCAAACTTGTACGAGGATGTCTTTTTTTCAGCGATAAATTGTCTCGCCTTTTTTCAGTGATAACTTTTTCAATTCCACCGGAAGACCTCGGTTTCCCCAAATTGTACCGCAGGTTCTTATTTTTGTATTCAATAGGGACTCACTTGTAGACACGCTATTATAAAAATTATTCATAAACAAGTGATGCCACAATTCAAAATATGGAGTAAGAAGAGTTTCCAGAGTTTCTACTAACTTTCTTCCTTGCGCACAATATATTTCAAATTTGCATATATACCCTGTAGTAGCTTCGCAGACCATACGAACTAGTACTCCGTATTTGATTATCTTGCTTGCATTGTATACGCGAAAAGATAATCTCCCTCTCCACGGAATTATTGCTACGTCGACAGATATTTGTTGATGTGGTTTATATACATCCTTAAATTTGGAAAGCAAGAAATCCAACATTGGTCTGATCTTACACAATTTATCAAAATTATCAACTATTTCTTCATTATTCGAAAAGTGCCATGCCTTCCAAATTTGGCGAAATCTATCTCTTGACATGGTTTTTGAAAAAATTGGAGTTTCTAAAATTCGATTAGTGCTCCAATATTCATCCCTCCTGTCTTTGCTAAGTTGGCCCATCAAAATTATCAAACCCAAGAACTTTCTCATTTTTTGTCAGGGTATAACCACAGACGAGATATAGGAATAGACAAATCACCCAATGTATTTTTTCGGCCCGGATTCCTGAGGTACCCATACCATTGCCGTGTCACTCGCAACGTTAACAACAGATTATAGAAAACGATGCAAAAATTAAGGAATTTTAAAGAATTCTTTTATTCTTTGCAAGTTCTGGCAAGTTCGTTGACCTTCAGATGTCCAAACAAGGGAGCATCTTAGGAGCAGTGAACTCACTTGTCCAACCCTTCACTCAAAAATTATCGGCCGGTCCCCTTTTTATACTTTGAGGGAGGGCTTGGGCCAGTGCGAGTGGTGGAGGGGGTGAGTCAACGCGCAAGCGCTGAACATGTAGCGGAGGTGCAGGTAAGCAGGGTGGCGGGGGCGCTAGTCTGGTGGCCGCTCGGTGCACTACCTCCCTTAAGCAGGGCGCTACATACTATAATTGTTAATTGTATAATAACTATACAAATGCTTCATTCCTCTTCTTCGTTGGGGCAATTTTATTGTTAAGGCAAGACGCGATTTCTTATTTATATTCAATTAATAATAATAACGAAGTAACTCATTGACTAATATAAGAAAATCTGCGATAAAAGCGCAGGGTGAAAGAAAGAAACATGAGAATGATGTAAAAATGTAAAGCAAGAGCAGAATAAATCTTAGAGCTTATTCTATCTGTTCTCTGGGAAAGTTGAATATTGCTAAAAGGGTCAAAGGGTTTCAATGGATGCAGTGGCCAGATGCTTATGATAAGAGGCTTATGATTTCCAGATGTGTTCAAATAGAAAGTTAAAGGCAAACGAAAAGTAGAATACAAAAATTACGTCTTTGAAGTGCCTGATCTCGCATCAGGTTCGTTCGCACATCTTTGAAGTGCCTTCTTAAATATAACAGTCTCGGCTACATCCTATACAAAAATGATAGATAAACATTGAATGGTTTTTGGATATCTATTTTCTTATGAATTCTATAATTTTCTAAAGCACTGATATACCAATGATGAGCATATTACATACTTTAAATGTATACTTATTGTGAGAGCTTCGCGTATCGGTTGATACGATGGCGAAAGAAGGAAGTGACGGAAAAAGAAAGGGAGGAAGAAGCTGGTGTTTCGTCCTAGGCCTGCTAACGGACTCGTTAGTAAGGCATGCTAGCAGGCCCCCCCTTAGACACAGCGATAGTAGAGAACGGTCAGAGGTTATATGTATACAGGGTGTCTCTTCACTCGTGAAGTATCCGGAAATTTGGGGTAGCTGAGGTCATTCTGAACAACTTTTTCCTTGACCAAAATATTGTTTGAAGCTTCGTTTTTGAGTTATTAGCGAAAAACACTGGCGAATGAGAGCGCCCGTATAGCGTGCGCTCAGGCACAACTGCGCGCGGTCGTGATCGGTTGCATCGAGGAGCAACGTACGGCAAATGAATAATGTGTAATTGCTCGTTATTCATGAACAACAGTTTAATTAACAAGTCGTTTAATAAACATACTGCTAGAATATGCTGTTTATTAGATATAAGTAGAAATACAAAAGTAAGATGAAGTGCGTTTCGTTATAAGTCTCTATGTATGCTCTCGTAATATCGTTGTACGCCGTAAAGGTGTCGATGCTGAACTGAACACTAAACGTAGCCGATCCGGCGTTCTGCTCGCCCACTCTTGAGCCAGATACTCACACACTCGCACATGCACACAGACAAGGCATTGACAATGATAGCTGAGAGAGAGACACATTCTAACACATACTTTTATGTGTTATCCGAAATGAATAAAGTGTTTGGCACTTGGTCGATGTACCGATCCAGACCTATCTTAACAATTTTATGCCACTAAACGCACGTCCCAGTGATCAATACAGATCTGATTCGCACTTGTATCCACACGCACACGACATGCACATTACCGAACGTAGGCCTCATTGTAGTCCAAACGGTCATGGCGTCAAGACTGGTGCCGCCACGTGTGATCGGTTTCTGTCGCCGATTCTCCATTAAACGCGAAAACCAGAAATCGGCCCTTGATGCCGTCTTCTGCGTGCAGCATGATCGGTTGACGACGAGAAGGTCTCCGACGCGCGATGTTCGTTTGCACTACAATGGTCCCTACGTTCCTTAATGTGCGTGTCGTGTGCGTGTAGAAACAAGTGCGAATCAGACTGTATCTGTTACGTATGAAGAATATTTTCCATACATCGCTCTCAACGCGTTTTTCAAGCTTGCGTTTGTGAAGGGAAAGCGCCCTAAAATTCTTTCGGTTATCGTAAACAAATAAGGGGGGCTTTAGTACAAGCACGGTCAGCTGCATCATGACCCAAGACGGGCGTGGCCTGACGACGACTCCTAAATTTCCGTATGTGTAAAGTTCCAGTGCGTTCCCGCGCATTTTGGGACTATATAAACCCTTTGGTTTCTCCCCTCGTTGGTTCAGAGTAACATAATCACGCGTAGAGTCACGCTTGTATAAAATCAGTTATATCCAGTTATATTAGCGCACCTCTCGATTCACAGATTAACCCGTTAGAATCCGCTTGTCCGGTTGAAGTTCTTTCGGCATATTCTAATAGCGGCTCAGACCCCGCATCGCCAGTGCGTCAACGCCGTGCAAATACTTAGGTAACTTACACACTTATTATTATTTCATCGCGACAGAAACATTTGTATTTATACTGAAACTCCGAATATAACTTTATACGTTGACTTATAAATCGAATAGATTCGTTATACCTATCTTTACCCCGTAATCCTTGCATATTAGTAACAACGTACCCACCGATGTAACTTTACCGCTTGAGTTGTATCAAATAATAATTTAGAGTTACGAGGCAACTAACATTTCCTGCGACTACCTGATCTCGCATCAGGTTCGTTCGCACATCTTTATCCAAACAAACAAACTGCATATTCCAACCTAGTGGCTCCCTGATTTCGCATCGGGATCGTCCACGAAATCTAACCCTTCCTACGGCTCCCTGGTTTCGTGTCCTGGTCCGTGTCCTACGGCTGCCCGATTTCGCATCGGGTTCGTCCGTAAGTTTACCAACCTCCGAACAGCTCCCTGGTCAAGCGCCAGGTTCGTCTGTGAATAAACAAACCTCCTAGCAGCTCCCCGGTTTCGCATCAGGTTCGTCCGCGCACCTTATCTAACAAATTGATAACCGTATTCCTGGGTAATGTACCCCTCGCCGGCCTCTCGTGCTGCCACACAGCCCGGCTCGTAACATATCGATCGCCGCGAAGTACGTTTCGAGGCATAAGATTGTTAAGATAGGTCAGGATCGGTACAAGGACCAAGTGCCAGATTTCGTGCTTTAAAGTTATTAACATATAGGTATTGTTGCAGCAATTCATGATGACTTTCAATAAGGGAAAATGACAATTATATATCTTTATTTAATGTCCATTCAACCATTTTCGTGTTCATAATCTGTCTAACGTATATTGTCTAAATAGTACCAAAACCTATCGGTAGTTCGCGTGTTAAACGACGTGTTCATTAAATTGTTATTCATGAATAACGAATAATTACACACTATTCTTAATGTAAGACGATGTAATATTTGCCGTACGTTGCCCCTCGATGCACCCGATCACGACCCTGCGCAGTTGTACTTGACCGGGCACTATACGGGCGCTCTCATTGGCCAGTGTTTTTCGTTAATAACTCAAAAACGAAGCTTCAAACAATATTTTGGTCAAGGAAAAAGTTATTCAGAATGATCTCAGCTACCCCCATTTCCGGATACTTCACGAGTTAAGAGACACCCTGTATATAGTCGCGGGACTTATACAACCACCTTCAGGAGCCGGATCATCATGCTCGTCCCCTAGCGGTGTATGTGGGAAACGCCCCCACACTTATATACATATATTTTATACGTCAATTAATTCTTTTAAATATTTCGTATTCATTATACAGGGTGGCCCGGAACTCGCGCGGTATTTTTAAAAAAGGGGTAGCTGAGGTGATTCTGAACAACGTTTTCCTTGACCAAAATATTGTTTGAAGCTTCGTTTTTTAGTTATTAACGAAAAACACTGGCCAATGCGAGCGCCCGTATAGCGCGAGCTCAGTCACAATTGCGCGCGGCCGAGATCGGGTGCATCGAGGGGCAACGTACGGCAAATATTACAATCGTATTACATTAAGAATAGTGTTTAATTCTTCGTTATTCATCAATAACAATTTAATTAACAAGTCGTCTAATAACTGTTGCATACTTTTATTCGCTTTCCGAAACGAATAAAGTGTTTTATTAATTATGAAAAAAGTGTTTGGATGATTAATGTTAGAAAAGGGTAGTTAAATAAACTTATCCATTCGACCGCGAATTTACCTGCTTCGACGATGTCTTGCCATATGGTCATTGTACCGATCCTGACCTATTTTTACAATTTAAATGCCACGTCCCGGCAATCGATACAGATCTGATTCGCACTTGTTTCCACACGCACATGACACACACATTAACTTTCGTAATGTTCGTAAGCGCGTGTCCTGTGCGTGTGGAAACAAGTGCGAATCAGATCTGTATCGATTGCCGGGACGTGGCATTTAAATTGTAAAAATAGGTCAGGATCGGTACAATGACCATATGGCAAGACACCGTCGAAGCAGGTAAATTCGCGGTCGAATGGATAAGTTTATTTAACTACCCTTTTCTAACATTAATCATCCAAACACTTTTTTCATAATTAATAAAACGCTTTATTCGTTTCGGAAAACGAATAAAAGTATGGAACAGTTATTAAACGACTTGTTAATTAAATTGTTATTGATGAATAACGAAGAATTACACACTATTCTTAATGTAAGACGATTGCAATATTTGCCGTACGTGCCCCTCGATGCACCCGATCTCGGCCGCGCGCAATTGTGACTGAGCTCGCGCTATACGGGCGCTGTAATTGGCCAGTGTTTTTCGTTAATAACTAAAAAACGAAGTTTCAAACAATATTTTGGTCAAGGAAAAAGTTGTTCAGAACCACCTCAGCTACCCCTTTTTTAAAAATACCGCGCGAGTTCCGGGCCACCCTGTATAGGTATATCTGAAACGGTTTACTCGAAATTTAACTTATTCGGGATGTTTAAAAGAATTAAGAAATAAAAATAGATGCTCCTATTTTTAGAAAGTACGCTACACGTGACACACGGATCGCATTGTCAATTTCATCGGCCCAATGTGACTTTGACTCAACTCGAGTCCCTATTCGGATATTGCAGTTTACATAAACAAATCAGCGACAAACGCGATACGCAAAATGGACGCGGACGACGTGTGAAAAACATAGGGTCCGTATGAGATACGGATATGGTCGTTGAGGGGTTAAGCGGATCCACACAATCGGCTGCCAGTAAGTAATTCCTTAACACGTTGAGTGTGTCACGTGGAAGAACTACACGGACTTCAAAACTGAATATCACTGCAGGATTCTTTCCCTTAACCCGTATTCAACGCGAGGTCGCAGGCTTACTGAATATTTATCGTGCGGTTCATGGCACTGTATGGTGCTCCGATTTGGGCGAACGCCCTGATTGTCAGGCGGCTTAGCAGGCAATTGCTGCGCCACGTGCAACGGAGGATGGCCATCAGGGTAACAAGAGTACACCGGACGATATCGCACGAGTCGGCGATGACTCTGGCGGGCGCCGTGCCATTCGACTTCCTGGCGAAGGGAGACGGCTTCATCTACGAGCGTCTCCAAAATCTCCGCCAGGGAGTGGGGCGATATCTCTCGAGGAGGAAATGGACATAAGGCGCCAGGCCCGACTGGCTGCGGAACTGATTGACCGCGGGGCCGCGCAGCGAGCAGTCGGTGCGGTCTTGCCTAGCCTGGACGAATGGCTGGACCGTGCTCGAGGAAGGCTGACCTACTGGGTTACACAGGTGCTCACAGGGCATAGCGCAGCACACGCTGGACGAATGCGCAGCATGGGCAAGTGCGCGTCGTGTTCTCACGCCGGCCGTGGGGGCGGACCTCTCGCTGCCAAGCACCGTTAATAGCATGCTGGGCAGCGAGGGGGCATGGAACGCGATGGTCTCCTTCTGCGAAGGCGTGCTTCGTCAGAAGGAAGCGTCGGGGCGGGATCGGGAAGCGTCCGATCCCCCTCCTCCCTCTCGGATGACTGTCATCGCTGTCCAGTAGACGAGCTGCCCTGCTGTCGGGGGATCATGTCCTCCTGTTACACTGCAGGGCTGCTCGAGAGCCGGAAACGGCGGCGTGTATGGAGGAGGGGCGGGCTCATCGGCCACTTCCCGCTGACGACATCCCCCCTCCCCACCCGAGTGGTAAAAGCGGTGGCGGAACGAAGGGCGCAGAGGTGCACACCCTCTCCCCTCTCGGACGACTGCCACCGCTGGAATGAAGACTGACTGACATCCCGCCTGGGAGGATCATATCCTCCCCTATCCCGCGGGACCGTCGGAGAGCCGTGGGCGGCTCAGGTGGGGGCCCGAGCCGTCTTGATCACGGCCAGGGAGGAGGGCCGAACTGGTTGTCGCCCCCGGTATGGCCGTACACACAGGAGACAAGGAGGGTCCTTCCGACCCTCCCGAGGAACGGGCTATTAATAGTATGGGCGTGGGCAGTACCGGTTGTGTTCAATGAGAGTCTCGGGGCTGCCCATAGCGCCAGAGGAAGGCGACCGGGGTGGTTTTGTCCGGTTGAAATCCGGCACTCTCCCCCTCCCCCAGGGCAGGAGATGTCTTCCAAAGATTACCTCGAAAAAAGGGTTACTGAATTGTATTGTAAATCTAACAATTCATTCGTAAATAAAGAAGATCAGAAATACTCTTGGATAACTCTTTAATGGAACGATGTTGCAGCGTAAAGGCTGGATACAAGAATGAACTGGTTTACATGTTTGAGTGTTTATATACAAGACCTAGGAGTGTCAATTTTGGGTGGTGGCGTTCTTATCGGTCCACCTGGTGTGATGTAAGCACGTGGTTTTTCTTGGACCTTACAAGTGCCACGTCAGTCATCGGTGACTGACACTACACTTTACGTTCAGGCCGCGACAGTCACCGGTGTTAAGCTACGCCGCGGCACGCCGCCGCGCATGTCGCGTCGTGTGGCCTGAACAGAAAACGAGGCAAAACCGGCGTGGCACTTAACGTGTTAAGGGCCCCGGCTCCTTTAAAGCCAACTCCGAATCTGTCTAGACGCCATTGTAAAGAAACAAGCATTAGTGAAAACACAAAATCGACAGGTTCGACATTTGACAGTGCGACTTCTAACGTCATTTTGCAGAATAAGAAACGGAAAGTGTCCTTTTTTTCGAGGTGGAAATCTTCCAAAGACACCTCCTGTTTTTCCCCAAGACAGGGGGTAGTGCCGGATTTTTATCAGCTAAAACCATTCTGGTCACCGTCCTTTGGCGCTGCGGAGAACCTCCAGAGATATCTTCCGGTACTTCCTCGCGTCCTAGCCGTTGGGCCCATTCCTCGGGAGAGCTCATCGGGATCCCCCGATATACCACAATCCAGGCCGCGCCAGGGGTGACACCCACCGCGGCCTCCCTCCCGGGCCGCGTGTAGGGCAATCCGAACCCCCACCCGAGTCGTCTGCCGCCCCGCAGTGTCTGGAAGAACGTGAACGTCGCCAGTCTACGGCTTGCCCCAGCTCCAAATAGCCCGCAACGCCTCATCAAGTCGTCGGTGCCTCCCCTCGCGGGATAGGGCGATAGCTCCAATGGACAGGCCCCCTCCCCCTCCGCGCCCATCGGCGAGCGGAATCGATTGAATCTGCTCGCGTTCCCGCTGCACGACCGCGCTGAGCGCCCCCCCCCCCATGGGACTGTCGCCGCTCGAGCGAGGACCCCGCGCCACCGGGACCATGCAGCAAACGCTGGCCCCAAGCCGGAGCTCCGTTAGCCACCAGCGTGAGGGATGGTGCCCAGGCCCCACCACGAGGAGGTGGGGATGGCGTATGTTGCGACTCGGCTGAAGTGCAAGGCCTCACCAACAACTTTGGGACCCATGTTATCAGTTTCCTTATAATCAAGTATTATTAACTCATCCTATACTGCGTTACGAATAAAATGATATCTTACATCTACATATTTTGTACTGTTGACACTCCTTCAGCTCTCTCAAATCTCTCCTCTTGTACCTTTTAAAAAGTATATTTTTGATCTCCTCTTTTTCTTTTGCGTCATTAAAAAATACTATGCAATCATCAACGTACAAGGCACATATTATGGTGACACTTCCAGTGATTTTAAAATATACGCAAGGTTCATATTTGTTCCAAGTTCGAGATGCCTGCTGTAGGCCATAAATTGCTTTTCTCAACTGTCATACTTTATTTTCATCTCCGCTGAAGAGAAACCTTCCGGCTGTTCCATAAAGACTTCCTCTTCCAATGTACCCTGAAGGAACGCAGTCATCACGTCCCAATTGTGAATTTCTACATTCATCTTGACCGCTAGTGCCAAGAGCATTCTGATTGTTGAGTGTCTCAGAACCTATGAGAAGGTCTCACAATAATCAATTCCCCATTTTTTAGTAAAACCCCTAGCAAACAACCTTACTTTATATTTCTTAATCTCCCAACTGGTATATTGTTGTTCTTAACCGTTTGAGTGTCACGGGTCTTTACTGTTTTCCGAAAATTGCCAAGCGGCGCGATAGCGCTTCTTTCATTCCATGTCCAAAAATGCCAGGCGGCGCCTCTTATTTCCTTCAGTTTAGTGTTATTCTGACATTATTTACTCCAAAATTATTTAATTTACCTAAGACTGAACGGTAACCATAATAAAGACATGAATCAACAAAATTGCTGTTATTATCGGCTTTGCAGCCTAGAACGCTGGCCTTTTTGTACACAGAATAGAAGAAACGCGATCGCGCCGCTTTGCACTCAAACGGTTAATCAGTTCCGATCAACCAGTTCCAATGGTTCTTTATTAATAAGTAAATCATATTCGTCTTCCATTGCCTTTATCCATTCTTTGTAGTTTTTACTAGATAAAGCCTCAGTTCTTCTTTCTGGATCATGCTGCAACACCTGCTCAACTTCTGCATACCAAGAAAGACCTCCTGGGTATTTCATTGGAGCTTTTCTTTTTCTTCTGAGATATCTTGGTTCAGTGACTTCACATTCACTTCTTTATTTTGGTCAGATTTTTCATAATTTCTTCGTCTTCATATCATCCTATCAGTAAGTTGTGTTTTATTGCAAAACCCGACTCCTGAGTTACTATTCCCATGTCACCGCAGATCAGTTTGCAACAATCTTGACTTGACAACGTCGCTGGTTAATAGGATGTTCATGCTTTGGAAAGCCATAACCATTGGACCATAGTCTGAAGGTAGGCCACTCAACAATATTGCAGCCAGTAGTTCATCGTCTAAAGGCGTGTCCACACTTGTTACCACACCTCGCACTGTTACCGGGATCTGTACCTAGTCAAGTGGTCTGGAGAGGTTTGGGAACAAATGTGGAGTGTCTTGTTTCCTCGTACCGTTACTCGTTACTTGGTTTGGCTGATCCATGAATTGTCAGTATAGTACCCGCTCCAAAGGGGCCAGTGAGCTGTCGTAGATGTGTGCACTCGTCCGCGCCACTGCCAATGTGTTCGCTCGCCAGTGAGCTGCCGTAGGTATGTGAACCCGCCTGTGTCACACTGTTCCTATGTTTTGGAGACTGTTTAGTCTTGGGAGATCATTGGGCCTATGTCTATGAGATGGCCCAAACGGCGTTGGCGACATAAGACTGTTGTGAGTGCGTGACGAGTTCGGCCCTCAGTCAGCATTATGACGCGGGCGAAACTAACGCTATTTTTGCGGAGTAGTTTTTAGCCCTTCGACCATCTGAGTGCAGGATTTAGATGGTAAGGATTAGAATAAAAGAATACATGGTAAAGAGCCACGCAATTTCAATCGACACATCATTTTCTCTTTTTGAAGTGTAAACTTCTTTGAGCGCGCCGCGTACAGAATTTTTGCTGGGCAGTGAATGAGTCAGATGCGTCACGCTATTCGGGTAAACTCGGGAGCCGAAGTGCGTCACGTTGTTCGGGTAAACTCAGGAGCCGAAGTGCGTCACGCTATTCAGGTAAACTCGGGAGCCGAGATCGTCATGCTTCCGCGCAATACCGCTGGGAGCAGGAGAACGCCAGCGAACTGTTGCTATGCGCGTCTAGCTGAATCTTGAACATTCCGCCCGCCTCGCCTCGCAGTGCGAGGCGAAATAGTAAGTAATAAAAGTTCAGTGCTGTGCAACAAAGTAATGGAAGTTTGTTAAAGTGTGCCGGAAGAAAGGAAATTTACAGCAGTGTTTCCGCCGATGACGGAAGTAAACAAATTTTGGTTTGTAAGAGGACGCGTCGAAGATGGACTTCAACGACTTGACGGCAGCCTCCCAGAGGCCACCGAAGTACAAGGCTGCAGCTGGATTGAATTCCCACGAAGTTCCTTCCTGGGACAGACGAAAGGCGAGCTCCTTCCAGCTGAGTTGAGCTGCTGAGAAGAGCCGACGTAGCTCGCGGTCGGCGCCGATGAAGTTTGACCCTTGGTCGCTGTACATCGTCGCTGGGGTCCCACGACGAGAAATGAATCGGCGAAAGGCCGCGAGGAAGGCAGCAGTAGTGCAGTCGGAGACCAGCTCCATGTGAACTGCTTTCGTAGCTAGGCATACAAAAAGAGAAACGTATGCCTTTCTAGTGTGATGTCCTCTCCCCGATGAAGTTTTGACAAGGAAGAGCCCTGCATAATCGACACCAGTGTGCGAAAAGGGGTGCGAAGGAAGAACACGGAGAGAGGGGAGATAGCCTATTTGCTGGTGAGCCGCTTTGGCGCGCCAGCGCCAACAAACCGTGCACGAGGCGATCGTGCGTTTAACCGCGCGTCGCCCCCCGAGGATCCAGTATTTTCTTCTCTGTGATGACAAGGTCAGCTGGATTCCTCCATGGAGGAGTCGATGGTGAGCATGTCGTATGATTAAGGTGGTCAAGTGACCCTTTGCAGCTAGTATGACTGGATGCTTCTCCAGGTCATCGAGAAGGGAATGCTTTAGTCTTCCCCCCACGCTTAGTAAGCCGTTGTCATTGAAAAATGGCGCCAGGCGAGATAAGGGACCACGTGCAACATGACCGCCTTGAGCCATCAGTTTCATCTCCATCGGAAAGACTGCTTGCTGATAAACACGTAATATGGTAAGTTCAGCTTTGTTCAATTCCTTGGAGGTTAAGTGGGGCGATACTTGCGAAAGCTGAGGCTCGATCCCTTCTAGTGTGAAGAAAGCGAACACACCACCCAACTGTGCGTAGCAATTGAGGTAGCGTATAAAACCGCGCGATCAATTCTAGTATGAAAGACGGGCTCGTGGTTGCGGCGAGACAACTCACCTGCGGTTTGCGAGCCTCCTGGTCGGTCAAACTAATATTGACTGGGTGAGTCAGTAAGGACGCCGCGCCAAGTTCGAGTCGGGATAGAGAAACCTGCCGTAGTGGGGCAACACGAGTTTTAGCGGCCACCAATGAAACGAAAGGTTTTACGTTTTCCGATAAGGATCTCAAGTAGATCACCGCAGCATACGCCCGTTCCGAGGCGTCGGCAAAACCATGGAGTTCCATGTGCGTAGCGCGTTCAGTGTTAAAGATCCAACAAGGGATGCGAAGAGAGGAAATTGCAGGGAGATGCATGTAGTAATTACGCCAGTACTGCGCCTGAGCGTGCGGAAGGGGATCATCCCAATTTAATTTGATCAACCAAAGCGATTGCATAAAGATTTTCGCTGCTGTCACTACCGGTGCGAGAAACCCTAGAGGATCAAAGAGGCGAGCCACCTCTCGAAAAACAATACGTTTGGTGACAGCTGAATGAGCTGACACCGGCACAGCTGAATGAGCTGACACCGGCACAGCTAAGCACGGCCCTGTGACAGCAGCTTCGGAACTCCGAGGCTGCACCGTAAAAAGAAAAGTGTCGGCAGTAGATTGCCATTTCAGGCCAAGAAGAGACGATACGCCATCGAAATTACACGCTAGCTCGCACGTATCCTTGCGAGCTTCAGCGGGGAGTGATTTTAGAAGTTCTGATTTGTTCGACGACCACTTTCGTAAATTGAAACCGCCCGCCGTGAGTAACGCCATTAACTCTCCTTGTAATCGGAGAGCGTCAGGAATGGAGTCAGCCCCGGAGACTATGTCGTCCACGTAGGCATCGTTTTTTAAGCAGAGCGCGGCCAGTGGATAAGAGTCCTGACCGTCGGAGCACAATTGATGCAATGTGCGCACTGCCAAATATGGTGCGCAAGAAGTACCGCAAGTAACAGTTAGAAGTCTAAAATGAAGTGGAGGTTCACCCGGATTTTTTCTCCAAAGAATGCGATGGAAGTCGCTATCCTCTAGTTTGATTTGACGCAACATCTTTTCGATGTCCACCGAGAATACCACTGCGTGTTTACGCCAGCGGAGAGGCAGAGGAAAAATCTCGGGCAACAAGTTTGGACCAGTGTGAAGAATATTGTTTAGAGAAAGGCCCGAAGTAGTTTTTTGCGATGCATTGAAGACAACTCGCAATTTAGTAGTGGAACTCGATTCTTGAAGTACCCCGTGATGCGGCAAATAATAAGAGTCCTTAGAGGATAATTCGCCCGAGGGAACTGGCTCCATATGACCCAGTTGTAGATATTCCATTAAAAAGGAATTGTATAGCTGTTCGAGTTCCGGAGTGCGTCGTAGCCGACGTTCAAGTTTATTAAGAAGAGTTTGCGCGATTGATAAAGAATGTCCCAATTCAGAGGGAGGTTTGCAAAAGGGCAATCGTACTTGGTACCTGCCAGAGTAATCGCGCGAGTGCGAAGAGCGGAAGTGAAGTTCGCTCTTCGGCTGTGAGTGTGTGAGAAGGCGTAGTGACCTCCTCAAGCAACCAGAAACGTTCTAGGAGTGTGGACCGGTTGTCCCCTAGTGAAGAGTATTGCACCGTGATGCTCCGTTTTCTAACAGTTTCGGAGTTCATCAACGAATTGCAATGACCAGTGATAATCCACCCAAGCGAGGTGAATTGAGCAACTGGAGTGTTAAGCGGACCTTTGCGCAGGCCTTCCCGAATAATATCGGCATAAACATCAGCGCCTAGTATAATAGCAACCCGCTCAGCAGAGGAGAAATCAGGATCGGCCAGTTCCAGATTTCGTAAGTGAGAGAAGTGGAGCTGAGCAGTAGGGAAGCGGGTGGGGCTGTTAGCCGACAGCCGCGGCAGCACGTATAGTACGTCCAGAGCTAAATGAAAAAACTGGAAGGGGGATCGGCCGATTGATGCCGCCGATCGGCAGGGCCGTAAGCGCCCTGCCATTGTTTGGTTCTAAGCAATAAGGTGAGAATAAGCAATAAGCTTATGAATTAATTTTTAATTACACTAGTAGTTCAATTACTACTAGTATAGCTATACATTTTATTTAACATTTTAAGTATTTGATAGAATTTTAATTCTTCGCGCAGTATTATCCTTGGTTTATATGTACTCTCGGATGCCTCGGCCATCGTTCTATCCTTGTTTTTTCCTTTGCAACCCAGCGACCAAACCAAAAGCGAGTCGCGAGCCGTGCTACTGGCACTGACACTGTCTCAAACCGTTTACACATTGATCAGCAGTATATCATATACTGTATATGTGCACCCATTTCAAATTGGCATGGCACTGCCCTGCTCGATTCGACGAGCGGTCGAGCTTTGTAGTTTGTTTAGAGGGGTGGGGAATCCCCCACCACTTTTTTCATTAAACTCTGGACTTACTGTACTGCGCATTTAGCGATTCCGATACGCTGAGCGATAAGCGGGGAGCCGCCGTCATAGAGCACCACTGTTTCCGCCACGTGTTTTGCCAAACTTTTTGTTTGGCAAAACAATTTATTTAAATGTTTATAGTCTAATAACAACATATACCTTTTTATTCGTGAAACTTCAAAGAATCATTTGACACCAAGCGCAACTGAATAACTATTACCGCAAAAGTACAAAACACTTCCAAAGTTGAAAATTTGCGATTTTTTTTTCTTTTTTTTCAAAATTGATTTTTCGAAAATGGTACGTTCGGCAGAAAAACGGATTGCAGATTCGTATTCAGCACATTAAAGTCTATAAGAAACGCATATTGAAGGTTACAAAATCAAAAAAAAGTTGAAATTTTTCGAACAGTGTTAATAAAAGACATATTGGATATGATGTGTTAAATAAAATAACTATTATATTTATCTCAATCCGTGTATTTAAAATAGCTCTGAAGGAATGTCCACTCTCTATGAAATGCTCTTTAGAACTGAACGAAAACACCCAAAGAACTGGGATCCACTTATACCCAGTGTGGGGCTGCGCTGGACACAGCGCAGCACACATTGGAGGAGTGCCCGGAATGGGCGGCGGAGCGCCGGGCGTTGAGGGCGCAAGTGGGCGTGGATCTCTCGCTGCCACGCATCGTTAGTATGATGCTGGACAGCGAGAGGGCCTGGGCAGCGGTGGCCTCCTTCTGCGAGGATGTACTTCGCAAAAAGGAGGCATCGGAGCGGAAAGACGGGGGGTCAGGGCTCGCCGGCTGCGTTCGCGCAGGCTGGCGAGGTCCCCCCCTTCCCGTGGTGTAAAAGCGGTTATGGTCCGAGGGGCGATTGGAGGTGTCCCCCCTCCCGTCTCTCGGATGACTGTCACCGCTGTCTCAGTGGACGGGGGCCCTGCTGTGGGAGGATTATGTCCTCCCGGTATCCCGCAGGGCTGCCCGACAGCCGGAAACGGCGTCGAAAATAAAGGAGGGGTGGGCTCGCTGGCCGTTTTCCGCTGGCGAGATCCCCCCTCCCGCGGTGTGAATGGCTGATGGACCCGAGGGGCGCTGAGGTGTTCCCCCTCACCCCCTGCTGGTAGACCTCGCCAATACCCCGTATACGGGCGGTCCTGCCGGGGAGGAACAATCCCCCCAATCCCGCAGGGCCGTCGGAGAGCCGTGGGCGACTCGGGTGGGGGTCCGAGCCGCCCTTATCACGGCCTGGAGAAGGTAGGCCGCGCTGGGTGTTACCCCTGGCGCGGCCAGGTGCTATTATTATAGCGGAGTTTTTCGGAGGGTCCTTCTGACCCTCCCGCGGATGGGGCTGCAATGACCGGGCGTGGGGAGGCACCGGTAGTGTCTTCGGAAGTCACGGGGCCTCCCCTACAAGCGCCGAGGATAGGTAACCGGGGTGGTTTTAGTCGGTAAAAATCCGACACTACCTCCTGCTCTCCCCCAGGGCAGGAGGTGTCTTTCGAAGATTTCACCTCGTAAAAAAAAAAAAAAAAAAAAAGGGATCCACTTATACCCACGGATGCGCATTGTCTCATTTTACAACCTAGGCCCTTTTGACTCTCCAAGTCCAGACCCATCTGGTTCTCTTATTATCTGTGTTAGTAAGACATTTCTAAGAACGTTGAGACAATTTTGCTACAGCATGATATATTATATTTACTATCACTAGTAAATATCCAACAAGACAATTTCGCAACGCCCCACACTGGGACAAACGCCCAATCTAGATGGACAAAATTCATAACTCGTTTTGCGATGATCATAATAAGAGGAAATTTTATTCTTAAACTTGCGATCTGGTTTTCTAGTGCTTTTAATGTTAAAAACTAAATTACATGCATTAAATACAGGATTTTTAATTTATTATTTACTTTAACTTTTTAAAATTTAATTATTTTAGTTTAATAAATAACACATAATAAAATATCAATAAAATTAATACATAATATAAAAAGATAATGTAATTAGTGCATAATAAGTGTATGTACAGGGTGTTTGAATATACAGTCGGCCGCATAAGTGTTCGTCCACCTACCGCATTCAGTGTATGCGCAAGTAAAAGTAGGAAAATATGCAGATAAAATTTGAAAAATAAGTGAAGAAATAAAGCTTTATTCGTACAAAATGAAATAACATATTGCGAGATTCATAATTGTTATACATAATGGAAAATAAAACAAAGTATTATAATGTGGCGGGAAACTCGAACGCAAAAGTCTTCTTCCACTTGCAAACTAATGAAATTATTGATATACAAAACTACCATTAGTCCTCTCAATACTTAGTATGGTATCCTTTAGAAGAAATTATGGCCTTTAGACGTTGGGGCATTGATTTTACTAACTTTTCTGTAAAGTCTGATGGTATTTTTCCCCATTCCTCTATAAATCGTTGCTTTAATTCATCACGATTTTTAGGCGGTGATTGACGAATTTTTTTTTTTATTACTGCCCACAAGTGTTCAATGGGGTTTATATCCGGTGACTGGGGTGGTGTTTCTAAATAATGCGGGGTGCTATATAATATCCATTCTCTGACGATGATGGCTTTGTGCTTTGGATCGTTGTCCTGCTGGAACATGAAGTTATCTTTGATTCCAAATTTCTCAGCACTTCGAAGTAAATGTTCCTTTAATATGTTCGAATACATCCAACGATCCATGATATTGTCTATAACGTGGTAATCACCAACCCTAGCAATCGACATGCAGCCCCATACCATGAGCGATGCTCCCCGTGTTTCACGGTTGGTGTTAAGTTCTTTTTACCAAACTCCGTATTCGGTTTCCTCCAAACTTTTTTATTAAGGACATCAAACACACAAAATTTGGACCCGTCTGTGAATATAACACGCTTCCAAAAATCCTCTGATTTTGAAACGTACTTTTTGGCAAACTCTAATTTTTTTTTTACTATTTGCAGCAGTAATTAATGGTTTCTTCCGACTAACACGGCTCTTCAAATTGGCCCTATGAAGTACCCGTCGTATTGTGTCACGACTTACAATCTTGCCTAAGGGAGACAGAACGTTTTCCTGTATTTCAGGCATTGAAATGTGGGGATCCTGCTTAACAGTTCTAAGTTTCCGATTTTCCTCGCGATTTGTCAGCAGTTTTGGTCTTCCTTGCCGCGGTTTATTTAGAATTATTTTGTCTTCCTTAAACTTTTTTAATATATACTGTACTGTAGACCGTGGTATATCCAATAATTTTGAAATTTCTCTTTCAGATTTTCCTGCCTTCCAAAATTTTACAATATATTCTCGTTGAGAAAGTGATGTTTCACGTCTTTTACGATCCATTATTATTCTCTACGATATTTTCTTTCTGGATGTTTGAGATCGACTGTTGCCGATTGCAGACGTTTAACAAAACACAGTCGATCACGATACATTCAATTATTTTAAATATTAGTCGTTTCTAAGCGTCTTATTTAGAATAAATATTCGTGGACGAAGACTTTTGCGCTCGAGTTTCCCGCCACATTATAATACTTTGTTTTATTTTTCATTATGTATAACAATTATGAATCTCGCAAAATGTTATTTCAGTTTGTACGAATAAAGCTTTATTTCTTCAATTATTTTTCAAATTTTATATGCATATTTTCCAACTTTTACTTGCGCATACACTGAATGCGGTAGGTGGACGAACACTTATGCGGCCGACTGTATGTGCCGTTTGATGTAGGGTATGGCCGCGCGGAAAGTCCCGTTTTTCGTATAAACCTATATAAAGTTTAGTACGAACAATCTACAGATAAATTTTTTATTCTGTATTAAACTATAACCATTATACTTTACTTTTACAAAGTTTTTTGCCTAATATATTCATATTTTGTTAAGTTATATAACAAAATGTGGTGGTATGTCTCGAAATTTACAAGAACTTTAAAACAATAGAACTCAAAGAATTGCAATTATTAGCAGCCAAATTTTTGTACATGCATTCTACATAGTTCAAACTGTAGTACCATACAAGTTTCAAAGCGGACTTTGGCGGACTTTTTTAGTTCTACTCTATTAAAGTCAGGTGAACGGCATACAAAAAAATGCTTTTGAAAAACATCCAATAATTATTGTAAACGGCATTATTTTTAAATTTCGTATATTGCTATGTGTTCGGGATTGTTACATCGCTTCTCTTGCTCGCACCGGTAGTCGACGATCGTCGTGCTTGTTGACACGACAGACCACCGGCGCAGCAACCCAATTAAGGCTAATTGTCAGCCCCACCTAAACCAGGCCCAACGGCCCACCGATCCGCGAGCCTTCCGGATCGGCGTTAGTACCAGAAAACCGTACAAGCCGAGCAAACCGAGATAAACGTCGCAATAAGTAATCGCCTCTACAGTCGCTACCGACTAAACGGAAACCGAGTTCAACCGAACGTTATTGTCTTATCATTGTCGTGATCACCGTTTCGTGCCGTGATTTTACTGCTTGTTGTTTCGTCATCGTGGAGACTTGTATCAAATAAAGTGCCGTATCAGTGTTAACAAATAGACTTTTCTTCAAGTGAGTACTGGACGACCCATACCCAGTCCTCCATCCAATAGCCAGCAAAACATCCGAACACTATGTGAACATTCACTTATGCTAATATACTCCATAATGCATAGAAGTTTAAAGAATGGTACTAATTCCTGTCATAATTGTAGGGACACCGGGTATGCGTGCGCGTATGCAGATGCGTGCGTGCAAGGCGGAGAGCGGTTGACGACACGGTGGAGTGAACACCTTTGAGATAGATTATTACATACTTTCGCACTGTATCAACTACCCTAATATTAATATTAATAAAGTTTTACTCTTCTTTAAAACTCTACAATTGGGGGCTCAGCCGGGATTAGGGTGGCGTACGGTGCGACGGAAGTAAGTAAGTGAATCCGATAAAAAGTGTGCGTCTCGTGAGTGTTTAGAAGGTTAGAAAAAAGGAAAGATGGCACCCACGATCGAAGCCGACGCTTCGAGCCAGAATGCTGCGGCGACGACTTCGTCGATCGCAGATACGATGAAGGTGGACGAATTGAAGGCTGAATTGAAACGAAGGAGGCTCAGGACGACCGGTAACAAGTCAGACTTGGTGACGCGATTGAAGAAGGCCTTAACGCTCGATGACGAAAGGGACGACGCAGTTGCTGACGGCGAAACGGATGAGACTGTGTTAGGACGAGGAAGCGATCTTCGAGGACGCCAATCGGACACACGACAGTCTGGTGACCGGGAGGTATACGTGCCTACGTTTAAGGATGTAGAAGAGTCAATGGAAAAATTCAGCGGAGACAATAGCGTGAACGTGACGCAGTGGATCGGCGACTTCGAAGATACCGCCGAGCTATGTCAATGGAGCGAGGTACAAAAAATAATTTACGCTAAGAGACTGCTAAGTGGTTCAGCGAAAATTTTCGTGAATTTTGAAAAATGTACGAGAACATGGGCGGAATTTAAAAGAGCCCTCGCGGCGGAGTTTGCGCACAAAGTGAACAGTAACAGAGTCCACAAAGAGTTAACCCAAAGAAGGAAGAAGGTAGGAGAATCGTATCATCAATATATCTACGGGATGATCGAAATTGCATCGCGAGCGGATCTCGAGCTCAGCGCTGTGATACAGTATGTCATAGATGGCGTAGACGATGAAGAAGTTAACAAGGCGGTACTTTATGGTGCCACAACCATACGGGAGTTGAAGACGAAGTTCGATTCGTACGAAACGATGAAGGCGAACGCGTCGGTGAAGCAAAAGCGTGCGGATAACATTAGAAGGGCACCGTCCGGTGCATTCATTAATAATAAGAGTGCCGCGTTGGTGACAGGAAGGAGATGTTCCTATTGCGGTGAAAGGGATCACGCACCCATGGATTGCCCATCGAAAAGTAAGGGTACGAAGTGCTTCCGTTGCAGTAACTACGGGCACATATCATACAGGTGCCCGGAGAAGACGTCGGTAAAGAAGGACAACTACGATGCCACTGATGCCAGCCAGGCGAGGTACAGGACATCGGCAAGGAAGGACAGCTGCAACACCGCCGATGTCGGCCAAGCGAAGCACGAGGCGTCGGAGGGGAAGGACGGCTGCATCATCGCTGATGTCAGCCAGGGGAAGTACGAGAAGGACGTAACCATACAGGGAAGAAAAGTTTCCGCCGTCATTGATTCAGGAAGCGATATAAGTTTAATGAGATCCGATTTTTATATTAAAATGGGCGCGCCGAAGCTTAATCAGCATTTTCTCCAATTCCGTGGTGTCGGTAGTACTAATATGACGCTGGGCTGTTTACGCGTTGAGATCACCATTGACGGTGCTTCATACGAGATTCTTTTTCACGTAATTTCTGATAGCTTGTTGCAACCAGCATTGATTATCGGATCAGATTTTCTTAGAAATCTGGATGTACGTTTGCGTCCGGAAGGAGTAACAATTTCGAAAATAGAAACCGCGGAGATTCCGGAGGTATTTAAGATAGATGTTGCGCCAGACGGGGATGCCTTGGACCTGTCGCATGTCAAGGAGAAAGACCACCGGGTCGCATTGCGGAAAATGATCAAAGATTACCGGCCGTGTAAGACGCGTGACGTAGGAGTTAAAATGCGAATAATTTTAAAGAAGGACGCGCCTGTATATCGCAGACCGCGCAGATTCTCCCCGCGGGAACTACAGGAGGTAGATAAACAAGTTCAGGCATGGCTTTCGGAGGGTGTCATTAGGGCGTCGGACTCGGAACATGCCAGTCAAGTAGTACCGGTAGCAAAGAAAGACGGAAGGACAAGAGTCTGCATTGATTACCGCGATATAAACAGCATAACTGTCAAAGATCGGTTTCCCTTACCGTTAATAGAAGACCAGATTGATCGGTTACAGGGCGCCAAAATATACAGTACTCTCGACTTAAGAAACGGCTTTTTTTACGTGCCAATGCACGAAGATAGTATTCAGTACACGTCTTTCATAATCCCGAACGGGCAGTATGAGTTTCTGCGAATGCCTTTCGGGCTGTGCAACGCGCCTTCCGTCTTCCAAAGATTTATAAACGCGATTTTTAAGGAGTTAACCGCCAAGGGCGTCGTTTTGAGCTACATGGATGACCTTATAGTACCCGCTACTACTTGTGAGGCCGCGCTGTGTAATTTGCAAATGGTTTTGAATGTGGCGTGTGAGCATGGGTTGGAGATGAACTGGCGGAAATGTCGATTTCTGGAAACCAGAATCCTGTACCTCGGCCATGTGATTGAGAATGGAATTGTTAGCCCTTCGGACGAGAAAACGGCCGCTATAAGGAAGTTCCCTAAACCGGGTAACATTAAATCGTTACAGAGTTTTCTCGGCTTAACGGGTTATTTTAGGAAATTCGTACCGGGTTACTCGCTGATTGCACGTCCATTGACTAATTTATTGAAGGGGACCGCGAAGTTTGTGTTCGAAGAAAGGGAAGAGCGAGCGTTCGATCGTCTCAAGCAGATCTTGACTGACAAACCCGTTTTGAAATTGTATCGAGTGGCGGCAGAGACGGAACTGCATACGGACGCGTGCATGTTCGGGTATGGGGCAATTTTAATGCAGAACGACAATGAAGATCAGATGTTTCACCCCGTCTACTATGCGAGCGGCAAGACCACGACGTCTGAACAGAAATATATAAGTTACGAACTAGAAGTATTAGCTATAATTAAGGCACTACGTAAATTTAGGGTATATTTACTAGGTATAAGATTCAAAATAGTCACTGATTGTCAGGCGTTTACGATGACGTTAAAAAAAAGGGAGCTTTGCGTGCGCGTGGCGCGATGGGCTGCTTTCCTTAGCGATTACGATTTCGTTGTGGAGCATCGACCAGGACGAAATATGATGCACGTCGATGCCCTTAGCCGCAACCCAGTGGCGGAAGTAATGTTAGTCGAGGGAAGTGATTCGACCTCGATAGCGAAATTTAAATGCGCCCAAATGGACGACGAGGAGCTGAGGAAGATTTTAACAACGGAAAATTACGAAGGAGCAGATCGGTATACCATAAAAAATGGTCTAGTATATAAGAATGCCAATGACGAGTTGTTACTTGTAGTGCCTAGGGCGATGCAAGCCGAAATAATCCGGAAGGCTCACGGACGAGGACATTTTGCAGCAAGGAAAACGGAAGAGATAATTAAAAGGGACTATTGGTTCAGAGAAATGCGGCCCAAAATCGAGAAAAGGATACGTAACTGTATAGATTGTATCTTAGCCGAGAGGAAGCAGGGCAAACAGGAGGGTTTCCTCCACACGATTGATAAGGGAGAAGTCCCTCTCGACACGTTCCACGTCGACCACATCGGTCCTCTGGCGTCCACTAGGAAAAGTTATCAACACATTCTTGTAGTGGTGGACGCATTCACCAAATTCGTTTGGTTTTATCCGACCAAGACGACCGCCAGCAGGGAAGTGGTGGATCGCCTGAAGAAACAATCCGCAACCTTCGGTAACCCAAGAAGAATTATCTCTGATCGAGGTACCGCTTTCACCTCAAATATGTTTAAGGAATACTGCACCGACGAAGGCATAGAGCACATATTAATTGCGACCGGCGTTCCAAGGAGCAATGGCCAAGTCGAGCGAATAAACAGAGTTCTGATTCCAGTATTGACGAAGCTATCCGCCCCTAAAGCGGATGAATGGTATAAATATATAGATAAGGCCCAGAAGTACATAAACGATTCGTCCACACGGAGTACGGGCATTTCGCCGTTCCGTCTGCTAATCGGAGCGCACATGCGACTTAAGGATGATCCACGCCTCAAGGAACTCCTCGAAGCAGAAGAGGCTGCCATTTTCGAGGAGCAACGAATTACATTGCGCAGCCACGCCAAGAAGAGGTTGTGTAAGATTCAAGAAGAGAATAGGAGGACCTACAACAGAAGAAGAAAAAAACCAACCCGCTATAGAGACGGAGACATCGTGGCGATCAAGCGGACGCAAGTGGCACCGGGACAGAAACTTCATACCAGATTTCTGGGACCCTATCGGGTCGAGAAGACTTTACGCAACGACCGTTACGTCGTCCAGAAGCTGGGCGATAATGAAGGTCCGCATCAAACCTCAACCTCAGTGGACCACATGAAGCCGTGGCAAAGAAACACCAATGATTATGACGAATGCTCTAGTGAAGACAGTGGCACCGATATGTAAGATGCAAGCGTATGGGCCATTTGGGGACAAATGGCCGGCGCAGGATGGCCGAATGTAGGGACACCGGGTATGCGTGCGCGTATGCGGATGCGTGCGTGCAAGGCGGAGAGCGGTTGACGACACGGTGGAGTGAACACCTTTGAGATAGATTATTACATACTTTCGCACTGTATCAACTACCCTAATATTAATATTAATAAAGTTTTACTCTTCTTTAAAACTCTACATAATTTTCTTTACAACGAAAATAAATGTACGATTTCGTCGTGATCAGGTTTGGAGTTTTTAGAGGTCGATTTCCATACTTAAATAATCACTAAATTAATTATTATGACCATTATTAGTGTCAGCAAACATTCCTTAACAAGAATAAATGAAGGTACGGCTGTTTCGCGATTTGAATTTTGTCCGCCTAGATTGGGCATTTGGCCCACTGTGCGCCCTGCTGTGGTTATTAAAAGGTCATTTATTAAAAGTTCATTTATTAAAAGTTCATTTATTAAAAGTTCATTTATTAAAAGTTCATTTATTAAAAGTTCATTTATTAAAAGTTCATTTATTAAAAATTCATTTAAAGTTAAATCGTTATTGATTTATTTGTGTTATTTTTTAGTTATTAACAGTTAATTTTATACCACGTACAGAGCGCTTTCGCGTAAAGGTGGACACATAACCCCACACTAAAAAAATCATCAAAGACAATTTCGCAACACCCTGATGTGGTTATTAAAAGTTCATTTAAAGTTAAATCGTTATTGATTTCAACAAACCACAAAAGACCTAAACGCATAGATATAAAATATCGTTTCTCAAGAGAACAAATTGAGAACAATTGCGAACAATATAATAAAATTGAATAATAAAATTGAATAAAATTGAAATATATTCCAACAGGTAACCAGATAGCTGATATCTTAACAGGACCATTACCAACTGTGAAAGGGTCTAGCCGGGTAAGAATGGACGAGCGGCCCCCATGTCAGTTTTTGTTGTTATGGGTGGTGAACAATGTTCTTTGCCTGAGACACCATTCTGTGAAATTTCAGATCTCTACCCCCACGTTTAAGGGTAGTATGAGGGTAAAACTCTTAAACTTTGCCATTTTTTTTCTCAGTTTCTACTTAAGATATTTAAATGAAACTTGGAGGAAAAGAACCTTTACACAAGCCTCACCTGGCATAATTTTTTCAGAATTGTAGGTACATTATTTATGGCAACAAAAAAAACATTAATTTTTACGGGGTAGTTTTTGCAAGCATCCCCTTGAGTGACACCCGCCAGAAAAATCAAGGATAATACTTCATTGTCCAAGTAACATCTGCAAAAGTTTCAGGAGGGTCGGGTTGGTGGAACATAATTAAAAACAAAAGAGAAGGTCAATGTACGTATAGATCAGGGACAGCGAACTGGCGCGCCATGGCGCAGCGGCTCGCGGCCTACGCGTGGCTCTTTCCCCTATCAGGTCCTACATACATTTTCCACCCCCAAATCACATAGGTAAGAAATAAAATAAAACGTTCAACACATTTATCTAGAATAAACATTCATTTTTAAAATTTTCTCATGGAACGAAAAGGTTGGTTTAACGAAAGAAATACGCAAGGATCGACATAATTTAAAAAAACAAGATAATATTCTTTAATTATTGCATTACAATTAACCTAAATTAAAGAAAAGGTGATAAACTAATCTTCATCGCTATTTTCATTCATAACTGCCGTTGTATTAGTTGACTCAAATAAGTGAGTCAATATTTCGGATGGCTTAATAATTTTTGATTTATAACGCCCATGAGATAAGTAATAAATAATTGCAGCTACGTGTGAACAGCATCCTACTGTTCTGTTGCCATTCGCACAATCGCATGTGTACCGTTCTATAGCTGAGTAACCGATGGAATTCGATTTGTATTCAATATAACACTGATATAATTTACGGTTTACGTGTCTTGACCGAACCTTCATTCTTATAATATTATTGTTTTCTATCAAATATTCAACATTTAAAGTGTCTTCTGCGTTCATTATTTCTGCAAGATAACATACTGCTTGTGACAATTGGTATGTACCGGTGAAAAGTATTTTTAAATCATTCTCGGTAAGCTCGGGAAAATCCATTAGACAGTTAGCAGTCATTATTGTAAAAGGTTTTTTGCGGCGGCTTAATTTTTGGACCTCTACTAATTCTTGTAACGTATTTTGTTGAGTCCGACGTTCTTTCATAAAATTAATAATTATGTCCGCGAGTTCAGGATCTGAGTCTAATCTTTTCCCAAACGTATTATGTAAAAATCCGGCTATCCGGCATAACGATTTTAGACTTGGCAATAATTTGTTATCCATTTTATGGTGCAAAAGACGATATTTTTGCCCTATAGCACCGTGTACAGCTTCAACTACCCAACGTACTTTGGTAATAAAGCGTGATGCATTTGCTTCTTCCGATGTTAACTGCGCTCGATTTCCTTTAAATGCAGGCATTAAGACATTGTAACCTTGGTTCTTCATATACTCTGCAACATCCCGGAAACCGCGGTCGACTATGCAGAAATCACCTGGTCGCAAAAGACTGCTTATTCCAATAGGATCTTGTAGTAGAATTTTCATGATCGTCGCGTCATTCATAGTTCCGTTAAATGGACCTGCTATGTCAACAATATAACCATTTGTTGTACAGATAGTGAACGGCTTGCATAGTGATGTTTTCTTCTGTCCAGAGTATGATTTTCTTTGATACTCATTATTTCTGCTTTTTTCATGCCTAACGTATGTCCCATCGAGTATCAAAGCCAATGCGGATTGCGGCACGTTAATAAGTTTTTTTGTCATATAACTTGTTTCCTGTAAAATAAGATCATCCCTGGCTTTTGCATTGATTCCGAAATGGGTATGTAAAATGTCCTTTTCAAATGCGTCAATTACTTGATGAAAGTAATGTGACACCTGCTGCACATGTTCCAAATCAAAAATGCTTTGAATTGTTGCGTTAGAACTGCCACTTCTAAGCTTAAATAAAAATATCACCAATGCTTGTATTATTGTCCGGGAATCACTGTTTCTCATACTGATTAGCATGTGCTCCAGTTTCTTCATGTTTTCCCAGTTAAGGCCAGTAAATGTATGTAATTGCTCTTCACTTAAGGAAAAGTCACCGATCTTATCAAGCAATGATGAATCCACATTAATTGCCAATTTGTTCAAAAACAAGGAAACCTCTGATATTTCTACTGAAGTGCAATTAGAGTGGATGCGTAGCAGCTGAAGTTCGTCGGTGAAAAATCGCTTTTTCATAAGATGTGTAGTGCAACATCGATTGCCTTTCGGTATAAAAATCCTTCGTTGGGTGAAGGCTTGAAGGCGTGCTTCTAGCGGTATCACGACGAGTTGACTGCTTCTTCGACACAGGATACAATATTTATGTGTAGATACCACACTTCTGAACGGCAATTCTACTATGGCTTCCGATGTTCTGCTACTAGTTCTTGCATGAAAGTCTGGATCCACCACAATATTATCGCCATCACTATTGTTGTCACTTTCAAATGATTGGTGTTTCCTGTATATAATTAATCTGCATTTACTGCAAAATACAGAGTTAATTGTCACAGTCTTGTCACAGTGTGCCTGATATTGAATTGCTTCATCTTCGGTAACAATCCGTTTCACTTTCCCACTGAACTTTTTGGCAGAGAGATTGCAGTTAATGCATTTATCACCACTATTAGTTTCAGACATTTTCCTCAACAATATGTGTACTAAGATATTTCTAAAATATTTTGTTTCTAAAGCGTCGTATGTATTTTGTTTTTACAATACAAGTGAAAAACAAATGAAAAAAACAAACGCATGGGCCATGGCCCTGCCGCTGCGCCATGGCGCGCCAGTTCGCTGTCCCTGATCTATACGTACATTGACCTTCTCTTTTGTTTTTAATTATGTTCCACCAACCCGACCCTCCTGAAACTTTTGCAGATGTTACTTGGACAATGAAGTATTATCCTTGATTTTTCTGGCGGGTGTCACTCAAGGGGATGCTTGCAAAAACTACCCCGTAAAAATTAATGTTTTTTTTGTTGCCATAAATAATGTACCTACAATTCTGAAAAAATTATGCCAGGTGAGGCTTGTGTAAAGGTACTTTTCCTCCAAGTTTCATTTAAATATCTTAAGTAGAAACTGAGAAAAAAAATGGCAAAGTTTAAGAGTTTTACCCTCATACTACCCTTAAACGTGGGGGTAGAGATCTGAAATTTCACAGAATGGTGTCTCAGGCAAAGAACATTGTTCACCACCCATAACAACAAAAACTGACATGGGGGCCGCTCGTCCATTCTTACCCGGCTAGACCCTTTCTGTTCCTCTCGGCATTTTTAGATTATTTCAGAGGCGATGTTATCCTCAAAAAGCCTAAATTGTTATCGATAGACGTCTTTGAGATTATTGCGTGCAAGCATAACCAATTTGTAAAATTTGTTTAGATTTCTTGCCCCACTATAGCGTTGTTGGTAGGCGTCTACTTATTTTTGTCTCTCGAGAAATGGCTGATTATTTCTTTAAATGTGGATTGCGTACATAAAAATGTGAATATTAGTTTGAATTTGTCACTAAATAATCTATGTATTATAAGGATATAAGACAAATAAAAGTTAAGTTTATATCAATAATGTAAAGTCGATTAAATTTCATTGATATCTATTCTCTCTACCTGTCCACTTATTTTTGTCCCCGACTGTATGTACGTGGTTTGTGAGTTCTGCTTCTAGTTCAAGGGTCGGATTCCTTTTGGCTGTAATTGAGTAGTGTAGTGTTGGTTCTAATTTCTGGGATGGGCCACGGGGGGATACTGTGGATCGATCTATTCATTGTGTGCTGGATTTCCATATCGAGCTCCTTCAGATAGCATTAGTGTTGTTTCACCGATACGGTGGATTTTGTTTTGCCTCTTGGCTGCTCGGTCCTTTATCTTTACTCGCTGCCCTTTTCTACTTTCGACGCTGTCGGCTAATTTCAAACAATGGAGGAACTATGCTATTTAAGCGAATGTTCAGACCCGAGGCTTTCGCTTTAATGGATTTTGCTTTCGACATTTCGTTACGGAATACCATTTCTATGAAACGCATGTTCCGTAAATTCAGTCTCCATGCTATTTAAGGGCCCCGACTCCATGCGCCATGACCTGTGTACGTGCACTCACACAAACAAAGAAAAGCATGCACGTATACGCCATGCACGAGAGAGAGAGACTCGATTTCTAATTTTTCCTTCTATGTCCCAATAATTGCATTAATGAAACTTCCGCAGATATAGCACACACGGGTAGACTTGACCACAGCCACCTCTAGTACAGGCCGGAACATTTGATATGGCAACACCGCATAGGGGAAAATCATCAGTCCGATCGAATGGTCAGTATAATCATCAGTCCGATTATAATATGTACATGCATAATATTGTTGCCTCATTAGTTGCCTCATTAATTATTATGTAGGAATTTATTATCTCTTAATTTATCTAGGAAGTGACGTGATATATTATTTGCTGTTTTATGTAGATATTAACACTTTAAGGACCGGGTTTTTTTGCTATGAACCTGTGACCTGTTACCGGGGCACTTTTATAAAATGGGATTGATGTTTTCTTCAAATTCTTGTGTATTTTGCAGTAATTTAGATATTAAAATGAAAATACGCGTACACGTCTGGCGCGTGGTCCCGTTTCGTGGCGGCGCTTCGGAGGAATGTACCGCCGTAGCGATAAGGTTAAGGGGGCCGACTCTTTTGGGGCCAACTCCGAATCGATCTAAGCGCCATTCGACAGAGCGGGCGTTAATGAAAGCAGAAAAATCTTCTGCATCGGTGTAGCGCGTTAACTCGGTATTAATATACTAGCACGCACTACGGATTCAAATAACTTATTTTAAGTGGGAGAGCTTTTTAAGAATGACGATCCTTGAGCTTGATAAACTTTTTAATAGCACTGATTTTGTTAGCTGAGACTTCCCGACGCTTGAACACAATTGAGAGCGAGCGTCGGATTTTCCCGCTATTTATCATACTTAAAACATTGAACATAAAATATAGAGAAGGTAAACTTAACCTAATATATCTAGGGTTTTCTCAATCATACTATTGGCATCGCCACATCACTCCCCCCTAAGCAGTTTAAACATTTAAGCTGCGAATTGAACTCTTTTAGTATTTCTATATGTTCTTAAATTAGTTGTAATAGTATGGTTATCTTCTAAAAACGCTGGTTTTAAACGTTCGATCGAAACGTTGATTGGTTTTCCCTTATAATCTATCTTAAAAATATCGTCTTTCACACGTTCCAAAATCTCAAAAGGTCCTTCATATGATGGATCGAGTGGTTTCTTAGTCTCTAGTTTCTGAAAAACATGTGTACAAGTATAGAGTGTATTATGGGTAAACGGTTTCTTCCTGATATGGTGCGCAGTGGGTACTGGTTTAATCTGCCTAATATGTTGCCGGAATTTGCTAATAAAATTTTCTGGCTCAGGCTGAGTCTGTTCGATGAAAAATTCGCCTGGCAGTCTAATAGAATTGCCATACAACATCTCTGCTGCGGATGCTTTAATATCTTCTTTGTAACTCGTTCTTAGTCCGAGAAGTATTGTGGGTAGAACTTCTGTCCAGTCCTTACTACCGTGACAAGCTATTGCGGTTTTTAAAGAACGATGCCACCGTTCAATAAGTCCATTGGCAGCTGGATGATAAGCAGTGGTCCGGATTCGCTCACAGCCTAATAGTCTTAATAGAGATTTAAATAATTGAGACTCAAACTGTGTACCCTGATCTGTTGTGATTGTAAGAGGTGTACCGAATCTACTAATCCAATTATTGTAAAATGCTGTTGCTACTGTGTCTGCTGACTGATCTTTAATGGGTATTGCCTCTGGCCATCTCGAGAACCTATCCATAATAGTCAGACAATAAATGTATCCTTTCGATGGTGGTAAAGGACCAACTATATCCATATTGATATGGTCAAATCTGCCTGATGGTATTTGGATGTGTTTAGGTGTCTTGTGATTATGCCTATGAATTTTGCTACGTTGACATGCTTCACAAGTACGTGCCCAGGTGGTAATGTCACGCCTCATCTGTGGCCATACAAACGTCCTTGCTATTATCTTCTTCGTTGTACGACCGCTTGGATGCGATAAATTATGAATTTTGTTGAAAATGCCTCTCCGGAGACATGTTGGAATATATGGCCTGGTTATATTATTATATGTATCACAATAAATGTAAGAATCTGTACTATCTATTTTCAATTTCTGCAATTTCCATTTGCTATTCTGCTTTGTTTCCTGGAGCATGCTTTTCAGTTCCTGATCATCCTTTTGTGCATTAACTAATTCTTCTGTGGATATTAAAATGGGTAGATCTATTTCTTCTATTGTTGATAATGAATCTGCAACTATGTTCTTGTCTCCAGAAACATGTTCCAGCTGTGTTGTAAATTGACCTATGAAATCAAGCTGTCTCAATTGCCTTGGTGATGCTTTATCCGACTTCTGAAGGAAGGCGTAAACTAATGGTTTATGGTCGGTTCTAATTATTAACTGTCGACCTTCCACCATATACTTGAAATACTTTAAGCTCTTGTAAATCGCTAGGAGTTCCCGATCATAAGTGCTGTATCGGGTTTGTGCCTTCTCTAGTTTCCTAGAGAAAAAACCGATGGGCTCCCAGCGATTATTATTCCACTGGTCAAGGACTGCTCCGATTGCTGTGTCTGATGCGTCTGTGGTTAACGCTAGCTTTGCATCCGGTTTCAGGAAATGCAAGAGGGTTGCGTCCGCAACCTGCTTTTTACTTTTTGCAAAAGCTTCCTCTGCATCCGCTGTCCAAATAACCGGTCGCTTGTCTTTCTTCTTTGCTCCTATGAGCAATTTATTTAATGGGAGTTGTGTCTCGCCCGCTTTTGATAGGAATCTCCTATAAAAGTTAATAATCCCTAAAAATCTCCGAAGCTCGTTGATGTTGTTCGGCTTCGGATAATCCTGGATGACCTTAACTCGTTCATCCAACGGTGCGATTCCTTTACTGGTGACACGACATCCCAAATAGTTGACTTCGCTTTTTGCAAAATGGCATTTTGCCAAATTGATTGTGAGGCCATTTTCCCTCAGCTTCCTAAAAATGATTTCCAGATGTTCCTGGTGCTGTTCTATATTCTCTGATGCTATAATTATGTCGTCAATATAGCATTGACAGAAATCGTATTCCCGCAGCACATTGTCCATCAGCCTTTGAAATGCCTGCGCAGCATTACAGAGACCAAATGGCATTACTGCGTACTCAAATAGTCCAAAAGGTGTTATTACCGCTGTCTTAGCGCGGTCTTCTGGCGCTATTGGTATCTGATGGTATGCTTGCATCAAGTCCAGAACGGTAAATACCTTCGCCTGGGCAAAATTCTGCACTATATCCTGGATATGTGGTAATGGATACTTATCTGGTAAAGTCACGCTATTTAACCTGCGGTAATCGCCGCAAGGTCGCCATTCACCTGTCTTCTTTTTAACTAGGTGCAGCGGACTTGCCCATTGACTTTTCGATGGTACTACCGTTCCTTCCTTGAGCATGAGCTGAAATTCTAGTTTGGCTGCCTGAAGTTTTTCTGGTGGTAATCTTCTGGCTCTTTCTGCGATGGGTGGTCCTTGCGTAACAATGAAATGCTGCACGCCATGTCTCTTGATGCTATTGCTTGAGGGTTTAGTAATATCTTTGTATTCGTTTAAGAGTGCTTTATACCTGTTCTTGCTATCTATTGTGGAAATGGATGGTACAGGTGTGTTTGTAATTTTTCCTGTTTGAAATAACTGCGTTTGCTGATCGATCAACCTGCGCTTCCGTAGGTCAACCAACAAATTGTAATGATGCAGGAAATCAGCTCCAATTATAGCTCTTGCGACATTGGCCACAATGAATTTCCATGGAAACTGACGTCGTAACCCAAGGGTTACAGTAAGATTCTTGTTACCGAACGTATCGACTTCAGTCCCATTTGCTGCATACAATTTAAAATTGGCTATTTGTTTTTTTTTGTTAGAATTTCCTTTAGGAACTACAGAAATTTCTGCGCCAGTGTCGATCAAAAACTCTGTACCGCACTTGCTGTCTAGGATAATGAGACGGTTCTGTAAGCGCAAATCGTCTTCCACCGTCTCAACGAAAGACGACTTACTTAGTTTTCCGCCGCTGCGGATCTTTTATCGGGCCCCGTCCAGTTACATGGAGGTCTACATTTAAATGACTTCTCTCTGAACCTGTCATGAAAATAACAAAACTCGGCTCGCTGTCGGCTCCTGTTACGCGAATGACTGCGCCCCCTATAGTAGCGTCCTCTGCTACTGCTGCGTGGGCGATGTTGAAAACTGGCGCGTACCGCCGATTCAAGTTGCTCCATTCGCCGCGTAAGCGCAGCTATTTCCGCGCTTATGGATGCCGCGGGTGGTGGCGGCGTCGCCTGTAATGGCGCCACTTGCCATGGCGTCACTTGCAATGGCGTCGTTTGCAATGGCGGCTCTTGCGCTGGCGTCACTTCCGCTGCAACGATGGCGGCCATTTCGTATGGGTTTGATCTTTCCATCGTTTTGTCTGCAAGCTCCGCCAATTTCGTTAGACCCGAGTCCTCCATGACTGCTAAAATCTCCTGGATTCTGGTCGGTAGACGCTGAAGCCACAGCATTTGCAGCGCGTCCTCGCTTACTCTTGTACCTGCGAGTAGCATCATTTCCCTCAATAACTCCGACGGCCTTCTACTATTCAACTCGACGCCAGAGAAAAGCTGATTAAGCTGCTCTCGATCCGTTTTTGCCAGCCGAGCTATCAGGGCTGCTTTGATTTCTAGATACGAATCCTCGGTTTGAGGAGCAGTTATAATATCGGCTATTATCCTAACGACGCTGTTGTCCAAATGCCGGATAACAGCGGCGCTTTTTACGGCGTCTGTTTTGACGCCATAGGCCGCAAACTCTCTCTCGAGCATTGCGAACCAAAGCCTTGGATCGTCCCGCCAGAAATTTGGTAGCTTGGCATTTCTGAAGTCGTTCGAACTGCTTTCGAGCACCGTTGTCGCCTTCGTTTCAGGCAACGCTGTCGCCTTCGGCTTGACTTGCGATGCTCCTTGCCTAGTCTCCATTGCTTGGATTTACTATACAAGATCGAACAAAACGGGTTTCGGCACCAGTTGTAGCGCGTTAACTCGGTATTAATATACTAGCACGCACTACGGATTCAAATAACTTATTTTAAGTGGGAGAGCTTTTTAAGAATGACGATCCTTGAGCTTGATAAACTTTTTAATAGCACTGATTTTGTTAGCTGAGACTTCCCGACGCTTGAACACAATTGAGAGCGAGCGTCGGATTTTCCCGCTATTTATCATACTTAAAACATTGAACATAAAATATAGAGAAGGTAAACTTAACCTAATATATCTAGGGTTTTCTCAATCATACTATTGGCATCGCCACATCGGCATTTGACGGGGTGACATCTAAAGTCATTATTCAGAATTATAAACTCATGGTGTGACATCTAACGTCATTAGGCAAAATTATAAATGGAGAGTGGGAGGCCATAGTTGTCAAATCACATGCTTTGAGTGTTTTGTCGCGCTGTTGCCACATTTGTTACAATCCTGGCCATCAGAAAATGAATCGGCTCGAGCCGAGATTTCGATTCCTGCCGGGAATAGACATACATACACATATATAGCTGCTGAACCGCTGGAAACTTTTTTGTAGGTTCGATCCCCCTATGATATCATTTTTTTACATTAATTTTTTTTAATTCCTAACTATATGACAATGATCAGTATTTGCTTACCAATATTTTAAAAACATTTGTTAAATATTATAATTTAATATACGTAAATATGAAGTTAGAGCGCTCTTCGTGCTACCGTTTCCCTTGCCATGTATCTTGCCAATTATGGTACTGTTTAATATTTTTAACATTAAAATAAAATGTATGAAGCGCATTTGTCAGACGTCTTAGATTGAACAGTCTTGACGAAGTGCAGGAAAGCTCGTGTGATGTTTTAATACTATTTCGCCTTTCTTTTATACCACACAATTATTTCTTTTTTACAAATAATCAGAAATAAAGGAAAATATTTATGGTAATTATTTAGAAAAGGGGGGGTCTCACCGATTTCGATGATTTTTGAATATGTTGTAGAACTCACTATTCTGAACAACTTTTTCCTATGCATATAACCGCCGCTCGGACTTAGTTTTCGAGATATTTGCAAAAAACTATAGCTACTACTACATTGAATTTTGTCTATACGTGCACGCTCGGGGCAACGTGTGTGTCCGCCGCTTTTCTGGCAGCCGGCGAAGAATCTGTATACCGGGTGGACTCATCAAAATTGTATCTCTAGAACTAGATATACCATATCAGATTTGGTATTGGCGGGGGAGGGGCTCTGCCCCTCCCCCTGCACCCCCTCCCCGCAAATTTCTAACCAAACCTAACCCGAATCTAATTTTTATTTAATTAGATATGGGTTTGGGTTAGGTTTGGGTTAGATTTTTCTTTTTCTCATATAACTCATATTTGACTTATATCTAGTTCTTGAGGTACAATTTTTTTTCACGTATACACAAAATTCAATGTAGTAGTAGCTATAGTTTTCTGCAAATATCTCGAAAACCAAGGCCGAGCGACGGTTATATGCATAGGAAAAAGTTGTTCAGAATACTGGGTTCTACAACATATTCAAAAACCATCGAAATCGGTGAGGTCTGGCCTCTTCCCTAGATTTACCAAATTTGCTTTACACATTGTATAATGTTCGTCGCTGGACGCTACGCTGTTATATATAGAAACGATGGACAATTGCCGATCAAACGCTACACATACGCTTTCACGGACGCGTGCGTATAGGCAGAATTCAATGGTGTAGTACCGATCTTTTTTGGGAAAAATCTCGGAAACTAAGGCCGAGCGGCGCTTATATGTATAGGAAAAAGTTGTTCAAAATGTTGATTTCTATAACATACTCAAAAATCATCGAAATCGGTGAGACCCCCCCTTTTCTAAATAATTACCATATTTATTCGTACAAATTTTATGCGAGTACCGAATATGCATATGTATATTGATAATTTTTAATTCATTTCGTTCGCTTTTTCCCATTCTTTTGGTCATTGTGTAGGATGACAAACGAAAAATACGGAGACATAGTTGATATTGTCATATATATTACAGTTTTGCTTTTCAGGAAAACTTCGATAGATTCGACTCAAGTTGAGATTTTGATTTTTGCCGAACATAAAAGAGAATAGTGCAAATGAAAGAGCAGATACGAGGGTCAAGTTAAAACAAAACAGATTGATAAAACAATATTAATATGTGTAAGAAAATAATTTTTGGACGTTATGAGAGAAGGGCTCTTATTGCTGCTTGACATAGGTCAGGCACAGCCAACTGGCGGGCCGCGGGCCACGCGGTTCATCTTACAAACAAATGACGGCCCTCACACTGCGTCATAGTTGCGGTGTCACGCTGATTCCCGTCTTGCTGGCACGTCATAGGTACATCTGACGTACATAGCTCTATCTTTGTCTATCATAGCTTTCTGTTGCTTAGAGCGAAGCATAAGATGATCGAAAAGGACCATAGTGACATTGTATTGTACAGACTACGGTCGTGAGAGCTAAACAAAACAACTTTTTAACACATACACGACGACATAATCATTTGAATACCTATTCAAACGCCTTCGATAATCTTACATATATTTTAATTATATTACAATTATATTATTGTTGTATAATATAGTTAATATATTTCATATATATTAACATAGCAGCTTTATTGGTAATATAAATGAAACATACCACCAAATGATTGAAATTTTGAGTTACACATTTTGAGCTTTAGATTGACGTGTATACACGTCCAAATGATAGAAATATCAAACAGTTCCATAATTGGCAAGATACATGGGAAGAAAACGGTAGAAAAAAGCGCTTCAACATCATATTTACGTATATTAAATTAAAGTATTTAACAAATATTTCTAAAACATTTGTAAACAACTATTGATCATCGTCATATACTTAGTATTGAAAAAAGAATGAATGTAAAGAATATACCCCAAGGGGACTCGAACCTACAAAAAAGTTTGCAGCGGCTCGAATCAACATCTCGGCTCGAGCCGATTCATTTTGCTGATGCTTATGTTATAATTGTAACAGATGTGACAACAGCGTGACAGAGGTTTGATACGTGCCGGCAACTATGCCTTACTGATGCCTGTGTGCACGCATCACGTATTCACGTATGAATCGCCGTTCGTGGTGTGAAATTATAACTTACAATTACCGACTGATTTGTATTTTTATCGACCCTGACGGTAACTTGGCCAAATTCACTACAATGTACCATAAACGCCACCGACGGAGAATCAGTGAACTATTCTTACGTCGGATACGTGCAAATCGTAACAGTCGTTTTTCGCCTTCCAGAAGTGATAGATTGTGAAAAATCGAATTTCTGTGATCTTGTGCTACTTCAAGACAGTCGGGTAGAGTGTTTTAGCAGTGAATAAACTATTAATTCGTTCTATATTTGCTAACTGTGAAATGTGTCAAATCGCCTGCAGCCATCTTGTTTCCTACGTCGTTGTCTGTCTCAACCTTGCCAGTTTAAGAAATACCATTCTTCTCAACGAATGGTGTTTATTGGCGTTCAGACATACTTCCCCGGCTGTGGTGAAGTCTACCCGTGTGTACTATATCCGCGAAAGTTTCATTAATGCAATTGTTCAGACGAGTATTTGCTGCTACGAAATCGAGTCTCTCTGTCGCGCATGGCGTATACGTGCATGCTTTCCTTTGTTTGTGTGCGTGCACTCACCCAAACAAAGGAAAGCATGCACGTATACGCCATGCGTGAGAGAGAGCCTCGATTTTGTAAGAACAACTAGTTTTCTCAATTATCGCACAAATCAAATTTTCGCGGGTACATTACATACCGGTACACTTCACCACATGGCCAGCTGGTCCGTTCTAACGCCAATAAGCACTATTCGTTGAGAATAGTGCAACTTTTGAAGCTGTCAGCTTGAGACAGACAACGATGTAGGCAACAAGATGGCTGCCGGCATTTAGACACATTTCACATTTAGCAAATATTAAACGATTTAATGGTTTATTCACTGATATCAGACCAGCTGACTATTCCTTGAACTAGCACAATATCACAGAAATTCGATGTTTGATAGTTTACCACTTGTGGAAGAAAACTAGTCCGTGTTACGATTTGCACGCATCGAACGATATCGGACGTAAGAATAGTTCACTGATTTTCCGTCGGAGGCGTTTATGATATATTTCAGATAATATCACCACGTTATCGTCAGGGTCGATAAAAATACAAATCAGTCGGTAAATGTAGGTACTAATTTCACACCACGAACGGCGATTCATAAGTGAATACGTGAACACAGACACCAGTAAGGCTACGGGTACAGTGGAACCGAATTTCGGCCTTACGACGTCGGATGTATTCGGAAACGAATCAACGCCATGAGATTAAATGGAAGCGGTGTCACTGCATACGATCCGAATGCGTGCGAAGACGCGAGACACTTGACGGGTTTTTGATTTTTTCGTCCGAACTGAAGTGGCTGGCCCCCCCGTAGCGAGGGTCGTGGCCCTTTTTTCTACATAGGTTCGTCCTAAATAAATAGAAATACGATCTTTTCGTCCGAATATGCTAGCCGATCAACTGAGTTTGATTTTTTCGCCCGAAATTGACCGTGGTCCCAATACTTCACGATGGACTTTTTGTTGGTATATTGTCGCATTGATTTTGACATTTTGGTCAATGAATATTAATGGGTCTTCCCCGTTGTATAAGTAACCACCGTGAGCCGCGAGGTGTTACAAAATTCCACAGAGTTGGTGTGAGAACCACTATAGTTACGCTGCCGTTGCATGGCCGGTCGGACTCACGCAGTTTATGACAAAGTTGTTGCTATTGTGTTAAAAAAGAGAAGCAATGTGTCCACTGGCATTGCTTGTCTCTTTGAATTGAGAACGCTCGCGCTTCATCCCCACCACTGGAGGGGTCCCCCCCGCGTTCGAGTGGAAGGAGCCCGCTGATACGCTTTGACTAGTCGACATGTCCCGGAGGCAGATAGCTTAGAAAAAGAAAGAAATGGCTTCGTATCGGTGAGACAACACTAATGCAACCGTGAAACTTTTTTATTGTTACTTATTTCGTTATGAAAATTGCATTAATATATTATTGGGGTTGTTGTGATTAAAATAAGGCCAAACACGATATAATTTGGATCATATTAGCCAAATCCATGTCCCTTTTCTACGGCGTGCATCATAGATGTGAACTCACATTCGTCGGAATAGAATACGCAGCCACTGGCACCGCTCCACTTCGCACAGCCGATTCGGAGCGCTCTGACGACGTCGTAAGGCCGAAATTCGGTTCCACTGTACCCGTAGCCTAAGGCATAGCTGCCGCCTATCACGCTGCTGCCACATCTGTTACAATTATAACCATCAGCAAAATGAATCGGCTCGAGCCGAGATGTTGATTCGAGCCGCTGCAAACTTTTTTGTAGGTTCGAGTCCCCTTGGGGTATATTTTTTTACATTAATTTCTTTTTCATTACTAAGTATATGACAATAATCAATATCTGTTTACAAATGTTTTAAAAATATTTTTTAAATACTTAATTTAATATACGTAAATATGAAGTTGAAGCGCTTTTTTCTACCGTTTTCTTCCCATGTATCTTGCCAATTATTGAACTGTTTGATATTTCTAACATTTGGACGCGTATGCACGTCAATCCAAAGCTCAAAATGTGTAACTCAAAATTTCAATCATTTGGTGTGTAAGATAATCGAACGGAGAGGAGTAGTCGCTCTGTCTCGATTAGGTATTACCTATTACAATGATTTTGTAGGCGTGTATATGTTAAAAGGTGTTCTGTTTATTAAAACTGTGCTCTTTCGACCGTAGTCTATACAAGAATGCCTTTCCTTGGCAAAAGCGTCGGTCGTGAGGACGCATACGTCACCATGGCCCTTTTTAACCATTTTAGGGTTCGCCCCAAAAGAAAGCTACGCTAGACAAAGACAGCGTGCATCGGCAAAATGCACATGGCCCGCCTCAACCGTTCCTGTACGTATGACAGGGACAGCAAGACGGGAATCGGTGTGACACCGCACTATGACGCAGGGTGTGAGAGCCGTCATTTGTTTGTAAGATAAACCGCGTGGCCCGCGGCCCGCCAGCTAGCTGTGCCTGACCTATGTCAAGCAGCAATAAGAGCTCTTCTCTCATAAGTTCCAAAAATTATTTTCTTACACATATTAATATTGTTTTATCAATCTGTTTTTTTCAACTTGACTCTTGACTCTCCTCTTTCATTTGCACTATTCTCTTTTATGTTCGGCAAAAATCAAAATCTCAACTTGAATCGAATATATCGAAGATTTCCTACAAACCAAAACTGTAATAGGTATAACAATATCAACAATGTCTCCGTATTTTTCGTTTGTCATTCTACATAATGACCAAAGCCATGGGAAAAAACGAATGATATGAATTAAAAATTATCAATATATGCATATTCGGTACTCGCATAAAATCTCTAAAAATAAATATATTCCTTTATGATGGTATAATTGCATTCGCAACAATAATTATTTGTAAAAAAGATATGATTGTGTCGTCTAAAAGAAAGGCGAAATAGTAGTAAAACATCACACGAGTTTTCCTGCACTTCATCTACGACTGTTCAATCTAAGACGTCTGAAAATGTGCTTCATACATTATACTTTAATGTTAGAAATATTTAACGGTACAATACATAATTGGCAAGACACATGGCAAGAGAAACAGTAGCGCAAAAAGCGCTATAAGTTCAGATTTAGGTATATTAAATTAAAATATTTAACAAATGTTTTTAAAATAGTGGTAATTGATCATTGTCATATAGTTAGGAATTAAAAAAAAATTAATGTAAAAAAATTATAGCCGAGGGGAACGAACCTACGAAAAAGTTTACAGCGGTTCAGCAGCTATGTCTATATCCGGCAGGAATCGAAATCTCGGTTCGAGCCGATTCATTTTGCTGATGGCCGGGATTGTAACAGACGTGGCAATAGTGCAACAGAACTCTCAAATGGCAACTATGGCCTCCCACTCTCCGTTTATAATTCAGCCTAATGATGTTAGATGTCACAGCGTGAGTTTATAATTCTGTATAATGACTTTAGATGTCACCCCGTCAAATGTCGAAGCAGACGATTTTTCTGTTTTCACTAACGCCCGCTCTGCCGAATGGCGCTTAGATCGATTCGGAGTTGGTCCCAAAAGAGTCGGCCCCCTTAAGGGGGCCGACTCCAGGCGCCATGACCGGTGTGCGTGCACTCACACAAACAACGGAAAGCATGCACGTATACGCCATGCGCGACAGAGAGACCCGATTTCTAATTTTTCGACTGTTGTCTCGATAATTGCCTTAATGAAACTTTCGCGGATATAGAACACACGGGTAGACTTCACTACAGCCCTAAAGGTATATTTGAACGCCAATAAACACCATTCGTTGAGAAGAATAGTGTTTCTGAAACTGGCAAGCTTGAGACAGACAACGATGTAGGCAACAAGATGGCTGCAGACAAATTGACACATTTCACATATAGCAAATATTGGACGATTTAATGGTTTATTCACTGCTCAAACAACATTTAGGGCTTCCTTGAACTAGCACAAGATCACAGAAATTCGATTTTTCACAATTTATCGCTTCTGGAAAGCGGAGAAAGTAAAATACGATTTGCACGCATTCGACGTAAGAATAGTTCAATGATTCTCCGTCGGTGGCGTTTATGGTACATTGTAGTGAATTTGGCCAAGTTACCGTCAGGGTCGATAAAAATTCAAATCAGTCGGTAAATGTAAGTTATAATTTCACACCACGAACGGCGATTCATACGTGAATACGTGATGTGTGCACACAGACACCAGTAAGGCATAGTTGCCGGCACGTATCAAACCTCTGTCACGCTGTTGTCACATCTGTTACAATTATAACATAAGCATCAGCAAAATGAATCGGCTCGAGCCGAGATGTTGACTCGAGCCGCTGCAAACTTTTTTGTAGGTTCGAGTCCCCTTGCGGTATATTTTTTTACATTCATTTTTTTTTAATTGCTAAGTATATGACAATGATCAATATTTGTTTACAAATGTTTTAAAAATATTTGTTAAATACTTTAATTTAATATACGTAAATATGAAGTTGAAGCGATTTTTTCTACTGTTTTCTTCCCAAGTATCTTGCCAATTATGGAACTGTTTGATATTTCTAACATTTGGACGCGTATGTCAGCGTCACTTTTTAAAACAAAGAATATTCGCTCAAAAACTCAAGAATCGACTGATAAGCTCCAAGGTTCTGGGGTACGTGCCGTGGGGTTCATCACAGTCCTCTTACCAAAAGGCATAGCCTTCCCCACTCCGTGGCCAGATCCTAGAGGAACAGAGTCCCTATTCATTAACAATACGGCGTCGGGCCGCTTCTACATTCTGATCATTCTCTCTTTTTAAACAGTTCATCCTTCGACAACCGATAACCGAAAGACCCAACGTAGTCAACAGTCACCGCCCGCCGACAGGATGTTTGGACCCATTCACTCACACTCTAGACCTGTCATAAATTAGTCAATCCTAGGACATTCGATAGCTGAATGGCGACGAGCCATCAGCCATCGTCTGTCGCCCAGATTGCATATCCTCAAAACAGTCTCTCTGACCACCCGTAAACTGAGACCCTACCATAAATTAACCCTGAATGAATAGCACTCCACCATTCAGCCCTATTTCTTTCATTAAACATAAACTGACGCTAACACGGCCGGACTGACCTGCTTCGCGCTCTCGAGAAGCAACCACGCAGAAGGCGCTTCAAAAACCACATTAACAAAACACATAACTCAACAGAGTTCCCATCGGAATCATAACGTCCTCTATTCTGCGTCCGCAATTTGTATACCTTTCAAACGCAGTCCTTCGAGGGATACTTGTACCAAAATCACGGCATCAGCGACACCCATGATAGTAAAGATCTCCCTCGAACTCATAGCGTTACTCTATTTCGTACACACAACAATTGCCGCTTTTCATACGTTATTTCCGAACACTTTTATACTCAGGCGTCGCCACGATAACAGACCAGCACACAATGCATATCTTGTTATCGCTACCGCCGATCACAAAATAATAGAAACAACCACACAGGTCTCGTCTCTTCACAATGTCTTCCAAAACAACATCAACCAAAAAGCACCTTTTCCAGTTAACCAATCAAACTATGCATTCTCATTCTTCCAACCGCTAACACGGTTCATCAGGACAATTAACGATATCATTATTTTTCCACGTCGAATCATTCCATCAATGCAGACGACCTTTAAATACAACCTGGACTTTACCACTCATTCCAACAATCTAAAAATTGTTACCAGGTAAAATTCCACCAGGTAAAACAAACCAACAAATTCAAGCAGTGCTCACCTACTTAGTTACCAAAACAGAAACAAAATCAATAATGTCGTCTACAGGTAGCTCTTTTTCAGTACAAATTATAACAGCTAAGACCTGCTTCTAAACTGAAGAATAACAATAACCGACTAACCGCTCGGTCATTCTGATTCTTATTCTTTACTACCAAAAGTAAAGCCCCGTTGAACAATGGCGACCCTTCGCCGGCCGTCGGTACGCGACCCTCGCGACAATAAAACAAACCTCAGTTCCATGTTTTATAACCATATTTTATTTTCCCTCTTTGTCTTTTACAAAGCATAATCAAATCAACAAGAATGGTGCACACTCACCAAACAGCTTTCAATCACCTCTATCGTAATTTCCCTTGTACTTACGAAACGTAGACCATTCACTCTGGCTACTACATTCCCGTACAGCCAAAATCAAAACCATCGTTGCTTTCCCAAGCCTCTCCACCTCAGGTGTCCTTTGCTGCCAACGCCTGCGCCTCCATATTCTCGTTCAAAAGGAAACAGCAAAATACATCCCGCATCGCAGAATCACGGCAGCGTTTTCCTTGAAGGCCTCGATTCCCACAAACAATTTTGCAAGCTTCTAACAATGTCCATTCTCGCAACATTTCACTGCACCATAATACTTTTTAAATGGCACACACAATAAATTTCCAAATGTTCAACGCGTGAGTAACCAGACTTAATCGTTCAGTAGCAGAAACTTTATCCATTATTGATTCCACTCAATCACACCACTTGCGAACAGCCTCGCCGACATCCACTAAACAATACACCAAAGTATCCTTTAGGAGCACGGGAGTCACCTTATTGTCCAACACCTGATACAAATTAACGTCTCTCCGCTCGACCCTGTTGACCGTTCTGCACCCGCTGCTTAGCCCAGCACCGAGATTCTTCGTGCCCCTTCTTTGAACAGTAGGAACACACAACCGTCATCTTCGACGTATCTTCACTTGCACTCGGTTTCGGTTTTTTCGGGCAGTCATATTGAGAATGGCCAACTTCGTCGCAAATGTAACACCGCTTTCTGCCAACCCGGTAGTTCGACGCTCGATCCTCGCCGCCCTTCCGTTTAACCGGTTTCACAAACTGCGTGATTCCAACCAGAAAGTCAGAAGTCGACTTGTAACCCCCATTTAACAGTGACTGGCGGACGTTCTGATCGGTTATAGATCCCACAACCAATTCCATCAATTCCGCCGGCTTGAATCCCACGCGCGTCTGTTCCAAATACAGAAGCTTTGTACGCGCATACTCCACATACGTCAGAGCCGCATCGCTGTCAAACGTTACAGCACGAAGCATACGCTCATGTAATCTTTTTTCCGTAACAAAAACAGCACACAAGTCCTGGCGAAACTTCTCCCAAGTACGTGGATTTCCTTTCCACTCCCTGTACCATTTTTTCGCCACTCCCACCAACGCATGAGTAGCCAAGCACAGTCGCTGTTGAGGAGTACCGCACTTGGTAATTTCCTCAACCACCTCACACCACGCACTCGCGTCATCGCCAAGATCCGAACCGTCAAATTCCGGCACGACCTCCATCGATACGTTTGTCGACACAGCACTGCTAGACGCGACGGGCATAGCATTACCTACCAACTTCTGCAACACCTCTCGAACAATGTCCTCGAGACCAGGTACCACAGGTATCTCAGGTGCAGCCTCCATCGCGCACTCGTCAAGCAGTAATGCAAACAATTAACACAAACGAGAGAACAACAAAAAAAAACTAGTACACTGTAGGCAAGTGACTTTGTATCCCACTTCTGATGTTAGCGTCACTTTTTAAAACAAAGAATATTCGCTCAAAAACTCAAGAATCGACTGATAAGCTCCAAGGTTCTGGGGTAAGTGCCGTGGGGTTCATCACAGTCCTCTTACCAAAAGGCATAGCCTTCCCCACTCCGTGGCCAGATCCTAGAGGAACAGAGTCCCTATTCATTAACAATACGGCGTCGGGCCGCTTGTACATTCTGATCATTCTCTCTTTTTAAACAGTTCATCCTTCGACAACCGATAACCGAAAGACCCAACGTAGTCAACAGTCACCGCCCGCCGACAGGATGTTTGGACCCATTCACTCACACTCTAGACCTGTCATAAATTAGTCAATCCTAGGACATTCGATAGCTGAATGGCGACGAGCCATCAGCCATCGTCTGTCGCCCAGATTGCATATCCTCAAAACAGTCTCTCTGACCACCCGTCAACTGAGACCCTACCATAAATTAACCCTGAATGAATAGCACTCCACCATTCAGCCCTATTTCTTTCTTTAAACATAAACTGACGCTAACACGTATACACGTCAAAGCTCAAAATGATGATCAACTCAAAATTTCAATCATTTGGTGGTATGTTTCATTTATATTACCAATAAAGCTGCTATGTTAATATGGTAATTATTTAGAAAAGGGGGGGTCTCACCGATTTTGATGATTTTCGAGTATGTTATAGAAATCAACATTTTGAACAATTTTTTCCTATACATATAAGCGCCGCTCGGCCTTGGTTTCCGAGATTTTTCCCAAAAAAGATCGGTACTACACCATTGCATTCTACCTATACGCACGCGTCCGTGAAAGCGTATGCGTTAGCGTTTGATCGGCAATTGTCCATCGTTTCTATATATAACAGCGTAGCGTCCAGCGACGAACATTATACAATGTGTAAAGCAAATTTGGTAAATCTAGGGAAGAGGCCAGACCTCACCGATTTCGATGGTTTTTGAATATGTTGTAGAACCCAGTATTCTGAACAACTTTTTCCTATGCATATAACCGTCGCTCGGCCTTGGTTTTCGAGATATTTGCAAAAAACTATAGCTACTACTACATTGAATTTTGTGTATACGTGAAAAAAAATTGTACCTCAAGAACTAGATATATCATATCAGATTTGGTATTGGTGGGGGAGGGGCTCTGTCCCTCCCCCTGCACCCCCTCCCCGTAAATTTCTAACCAAACCTAACCCAAATCTAATTTTTATTAAGTCAAATATGAGTTATATGAGAAAAAGAAAAATCTAACCCAAACCTAACCCAAATTCATATCTAATTAAATAAAAATTAGATTCGGGTTAGGTTTGGTTAGAAATTTACGGGGAGGGGGTGCAGGGGGAGGGGCAGAGCCCCTTCCCCGCCAATACCAAATCTGATATGGTATATCTAGTTCTAGAGATACAATTTTGATGAGTCCACCCGGTATACAGATTCTTCGCCGGCTGCCAGAAAAGCGGCGGACACACACGTTGCCCCGAGCGTGCACGTATAGACAAAATTCAATGTAGTAGTAGCTATAGTTTTTTGCAAATATCTCGAAAACTGAGGCCGAGCGGCGGTTATATGCATAGGAAAAAGTTGTTCAGAATACTGAGTTCTACAACATATTCAAAAATCATCGAAATCGGTGAGACCCCCCCTTTTCTAAATAATTACCGTAAGATTATCGAAGGCGTTTGAATAGGTATTCAAATGATTATGTCGGCGTGTATGTGTTGAAAAGTTGTTTTGTTTAGCTCACGTGACCGTAGTCTGTAGAACAATACGATGTCACCGTGGTCCTTTTCGATCATTTTATGCTTCGCCCTAAGCAACAGAAAGCTATGATAGACAAAGATAGAGCTATGTACGTCAGATGTACCTATGACGTGACAGCAAGACGGGAATCGGTGTGACACCGCAACTATGACGCAGTGTGAGGGCCGTCATTTGTTTGTAAGATGAACCGCGTGGCCCGCGGCCCGGCAGTTGGCTGTGCCTGACCTATGTCAAGCAGCAATAGGGGCCCTTCTCTCATAAGTTCCAAAAATTATTTTCTTACACATATTAATATTGTTTTATCAATCTGGTTTTTTCAACTTGACCTTTGTATCTTCTCTTTCATTTGTACTATTCTCTTTTATGTTCGGCAAAAATCAAAATCTGAACTTGAGTCGAATCTATCGAAGTTTTCCTGAAAAGCAAAACTGTAATAGATATGACAATATCAACTATGTCTCCGTATTTTTCGTTTGTCATTCTACATTCTACACAATGACAGAAGCAATGGGAAAAAGCGAATGAAATGAATTAACGATTATCAATATATGCATGTTAGCGACAGCGCATTTTGAATGAAAGGAAAGGGACCGATTTATGATAGGGACCTAGCATGGGTGCGTTTGGAGAGTGTTTTGCAAATGGGCAATCTGGACGGCAGACGATGTCTGGTGGCCCGACGCTATTCAACTATCGAATGTCCAAGGTTTGACTGTTTATTAGGGATGTTTTGAAAGTGAATGAATGAGACTGAACATCCCGTTGACCGACGATGGCTGGCGACCGCATTGGGTCTTCCAACTATCTGGTGTCGAGGGATTGTTTATTAGTGTCGAGTAAAGAATACATGTGGCAATCGGCTTGTAGCCGTATTTCCAAGGAATAGGGAAACTCTTCCTGGAGGATCTGGCCACGGAGTGGGGAAGGTTCTGCCTTTTGGTAAATGAACTGTGATTGACCACTCAGTCTTTACCCCAGAATTGACCGGGAAAGAACTACCTCTCTTACACCTCACCTTCAATATATACAACAAATTCTTAACATGTAGATAAATTTTCGACTAGGCCTTCGACGTTCTGGCACTATTCAGTTGAGACAGAACCGTTTGAATGAACATAGTGAGAAATCGAGAGCAATTTTGTAGTATTTTATAATTATAGTTAAGTTTTAATTTAGTTTCGTTCATTTTGAGTTTTCTCTTGTTATAGTTTTTCTTGTTAGTTGTAGTTATTTTAATTAGTTCGTGGTTTTCGTATTATATACACTAGTTTATGTTTTCTTATATACACTATATTTCTGATATACTTCATTGTACTTTTCTTTGGTAAGTATGAAAACAAGTTCGAAGGTTCCCGTACGAATGAAGATTTATTCTTTATACTACGAAACGCCAAGAAAGACATGAGTGACTACTTATATCTACAAGAAAAGATTTGTAAAAAATTCCGTATTTGTCCCGAAAAATTAGAGATACTAAGAATTTGTTTACAAAATTTTGCTGTTAAATTGAAGCAAAAGTGGATAAAGTGTAAGTACACAGAAGCCAAATTATTTAAACGCCTGTTACGACCCAGGGCTGTGGGCAACGCCTAGGCCGGCGATGTTGATATTACCCAAGGAATATGGTTGAGAATTTGTTAGTAAGGTGCACGGACGAACCTGATGCGAAATCAGGGAGCCGCAGGAGGGTGAAACGTCGTGGACGAACCCGATGCGAAATCGGGGAGCCACTAGGAAAGAGTGCGCAGACGAACCCGGTGCGAAACCGGGGAGCTGCTGGGAGGTTGGTTTATTCACAGACGAACCCGGTGCGAAACCGGGGAGCTGTTCGGAGGTTTGGTAGACGTACGGACGAACCTGATGCGAAATCAGGGAGCCGTAGGATACAGACGAACCTGGTGCGGAACCAGGGAGCTGTAGGATGGGTTAGGTTTCGTGGACGAACCCGATGCGAAATCGGGGAGCCACTAGGTTGGAGCAGTTACCTTGTTTTGGATAAGGCGTGCGGACGAACCTGATGCGAAATCAGGGAGTCGCAGGAAATATTAGTTTGACTCGTAAATAAATATTCGATACAACTCGAGCGGTTAAGTTGCATCTGTGGGACGTTACTACTAATATAAAGGATTACGGAGTAAAGATAGGTTTTAACGAATCTACTCGATTTAATGGTGAACAGTTCATGAGTTTATATTGCAACCAGTTGTTTGTACAAGTGTAGTTGTCGCGATATAGTTAAATAGTGTGTGAATTATTACCTAACCTGCACGGTGTTGACGCACTGGCGATGCGGGGTCTGAGAACGGTTACAAAGTATGCCGAAAGAACTTCAACCGGACTATGCGGATTCTAACGGGTTAACTTTATCTGAATTGTGCCGTAAGCCCAATTCTTATTGAAATGCAACCGACTCTGTACAAGCGTAACGCGACGTGACTATGCGCGTAGCTGTGTAGTTATGAACCGAAGATGATCAGGAACAGAGGGTTTATATAGTTCCGAAATGTATAGAGGGGCTAATTAGAAGCCTCCATAAAAGGTAAGAGCGCGGAGTCTTCGTCGGGTCACGAATGTACCTAATCGGTCGCGATGCAGTTGGTCGATATTAAAAGGGTTAACCGTCGTGTGGTAGCGAGATAAATCTTTAGGCGTCTTCCGTTCTTACGCGCGGGCGAACGATGCGTGTGAGCGCAGCGTAAGAGAGTATTATTCATACGTAACATCTCCCCCCCCGAGACAAAACATTGCGTTTCGCGTGATGCTTTTCCAAAGAAAGGAAAACGATTAAAGATTTATCTAAAATTTAAAGGTGTGAAAATTGTCGGGTGTGGTGTGTGTGTTTGTGTACTTAACGCTATTGTGTTATTATGGGTCTGTCTCAGCTGGTGGTTGAAGTCACGAAACCCAGCTCCATCCATCCTTGGGCGACGTTGTAAGGGGGTTGACCAGGTAAACGGTGGTTTCTATTTCGTTGATTAATTCAGATCTTAATTCCTTGCTGACGCCAAATTACGGATGTTAGTCATATGTGTTATCAATTCCATTAGATAATCTCCGTACGACTTCAATTTTTCACCAGTTGGAAACGAACTTGGTTCTCGGGCTGGTCTTCCAAAAATTAATTCGTATGGAGTGAAATTTGTTGCTTCATGTACAGATGTATTGTATGAAAACATTGCAAAGGGTATTAATAAATCCCAATCTTCGTAACTATCCATGTAATGCTTGAGGTATTCGGTGAGTACGATGTGGCTTCGCTCCAATGATCCGTTGGTTTGCGGTCGGTATCCCGAAGTTGTAATTTGTTTGATTTTAAATATTTCGGACAAATTTGTCATGAGGTTTCCAATGAAACTAGTTCCCTTGTCTGTTAATATTGCGCGAGGTGTACCATAGATTGCGATGAAATATCTAGCAAAGGCATCTGCAATAGTAGCAGCTCGAATATTTGGTATTGCTACTGCCATGCAATATTTAGTTAAATTATCTTGCATAGTGAGAATGTATCTATTTCCGCTAGGTGTGATTGGCAAAGGTCCTACTGTATCCAAAGCTATTTTATCGAATGGTCCCATAGGTGTGTCGGTAATTAACATAGGCTGACGAGTTTTTGCTCGAACTAATTTTTGTTCTTGACAACTTTGACATCTTCGTATGTAATTTTGAATTTCATTGCGCATTTGCGGCCAATGGAATTTCGATCGAATGCGCTTATACGTCTTCGTGATTCCTTTGTGTCCTCCAATTAAACTATCATGAGCTTCGCGGATTATTTCTTGTCTGTCTTCTATGGATGGTGTAGTGATGATACAATTGCAAATAATAATTTGCTGTGCTGTTCCAGTGAAAACCTCTTCTAACATCTTGAAGAATTCGTTGACCGGTAGTTTATGGAAATCTCCGGTTGCTGATATTCGAAATGATTTGATATGGTGTTGACTTAAGGTGTCTCTAAGAATTTTCAAACCCGTAAGAACGTCTGATTTTTTAACGATATCGTAAAAATTGTCGGAGACTACTATGCTGAAAGATTTATACAATCCATTATCCAAAGTTACTATATGTCCCTTTTCTGGTCGTTTTGCAAGAAGGTCCTGTTTATTTATTGTCTCGGTGTCCAGTAACAATTTTCCAACGTTGGTTTGTAAATTACAGTCGGCAGATATAAAATGTACACAGTGTCCTTCTTCAGCTGTGAGGGTGTTCGGTGAGACAGTAATTTTATGCAGCTGTGCAGATATCACCTCCTCCAGATCATCTTCATCAGATGTTTTTTCCAAATCCGAGGCGATGAATGGATAAGGGTCGAGCGTATGGTCTAGCAAATCATGTTGGGTCGAACCGTGTTCGGGTGATCGTATGACACTCGCTTCGGCAAGGGACTTCGCACGTAGCTGGTTTGCTGGGGCTTGTAAAACTACACTCGGCATTGGTGTCAACCCTTGCGGTGTACTAAATAAGTCCTGGCGAACATTACTTGTATTCTTTATTACAGTGTCTTCGAGTGGTTCTCCAAAAGATAACGAGTCGTCGTGTAGGGTCTGGTCTTCGTGTGAAGGCAAAATTTGAGTGGAATTTGCTGCTGGTAAAAAACTGTTTATAGTTTCCAGGCGCTCATCTGGCATCGATATCTCCTGAGACAGGCTAGGAAAGGATCGATTTCTTTCTATAATCGGCGAATGCTGGACCTTTCCATATGCGGCCTGTTCCGTTTCGTCGGAGCTGCTGCTATCCCGATACTTGGGTCGGTTTTCTCTATCTCGTCGCGACTGTCTAACACGATGTCCAATTGAATCAGTATTAGGATCTATTTTAGGTATCTGCATTTTGAATTCGGAATCTCTGCATTCTCGTGGCATCAATGGTAAACAAACAGATACGGGGTTACGCGACAAAGCGTCTGCGTTTTTATTCGTTTTTCCGGTTTTATGAACAACTTGATACTCGTATTCTAAGAGTCTAAGTTTCCATTTCATGAGTCTAGAAGTCGGGTCTTTAACAGAATGTAACCAGACTAATGGTCTATGATCTGTAACGAGTGTGAATGTAGTTCCATAAATGTAAGGCCTAAAATACCTTACGGCGTAAACCATTGCCAAACATTCTTTTTCTGTAGCTGAATAATTTCTCTCAGGTTTATTTAAGCTGCGGGACGCGTACGCAATCGGCAGATCGTTTCCTATCTCCCCTTGACTGAGCACGGCCCCAATTGCATATTCAGATGCATCTGTTGTAACGATGAATGGTTTATCAAAATCTGGATATTGTCAAATGGGTTGCTGGCACAATTCGCTGCGTAATTGTTTGAAGGCTTGATCTTGTTCTTCTGTCCACTTGAATTTGATACCTTTCCCTAACAAATTAATTAGAGGTTTTGCTATTAAAGTGAAATTAGGTACGAATCTTCGGTAATATCCTACAAGTCCTAGGAATTGTTGAATATTCTTCTGTGTAGTAGGTGTAGGAAAATCTTGAACGGATTTTAATTTCCTAGGATCAGGTCTGACTCCATCTTTTGATATAATGTGTCCGAGGTATGCAACTTCCTTCCGTAGAAATTCACATTTATTAGTCTGAAGGGTTAATCCATGATGTTTAAGGCGGTTCAATAATTTTTTAACTTTAATGTTGTGTTCTTGTAACGATGAAGCGTATACTACTATGTCGTCCAAATAAACAAAAAGATCTGTCCCTTGAAGTCCAGTGAGTACTTGATCCATAAGGCGTTGAAATGTGGGTGCTGCGTTCTTTAATCCGAAAGGCATTCGAGAAAATTCGTAATGTCCATTCGGGGTTGTAAATGTAGTTTTCGGTTTATCTTTAGGATCCATTTCTATCTGATGAAATCCACTTGCGAGATCAAAAACTGAGAAGTATTTAGCTCCTCCTAATCGATCTAATATTTCCGTGATTTGAGGTAATGGGTATTTATCGGAAATTGTTTTTTCGTTGAGTGCGCGAAAATCTATTACCAAACGCCAGCGTTTAACTCCCTGTGCGTCTGCTTTCTTTGGAACAATCCACAATGGTGAATTATACGGAGATTTAGAGTGATCAATTATGCCTGCAGATAGCATAGTGCTGATCTGTTTTTGAATTTCTTTTTGATGTACTGGTGGATAACGATATTGTCTGGTATTGATTGGAATATCATTAGTTGTTTGAATTGAATGATCAAAGTCACGAGCCTTCCCGAGTTTATCTCCTAGAAGGAAAAAACGATCAGGAAATTCTTCCACTAAATCTGTCACGAAATTCCGTTCCTCTTTATTTAAATGGTTAAAATTGAGAGTTTGTAGAATTCCATGTATCCTGTTTTTCCTAATTTTGAAGCTCGATGGGTGTTCCATTTCTGAATAAGAATCTTCTCCTGATGAACTCACGATATCATAGGGCTCCAATAACTGAGGCTCTATCTCCACTTCAATTGCTTCTTCGCTGGTGTTCATCGCCATAACGTGACACTTTCCATCGTTGTTGGTCACGACTGCTTCCCCTATGTAAAGATGTTCGTGGGTTTTTATGCGTGGTAAGTACCCTTCCTTTATCGTCACATTTGCTACTCTTACAGCAATCTGTTGCGATGTTCTAGGTTTGATACAATATTTTGTAGCTGTCTGTTGCTCCTCAATTTGTTGAGGCAAATCTTGATAATTTGAAAAACGTAATGGTCGGATCGGTTTATTTTTTAATGTTAAGGTTCCATGATAGTAGGAGATTTCAGCTTCTTCCTGTTTTAGAAACGGGCTTCCGATAAGTCCATCTGCGTCTATTGCAAGGTTCTTTACAACATAGAAAAATGCTGGAGATCCGTGGATATGTAAAATTGTAGTTCCAAGGGTGTGAATCGGCGTTGTAGTGAGTCCTGTCAACTCAATTTCTTCTCTTGAAATTATTTCTGCGGTTTTTCCGAGTACGTCGATAACCACCAGATTAACAGCTGCTCCATCATCAATTAAGAATTCTCCCGTTCCTGATTCCAGTTCCGGTACCTTGATCTTGATTCTTGGTGCAGGTGCTTCCTTGATGAGTCTTCTTTCTTCTCGTCGCTGAATCGGATTTTCCTTCGGCGATCTTCCTCGTTTCCGCTCATTTGACTCATCAGTTTCCGATTGAAGTTTAAAGTCTTGTTTGATTCAACGGATGAATCCCGTGAATCCCAGCGATAATGCGGACTGCGTGGACGATTCCTACATGACTTGCCGTCATGTCCGGCAATGCCACAATGCCAACAATACAAATCTGACTTACGATTTTTGTCAGGATTTTTAAGAATTGAAAATTTTTTATCTCGATCATCTACGGATGAATCGCGATGATTAGAAGGGGATCTCGAGGGGGTCCTTTGTCGTAAAGTCCAGGCCGTCGTGCGCCCTTGCCTCTCACGTTCCTCTTCAAATTCAGATGTTCTCGTTGGTCGTCCTCTGAACCGATCATATCTGTTCGGAGACAGTGGATACGATACTTCGCGGTCGTGATTATGATAATCCCGATCATAACGATCTCGGCGTGACCATCTAGAAGGTGATTCTCTGGATGGCGACCGTTGCCGATTACTTAACTTCCTGTCAATATGTAGCACGGCGTCGTAAGCCTGTTCAAGCGTTTCCAAATCTTGAAGTTGAGCCGACACTTTCCAGGAAATTCGATCCGGTAAACCATCGATGAAGTTTTCTTTAACGTCCTTTTCCATTTCTTTGACGAATTCTTCAGCGTGATCCAGATATCTTTCCCGGATTGCTCCGCGCGTACAATAAACAAGATGACTCGTTCTATCGACATATCGTCGAATACTTTCACCTTCGCGAAGACGTAGTTTCGCGATTTCAACTTGAAAATGCGACAAATCTCTACCAGGCGCGAATCTCTTTTTTAAATGCTTAATCAGTGCCTTAACAGAGTCGAATTTATGCTCTATCGTGCATCTACGTGCTGGACCGATGAGTTTAGTTAAAACAATGGCAAGATACTCCGCTTCCGTACCCTCAGGAATCAAAGTTAACCCGTTTTCCACATGTTGTACAAAGTGCGTCAACGATGGCTTTTCTCCGTCAAAAGTCGGAATGGACAAAGTGATATTCTGTATACACGTCCGTTGCGTTAAGAGTGTCATTGTATTAGCAATCGAAGCTGTCAAGTTTAGCATCTCACTAGCAGAGACGTTCGCTTGTGGATTTGCCATTTTGAAAATTACTAAAGTAACTAACTAGAGAAAAGTAGTATATTGTAAAATGTTCACCTACGAGTAATAGAACGTATTTTAAAAATCCAAATTTTACGGTAATTCTAAATTAGCAGTATCCCACCGCTGTCACCAGTTTGTTACGAGCCAGGGCTGTGGGCAACGCCTAGGCCGGCGATGTTGATATTACCCAAGGAATATGGTTGAGAATTTGTTAGTAAGGTGCACGGACGAACCTGATGCGAAATCACGGAGCCGTTAGGATTGATGTATGCGAGGACGAACCCGATGCGAAATCGGGGAGCCTCAGGAATAGAATCAAGCGCGGACGAACCTGGTGCGAAACCAGGGAGCCGCAGGAGGGTGAAACGTCGTGGACGAACCCGATGCGAAATCGGGGAGCCACTAGGAAAGAGTGCGCAGACGAACCCGGTGCGAAACCGGGGAGCTGCTGGGAGGTTGGTTTATTCACAGACGAACCCGGTGCGAAACCGGGGAGCTGTTCGGAGGTTTGGTAGACGTACGGACGAACCTGGTGCGGAACCAGGGAGCTGTAGGATGGGTTAGGTTTCGTGGACGAACCCGATGCGAAATCGGGGAGCCACTAGGTTGGAGTAGTTACCTTGTTTTGGATAAGGCGTGCTGACGAACCTGATGCGAAATCAGGGAGTCGCAGGAAATATTAGTTTGACTCGTAAATAAATATTCGATACAACTCGAGCGGTTAAGTTGCATCTGTGGGACGTTACTACTAATATAAAGGATTACGGAGTAAAGATAGGTTTTAAAGAATCTACTCGATTTAATGGTGAACAGTTTATGAGTTTATATTGCAACCAGTTGTTTGTACAAGTGTAGTTGTCGCGATATAGTTAAATAGTGTGTGAATTATTACCTAAGCTGCACGGTGTTGACGCACTGGCGATGCGGGGTCTGAGAACGGTTACAAAGTATGCCGAAAGAACTTCAACCGGACTATGCGGATTCTAACGGGTTAACTTTATCTGAATGGTGCCGTAAGCCCAATTCTTATTGAAATGCAACCGACTCTGTACAAGCGTAACGCGACGTGACTATGCGCGTAGCTGTGTAGTTATGAACCGAAGATGATCAGGAACAGAGGGTTTATATAGTTCCGAAATGTATAGAGGGGCTAATTAGAAGCCTCCATAAAAGGTAAGAGCGCGGAGTCTTCGTCGGGTCACGAATGTACCTAATCGGTCGCGATGCAGTTGGTCGATACTAAAAGGGTTAACCGTCGTGTGGTAGCGAGATAAATCTTTAGACGTCTTCCGTTCTTACGCGCGGGCGAACGATGCGTGTGAGCGCAGCGTAAGAGAGTATTATTCATACGTAACACGCCATAATTATTGTGAAGTGATACAAGAAATTCCTTCAACAAGTGTTGAAGAAAAGCCAAAAGAATCCTTTGTGTCGGTTTACATAGGAAAAAAATCATTTCCTCAGCGTAGTATTAGAGAACAAGTAAGAAGAGCTCGGGACTTAATGGACCATTTTTCATTAAATGAATTATTGAATGCTACCAAAATGAGCCTCAGAAAGCACGGCATGCATAAGAAAGCACGTTTGCTTCAATTGATTAACAATGACGAATATGAAAAAATTGTTGCAGACTTATATAAAACAGGATGTATATCGAAAGGAAAGAAAATGGCACCAGGGAAAGCTTTAAGTATTTTTATTATGACGGATTTATCAAAAATTCAATATATTACAATCCGCAATGAAGCAATAAAACACAACAATAATCCATGGCCTTCTTATTTTAAAGTATTAAAAGAAAAACGTAACAGTTATCCACCAACAGATAAAATAACTATAACAGAAATGAGTGCAAAAATTGACTTGCAGAGTTTGTTAAACCACACGGTTTCACGTATAATTAGCAGTTTAGTTAAAGTTGTAGAAATTTCAGATTTAGTGCTTGTATGCAAATGGGGATGCGATGGTACATCTGGTCAGTCCAGGTACAAACAAATACAAAACGAAAACTACAACATAGACGATAATAGCGTTTTCATTTCGAGTTTAGTACCTGTACGACTTCAAGACAAGTCAAACAGTAACATATTATGGCAAAATCCCCAACCGTCATCACCTTGGTTATGTAGACCAATCAAATTTCAATTTACTAAAGAGAGTAAAGAAGTAATAGAGGAAGAAGTCAATGAAATTAATAGAGAAATAGAGAATTTAAGTCCACTGCAACTACCTAATAAGATTAAAATAGAATATACTATGGCGTTAACTATGGTTGATAACAAAGTGTGTAACGTTATTACAAACACTTCTTCAGCAATGAAATGTTACATTTGCCAAGCTACACCTACAGAGCTGAACAACCTGGAACTCATAAATTCTAAACCCTGCAATAGCTCTAACTATACATTTGGAATTTCATCACTCCATGCTTGGATACGGTGTATGGAATGCTTGTTACATATTTCTTATAATTTATACGTACAGGCACAATTTAAGGAAAGAATGGGTTTATATATAGATTACGTGAAACAGGGATGGGGTTCATCGAACGATGGAAATACAGCCCGTCGATTTTTTTCAAATGCCGAAGTGTCAGCTGAAATTACTGGAATTAACGTAGAATTAATTAAAAAATTTCATATTATACTTCAGGTAATCTTTATCTCAACAAATAGATGTTAAAAACTTATAACTGGTTATATGACATATTCTACAAGTACTTGCTATCGGTATCAAATAGATTTTGAAAAGTCGAAATTAATTTAATACAATTAAAAAATTATTTTCTTTATTACAGGTTATTTCTTCACCCTATACAATAAATATTGAAAAATTTAATCAATATACGCAGGACACAGCGAAATATTATGTCAAATATTATGGCTGGTATTATATGCCAGCTTCCGTGCACAAATTATTAATGCACGGAGCAGAAATAATTTACAGAAATGATTACTGTTAACATCCGATCCTTATATATCCAATAAGCGAATAAAATTATATACTAAAAAACATAAAAATTTAGATTTCGAAGCTGAGGAATTAATAATTCAATAATATTAATATGTAATAATAATATTAAAAACAAAATATTGTTAAAATAAATTTTTTCTTGAACCTATATGTAACCTACCATTAGTAGATTGTTGATTCAAAATTTCGTATCAATATCTTTTACGGTTCAAAAGTTATATCAAAATGGCACGAACTTTCTCGATCCGGACCACTGTGGGCCGCAATGGCGAGGGCACGGGGAGGCACCGGAAGGTATCTTCGGAGGGGCGGGACCTCCTCCGCTGCGCCCGGTGAGGTTTTAGCCTGTACAAATCCGGCAGTACCTCCTGCTTTCCCCCAGGGCAGGGGTGTCTTTCGAAAATTTCCACCACGAGAAAAAGAGTGTCACCCCAGCAACCCCAGCAATGTTACGGAACACCCTGTTTACAGTATTTCATATACTGTTGGTGAATGTGGAAATGGTTTGAGACTATTCTTACGTCCGATGCGTCCAAATCGTAGATTATGGTATTCGTCTTCCAGAAGTGATAAATTGTGAAAAATCGAATTTCTGTGATATTGTGCTACTTCAAGGAAGGGTGGTCTGGTGTGATATCAGCGAATAAACCATTAAATCGTTTAATATTTGCTAAATGGGAAATGTGACGTGATGCCGGTAACGACCTTGTTGCCTACATCGATGTATGTCTGAAGCTTACAGTGTTAACAATACCACTATTCTCAACGAATGGTGTTTATTAGCGTTCAATCGGACCAGACCGCCTTAGGCTACGGGTACAGTGGAACCGAATTTCGGCCTTACGACGTCGTCAGAGCGCTCCGAATCGGCTGTGCGAAGTGGAGCGGTGCCAGTGGCTGCGTATTCTATTCCGACGAATGTGAGTTCACATTTATGATGCACGCCGTAGAAAAGGGACATGGATTTGGCTAGTATGATCCAAATTATATCGTGTTTGGCCTCATTTTAATCACAACAACCCCAATAATATATTAATGCAATTTTCATAACGAAATAAGTAACAATAAAAAAGTTTCACGGTTGCATTAGTGTTGTCTCACGGATACGAAGCCATTTGTTTCTTTTTCTAAGCTATCTGCCTCCGGGACATGTCGACTAGTCAAAACGTATCAGCGTGCTCCTTCCACTCGAACCCGGGGGGGACCCCTCCAGTGGTGGGGGTAAAGCGCGAGCGTTCTCAATTTCAAGAGACAAGCAATGCCAGTGGACACATTGCTTCTCTTTTTTAACACAATAGCAACGACTTTGTCATAAACTGCGTGAGTCCGACCGGCCATGCAACGACAGTGTAACTATAGTGGTTCTCACACCAACTTTGTGGAGTTGTGTAACACCTCGCGGCTCACGGTGGTTATTTATACAACGGGGAAGACCCATTAATATTCATTGACCGAAATGTCAAAATCAATGCGACAATATATCAACAAAAAGTCCATCGTGAAGTATTGGGACCACGGTCAATTTCGGGCGAAAAAATCAAACTCAGTTGATCGGCTAGCATATTCGGACGAAAAGATCGTATTTCTATTTATTTAGGACGAACCTATGTAGAAAAAAGGGCCACGACCCTCGCTACGGGGGGGCCAGCCACTTCAGTTCGGACGAAAAAATCAAAAACCCGTCAAGTGTCTCGCGTCTTCGCACGCATTCGTGTCGTATGCAGTGACACCGCTTCCATTTAATCTCATGGCGTTGATTCGTTTCCGAATACATCCGACGTCGTAAGGCCGAAATTCGGTTCCACTGTACCCGTAGCCTTATGGTGAAGTCTACCCGCGTGTGCTGTACCCGCGAAAGTGTTGTTTTATGGAAACACTAACTTAAAATCTCCTACTTTGTTACCAGTACAGTAAAGCCTCCATTAAATCGAAAAAGTGGTATCCCATACAAGCGAAAAGTTTCTCCCCACTACTGAAGGGTATACCCCTAGAGGCGTCGAGAAGCTCGCTTGCCGATCAGTGTAACGCTATCAGGGCTCGGGTATATCGGTGAGCTAATACTAATTCAACGATGAAGCTTTGCTATTTCTCATCCTTTCCTTATGAAACTTTTACACAGTATAGCTGACATTTTTCTGAGTAAAATGACACCAAACACGATATAATTTGAATCATATTTACATTATTTAATAAGAGGTGTATAATGCATTGTGAACAGTAAATATGGTCCAAATTGTATCGTGTTTGGTGTTATTTTAATTAGAAAAATGTCACAAAACTGTTGGATAAAGTTTGATAACAAAACCTAAAAAATAAAAAAGTTTCATCGTTGCATTAGTGTTGTTTTACCGATACGCTGCATTTTGTTTTGCCTCTTGGCTGCTCGGTTCTTTATCTTTACTCGCTGTCCTTTTCTACGTTCGACGCTGTCGGCAAATTTCAAACAGTGTAGGAAGTATTCTATTTAAGCGAATGTTCAATCCCGAGGCTTTCGCTTTAATGGAGAATTTACTGTAACGTTTAATATATTCTTGGTTTTAAATACGTTCTACTACTCGTATGTGAACATTGGCGATATACTAGTTTTCTCTTGTTTAGTCATTTATTTATTAATTCTTGTTTAAAATGGCAAACCCACGAGCGAACGTCTCTTCAAACGACATTATGAACCTGACAGTCTCAATTGCTAACTCAATGACACTCTTAACTCAACGGATGTGTATACAGAACGTTACCACGTCCATTCCGACCTTTGATAACAAAACCTAAAAAATAAAAAAGTTTCATCGTTGCATTAGTGTTGTTTTACCGATACGCTGCATTTTGTTTTGCCTCTTGGCTGCTCGGTTCTTTATCTTTACTCGCTGTCCTTTTCTACGTTCGACGCTGTCGGCAAATTTCAAACAGTGTAGGAAGTATTCTATTTAAGCGAATGTTCAATCCCGAGGCTTTCGCTTTAATGGAGAATTTACTGTAACGTTTAATATATTCTTGGTTTTAAATACGTTCTACTACTCGTATGTGAACATTGGCGATATACTAGTTTTCTCTTGTTTAGTCATTTATTTATTAATTCTTGTTTAAAATGGCAAACCCACGAGCGAACGTCTCTTCAAACGACATTATGAACCTGACAGTCTCAATTGCTAACTCAATGACACTCTTAACTCAACGGATGTGTATACAGAACGTTACCACGTCCATTCCGACCTTTGATAACAAAACCTAAAAAATAAAAAAGTTTCATCGTTGCATTAGTGTTGTTTTACCGATACGCTGCATTTTGTTTTGCCTCTTGGCTGCTCGGTTCTTTATCTTTACTCGCTGTCCTTTTCTACGTTCGACGCTGTCGGCAAATTTCAAACAGTGTAGGAAGTATTCTATTTAAGCGAATGTTCAATCCCGAGGCTTTCGCTTTAATGGAGAATTTACTGTAACGTTTAATATATTCTTGGTTTTAAATACGTTCTACTACTCGTATGTGAACATTGGCGATATACTAGTTTTCTCTTGTTTAGTCATTTATTTATTAATTCTTGTTTAAAATGGCAAACCCACGAGCGAACGTCTCTTCAAACGACATTATGAACCTGACAGTCTCAATTGCTAACTCAATGACACTCTTAACTCAACGGATGTGTATACAGAACGTTACCACGTCCATTCCGACCTTTGACGGTGAAAGTCCATCTTTGACGCGCTTTGCACAGAATGTGGAAGACGGGTTAACCTTGATTCCTGAGGGTACGGAAGCGGAGTATCGTGCGATTGTTTTAACGAAACTTATCGGTCATGCACGCAGATGCGCGTTAGAACATAAATTCGACTCTGTTAGGGCGTTAATTCAACATTTGAAAAAGAGATTTGCGCCGGGAAATAGTTTGTCATATTTCCAAGTAGAAATCGCGAAGCTACGTATTCGTGAAGGAGAAAGCCTGCGACAATATATCGACAGGACAAGTCATCTCGTTTATTGTACGCGTGGAGCTATCCGGGAAAAATATCTGGATCACGTTGAAGATTTCGTCAAAAAAATGGAAAAGGACGTTAAAGAAAATTTCATCGATGGTTTACCGGATCGAATTTCCTGGAAAGTGTCGGCTCGGATTCAAGACTTAGGTACACTCGAACAGGTTTACGACGCCGTGCTACAAGTAGACAGAAAATTAAGAAATCGGCGACAGTCGCCATCCAGCGAATCACCCTCCAGGTGGTCTGGTCGAGACCGCTACGTTCAAGATTCTCGGGATCGTCGACGTGAAGTGTCGTACCCTCACTCACCGACTAGATATGATCGGGTTAGGCAACGACATACCAGAACATCTGGATTTGAAGAGGAATCAGAGAGCCAAAGACGCGCGACGGCTTCGGCCTTGCGTCAAAGAAGCCACTCGAGTTCCCCTTCTAACCGCTCCGATTCATCGTACGTAGATGATCGGGACAAAAAAAATTTCGATGTTAAAAAATTCTGATAGAAACCGCAAGCCAAGTTTGAATTGCTGGCATTGTGGTGTTGTGCCGGATGACACTTGTCGAATGTTGGGGGATGTCGTAGGTGCGGGAGCGTCAAAGAATTGGTATTCCCCGGCGTTCAAGTAATAAAGGAGTAAATTTATTGAGACTTAGTCAATACGCAGTGCTCAGGAGTAATGGTAGAGCTTGGTGGAGAGCTGCACTGAGACTGACGTGGCGAGTAGTATGTTTAAGATAGCGCGACGGCGGTCGTGCTATCGGGGTTTTATACAGTGCCGATGCAGGAATGTGCTGCGTCTTTTCGGTGGAGGGCAGTCTCCTTGGCGTGCCCTTAGCCTGGCGCAAGTTGTTGGATCGACAGTAAATGGATACGCTGCTTCCTGCGCGTATCCGTCCGCTATTCCTCGAACACGGCCTTGGCTGCCACGTGCTGCTGAGTCGCGCTTATCGTGGTTAGCTTGGGGAACGGTTAGGGCACAACAGTGGTATGAACAGACATGACGAAAAGTCGTGTTGGAAAAATTCACGTAATTCGCGATATCGTCGGGATTCGCGAGATTCATCCGTTGAATCAACCAGGTCTTTAAACTACGATCGCGCTCAACGTACAGGCGACACGATGGGCGGAAGCGAGGAAGCGCGCCAAAGGACAGTTCGTTCCGAGAACAACGAAGACTCATCAAAGAAGCACCTACACCACAAATCGAAATCAAGGTTCCGGAGTTGGAGTCAAAAGCGGGAGAATTCTTAATTGGCAATGGGGCAGCTGTCAATCTGGTGGTAATCGACGTTCTTGGAAGAAATGCAGAAATAATTTCAAGAGAAGAAATTGAATTAACTGGACTTACTACAACACTGATTCACACCCTGGGAACTACAATTTGCATATCCATGGACCTCCAGTATTTTTCTATGTGGTGAGAAATCTTGCAATAGACGCAGATGAACTCATAGGAAGCCCGTTTTTAAAATAAGAGGAAGTTTCTTATTACCATGCGACTTTAATTTTGAAGAATAATCCGCAGTGTCAAGCCGACTGCCGACGCGATAGGTTGAGTTTGATTACACTGGCATCGTCCGCGAGTACCATAGTCAGCGAGAGTGAGAGCAAGAAAGTGTAAGAGGGTTAGTGACAACGACACAGTGGTGGTGACCTCACCACTGACATAAGACACCTCACAGTCTCGAGTCTACAAACACACACACAACCATACAACCATGGAGGAACCATCAAGGAACCCAAACACATCGACAACAAGCAATACTCTGGAAATTCAAACCCGCAACGGAACAGATCCTAAACCATCCTATGCAAACACAATTAAAAACGAGTACACGCCATCCTACAATCAGTAGACGGCATCACCATTAAAGATTATGCAAAATCCATTGGAACCATAATTGGACCAAACGCGATAAAATTCATCTCCCTAATCTCAAACGGGAGAATATGTATGTACCCCGAGAGCAAAGAAGCAGTTACAAATCTGACATCAAAACACAAATCAATAACAATAAACAATGCAACCATAGACATTCGACCAATGCTGACACCAGCCCAACGTATCATCCTATCTAATGTAGCACCAATAATGCCGAACAGCACAATTGAATCAGAGTTTTGAAAACGCAACATTAAACTATGTTCAAAAATCACCTAGTTAAAAGTAGGTATCACAGATCCAGAGTTCTCACATATCTTGAGCTTCAGGCGCCAGGTTTACGTAAATCCAGACGACATCAAAAAGATTCGAAGTTCCTTCACAATTACCTTAGACGACACCATATACAGAATATTTACTACCACAGACAAACTAGACTGCTATACAGTGTGGCCCGGAACTCGCGCAGTATTTTTAAAAAAGGGGTAGCTAAGGTGATTCTGTACAACTTTTTCCTTGACCAAAATATTGTTTGAAGCTTCGTTTTTTAGTTATTAACGAAAGCCACTGGCCAATAAGAGCGCCCGTATAGGGCGAGCTCAGTCACAATTGCGCGCGGCCGTGATCGGGTGCATCGAGGGGCAACGTACGGCAAGTATTACAATCGTCTTACATTAAGAATAATGTGTAACTTACGAACATTACGAAAGTTAATGTGTGTGTATTAATAAAATTGTAATAAAATTGTTAAGGTAGGTCAGGATCGGTACAATGACCAAGTGCCAAGACACCGTCGAAGCAGGTAAATTCGCGGTCGAATGGATAAGTTTATTTAACTACTCTTTTCTAACATTAATCATCCAAACACTTTTTTCATTATTAATAAAACACTTTATTCGTTTCGGATAACGTATAAAAGTATGGAACAGTTATTAAACGACTTGTTAATTAAATTGTTATTGATGAATAACGAAGAATTACACATTATTCTTAATGTAAGATGATTGTAATATTTACCGTACGTTGCCCCTCGATGCACCCGATCATGGCCACGCGCAATTGTGATTGAGCTAGCGCTATACGGGCGCTCTCATTGGCCAATGTTCTTTGTTAATAACTCAAAAACGAAGTTTCAAACAATATTTTGGTCAAGGAAAAAGTTGTTCAGAATCACCTTAGCTACCCCTTTTTTAAAAATACTGCGCGAGTTCCGGGCCACCCTGTATATGCAAACAAGAAGGACACATCGCCAGTCTATGTCGTCATAATACAGTAACAAATCAAACCATCGCACAGACCAACACCAATCCGAAACCCCACAAGTCAAACTACGAGACAGCTTCCACAACAAACAAGAAGACACAATGGAAACAGAAACAGACAAAGAAGAACCAAACGCAAACACATTAACAGGTAAAGGAGCACTTTCAGTATCATCAAACGATAGTCACACCAACCAGATTAAACTAACAAGGAAGGTTAGGCAACCCGAAGATACCGATAATTATGAAACTTTACATACAAGTACAGCATGTCATCCGTAATACAACCCTATATTCCAATGGTGCCATAACTCGGGTTTAAGGGGTGAAATCAGCCCTTGAAAAAAATGGAGGATTTTCTTTTTCGTCAAATATCTCAGGAACGCTGAGAGATATCTGAAAAAAGTTTAAGTAAAACTTGCACCGTTTTATTGTGTTTATTAAACTGCGTAAAAAATTTGTTCGAGAAATTCGTGGTTTTCGAGTTACCCCTCCCCCCACGCCCTCCCCCTAAGAAAATATTGTTTACAATTCGTGCTGAAATACTTCGCCTTTCTTTCTTCGCCTAGATTCAAAAATCTTTTCCAATATGCTTGGTTTACAAGGGGACATCTAGAAACGCATCCCACCGAGTTCCAAAATCCTGTAGATTTCTGTTACTATAGGAGTGAAAAGGCTATACCAAATTGTAGTATTTGTGGCGCGGCAGCCTTTATGCGATGCGCGTGGTGTGGCGAGCACCTTTGTTTCGAACATTTCTACAAGCAATATCATTACTGTAGTAACTACCAACCGTGATTTTTACTATTTTTGTCGTATGTTACTTATACAACCCTTCGATGTAGAAAAATGTACAAATTATTTTATTATTAAAAACTGTTATACTGCTACAATTAAATTTAATATGAATAATTTTCATGTAAATGAACTTAAAATAAATGTAAATTATTTAAGTATTTTGCGTTGTGAGGCCAGTTCATTAAAGAAAAGTGCGTAAAAGGACTCTAAATTCGTTAATAATGTTTTTTTTTATTAAAAAAAAAAATTTAACACATATGTCATTTAGAGATATGAAAAGAGGATACCCAGAGGTATTTCAGCACGAATAGTAAACAATATTTTCTTAGGGGGGGGGGGGGGGGTAACTCGAAAACCACGAATTTTACGAACAATTTTTTTACGCATTTTAATAAACACAATAAAACCGTGCAAGTTTTACTTAAACTTTTTTCAGATATCACTCAGCGTTCCTGAGATATTTGACGAAAAAGAAAATCAATTTTTTTCAAGGGCTGATTTCACCCCTTAAACCCGAGTTATGGCACCATTGGAATATAGGGTTGTATTACGGATGACATGCTGTACTTGTATGCAAAGCTTCATAATTATCGGTATCTTCGGGTTGCCTAACCTTCCTTGTAAGTGACCTACGCTTCAAAATTTCCCCCCCCCCCCCAAATAACTACAGAAACTAATAGAGATAATAGTCCACTCGGAGAAAAAAACAATAGACGAACTTGTTTCGGATAGCTGCTTTTTAATTTTTATTATAGTTAAAAGTTAACGGATTGGGATTTTTTTATATAAACAGCACTGTTCACAAATTTGACGAATAACACGAATGTATTTTGTAACACCGTTAACAATAACACCAGTAACAATAAAGCACAAATCTTTACAAACAATTCTTCCTTGCTTATCCGAACCTTTAGCTTATCTATCCGCTCGCTTGCTTAATCTCTTCGCTTTTAATTCTATTTATAATCGTAATCGTAATCGTCAATCCGCAACCGTAAATCGTAGCAATCCGTATAATCAGTAATCTCTCCCTCGCGCAGCGGTATACATGTGGCGGTAGCCACATTCAAATAGCCGCGGGCACGCGCTTGGCAACAAACGCCAGCAAACACCCAGGCACTTCGGCAAACCTCAGCTGGATCGCCGGATCAGCGCGAAAGAGCTCGCCACGAGGCATGGCTCTCAGAAGTATTACGCTCGTCTGTGTTAACAGCCTGACTGTAATGTATTAGCTAGCTAACAAATAAATTCATTGTAAAATATACGCAGTAGAGAACATCATTTCACCCTACATACATACCCCTTTGCGGGGCAGAGGGCAGGAACCGAAAAGTGGGGAAGAGCGCTCGCTTTCGCCGCCACGGAATAGCGCTAGGCGCGAAACACGCGTGCGCCCTCCCATTACGCGAATCCGGAACATTCCGCCCGCCACGGCGTGCGTAGCATGGCGAAATTAGAATGGACAAGACACTCGAACGATAGAGTACAAAGTGCGTTTTGCGCTGGACAGTGAAGTGCAGGAACGCACAGGAGTGAGCCACGAGGCTAATTTTCCTCTGTGGCTTGTGGCAGCAGGCAAATTTTGGTAACGGGCCTCGTCAACGTGGTAGTAGCTGTTCGCACGGAAACAACGCGAACTAATTGATCGTCGCCCACGTACGTTGCCTTGATGCGTCCCAACGGCCAGTGAGAAGGTGGCGTCATTTCGTTTTTGACCAGGCAAAGGTCCCCAACACGCAGATCGGGCTGTGACGTTCGCCATTTGCCCCGGCTTTGTAGCTGATGCAAGTATTCCGAAGCCCACCGAGTCGAGAAATGGTCCCGCTATTGTTGTATAAGATGCCAGGGCCGCAAAGGGGACACCTTGGTAGAGGACAAGGAGGGCTCGGGCAAGGATTTTAGAGGAGACCCTATCAAAAAGTGCGCTGGAGTAAGAGCGTCGATTGAATCCAGGTCGTCCGACAACGCTACCAGAGGCCTCGAGTTGACGAATGCGATGCCACAGCAGCCGGAGCAGAGTCTTCTACCGCTTCCAAAGCTCGAAGGTGTCCAGTGAGAAACTGATGTAGCTGCTCGAACGAAGGAGGGTCGGTTGTAGCTCCGATAGAGGATTCCCACGCCATTCGAGTTTTAGCGTCCAGTTTTTGCACAAGCCCGAAGACCAACCAGTCATCCCAGTGCTCGATTGGCCGACCCAGAGTTTCCAGCGATTGAACGGCGTCCAGGGTGTCGTTTAGGAGAAGTTTCAAGCATGTCGCAGCCTCTTTCTTCATGGACGGCAACGAAGAAAGCGCAGCTAGCTGCGACTGAATTAGAATACGCAGATGTTCGTAGTGAGCGGTGATAATCCTCCACGCGGCAGCAAAGTTCGCCTCCATAAGACGAATGTTCTGTATTAGTTGAGCGAGCTCTCCGGATAAACTAATTTTGATAAAACTCTTTAATAGCTGCCTCTCAGAGAGTCCGTCGAAGACGGCGTCGCGACCTGGCGGGGAGCTTCAGCTATACGAGGGCTATCGGGAGCATGTGGTAGCCCTCCAGCTGGCCATCCAGAGGGCGAAGGCGGGGGCATGGTCGGAGAGGAGGATGGCCATCAGGGTGGTCAGGGGATACCGCACGATATCCCACGAGGCGGCGCTGACCTTGGCGGGCACCGTGCCCTTCGATCTTCTGGCGGAGGGAGACGCCTCGATCTATGAGCGTCTCCGAGAACTCCGCCGGGGGGGCGCGATGGTGTCCGCTGAGGAGGAAGTGGAAGTGAGATGCCAGGCCCGGCTGGCTGCGCGAGATAAATGGAGGAGGGAGCTCCTCGATCGAGGAGTCGCGCAGCGAGCAGTCGGGGCGGTTCTGCCCAGCCTTGATGAATGGCTGGACCGCGGTAGGGGGACGCTCACCTACCGAGTCACGCAGGTGCTCACTGGGCATGGTTGCTTCGGTGAGTACCTGTGCCGGATACAGGCGAAGGCGACGACGGAGTGCCACGAGTGTGGGGCTGCGCTGGACACAGCGCAGCACACACTGGAGGAGTGCCCTGCATGGGCGGCTGAGCGCCGGGCGCTGAGGGCTCAGGTTGGGGCGGATCTCTCGCTGCCACGCTTCGTTAGTACGATGCTGGGCAGCGAGAGAGCCTGGATAGCGGTGGCCTCCTTCTGCGAGAATGTTCTTCGCAGAAAGGAGGCATCGGAGCGGGATCGGGAATTGATCGATCCCGTCCGACACGAAAGGCGGAGGGAAAGGGCTCGCCGGCTGCGCTCGCGCAGGCTGGCGAGATCCCCCCCTCCAGTGGTGTAAAAGCGGTGACGGCCCGAGGGGCGATCGGAGGTGTCCCCCCTCCCGTCTCTCGGATGACTGTCACCGCTGACTCAGTGGACGGGCGGCCCTGCTGTGGGAGGATTATGTCCTCCCGGTATCCCGCGGGGTTGCCCGACAGCCAGAAATCTGGCGTCAGATGTAAAGGAGGGGTGGACTCGCTGGCCGTTTCCGCTGGCGAGATTAGCCCCCCCCCCCCGTAGGTTGGTATGGCTGACGGGCCCGTGGGGCGTTGGGGTGTCCCCCCTCAACCCCCTGTGGACGACCGTCGCCAGCTCCCGGATGCGGGCGGCCCTGCCGGGAGGAACTGTCCTCCCAATTCCCGCAGGGCGGTCGGAGAGCCGTGGGCGACTCGGGTGGGGGCCCGAGTCGTCCCTTATCACGGTCTGGTGGAGGTGGGCCGCGCCGGGTGTTGCCCCTGGCGCGGCCATGTGCGATACGGCGGAGTTTTTCGGAGGGTCCTTCTGACCCTCCCAAGGATGGGGCCGCAAGGGCCGGGCGTGGGGAGGCACCGGAAGTGTATCCGTAGGTCACGGGCCTCCCCTACAAGCGCCGAGGTTAGGTAACCGGGGTGGTTTTAGCCGGTAGAAATCCGGCACTACCTCCTGCTCTCCCCCAGGGCAGGGGGTGTCTTTCGAAGATTTCCACCTCGTAAAAAAAAAAAAAAAAAAAAAAAGGGGGCATGGTCGGAGCTCCTCGAAGACCTAGACCGTGAACCCTGGGGGCGACCATACAAGATTGTGATGGGCAAACTTCGCCCATGGGCGCCCCCCTTGACGGAGACCTTGGAGACCGAGTTCTTGGACATAGTGGTAAACGCTCTGTTCCCCCCCCCCCAGACGATGGGGGGGGAACCGATACCAGAACTGGGGGCGTCGGACCCGAACACCTGGTCCGACGATATGGGTGTCACGGTGGAGGAGCTGGCCCGGGCTGTCAGGAGAATGGGAGCTCGCAACACTGCCTGGGTCCTGACGGCATACCGGGTCGAGCCATGGCCCTGGCCATGCGCGTCCTCGAGCCCCGCCTCAGGCGCCTGTTCGACGGCTGCCTGAGGACGGGGAGTGTCCCGTCCCGCTGGAAGAGGGGAAGGATGGTCATAATCAGAAAATTAGGCAAGCCCGCCGATTCTTCCTCGGCATACCGGCCGATCTGTCTCCTCGATGAGGTGGGGAAGCTCTTCGAGAGGGTGCTGGCTTCGCGCCTCTCGGGGCACCTGTCCCGGGTGGGTCCCGACCCGGCCGAGTTCCAGTTTGGATTCAGAGGGGGACGCTCGACGGTCGACGCTATCGGTCGTGTGAGGTCCCCCTCGGACTCGGCCACGTCCCAGGGAGGGGGGAGGGCGTTGGCGGTAAGTCTTGGCGTTAGCAACTCCCTTCCCTGGGGGGTATCGGGGAGGGGGCACTCGCTGAACACGGAGTGCCCCTCTACGTGAGGTGGGTCCTGAGGGACTACCTGAGGGACAGGTGGGTAGAATATCCGGGCCGGAGTGGCCGGATGTGCTCGAGGGAGGTTGATCGCGGTGTCCCACAGGTGTCGGTCCTGGGCCCCATTTTGTGGGACATCGGATACGATGAAGTATTGCGGCTTCCCTCCCTGCCGGCGTCAGCCTAGCGTGCTGCGCTGACGATACGTTGCTGATGGCCACTGGGAGGGACTGGAGAAGGTCCATCCGTCTAGCGGAGACGGGGCTGGCCGCCGTCGTCGACGGTGTCCGGGGACTGGGGTTGCAGGTCTCCCCGCAAAAAACCGAGGCCATGTGGTTTCACGACAGGCCTCGGAGCGGGGGACCACCCCGGTCCTGGATCATGGTAGGTGGGGAGTACGTTCAGGTTGCAGACCGGATGAACTATCTCGGTCTCCTCCTGGGCATCCACTGGCGTTTCGAAGTCCACTTCGCCCGTTTGGTTTCCCGACTGGAGAGGACGGAGAGGACGGAGAGGGCTGGAGAGTAAACAAACCTACTCCCCAACATCGGGGGCCCGGAAGAGAGGGTGCGCCGACAATACTTAGGTAGCGCCTTTATTCTGCTGTTATATTTGCAGGAGTTTGGTTGCTGTTTAATAAATTAGTGCGTAATTTTATGTTATGCGAAGAGAATTTTTTAAATACGGTCTGAGGTAACAGTTTGAGTGAATTATTATTAATTTCTAGCTTATTCGTACATCGTTTCACGTCATGCAATTAAATTGATTTAAGATGCACCAGGCTGAATCGATAAAAAATTAATTACCGTAATTCCGTTTCAGCCGCAGCGTATCGTAATTAATTAATTTAAAAGCCACTTTCGTTTCACCAATATTCTGCCCTATTATATTTTAATTTACCACGAATCGAACCCTATTTGGGCAAGTAGTTGATTTGTTATGATAGAATTTTATTCTACTATAATGGAATTTCTACATTAAACCGCCTGTCACAGATTATTAAAATTATGCTTCCTGAAATACAATTAGTTTTAATGCTTAATTTTTCAAATAGAAATACTCACAAACTTTTCAATTTTGGACACTGGTCGCATAATACTTTATAGCGCCTTGATATGGGCGCCCGCCCTGATGGTCAGGCGGCGCAGCAAGACAATGCTGCGCCGTGTTCAGAGGAGGATGGCCAGGGGATACCACACGATATCCAATGAGGCGGCGCTGATATTGGCGGGCATCGTGCCCTTCGACTTCCTGGCGGAGGGAGACGCTTTCATCTATGAGCGTCTCCGAGAACTCCGCTGGGGGGGTGCGATGGTGTCCGCCGAAAAACAGGTGGACGTTAGACGCCAGGCCCGAATGGCTACGCGGAACAAATGGAGGATGGAGCTCGTCAACCGAGGAGCTGCGCAGCGAGCAGTCGGGGCGGTCCTGCCGAGCCTAGATGAATGGCTGGACCGTGGCTGAGGAAGGTGTGAGCACACATTAGAGAAGTGCCCGGAATGGGCGGCGGAGCGTCGTGAGCTCACAGCGCACGTGGGGGTGGACCTCTCGCTGCCAAGCATCGTCAGTAGGATGCTGGGCAGCGAGAGGGCCTGGATAGCTATGGCCTCCTTCTGCGAGATCGTTCTTGGCAGAAAGGATGCAGCGGAGCGGGATCGGGAATTATCCGATCCCGCCCGTCGTGAAAGACGGAGGGGCAGGACTCGCCGGCCGCGTCCGCTGGCGAGATCCCCACCTCCCGCGGTGTAAAAGCGGTGACGGTCCGAGGGGCGATTGGAGATGTTCCCCCTCCCGCCTCACGGATGTCTGTCATCGCTGCCCCAGTAGACGGGCGACCCCGCTGTGGGAAGATCATGTCCTCCTGGTATCCCGCAGGGCTGCCCGACAGCCGGAAACGGCAATAATATGGGGAAAAATATCATGTTTTGGGAGATTCGTGGATTAGTGTAGAATTGGATGGTGTTTGGTGTATCGTACTATTACTGACATACTTCAAAATCAGACGTCAGAATGTGGGTAAGTTGTGTTTTTCGTTTTTTAATTTATTCATATAGTAACTGAAATTGTGCAGCATTTGAACTGCGTTATGAATGATGTATCCAAATTTAGACCTTCTGACACATCGAATTTCTAGGACTAATTTAGGCAGAACATTACCTACAAAGTTCTGGAATAATTTAGTAAAACAAAAAATCAGTGCCTCCTTACAGTATACGTACGTGCGTAGTATTGTGGGAGTGCGAAGCGCCCAACGTCCAGGTACAGGGCGTTTATGACCATGCTACCTGGGACACAGCTGGTCTGCAGGCACGCAGCGATGGCCTGCAGAACCGTGTGCCCTGTTTTCTAGGTTTTAAGGATACGAATGACAGTGTAGATTGAACTGCGGAACAGAGTAGATTGAGCAGCGGAGTAGTGTAGATCGAGGAGCAGCGTAGAATAGAACAGCGTAGAATAGCGTAGACAGTGTAGTACAGCGTAGAAGGAATAGTGTAGTGTTTTGTTAATAAATATATAATAATCTCATTGTTAAATATATTACATTTACACCGGCTTGATTTCATTAAAACTTCCAATCCCACACTATTATCTAGATTATTGGAATCAGAATGTTAATAAAAGATTCAGTTGAGAAAATAGTTAAGGAAAAAAGCAAATACGTCACATGCTACAGGGATTTGTGCTTTAATTGCGACGGATATATTTTCAATGATATTTCGAAAAACACATTGCACATTTTATCCACAATATGATACAAATAGAGCAACAGGTTGACAACAAATATTTTCAGAACAAACTGATGTCGTTTCCATTATACCGCTTCTTTTTCAACTCTTTAATAGAATTATTTTTTTTTACGAAACTCTTCCGGTTACAGATTACAAATATTTATTTTGCGAACACTCTGTTTCAGAAGTTGGTCACGTGTAAGTGCAGCGCTGATAGAACACAGTTTCTGCATAATCAATCATCACAGAATATTCACATCGAGCTTTTATACATAATGTAATGTTAAAGTATATCGAATTCTATACGATTGTAATAATTTCTTGATACATGAACAATTGGGTATAATTACCTGAAACAGTATAGTGGATAACTCGCAATATCTGAGATTCTTTATTGTCACTCTAACGCAATGTTCTTTAAACTATGGCAATCCTTTACAGATCGTGCACTTTGTTTAACCGAAGAACGTCATTCTCGCGTGAAGGCTGGAGTACTAATGCGAGGCGATCGATAGCCTTTGGCTTGGTAACCCTTCCCTTTGAATTTACATTCAAACATTGAAAGGTGGAAAAAATGATTGACGGGACAGGTAATTTTCTATTGACAACACAACCGTCTCGGTTTCTCGCAGGGGTAGAATAAAAATGAATCGGAGGTGAATTTACACATAGCGTATTCCTCTGTTCTGTTGAAAGTTCCCTTCTTTTTATTCAAACCAACGCATGCGTACATTTTCGCGATTTTTCTACGGCATTCTGTGTCATTGGTGTGTCGAACCTTGAACAGTGTAAAGACTTATAAGTCAGACTCTTTTCCTTGTGCTCACGTGTTAAAATATTGCTATTAGTGAGAGTATGAGAGGAAGCTGGATGAGCCTCATCAGGGTGGGGACTGACACTGTGATGTCGGAACGCTTTGTTTTTTCTTGTTGTTGTAAAACTACGAGGATATTTTCCTTACATATTTCCGATTCAGTTTCTTGAAATATGACATGTGGTGATTCGATACAACAGAATTGGAAATAGATTAGTACAAAGTGAAATACATAATTTGATCCTAATTATTGTATATGTGGATAGTAATTGACGAGTTTGCAGATGATTATGCAGGGGATCTATTAACTGTATCTAGCTGTAGTAAACCGGTTAATTTCTCGTATAATCACTACTAAGAACTGATTGTTTGTAGTCTGAGTGAAAGAAATATTTAAAGAGAAGTATCTTTTGCAATTTATTGATGTTTGGAAGTGAATTGGAAGACGGTAGGGTTGTTAAGGAAAAATAGGGGGAACGGGGGTGAGGTTTCCTGAAACTGTGACGAGTTCTGGGTTTTTGCTATATTGTTGTGCTTGGTTGTGGTTTATTAGGTATGATATCTGACTATTTGAAATGTTGGTGCTGAGTCTGACGATTAAAAAAGCTCGGGAGGCAACAAATTATGTTTATAAAGATACAATAAAATACAATAAATATTATAAACACAATAAAGAAACATCATTTTTAAATTTTAAAATAGTTTCGAACTGTGGAAAAGAAGTTTGTAGTATACTTGTAATGGTATACAAAGTTTGTAGTTTGTATACCATTATGATTAATATTTTTTGAAATATATGAAAGATATAAAACCAATATACAACTCAGTATGTATATACAGGGTCTTCCACTTAAGTCGGAACCCGTGCGCGCGCGAACTTGTAAATTTGGCAACGTCGCAATGGGTCGATACAGGCGTCATCTATGAACTGCTGGTGAAGGTATAAAGTAACGGGTAATACGACGTAAACAAACCCCACACGATTGAAGAGTCTACCGGTCACCCTCAGGTAGCGACTGACCTAGGGGTGACTTCGGTGCGGTCTCTGCCGATCGCGTCCGACTTTAGCCGAGCCGAGCCAAAGTCGAACCGTTCGCCCATTCTTACAACCCAAATCGTATCGCAGAGCTGTCTCTCCAATCTTGCCAAACCTTGTGCCCCCTTAATACCTTCACCAGCAGTTCATAGATGACGCCAGTATCATTGCGACGTTGCCAAATTTACAAGTTCGCGCGCGCACGGGTTCCGAGTTAAGTGGAAGACCCTGTACAGGGTGAGTCTCCTAACGTGACGACCTCAAATAACTCGTAAGGTATTCGTTGCACGAAAAAATGTTTCAAACAAAAGTTGCATGGTATCTAGGGGGACATAAAGTGCTGTAATCTGTTTTTTATTACCTTACTTTTTTATTGAGATATTAAGGTCACCTTCAGTTTTTTAAATGGAATGTCTAATATTTTTTTTCGAATTCCAATAAATCATCCAATTTTGCGTAAAAAAGTATTACACAAAGTGGGGCTTCAAATGAATAATTAGTGGGATATTTTTGAAACAAATTTTATTTCAAGCGGTGTTCGAAGTGCGTCCATTACAGTCAATGCACTTATGGGCAATAGCTGCTAAGGTTGAAGTACGACATCCTTCGTTGTTTACAATTTTGTGATACCTTTTACGTTTCTGGACATTAAAATTGCCATGTTCTTTGAGTCTTCGACGAAGCCTTAAGAAGATAGAATGCGATGGCTGATTTCGATCAAGATACTTAGCTTGGTACAAAATCTTTACTCTTATAGCGTTTTTTTCACACGCACCATAAACAATTATCATATCGTATTTTTCACTGTTACTGAACATCGTAATAAAAATGTAGCACCTTTCTAAATACGACTTTAGCGCTTAGTGAGATACTAAATAAGCATTTCGTGTTGATGATGAATGATGATGAAACAAAGTCGTGTTAAGAATCACGTTGACTACGCACATTTCCTAATAGAAGATTATTAATTTGAAGATATCTCACTAATTATTCATTTGAAGCCCCACTTTGTGTAATACTTTTTTACGCAAAATTGGATGATTTATTGGAATTCGAAAAAAAATATTAGACATTCCATTTAAAAAACTGAAGGTGACCCTAATATTTCAATGAAAAAGTAAGGTAATAAAAAACAGATTAGAGCACTGTATGTCCCCCTAGATACCATGCAACTTTTGTTTGAAACATTTTTTCGTGCAACGAATACCTTACGAGTTATTTGAGGTCGTCACGTTAGGAGACTCACCCTGTATATGACTATACAGGGTGACCGCTAACTAAGGGAACATCGGGAATTGGGGCGTAGCCGGGGTGTATGTAAACACTTTTCTCCTTGGCCAACATGTGGTTTTCAGCTTCGTTTTTAAGTTATTAACGAAAAACACTGGCCAATGAGAGCGCCGGTCGGCCGCTGGCGCGGGCTCAGGCACGAACCTCTCAGCTTTCGCGATGGGGGGGCATCGAGGGTACCGACGGAAGCGTGCGACAAATGTTACATCGTCTTAATTAAGAATAATGTGGAATAATTTGTTATTCATGAATAACAAATAAACTAATAAGTCGTTTAAGAACAGTGTACGATACGTTTATTCATTATCCGAAAGGAATAAACTGTTTTATTACTTATGAAAAAAATATTTCTTTAACAGCACGTTTTCAGGTGGATAAATAATGTTTTCAGAAAAACGATTTGCACAACTAATCCTCCTGAAAACGTGCTGTTAAAAAAATAATTTTTTTCGATAATGGGGCGCAGCGATTTAATTTTGAAAAAATTATGTTCATATTCCTTGAAGGCCTTGAAGGCCTGTATTTTCTAAACAAATTGTCAACCACAAAAATGATGACTTAAACCCTCCCTAATTCCATATGAACTACAACACATTTCATTTAGAACAAAATCGACGATGGTGTCGTCCAAAAGTGATCGATTTGGCGTGGAATGACCCTATTGCTTTTATCGTACCTCGTGATCCTGAACAGTCCGCAGATATAGTAGGAAATGACGCTAAGGCTCGATTCTGTACATGACACGGCTAGTAATCCTAATGTAATCACAATTGTATAGTTTAATGATATCATATCGATATATCGGTTTTATCAGTTAAAAGTTTCTTTATATAATAAATACAACGAGCACGAGTTTCGTTTATAATTCACAAAAATCGTTCGCAATGATCAAATATTTGTTTGTAAAATTAGTATACAATTAAAAATCTGTATAGTGACCTCATGGTATTTTGTGCAAAAAGGAGTTTATTAGAAATATTTCTTCGAGATGATACTATTCTCACTGAAAGAATTTATTGAATTAAAGAATTATATAATATATACACTGCCCGAAATTTCCATAAAGCTAGCTTCATTTTCGCTTATATTGTAACAATATTACCAAATTTGTCACTTTTTCTCGACTCTGTTCACGGTTTTTTGCTGTTAAGTCTACATTGAATACTTTGTATGCTCCGCTACGTTTACATTTTGCGTCCGTTTTGAACTTTTCCGACATAAAGCAGTATTTAAGCGCGAAGTTTCTATAAAGCCACTTAGTTCGTATACTAATTCCGTAAGGATACCTGCTACATATCGTGGTCCAATCAATTCAAATCTAAGTATTAGTGTTCAAATCAATCTCTTGATTTACAGAAATAGTTTATTTATTATATTTAAGTACATTTTTATCAGAATGCCGCGAGGAAAATTATTATCCAGTGAAGAGAAGGCATCGATTAATGCTTACAAGGAAATGAGTTGTTCTAATCGTACAATAGCGAACAAACTCAATCGTTCACGAACAGTCATAAATAATTACGTACATCTAGGTGAAAATTATGGTAAAAACCATCCTAAAGGTGGAAATCAGAAGCTGACGAGGAGGCAACGTACGCTACTTATGAGATCTGCAGCCAAAGAAATGAAAAGTGCATCACAACTTCGCAATGATCTTGAATTACCAGTGTCCGCGAGACGAGTGCAACAAGTACTAAAAAGTTCTAAGCGGTTTCGATGGTCGAAAATGCTGCAAAAACCAGGTCTAAAGCCACACCACAAAGAGGCTCGTCTTGAGTTTGCAAGAGGACACATGTCATGGAGTACTGAATGGCAAAATGTTATCTTTTCCGATGAAAAGAAATTGAATTTAGATGGGCCGGATGGTTTCAAATTCTACTGGCATGATTTATCGGAAGAAAAAAACATTGCAATGAGTCGTAATTTTGGTGGCGGCACATTAATGGTGTGGGCTGCATTTACATTCGATAAAGAAACACCCATTTGTCGTATTTCTCCTAAAATGAATTCCGAGAAATACACGGAATTGTTGGAATTAATTTTGATACCATTCACCGAAGAAATTGACGATGACAACTTAATTTTTCAACATGATAATGCTGCAGTCCACACATCACGCCATACCAAGCAGTGGTTTAATCAAAAGGATATCCCAGTTATGAAGTGACCAGCTTGTTCCCCAGACCTCAACCCTATCGAAAATCTGTGGGGAATAGTCGCGAGGAAAGTTTATGGAAATTGTAAACAATACAATTCAATCGGCGACTTGTCAAAGGCAGTTTGCGAAGCGTGGGCGTCCATTGATCTACAAACACTTCAAACTTTAATTTCGTCACTGCCGAGTCGAATTTTTCAAGTCATTCAGAGAAATGGCACTTGTACTGACTATTAATTTAGAAATAAGTTAGAAACCATTATTAATTTAGTGTTTATTTACTTAAAACTGAAGTGGCATTATAGAAATTTCGCATTTTATTTTGTGTTATATTATGTTTTTTCACATTTTCTTCAAATAAATATTGTTTCTATCGTTTCAGTTAATGAATATGTTTTCTTTAATTAACCCTAAAACGATATTATTCACGAAATAATCATTACTACAGACATATCATAAGATTTCAGCGAAAAACAGAGTGGCTTTATGGAAATTTCGGGCAGTGTATAAGACAAAGGGAAATATTGAGGACTTTCCTCTCAAAGAAACCAAAATGTGTTGCTCTAAAAAAATTATAATTTTCATCTGATATACCTATATACAATATTTACAAATTTACAAATTGGTTTATGAGTTACCTAAAAAGAAACGACAATTAAAGTCTATTTATCAACCACAATTCCTTAATCTCCGCACATGTGCTTTTCCAAAAACTCTCTCCGTCTATTCTCGTCTCCCTCGTTAAGTATCCATTAGAGCAGTGGTGAGCAAGCTTTGGCTCGCAGTGGGCCAACAGTTGACATCTACTACTTTACGCGGGCCGCAATATTAAATACTCAAATATAGTAATCGAATAATTTGATTTAAGACGCAAATTAGCCATTTCTTATTTGATTTATAGCAAATTTTCTTCTGTTTTTCTAACATATACATACTAATATACAATACATCTTATAGTGTAAAAGGGTATACGTTTAAATCACGCGTCGCGCGCGTGTCACATGTTTTCGCGAGCCGCAGGTCTGTGGCAGCCGTGCCAATTTGGCCCGCGGGCGCAGTTTGCTCATCACTGCATTAGAGGGCACGCTGAGCTAAGGTAAAGCGCGGCCAGTTTGAAAGAAAGTATCCTTTCTTTACATCTCCCCACTCGAGATGAAAGTTCTTAATATTACCTGTATCAATTTTTTCCTACGTCTGTATCTTTTTTATCTGTTTCATATATGTCCATTGTGGTTGGTTTTAGTTTAGTTACATGAAATATGTCTGTATCTGTTCTTTTTCTCCCTGTTTTTAGTTTATAAATGGAATCTGAAATTTTGTTAATTATTTCAAATGGCCCAATTCTCAGTTTATCCATTTTCCTTCTATTTAATGTATTTCCATTTTCTACATATATTAAATCTCCAATGTTATTAAATATATGGTTTTTCCTATTTTTGTCGAATAAGTTCTTATTATAATTGTGTGATCTTATGGTATTTTCTAAAGCCACTCTCCTATTCCTGTAGCAGGTGTTATTATCTTCGATCTTTTTCAATTCTTTGGGTATGATGCTTACATCCGTACCATCGAGTAAATACTTCGGTGCAAAGCCAGTTATTGAGTGTTCCGTTTCGTTGTATCTTCCTATGCATTCGTGTGCCATTGTTGTCCAGGCCTTCTTGTTTTCATTTTCGTTAATTTTACATCTTATTTTATTGACTATTGTCTGATTTAGCCTTTCATTCAAACCGTTTGAAAAGGGTGCGTTTACTGCGGTGAATATTATTTTTATTTTGTTTTCTTCTAGGTATTCTTTAAACTCCTAAGAATTAATACCTGGGTATTGGTCTGTTAGAATCATGTTTATTTGATCTGTGTCTGTTACCTTCTTGACTAATTTGATAAAGTCGTTCGCATTTTGTGTTTTGGAAGTTGTTATAAAGGCGTACCTTGTAAAGTGATCTACTAGTAAATGCAAGTACTTTTTTGTAGATCGATTTCCTCCAAAACCACCTATTGATACTATTTCAAATGGTCTTGTGGCTGGGCCCAGGAATGACATCCGACCGAATTTTCCCTGACTTCTCGATTTATTTTCTAAACATATTTTGCATTCTTTGCAGATTTTTGTTATATTCTTTGTTAGATTTCTTGCTGTGTATTTTGAGCTAATCATTCTTGTCATCTGTCTGATGCCAATGTGGCACCATTCCTCATGTATATTTTTTATTATCTTTTTGCTAAAGTCTTCAGATAATATTATTTTCTCTCTATTTTTTATTTTTTTATAAAATATTTTATTTTTCTCTATTAGTTTTATTTTGTTTTCCTGTATATTTTTATTTTCTTCTTGATCCTTTTCTATTTCATCTATTTTGATTAAATTAACTGTTCTTAGTAATTCTTCTCTATTTTCTTCTGGCTCTAAGACCGGGTTTCTACTTAAACAGTCAGCATCCAAGTTTTCTTTCCCTGGGACATATTTTATCTTAAAGTCGTATTGAGACAGGTAGTACGTTAGGTCTCCTAGTTCTTCATCTGTTCGTGTTTTTATGTTCATATTCTCTAACGGTTTATGGTCTGAGTATACTATGAACCGTTTTCCTATAAGCCAGTGTTGCCAGTATCTTATCGCCTCCATTATCGCTAAACATTCCAAATAGATCGCCTTTTTTTTCTTCTGTGTTTCGTTTAGCTTTTTTGAAAAGTATGCTACTGGTCTGCTTTTTCCGTCCATTTGTGTCTGCTTTAATACAGCTCCGATCCCTTCTATTGATGCATCCGTGTATAATATAATTGGAAGTTCTTGATCAAAAATTTCTAATACTGGTTGTGTACATAATATTTCTTTTATTCTATTAAACGCACTCTGACATTTCTCAGACCATGTAAATTTTTCGTTTTGTCTTAGTAATTTGTGTAGGGGATCTAAAATCATTGTACTATTTGGTAAATATTCATGGTAAAAGTTTATTTTCCCCAAAAATTGCCGGAGGTTTTTTTGTGTCCTTGGAATCGGAAATTTTTTTATTGAGATTATATTATCTCTGAATGGTCTTACGGAGTTATTTTGAATCACATGTCCCAGGTATTTCACTGAGTCTGAAGCAAATGTACATTTCTTGAACTTCAGTCTGAAACCTTCTATTGTAATAGCTTGTAATACCTGTTTTATGTGTTTCACATGTTCTTCGAATGATGGCGAATATATCAAAATATCATCGATATAATTTACTGCAAATTTGGCAATCCGTGCTTTCTTAATATATTACTTAAAATTCGTTGGAAAATTGCGGCAGATGCTTTCAGGCCAAATGGCAGACAGGTCCATTGGAAATGTCCTTCTTGCATAACAAATGCCGTTTTACTTCTGTCCTCAATTCGTAATGGTATGGACCAGAAAGCCGAGTTTATGTCTAAAGTTGTGAAATATTTGCAGTTCCTAGTGCGGATTATTAAATCGTCTGTTATCGGAAATGGTTGTGCTTGTGGTATCATAATCTTATTTAGATCTCTGAAGTCAATACAAAGTCTCGATTTTTTATTTTCATCTTTTTTAAATGCTAGCGTTACCGGGGCTGCAAAGGGACTCTATGATTCTTCTATAAGGTTTTTCTCTAAGAGTTTTGCTATTTGTTCTTCTATTTCTTTCGTATCCTCTATCGAGCATCTGTACGGCCTTTTGCTACAGTATTTATCGATTAGTAAATCTATTCGTGCCTCATAGTCTTTTACAGTGCCGATATCATATTTATCTATTGCGAATATCATTTTATATTTTTCTATTATTTACTTTATTTCGCCCTTTTTCCTTTTATTTAAATGTTCTGTTTTTATCTTCAAATTCATTTTCTTTTACGTGTTCATTAAAATTCCCTGCGTATGTTTTTGGCACCTGATCTTTAGTTATATTATTTATTTCTCTTAACTTAATATCTTTCACTTGTACTATCTCCAAATTTTCATTTTGTATTAATTTAAATTCCTTTATTATGTCCAGACCTATGATGAAGTCTTCGAAATCTTCTCTCTCAATAATAAATACATCTATCTTTTTCTCTATATCTAAAATTTTTATTTTTATAGTTATTAACCCTTTTGTGCTCTTCACACCATTGACCGATCTTAAATATACTCTATTCACATCCTTTTTCCCTTCCATTATTTTAATTAACTTTGAATTTATAAGCGAAATTTGTGAGCCTGAGTCGTATGTCCCATTCACTTCTAGTTTATTTTCTATTAGCATCTTTAATTTGATCAATGGTGTGATTGTTCGTTTTTTGACTCTGTATTTAAATCTACTTTTATTACTGAATTATGTCCTACTACTTTCGGTTTATTTTTTTCTTTTTCATTTTCTTGTATCTTGAACCAGCATGCTTCTTGTGGGTGGTATCTAATTCCTTTATTTAGATCTTCGCATATTTTGCATGGTTTTTTCGCTTCATTTCTCCTCTTGTATTCAGTTCTACTATCTGTCTTCTTTGAAAAGGTTTTCTTATTCACTAAATTTTCGTATTTTTATAATTTCAGTGAATAGTGCTGTTGAATTTGTGCACGATTCTCTATCTATTCTATTCATTATGAATTCCGGCAGTACCGTTGCTATTAGGACTGTTAATGTCACTGGATCTATATCTCTGTTCATGTCTAATAAAAGTTTTTCTTTTTTTATTGCATAGTCAATAAGTGGTCCTTCCTTATATTTAAATGTCAAGGCATAAGTTGCCGTGCTCAATCCTTTGTCTGTAAAAGTTTCCAGAAATCTGTTCTTCCATTCACTCCATTTAGCTGCAGTTGATAGTTTTATTAGTGTTGCAGAGGGCCAATCCGAACCAGATTTATCTAGAAATAATCTTAATATTTCTATTTTCGATTCATCTTCTGTAATATCGACCCGTGTGCATTCTTTCTCAAATGTTTCTATCCATTGTTTAGCATTTGAATTCCTACTTGTAAACTTTTCAATCATATACTTTTCTGCAATATTTTTTAAACTTTTTTTTCCATCTCTTTTCTGTGATGATTCTACTAATTTTTCTAATATTCTATTCCGGTTATCGTTTTTCTCTTCAGCCGTATCCTTCTTTTCTATTTCTTCTAAATATTCATCTAAAAATTGTATATTACCCTCTTCATCAGAATAGATCTTTTCCAGTTTATCTGTTAGTGTGATCCAAACCTTTCTTGATTGATGTCTTCTTTTTAGACTATTCTTTACCTTTGCAAAATTCTCTCTTTTTATTAATTCTGTGTGATTAGCTGTATATCTATTGTCTCCTTGCAAAATATAAGTTTTCTCATCTTCCGTTGTGATTGAAGTTATCGCTATTATATTTGATTTTTCATCTTTTGGAGAGGCTATTATTGTAAATTCGAATTTCAACTTGACCATTTTCTATTGCTGACCACAATTGTCGTTTTATAAGACAAAGAAAAATATTGAGGACTTTCCTCTCAAAGAAACCAAAATGTGTTGCTCTAAAAAGATTATAATTTTCATCTGATATACCTATATACAATATTTACAAATTTACAAATTGGTTTATGAGTTACCTAAAAAGAAACGACAATTAAAGTCTCTTGTTCTATTTATCGTCCACAATTCCTTAATCTCCGCACATGTGCTCTTCCAAAAACTCTCTTCGTCTATCCTCGTCGCCCTCGTTAAGTATCCATTAGAGGGCGCGCTGGGCTAAGGTAAAGCGCGGCCGGTTTGAAAGAAAGTATCCTTTCTTTACATATATTATAATTGATGTTAGGACTTCGGCAATCGGCGATTTCAGTCTCCGGATTTATGATACGGCTACTTTTGAATTCTATTCAGATACATCGGGGACATTAAAGTAGAGGTACTTAGTCGCTGTACTGGCAAAAATTGTAGAAAGAGACCACATGTTTTCGTCACCTATTGTCTCTGAATAGCAATTGCCGTATCATAAAACCTTTGATGCCTCGTTGGAGGAAGCGCGTTAGAACCGCCAAACCAAATGTGCTCGGTCCCGTTGGCCCAGGTATGCAGACCTTTTTTTTTTTTTTTTTTTTTTTCGAGGTGGAAATCTTCGAAAGACGCCTCCTGCCCTGGGGGAGAGCAGGAGGTAGTGTCGGATTTCTACCGAGGTATGCAGACCTTGCACACCGAGCACCAGCAGGCGAACACGCTGATTGGTCGACACCCGTTACCCATTTTAGTATATAAGCACACGTTTTGTAAAATAAAGCAGTTACCCAAAAACCAAAGAACACGACAGAACACTCTCGTTCCTTCTACCTCGCTATACATAGTGCCGGAATATGGCATATATTTCGGCTGGTCCTTCGAGCAATTAACAACAACATTTTAGTCGGCACACACCTCGTGCAAATCTACAACAAAGCCAGAATGATCGTAAGATCGACCAACGGTATTTAACATTGGTCCTTCGAGCCGGATTGAGCTACCAAGGAATTCAAGGAACACATCAACTCATACCACATCTAAAGCAATTTGGAGTCAGTACATGATGTCCATGATTGTGGGTGGTACTCAGAGTTCGATATTGTATATCATCGTCTAGAAGTCAGCACCCTGATTCTACGGGACTACTACCAGGAAGCGGTTGGCATCGAAAAGCAGGTACGACCACGGCCTTACCGGGCACCATCCAGGAGGGTAGCAGTGAGTGTCTAACCTGAGAGGCATCACACCCCTGGACGAGATAGAACGTCGTTCTGCAGCGTGATGCGACCACAGTTAACCCAGCTACAGGGAAGGAACGAGACATAGGGTTAACTCATCTAGTCGGCAAATAAAGACTGCCGTTAGGAGGTTCTCCAGGCATCAATACAACTGCCACGATCCTCGCAACCATTGGATTGAGATTTCTGCCGGAACTTTTGGGTCAGGATTCTCAATCGCATCATCAACGTGATCCTCTGCAAAAGATAGTGAAGGATATCTCGTATCAGGCACTGCATCCCGAATCCTGAACGGGAAACTCCTACCATTGAAAGAACTGCGGCCACAGCTCAACATCTAGGACTGCGACTGTGCACGCCGTCGCCCAGAGGCGTCACCCACCTGGACGAGATAGAAGAGCTCCGCAGATCATAGTTCATCGACTGGTTAATTCAACTGGACGTGACGGCATCTTCATCCTCAGCTACCATCATATCCTATCGTAAGTCTTATCTTCTTTTTGTGTGGAACAGTAGCCAGTATGGAAGGTCTACTCAGAGACCATATTGCAAGACGTAGGGCTGCTACAGTTAGATTGACTCTGCTCAAGAACTTCGTTGACAAACTTTCTAACGATATGGACATAGGCATCATAGTGTGACGGGTAAATGCAAATAAGCGTATAGTTGACCAATTTGATACCGCGCAGTCATGTATAGAAGAATTAGTGTCAGGGACAGAATTAGAAGCATCTCACATACACGAGCGAAAGGAATTTGAAACGTTATTTTTTAGTGTAATGGCAATTGCTGATAAGTATATCTCCCGGATAAAGGCATCTGCAGCTGTGTTAAGTGCTCCGTCATCCGAAACCACGGATTCACGTAGTACTTTCCGACCGCTGACTATCATGTTGCCATCATTTGACGGCGAATGTGGGGAATGGTCAAGATTTCGAGAATCTTTCGAAACTCTCATTCACTACAACACATCGTTATCAGACTCTCGGCGTTTCCAATATCTCAAGTCGTGTTTGAAAGATCCCCCTGCTGATTTAATAGAATTGTTAGAGACGTCACACGGAAATTACAAATGTGCATGGGATAGTCTCAACAGACGCTATGAGGAAATCAGATTGTCAAAGGTTAGCTATATAGTAGAACCCAGTGAAATTTCACACGCGCAAGGACAAGGTCCTTTGAAAAATTTCGACGATTCGACAAGCAATCGCACTCGTGAATTAGAGACATCAAGTCAATCGGCAATTTCGAGTGACACCTTGATTAGCCTTTCGCTTTTAGACAATTCAGAAACAACTAGACAAGAGGATAAAAATAGGCCGGTAGTCAATTCCAGCGAAAATCCAAAACCTAGGGATTTCTCAGATTTCCTGGAACAGCCAGCGAAACTCATTGAGAGAATCCCCATTAGTGGATCAGATATTCAATCCAGCAATTCTGATCGTCGCACGAAGTCATTGAAACGTGATTCGTCGCGGTGGGCGGTCCACAAAAACCCTTCGCCGGTAAATAGCTAGGACGAAACCGTCCATCGCATCGATTTTGAAGGTACACTGGAAGAAGTCACGCCAGTTTGTAACAAATTAATAGCTCTAGATTTGGAATCAAATGAGGTATCAGCCGCGGATCAAGGTCGTCGATCCTCATCATCCATTTCTCTCTCCCATAGTAGTCGCCCGTGCAACCATCGAAAGGAAAGGAATAGCACGCCATTAGGGCCATCAGGCAGCATTGAGCGAAATGTCGCATCAAATAAATCGCATAGGTTAGTAATTCGATTGACAAGGCAATGCAGAGTAGCATTATCGAATTCGGCGATCGAAAGGACAATCGGTCGGGATTCCTCCTCTCTTAGCTTGCATCGTCGGCGCAAGGAAACCTCGGCGCATGCAAAGAAATTAGTCATGAAATCCGACCAGTACAGGTATAAGGAGTTCATTTTTAGCAAAGGGGTCAGGCTCAAGACCTTTTTTAATTTTCTCGTTCCGGCCTGGCCACGCTTCGCGCAGTGTGCCAGCGCCGTAGCAACTAGTTAGTTCCTCTCGCAGATAACACGTGCATCTAAACCAGGCAGCAATATTTCGTAGCGCTAACATCACCTCTAGGATGTTAGCCAAGGTATCAATTGAAATCAACAAATAGAAACTCAACCTCTTGATGAGCGTTTTCATGTCTACCTAGCTCGGACATGTAATTTTAAATTATAGGATTCACAATTTTCGCGGAGTGATGCACAACCAATCAGAGTAGTAGATCCCTCCCGCACTGCAAGATTACATGTCAACACTTTCCTAACGCAGATAGCATGCACAGGAAGCATATTAAGTAAACCTTAGTACGCCATTCTCATAATGTGAGAACGACATATCGTTTGCAATTGATACCCTCCTCGGTTTAGTATAGAAATGCAGTGTTAATAGCATCAACTTATCGCTACATGAATGATATCCTCAATACGCATCGCGGTGCACGGGTGCAAGCAGTCACTTCATGTGAAAATATTGGCGATACATCGACACTGTATTTCTCATGAGGTACTCATGGTTTACTACGCTTTCGATACCTGAGGAAAGTCGTAGACAAACAGCAGAAGTCACCTAAATAGTCGTGTAGTCTACCTGAGCTTGAGGAATTCAAGCGCAGTAAAGTAGGACAAGAAAGGGCAATACCCTGTGCAATGCATATTAGTCTACCTTTATTGCATAAAACATGGTCTTAGGGAAAATGACAATTCAATCGAACGGCAACTGAGTCTAGTCCCAGACAGATAACGTCTTGCATTTGTAAGAAATGTGGCTGTTCTTATACAAATAGAAGCTGTTCGACTTCCGATCCTTTCCGTCTTACCCAACAACTATAACAACCTATTGCCCTTACACGTCCTAAAAGGTCCATTCAGAGATGGATTGCATTATCCTCACCGCAGCCAGAACTGCGGCAACTAAATATAATTGAAGAAATTAGATACCAGCCTACCAAGAGGACAACGCAACGTCCCAACCACTTCAAGGGAAGTCGATTCAAGACAACTTCCCTCCTTCAAAATGGCGACTCGGGCAAATGGAATCCAGCATCCTGACTCCGACAGCATTAGTGCATGACTGCACACACCAATGAGATGCACCGGATCGCACCGTTCATATTACTACAATTATGTTATAGTACACATTGAAATAGTTCACTTATATGCATAAGTGCGACTTCATTAGCCACGCTAAATAAATAAATTATATGTGATTTCGTAGCGACAATCCTGCACGGATCAGCCAGACCACCACCATCTGGCTTATCCTTTATAGATATGTATTAGTTGCTATATTGAATGCCGAACCTGGCGATTTATTGTATATACTTAGAACGTGCAAAACAGTTCTAGGTGGGCAGTATGTTAGGACTTCGGCAATCGGCGATTTCAGCCTCCGGGTTTATGATACGGCTACTTTTGAATTCTATTCAGATACATCGGGCACATTAAAGTAGAGGTACTTAGTCGCTGTACTGGTACAAAATTGTAGAAAGAGACCACATGTTTTCGCCACCTATTGTCTCTGAATAGCAATTGCCGTATCATAAAGCCGGAGGCTGAAATCGCCGATTGCTGAAGTCCTAACATACTGCCCACCTAGAACTGTTTTGCACGTTCTAAGTATATACAAAAACAATATAATCGCCGATGGTGAAGTTCTAACAATTAAAGAATTTATATAATATATAACAACTTCGAAGAACAAGAACTGCCATACCGATTTGGATCAACCTACAAGTTGGAAAGTAGTTTTCCACTTATGAAAACTATAAAATCCAAATGTCGTTCAATTTTGACAGACGATAATTTATCGACGATAATCATCTTGTTTGCTGAGAATAGCATGTAATAATATTAAGATCGATTTGACAAATGAAGCGACCACAATGATCACATTAGGATTTATATCGGTATTGTTACGTATGAATAATATTCTCTTGCGCTGCGCTCGCACGTGTCGTTCGATCTTGCGTAAGAACGGAAGACGCCCAAATATTTCTCTCGCTCATACGAATAATAGGCCCTTTGATATCGACAAACTGCATCATGACCGATCAAGTGCATGCGTGACCCGACGAAGACTCTGTGATCTTACCATATATGGAGGCCTCTAATGAATCCCCTCCATACATTTTGGGACTATATAAACCCTTCGATTTTGATCATATTCGGTTCATAACTACACAGTTACGCGCATAGTCACGTCGCATTAAACTTGTACAGAGTCGGTTGCATTCAGTAAGAATTGGGCTTAGGGCACCATTCAGATCAAATTAACGGGTTAGAATCCGCAAAAACCGGTTGAAGTTCTTTCGGTATACAGTAATGTCTCGATAGTTGCGAAAGCCTCGGGACTGAACGTTCGAAACTAGCGTGTACAGTATTCCCTCGAAAGTTGCGAAAAATAGGTATGCAATAGTTGCGAAGAGTTTATCCCCACTCCTGGGGGGTATACCCCTAGAGGCGTCGAGAAGCTCGCTTGCCGATCAGTGTAACGCGATCCGGGTTTGGGTATATCGGTGAGGTAATACTAATTCAACGATGAAACATTGCTATTTCTCATCCTTTTCTTATGAAATTTTTACACAGCATAGCTGACATTTTTCTGATTAAAATGACACCAAACACGATATAATTCGGACTATACAGGGTCTACCACGTATCTCGGAACCCATGCGCGCGCAAACTTGAGTAAATTGCAACGTCGCAATGAATCGATACAGGCGTCATCTATGAACTGCTGGTGAAGGTTAAAGTCTTTTAGGGGACGCAAGGTTTGGCAAGATTGGAGAGGGGATTGTAAGAATCAACTGGATTGTAAGAAGGGGTAAACACAAATTCAGGCGCGATCGGCAGAGACCGCATTGAAGTCGGACAAAAAAGTTTCCAGCGGCTCAGCAGCTATGGCTATGTCCGGCAGGAATCGAATTCTCGGCTCGAGCATTTGGATTCAGGCTACAACATGAACAAGCCGTCCGACTTCAATGCGGTCTCTGCCGATCGCGCCTGAATTTGTGTTTACCCCTTCTTACAATCCAGTTGATTCTTACAATCCCCTCTCCAATCTTGCCAAACATTGCGTCCCCTACAAGATTTTATACCTTCACCAGCAGTTCATAGATGACGCCTGTATCGATTCATTGCGACGTTGCAATTTACTCAAGTTTGCGCGCGCATGGGTTCCGAGATACGTGGTAGACCCTGTATTTACTGGCTTAATTAACGTTAATAAGTTTCGACCGCAGAAAAGGATAGGTAGTGAAAAGAAAAGAGAAGCTGCGATCGTCTTTTGGCTTGGCTGCTCGGCCGCTTATCTTTACTCGCTGTCCTTTTCTACGTTCGACGCTGTCGGCAAATTTCAAACAACGTAGGAACAACACGATAGTTGCGAACTTTCAGTCCCGAGGCTTTCGCAACTTTCGAGGGAATACTGTAGTTCCTACGTTGTTTGAAATTTGCCGACAGTGTCGAACGTAGAAAAGGACAGCGAGTAAAGTAAAAAAAAAAATTCCGACGAATGTGAGTTCACATCTATGATGCACGCCGTAGAAAAGGGACATGGATTTGGCTAATATGATCCAAATTATATCGTGTTTGGCCTCATTTTAATCACAACAACCCCAATAATATATTAATGCAATTTTCATAACGAAATAAGTAACAATAAAAAAGTTTCACGGTTGCATTAGTGTTGTCTCACGGATACGAAGCCATTTGTTTCTTTTTCTAAGCTATCTGCCTCCGGGACATGTCGACTAGTCAAAACGTATCAGCGGGCTCCTTCCACTCGAACCCGGGGGGGACCCCTCCAGTGGTGGGGATGAAGCGCGATCGTTCTCAATTCAAAGAGACAAGCAATGCCAGTGGACACATTGCTTCTCTTTTTTAAGAGAACTCTTTTTTAACACAATAGCAACGACTTTGTCATAAACTGCGTGAGTCCGACCGGCCATGCAACGGCAGCGTAACTATAGTGGTTCTCACACCAACTCTGTGGTGTTTTGTAACACCTCGCGGCCCACGGTGGTTACTTGTACAACGGGGAAGACCCATTAATATTCATTGACCGAAATGTCAAAATCAATGCGACAATATACCAACAAAAAGTCCATCGTGAAGTATTGGGACCACGGTCAATTTCGGGCGAAAAAATCAAACTCGGTTGATCGGCTAGCATATTCGGACGAAAAGATCGTATTTCTATTTATTTAGGACGAACCTATGTAGAAAAAAGGGCCACGACCCTCGCTACGGGGGGGCCAGCCACTTCAGTTCGGACGAAAAAATCAAAAACCCGTCAAGTGTCTCGCGTCTTCGCACGCATTCGGGTCGTATGCAGTGACACCGCTTCCATTTAATCTCATGGCGTTGATTCGTTTCCGAATACATCCGACGTCGTAAGGCCGAAATTCGGTTCCACTATATCCGTAGCCTTAGGTAATAATTTTCTCACTATTTAATTATATCGCGAGAATTACACTTGTACAAACAACTGGTTGCAATATAAATTTATAAACTCTTCACCATTAAATCGAGTAGATTCGTTAAAATCTATCTTAACTCCGTAATCCTTTATATTAGTAGTATCGTTCCTACATATACAACTTAACCGCTCGAATTGTATCAAATATTAATTTAGACTTACGAGTCAAACTAACATTTCCTGCGACTCCCTGATTTCGCATCAGGTTCGTTCGCACGTCTTATCCAAAACAAGGTAACTACTCCAACCCAGTGGCTCCCCGATTTCGCATCGGGTTCGTCCACGAAACCTAACCCATCATACAGCTCCCTGATTTCGCATCAGGTTCGTCCGTACGTTTACCAACCTCCGAACAGCTCCCCGGTTTCGCACCGGGTTCGTCTGCCAACTTCTTCCTAGTGGCTCCCCGATTTCGCATCGGGTTCGTCCACGACGTTTCACCCTCCTGCGGCTCCCTGATTTCGCACCAGGTTCGTCCGTGCACCTAACTAACAAATTCTCAACCGTATTCCTTGGGTAATATCAACATCGCCGGCCTAGGCGTTGCCCACAGCCCCGGCTCGTAACAGTATGTATCTTTTTTTCTTACTATTATAGAAAAACACTAGACTTTAATACATTCGTAGGCAAATTGGTGCGATTCGGAAATAGTGCGTTGGAGGGTTTCACCCCTGTCCTTCATACGTCATCATTTTCACGGTTGGCAATTTGTTTAAAAAATACAGGCCTTCATGAATATGGTAGGTTTGGTGGTTTGGTGGCCCCAGTGGAGGGGCACAGGGGCTTTAATCTTGCAAAAAAGATGGGTAATTATTTAGAAAAGGGGGGGTCTCACCGATTTCGATGATTTTCGAGTATGTTACAGAAATCAACATTTTGAACAACTTTTTCCTATACATATAAGCGCCGCTCGGCCTTAGTTTCCGAGATTTTTCCCAAAAAAGATCGGTACTACACCATTGAATTCTGCCTATACGCACGCTTCCGTGAAAGCGTATGCGTTAGCGTTTGATCGGCAATTGTCCATCGTTTCTATATATAACAGCGTAGCGTCCAGCGGCGAACATTATACAATGTGTAAAGCAAATTTGGTAAATCTAGGGAAGATTAAATAAAATAAATGAAAATTAAATAAAAATTAGATTCGGGTTAGGTTTGGTTAGAAATTTACGGGGAGGGGGTGCCAATACCAAATCTGATATGGTATATCTAGTTCTAGAGATACAATTTTGATGAGTCCACCCGGTATACAGATTCTTCGCCGGCTGCCGGAAAAGCGGCGGCCACACACGTTGCCCCGAGCGTGCACGTGTAGACAAAATTCAATGTAGTAGTAGCTATAGTTTTTTGCAAATATCTCGAAAACTAAGTCCGAGTGGCGGTTATATGCATAGGAAAAAGTTGTTCAGAATACTGAGTTCTACAACATATTCAAAAATCATCGAAATCGGTGAGACCCCCCCTTTTCTAAATAATTAGCAAAAGATGTCTTAACTGTCATTGTTTCCTTTCATTACGATACTCTTTAAAATTATTATCCGATTTAATATAAGGGGTAATTCAATTTTTTTGTTGCAAACTGCATTGCATTTGTTTGACGGCAAAATTGGACATTGTATCGACTAACGAATGTTTTAAGATTACAAACGCTAATCCTACATTCTTGGCATACCATAAGCCCAACGCAATATTTTAAACCAAAACTGGAAATGATTTTTCTTCTTACGAGACGCATCGCTCTACACGCAAGATGGCCTATCTGCATTTTTAATACAAGCAAGATTGTAACTTGCCAAATAAACAGAAACAATATAAACTCACCATCATTTTCGATTTGTACAAATTTAATACCACTTAAAAACTAAACGTCGGTGCGTAAGGTGAGCACCTTACAACCAAATCCCAATAACTACGCGTACGCAACACTACGCAGGAAGGTAGCACACAATTGTAGATTGTGTGAATTAAATATGCAACTGTAGATTGTGTAAATTAAATATGCAATTGTAGATGAAGTGAAGTTGAATATTTCTACTCTGTCTGCCGAAAAATATATTTGTCATCACAGCGAAATGTATTTTCAACATCACACGTTTAATTGATACAGCTTTCCACGTAATGCACTCGAAAGCCTTCTAACTTCACTGAAGAACTGTATTTTAATTCGTCTGTTACTAAGTAAAAGCCGTCACTTTTCCCAAATAGTCAACAAATTCATCAACGCTCTACCACCAGGTGACCACGTGCGCAAGACACCAATTCGTCATCATAAAACGGCAAATTAACTGCAAATTAACAAAAATCTGCAAGTCTGTCTCCATACAGAACACACAGGTCCTTAATACTTAGAAAAGAAATAAGCGTACATCTTTTCCACCTCGTACATAGAAAAAGACACCTATAAGAAACCACACTTATTTTTAGTTTTTAAATGTCCCGACTAACTTGCGCAAACATAGTACTTGCAACAATCCATGCGAACGTCTAATATGCACTCGTCTGATAATATACATTTAAGAAGTACTCAAATATACACCTGGCTTAACACCAAACATACTCTCCATTCATTATTATTATTAAAGACTGCCCTACAAGGAGTCCGCGTCATTTAATCGTCGCTAATATACCGTCGACGGTGTGACGCACAACATTCAGACTTCGGATTAATTTCGGAATAAAATTCGTTTATTAAAAACAAAATGCTTACAGTGCAATATTGTTGGTATAGGTACTGCGTATCATCGAAAATAGTATTTAGTAAAAACTACTTTTACGAAGACCTATAAACCTATTTATTATATTTTCACTAGTGAAATAACATTTTAATATATTGGGTAGTATCATAAATAAGTTCTGTTGCAAGCATAAGCATATACTGAATATAATCGACCTTATTTATGTTAAAACCCAATAATATGTAAGATTTCTAACTCACAATATAACTTTGACAAATGTGAGTTGTCATTCTGGAAATTCACTCTTGCGAGGACTGAATAAACATGAAGTAGGAAAACGACATTCTGGCCAGCTGGAAATGAAAGATTCTGATAAATTTTATGAATGGGAATTCAAATATTTTAAATTGCCAGACATAGGGCTTTACCGTGGCAAAACCTTCGTAGCACGGTACAAAAAGGCCGCCAATCGTGAACAAGTAAGGTTTTACGCTGTTCTTCATCATGAATAATAACAATTTTTGCACTGGCACTGATGCAATGTACCATTGTGAACCGTATCTATAAAATCATGGATTGGTTGATATAACAGATCGTTCCAATTATTATTCAATAAAATTAATTAAATTCGATACTTGTGAGACATTTTCCAGTATCAAAATTGTTAAATTAATGTGCACCTTTTTATATTCATAAAGATCATTTTTTTCTCATAGAATCAATTGTATGGGACAAAAAGGTTCCATTCTTTAATAGTGAATGAATTCATATTATGAATGAACAAAGATTGCTGTCTCTGAGATTACACATATCACTCACGCTTCATAAAGAAGTTCTGCGCTGTTGTCCATGATCGTTTGTCCCATGTGATTCGCTAAGAATAAGTACGCGAAGCATGTCGCGATCACAGACATTTCCATCATTAGTAACTTCAAGTCGTTCGTTTGTAACTTAGCACCAGATATCTGTACGTTGAATCCAATTTCATAAATATTAATTTCGCAGTCGAACTATCGATTATACCTACAAACTATACTCACGCGTGAAAGATTGATACTTGTGCAAGCCACTCCTAATAGAAGCAACACGAAGTATGAAGATCCAACTGTATCTCCTAAGCATCTGCAAAAGCTTTAAAATAAATGATACGCTTAGTCTGTAATTAGATCAAGATTTGATGTGGCATTGAGGCTTTTGTACCAACAACAGAATAAAACTAAAGAAAAATTTAATACGGAAATCTAGAAGACACCTTAAGGGGGTAGACACGGGTAATGCAGCGAGCTGTATATCGACATAATATGGGCCAAAACATGGGTGTAAAAGTCCTCACTTAATTTCCTTATATGAGAATATTTTGAGCTGGGTGAGGGCTCATTCGAAAGAGGAAGGTTCAAAGACTTTCGCAGCACAGGAGTTTCAACGAAATTGTGTTGATATCTAATAATATGAGTGTTCAAAGTGTAACAAAAAATCGAAAAAATACACCCGCAGAATACAGGCATTTTTAGGTCACTAAAAGAGTTTTGGGACACAATCGGGGCCTGCCGCGAAAATCTTTGAACCTTCCTCTTTCGAATGAGCCCTCACCCAGCTCAAAATATTCTCATATAAGGAAATTAAGTGAGGACTTTTGCCAGCACTCCCATAGACGAGTTTCGCCGTCCGCTTGTAGTATTGCCGTTAAAACAGAGCACGTGACGTCACAAATTTAGTTCGGGTAGTGATGAAGAGGTGGCGCTTACTCAGGAGGGCTGGCAACGTGAAATCATAGCAAAACTGAAGCGTTGGCTTGTGACATGTGCTACAGGAAAAGCGTGATGCAGTCAATGTATGCATTTTCGTACGATATTAGGTTAGGTCATGCATTTTAGGTATTGACTGGGAATTGTGTACAATTACTAAACGCTTTTACTGTAACACATGCTTGACTTGAAATCGCTCTAGAATTTATGTTATAATTATATGGCTATATTATTTAAAATAAAAAAGAAGAGATTGGAACTTTTTTACGGAGTTTGGAAGTATTGATGTACTGATATCATATTTTCAGAATGTGGTAGTTACGTCAATTATTTGAAATTATTGCATTGCTCTTATTATTATTCTATTTCATTCTTTTGATTATTTTGTATAAAACATATAATAAGGAAATGTCTCCAAATCAGTCAACAGTTGACTCCCCGATTTTTTTATAACCTTTACGCTCCTATGTATTATATTTTCATAATGTGGTAGTTACAGCAATTATTTGAAATTGTTGCATTGCTCTTATTATTATTCTATTTCATTCTTTTGATTATTTTGTATAAAACATATAATAAGGAAATGTCTCCAAATCAGTCAACAGTTGACTCCCTGATTTTTTTTATAACCTTTACGCTCCTATGTATGTAGTATCGAACGCCGATTCAGACGTGCATACGTGAGACGTGAATACAGACACAGTAAGGCATACATAGTTGTCGCAACTTATCAAGACTTCTATCGCGCTGTTGCCACATCTGTTACAAATGTGATCATCAGCTAACTAAATGAATCGGCTCGAGCGGAGATTTTGTCTCGAGCCGCCAAAAGCTTTTCTGTAGGTTCGAGTCCCGCATGTGTTCTTTTTTTTACTTTCTGAATTTCTCTTAATGAAACTGTTACTAACGTACTTGCGAGATTTTTCTGATTAAAATAAGGCCAAACACGATATAGTTTGAATTATATTTGCTTGTTAATACTAATTGAATACGTACCACATAGTCTGTATGAACAAGTAAACATAATTCAAACTATATCGTGTTTGGTCTCATTTGAATCGGAAAGATCTCCCAGATACATTGGTAAAAGTTGCATGTAGAAAAATTAAAAAATAAAAAAGTTTCATCGTTGAATTAGTATTAGTCACACCGATACTCTGGTTCGGGTCGTATTACACCGCGTCGTCGAGCGTCGTTATCGCCACGGAGCATTCCCCCATGTGGAGGGGGGATAGTCCATTTCTCCAGCCAATCTTTTCTTGCATTTTTGTCATCACAATACAATGTATTGTTCAAAACTTTCTCATCACCATTCAAACATGTGTACGAGATTGACTGGTCAATTGTGAACAGTTGGAAAAACGGTTTGCAGAAAATGTTTCGAACAATTGAGTGTAAGATAATCGAACTGAGAGGAGTAGTCTCTCTGCAGAGAGACATGTGAGAGACATGTCTGGATTAGGTATTACTTATTACAATGATTCTGTAGGCGTGTATATGTTAAAAGGTGTTCTGTTTATTAAAAAGTAAAACGTCGGTCGTGAGGACGCCTACGTCACCATGGTCCTATTTAACCATTTTAGGGTTCGCTCCAAAAGAAAGCTATGCTAGACAAAGATAGCGTGCATCGGCAAAATGCACATGGTCCGCCTCGGCCGTTCCTGTACCTCGAATATTCTAACATGAGTGGAACTGATTTCGGTAAATTTATAAAAGCTCATCTACTTTTTCTTTTCACTTATAATTCCTTACTGCAACGAAACATATTGAAGCATAACCACATTTTAAGTAATTCAAATGTACAATGAATTTTCTACGCTTGCACTACCAGCAGACTTTCCGTTTAAATTCTTCCAAGTCCAATGCAACAGCTGACACTTTCTTTCCACATTCGGATTAGAATATCGAAATAACAAGCAGCTCCCTCTCGCCTGTCGGTATTACCATTTCTGTGCAGGCTAAAGCTGCTGTAATACCGACCTTCCGAATCGGAGAGGTCACGTGCCGTGTCTACCCCCTTAAGGGGGCCGACTCTTTTGGGGCCAACTCCGAATCGATCTAAGCGCCATTCGACAGAACGGGCGTTAGTGAAAACAGAAAAATCGTGTGCTTCGACATTTTACGGGGTAACATCTAAACTCATTATACAGAATTATAAACTCACGATGTGACATCTAACATCATTAGGCAGAATTATAAAAGGAGAGTGGGGGGCCATAGTTGCCAAATCACATTATTTGAGAGTTCTGTCGCACTATTGCCACATCTGTTACAATCGTGGCCATCAGCTAAATGCTAAATGAATCGGCTCGAGCAGAGATTTTCATTCCTGCCGGACATAGACATAGCTGCTGAACGGCTGGAAACTTTTTTGTAGGATCGATCCCCCTAGGGTATATTTTTTTTACATTAATTTTTTTTTAATTCCTAACTATATGACAATGATCAATTACCACTATTTTAAAAACATTTGTTAAATATTTAAATTTAACCCTTAGCGCTCCGCACTTTTTTGTACCACTGTCTACCAGCAACTCCGGCACATTTTTGCAACGGAGCGTCTGGGAAGGAAAAGTCTTATTTTGAATAGGAAGAATTACATGTGCTTGTGAATGTTTTTGATTTTATTTATTTTATACATATGCATTTCCTCTTGTACTCTATCTGGAATATTTAATTCATCCGTAACATCACGCCATTCATCTAAGTCTTGTAACGAATCTTCGCTTTCACTTTCAATAATTCTCATTCTTCGTCCCTTTGGTAGTATAATTTCGCTACCACTACTTGAAGTATTAGAATCATAATCAACATTGTCTTCTACAATATCTTTTAGTACTTGAAAATCAAGTACGTTTTCACTATCACTCAGCTCTGAATTCTCATCACAATATTTATTTTTCTCCATGTTGCTAACTATAAAAAAGGTAAAAAAATGATTTAACCGCAATGTTACAGACTTAGCACGTTTTAGCTACAGATAACACTTGCCAACGACGACGATGACGTATGCTAAGAACATTTGGCTCCGCAGCGGAGTTACGGAGAAAACGACGGATGTCTCCGTAGCGGAGCCAACGCACAGTGGTTCGAAACTGAAAAATACTAGGCATACCTCGAAATTTCACATATTTCATAATTTTTTTTTTCTAATTCAAGGTTATAGGTAATATTACTACACGACACTTATTCAAACTTGAAAAAAAAAATTAAAAAAATAAAAAATATAATGTTTACATACCTTCTGAATCTTCAAATAGTTACTTGTCCAGCAAATATAATGTCTCCGGCCACATCTTTTTTTTCCTTGATCCTCTAATGAATTGTATCCTTAAAGTTGATATATATGGATCTGAGCTTACTAATAAGTTGTTGAGAACATCCTGGTTGGTTAACTGTCGACTGCTTTTCCTTGAGTGCAGTTCGCGATAATTTTTGAAATCTTTATTTCGCGCTTCTTGTGCTTCTTCCGACAATTGACCGATTGGTAAGATGGCATGTTTCAAGATTACTTGGCCATGAATTAATATTTTGTGTACAGTGGGTGGCATGTAATACCACCCATACAATTTAATGTATAGCTCTGCTACTTTAAATGAAAATTCTGCGAATTTTTGCTCATTTATTTTCAATCCGGAAGCTATAGCTTGAAGAAGAATTGCAAAATTTTTTATAAGGTCCATATCTAATCCGGTAATTTTCGCAGTTATTGCTGGATTTTCGAAAAATCTCCTAGCAGTATTGCCATCATTAGATGTTCCGTATCCCTGCTTAATAATATCTATATTCAGGCCAAGGTTGCTCCTAAATTCTTTTTGGATTTTTTCTTTCCTAGTTCGCAATAAAATTTTTGTCTCCGCTGTTGAAGCACTCCACTTTTTAAAATCTAATCTGTAAGCAATGTGCAAGAGGCACTCCATACATCGAATCCATGCATGAAGTGAACTCATTCCAAAGTTTAATGTTTCTTCCTTTATAGGCTTCTTTAGCACTGCTTCAAGATTGTTCATTTCTGTCGGTTTAGCTTCGCATATGTAGCACCTCATTGAAGAGGTTTCCGACAATGTGGAACATATTTTGCCGTCTACCATTGTCATAACAAGATGATGCTTTATTCGCATGGCATCATTTAAATTTGTCGTTTGTAATAAGTCGATTTCTTTTTTAATTTCTCTTACTACGTTAGAAATGACTTCGCTTGTTTCTTTAACAAACCGGAAAAATATTGGTCGGCAGAATCGGGTGGAAGATGGTGTATCGTTTTGCCACAGTACATCTCCATTTTCGTAATTTATTAATCTTAGTGGTACAAGACTCGCTATAAATACATTAGAGTCATCGAAATCTTGTCCACTAATTACTTTTTGTTTATATTGGGACTGTCCAGATGTACCATCGCAACCCCATTTTGTATACAATACCAAGTGCTGATTGGTGTGTTCCAATGTTGGGTTCCGTTCTCTTACAATTTTAAAAATCCGTGAAGACGTATGGTCAAGTAGTGCTTGTAAATTTACCTTTGCCATTTGTTCGTCAACCGATATTAAATTTTTTGGTGGATAGCAATCTTCTTTTGCTTCTATAATTCTAATATAAGACGGATAAATATTGGCTCCTTCTTTAAGGGCAGTTTCTCTTATCAAATTATACTGTCCTTTAGACAATTTCGCTGTTGTGAAGAGAGAAAGACCCTTTTCCCTTGAAATTTCCCCTGATTTCACTTGTTTAACTGCATTTTTGCAAAAATCTTCAACGTCTTTTATTCTGTCTGGGTTTTCCAATAAAAAAATCAATAATTTTGCAAATACCCGCCTTCCCGTCCGCTCTCAACTTCATTTGAGTTGCGAAAGTTAATTCTTCAACACTATACATACTTCTCATGGATGCAGTTTTCCTTTTCTTTGTTCGCAAAGAACATTCAACGAACTGTTTTGTAGTGGACGTTGATGGTTCATCATTCGAACACGATGAATTATTTTCACTGTTAATTACAAAACTTGGCAAATTGTACTTACGATCTAACCAATCCTTGTTGTTGATCAGAAAACGCCTTTCATTGTAGCTTGATTTCACCCATCGCTCTTTTAATCGAACACAAAACAGTCGAACTTGATTTTCCACTTCACTTAACTGATTTTGATTTAATCGATAACCACGATTTAAAAAATCTTCCATTAATGACATATGGTCTATCACTATTTTTCCATCCCTTCTACATAGATGGAAAATATCCATATTCGTATTGAATGAATCTATTGCTTTGAAATATATCAACTTGATTATATTTTGTAAGAGATTTACTTGAGTTCTGCTTCAGTTCCAAGTAATTTCTCAATAAAAAGTTTTGTGTTAATGGTTTTTAATACCTCGTGTCCCCCCTCCAATTATGCCCTTAGCGTACTGTGTCTTTGAAAGGAACAGCCCCCAGTTGTGGGGGTGAATCGCGAGGAGTTAGGAAATTCCAGGTGATTAATGAAAAACCCGTTGACTAGGTCAAGGTTTATGACAGAGTCGTAAAATGCATGTCAAAATGCAATATAGCGTTAAAAACTATTCTTCAATAAGAGCGTTCCTTTTGGCCATGTCATAAACGTGACCAAAAGGGTTCAACGGCAAAATAGTGGCCATGTAAATTTTTCTAATTTTTATTGTAAGAAGAAGGGTAGCTATAACCATTCCAATAAAAATTGAACAGTCAACTACTTTCTGGAAACATAAAAATATAAAATATTGTAGAACACTTTCGAGTCATTTCACCTATCTCGCACCTATTTTTGTTGCAAGAAAAACATCAATTTCTCAAAGGGACGGACGCGGACGGATGCAACTTTTTAAATTTTGCATACCTGAAACTGTCTAGAATGATGGGATATGCGTGAAATTACAAACAAATACAAACAATTTTTTTTATTTACAAAAAAGGAAAAGAAAAAAAAAAAATGATAATTTGGTAGGAAAATATTAACTATGTAAATGTTTATAATTTTCATTATAAGAAGAAAGCTAACTAAAACCATTCCAAGAAAAATTGAACCGCTTACTACTTTCTGGAAACATAAAAATACAAAATATTGTAGAACACTTTCGAGAGGTTAAGGTAATGTTTGGCTAATTATGAGAAAAATATGAAATAAATTCATAAAATTTGACTAAATATATATAGTATAATAGTAGAAGATTTAAAAAATTAACATAAGAATGCAGAAGCAAACATTTTTTTTTTTATGTATGCCTAGTATTTCTCAGTTTCGAACCACTGTGCAACGGAGCGCTAAGGGTTAATATACCCAAATCTGAACTTATAGCGCTTTCTGCGCTACCGTTTCTCTTGCCATGTATCTTGCCAATTACGGTACCGTTTAATATTTCTAATATTAAAGTATAATGTATGAAGCATTTTCAGGCATCTTACAATTAGATTGAACAGTCGTAGATGAAGTGCAGGATAACTCGTGTGATATTTTACTACTATTACGCCTTTCTTTTTGTTTCGGATAGCTCGCTTGATTTTAATTTTGACGCGTAACGGATTAGGAATACTTATCAAAAAGGCACAATTCACGAGTAGCACGAATCACATGTATTTTACAGTCACCGCACAAGAACAATAATGTACAAATAAGTGATTAGACCAATAAAGAACAAGTAATGAATAAAGTATGTAAAGTCTGCACGCACGCCTTTTAGCTCTTATTTAAGTAGAATGGTTAAACGGTTGTAAGTCGTTTAACCCGAGTAAATTGTGTGAATTTAACGCTGTCGCAAATCTCTGTTCAAAACCTCTTATCTCTCTCAAATATGTTGTAATACCGACAATTAGTATCCTCGCGCAACGGTATTTATATCGCTGCGCGGGGCGAAGAGCATGAAGAGACAAGAGGGGGAGAACGCTCGCGCTTGTCGCCACGGAACAGCGCTAGGCGCGAAGCGAGCGAGCGCCCCCCTACTATTGAATCCGCAACATTCCGCCCGCCGCGGCATGCGTTGCATGGCGCAATTATAGACAAAGAGACGCGCTGTTTCCGTGAAGTCGTATGTTTAACATAGGAAGTGCCGTGGAGAAGTGAAAAAGTAACGAGTGTAAGGGTAAAACAGCGACACAAAAGACAGGAAGGGATGCGAGGTTAATCTTCCTCCGTGGCTGGAGGAAGCAAGCAGATTTTCGTGATCGGCCTCGTCAACGTAGTCGTCGCAGTCTTGACCGAAACGACGCGCACCTGTTGATCGTCGCCCTTGAAGGTAGCTGTGATCCGTCCGAGTGGCCACTGAGACGGGGGCGTCAGTTCGTTTTTGATGAGGCACAAGTCCCCAATTTCCAAATTCGGCTGCGTCGTCCGCCATTTGTTGCGCGCCTGCAGCTGGTGCAAATACTCGGACGACCATCTTGCCCAAAAGTGATCCCGCATCTGTTGAATCAGGTGCCACCGTCGCAAGGGAGAGATTTTCACGGTGGATAGGGAAGGTTCGGGTAAGGATTTCAAGGGAGCGCCGATCAAAAAATGTGCCGGTGTGAGCGCATCGATGGAATCCGGATCGTCTGTAAGCGCAGCTATCGGTCGCGAGTTGAGGCAGGCCTCTATCTGTGTAAGCAGGGTCGCAGTTTCCTCGAAAGTTAACGGGGTACCGCCCGCGACTCGGCGCAAGTGAAATTTAAGCGATTTGACGGCAGCCTCCCATATGCCGCCAAAATGAGGAGCTCCTGGAGGGTTGAAACGCCACGATGTCCCCTCTTGCGAGAGTTGGAAAGCGACATCCTTCCAGTCCAGTAGTGCTGCTTGGAACAGCTTTCGTAGCTCCTTGCTGGCGCCGACGAAGTTCGTCCCCTGGTCGCTATAAATTGCTGTGCAGCTCCCCCGTCGAGAGATGAACCGCCGGAAAGCGGCGAGAAAGGCAGCGGTGGAAGCGTCGGAGACAAGCTCGAGGTGCACGGCCCTGGTCGCTAAACAGACGAAAACAGCGACATACGATTTTCTTGGTGCGTGACCTCTACCGGCAGCTAGTTTTGTAGCCAAGGGCCCAGCATAGTCAACTCCAGTGTTTGTGAATGGGCGAGAGGGCTGCGCGCGGGGAGAGGGGAGATTACCCATTCGCTGATGCGCCGCCTGGGCGCGCCAGCGACAACAGACTATACAAGCAGCAATCACGCGGCGCACCGCGCGACGTCCCGCCAATATCCAGTATTTTCGGCGTAGAGTTGCCAATGTTAGCTGAGTTCCGCCGTGAAGTACCCGGAGGTGCGCATCCCGGATGACGAGCGTCGTAAAGTGTGCCCTGGCAGGAAGTATCGCTGGATGTTTTTGCCATTCATCGAGAAGAGAGTGTTTCAGACGACCCCCCACCCTCAGCACGCCATCGCCATCCACAAATGGCGCCAGCCTGGATGTCGGTCCACGAGTAATCTGGCCGCCACCTTGCAGTATTTTCATTTCCGTGGTGAAGGTTGCCCTTTGAAAGCATCGGAGACAGGCAAGTAGAGCGTTATTTATTTCATTTACCGAAAGACGATGCGATACTTGCGCGTTTGTGTTTTTGTCCCTCGCTGTTCGGCAAAATCGGAAGCACCAGCCAACCGTGCGCAGTAACCTACCGAGTGTTGAATGCTTGCCGGCAAGATTCTCAAAAAACGAGCAGTTAGTAGTGGTTGTGAGACAGGTCATTCTCGTGGTGCGAACCTCCTGGTCCGTAGTAAAATTATGAACCGAGTGATGATCATAATCATATGACCTCAAGGAAAGGAAGGGAGGACCCTTCCACCAAAGCGAATGGTCACGCAGTGCGTGGCTTGCCATCCCTCGAGATGCCACGTCAGCGGGGTTTAAAGAAGATTTTATGTGTCGCCACGAGGCGTCTGGAAGTGACGTTTGAATATCGGACACCCGGTTTGCCACGAACGTCTTCCATCTCGAGGAGTGACCATGCAGCCAACTCAGCACCACCGTGGAATCCGACCATAAATTAATGGAGCAATTTTCCAAATTCAAGTTGTTTCTGACACCGAGAGTCAATCGTGTTAGAAGTGATGCAGCGCAAAGTTCAAGCCGAGGCACAGAAACCTGCTTCAAAGGAGCGACTCGCGTTTTTGAAGCAACGAGTGAAATAAAAGGCATTGCATTTGTGTGAGAGGAGCGCAAGTAAATAACAGCAGCGTATGCTCTCTCTGAAGCGTCAGCAAAACCATGAAGCTCTGACCTGTTATTGTCAGCACGGTTAAATAACCAACGAGGAATTCTCACGGAGGAAAGTGAGCGTAGTTGCTCATAGTAATTCTGCCAAAAGTGTGCTTGTGGAGGGGGGAGCGGTTCATCCCATGAAAGTTTTAGCAGCCACAACGACTGCATGAAGATTTTGGCAGTAATAATCACTGGAGCGAGAAACCCCAGTGGGTCGAAGAGACTTGCCACTTCCCTGAAAACCATACGTTTCGTTACCGGTGATTCTATTTTGCGTGGCTCAAACGAGAAGTGAAACGTGTCCTGTGACGAGTGCCAACGGAGGCCAAGAAGAGTGGAAACGCAATCGAGATTGCAGGGAAGTTCAGGGTTTTCTTTACGAGCTTCGAAGGGAAGTGCTTCCAGTAATTCTTGTTTATTGGACGTCCATTTGTGTAAGTTGAAACCGCCCGCCTTGAACAACAGTAACAGCTCTCGTTGTAAAGCAAGAGCCTTCGAGATGGAGTCCGCTCCAGATATGACGTCATCAACATAGACGTCATTGGATGCACACGCGGCAGCCAAAGGAAAAACATGCTGTTCGTCCTTGCACAGCTGCTGCACTGTGCGAACAGCGAGGTACGGGGCGCAGGACATCCCATAGGTGACTGTAAGCAGTCGAAAGTGACGTGGAGCTTCTCCAGGATATTGCCGCCATAGAATGCGTTGAAAATCACAATCTTCTGGAGCAAGTCGGATTTGCCGATACATCTTTTGGACGTCGGCCGAGAAAACTACGGCATGTTTTCGCCATCGTAGCAAAATAGTAAATATTTCCGGTAGTAGATTAGGGCCAGTATGGAGCAAGTTATTGAGTGATACACCGGACCTTGTTTTTTGAGAAGCATTAAAAACCACCCTAAGTCGCGTGGTTGAGCTAGCATCGCGCAGCACGCTGTGATGCGGCAAGTAGTATGCCGCCCGAGAAGATTTGGAATCCGATGGAACGGGTTCCATGTGCCCCAATTGAAGATATTCTTCCAAAAAGGACTCGTATAAGGATTTTAGTGCCGGCTTACTCTTCAATCGCGCTTCCAGTTTATGAAGTAACGCCGTTGCGGTGTCGAGCGAGTTGCCCAATTGGGCCGGGGAAGAAGCGAAGGGAAGACGCACCTGATATCGTCCAGTGGTGTCGCGGGAGTGTGTGGAGCAGAAGTGCTGTTCGCACTCACTCTCCGCCGAAGTAAATGTACGGGGAGGATTGGCTACCTCCTCCAGTACCCAGAAGCGTTGTAGTGATTCAGATAAGTCTGTATCGCGAGTAACGCATTGCAAAGTAGCCGCTTCACGTCGTGAAGGGTTCGAGTAAGAAGTGGAGTTGCAATGCCCAGTGAGAATCCAACCAAGAGAAGTACATTGAGCCACCGGACTGTTCGGAGGACCCTTCCGGAGGCCCTCAAGAATTATTTCCGAGTAGATATCAGCTCCTAAAATAATGTCCACACTCTCTGCCGAGTGAAAGTCGGGATCGGCTAATTCCAAATCCCGCAAGTGAGCGAGAGACAGCGAGGCATTAGAGGTCCGAGTGGGGGAATAAGAAGACAGTCGCGGCAGCACGTAAGCCGTAGTGGAAAAGGGCTTTGAAAGTTCACGAGTAGAGGAGAATGTGAGCGTCACACTTCCCCTCGTGTAGGCTCCCGTCGTGCCTACACCGAGTATTGGAAACCGCGCGGAACTTCGTTCGAGCTTCATGGTTTGCACCAACCTCTCGGAAACGAGTGAGACTTCGGAGCAGGGGTCAATCAAGGCTCTCACAGCAGCTTTCTCGCCCCGACTTGACCTTACCAGAATTTTCGCGGTCGCAAGAAAAATGACCGAACTTGCTTGAGTATTCGACCAGGAGGCTCGCGCACAGTGCGAGGTCCTTGAGTCCTCCACGCAACCTGGTGGAGAGACCTGTCGCGAAGATTCCTGCTCCGATTTTACATGTAACATTGTATGGTGCTTACCTACGCACAGTTGGCAGCGCTTCGTTGATTTGCACAAACGAGAGTGATGATTTCCGAGGCAGTTGAAGCACAAGTTTTTGTCCGCGGCCAATTTCTTCCTCTCGAGCGGGGACATCCCTTTGAACTTAGCACAGAACAATACGAAGTGTTGACTGAAGCACAGCGGGCACTTCGCACGTCTTTCTTCGGTGACCGATGCGGTGTGCGTCTTGAATCTCGCTGATCTTGTATTATATTTTAGAGATGACCCGGAGGAAGGCGAAACTGCAGCATCCGAAACAGCTTCTTCGACTGCTTCCAAGGCACGCAGGTGTCCAGTGAGGAACAGCTGTAATTGTTCGAACGAAGGCGGATCCGTAGTGGCACCGATTGACGATTCCCACGCCAATCTTGATTTGACGTCCAACTTTTGTACCAGCCCGAAGACCAACCAGTCATCCCAGTGCTCGACTGGCCGGCCAAGGGCTTCGAGTGACTGAACGGCGTCCAGTGTGCCGTTCAGAAGAGGTTTCAGGCAACTTGCTGTCTCCTTCCTCATGGACGGCAATGAGGAAAGAGCGGAGAGATGCGACTGGATTAAGATCCGCAGATTTTCGTAGCGCGCCGCGATAATTTTCCACGCTCCAGTGAAGTTGGCCTCTGTGAGGCGTATATTTTGAATGAGTTGAGCGGGCTCGCCAGACAAACTGAGTTTGAGATGGTGAAATTTCTCCACCCCGGAGAGTTGCTTGTTCTCGATGACCAGTGAGGAGAACAAATCGCGATAGCTTGCCCACTCTCGGTAGTCACCCGAAAACCGTGGCACGTCAATGCGTGGGAGCGATCGCTGAGGCGGATTGACCGTGGGAGCGGTCGGCGGTTGCTCCAGAGGTTTACGGAGGTCCAGCAGTGCGGCTTTGTTAACAAGATAGGCCTCTTCACACAAAGCCAAATGATCCGTTACGAAATATGGCCAGGTTGCGAACTCCGGGGTCACAATGTCCAACAGCTGGTCGTGACCCTCGGTGAAGGTGTTCCAATTTTTCTCCAGCAGTTCGAGCCGCGACGTTACCACTCCTTCGGTAATTTTAGCGGCTCCTAGCTTCTTCATATTCGTAACGGTGTTGGAAATTCGCTGGTAAAGCGAAAGCTGTTTGTTAACGTATTTCTCCATTTGGTTTGAACGTTAACAACAAGTACACGCACTTGACTTGCGGGCGAGGTCGGGTCGCCAAAAAAAACGTCGAAAGTAGTTCGAATGTTCGTTCGACCCCGATTATTATTGCCTTGCGGGCGACAGTTTTTCGCGCACTTTAGCCGTTAAGCTGATTTATGTAACGGGCTTATTTAAAATCTATTTTACTCCTTTTATTAATTCCGTCCGTTAAACCATCCGGCTCGAAGGACCAATGTTTCGGATAGCTCGCTTGATTTTAATTTTGACGCGTAACGGATTAGGAATACTTATCAAAAAGGCACAATTCACGAGTAGCACGAATCACATGTATTTTACAGTCACCGCACAAGAACAATAATGTACAAATAAGTGATTAGACCAATAAAGAACAAGTAATGAATAAAGTATGTAAAGTCTGCACGCACGCCTTTTAGCTCTTATTTAAGTAGAATGGTTAAACGGTTGTAAGTCGTTTAACCCGAGTAAATTGTGTGAATTTAACGCTGTCGCAAATCTCTGTTCAAAACCTCTTATCTCTCTCAAATATGTTGTAATACCGACAATTAGTATCCTCGCGCAACGGTATTTATATCGCTGCGCGGGGCGAAGAGCATGAAGAGACAAGAGGGGGAGAACGCTCGCGCTTGTCGCCACGGAACAGCGCTAGGCGCGAAGCGAGCGAGCGCCCCCCTACTATTGAATCCGCAACACTTTTAGATGACACAATCATATCTTTTTTACAAATAATTATTGTTGCGAATGAAATTATACCATCATAAAGGAAAATATTTATTTTTAGAGATTTTATGCGAGTACCGAATATGCATATATTGATCATTTTGAATTCATATCATTCGCTTTTTCACATGGCTTTGGTCATTATGTAGAATGACAAACGAAAAATACGGAGACATTGTTGATATTGTTATACCTATTACAGTTTTGCTTTCTAGGAAATCTTCGATATATTCGATTCAAGTTGAGATTTTGATTTTTGCCGAACATAAAAGAGAATAGTGCAAATGAAAGAGGAGATACAAGGGTCAAGTTGAAAAAAACAGATTGATAAAACAATATTAATATGTGTAAGAAAATAATTTTTGTAACTTATGAGAGAAGGGCTCTTATTGCTGCTTGACATAGGTCAGGCACAGCCAACTGGCGGGCCGCGGGCCACGCGGTTCATCTTACAAACAAATGACGGCCCTCACACCCTGCGTCATAGTTACGGTGTCACACCGATACCCGTCTTGCTGTCACGTCATAGGTACATCTGACGGACATAGCTCTATCTTTGTCTATCATAGCTTTCTGTTGCTTAGAGCGAAGCATAAAATGATCGAAAAGGACCATGGTGACATTGTATTGCTGTAGTGACTACGAGAGCTAAACAAAACAACTTTTTAACACATACACGCCGACATAATCATTTGAATACCTATTCAAACGCCTTCGATAATCTTACATATATTTTAATTATATTACAATTATATGTAAGATAATCGAACGGAGAGGAGTAGTCTCTGTCTCGATTAGGTATTACTTATTACAATGACTTTGTAGGCGTGTATATGTTAAAAGGTGTTCTGTTTATTAAAACTGTGCTCTCTCGACCGTAGTCTATACAAGAATAATGCCTTTCCTTGGCAGAAGCGTCGGTCGTGAGGACGCCTACGTCACCATGGCCCTTTTTAACCATTTTAGGGTTCGCCCCAAAAGAAAGCTACGCTAGACAAAGACAGTGTGCATCGACAAAATGCACATGGCCCGCCTCGGCCGTTCCTGAACCTCGAATATTCTAACATATATTATTGTTGTATAATATAGTTAATATATTTCATATACAGGTTGGCCCGGAACTCGCGCGGTATTTTTAAAAAAGGGGTAGCTGAGGTGATTCTTAACAACTTTTTCCTTGACCAAAATATTGTTTGAAGCTTCGTTTTTTAGTTATTAACGAAAAACACTGGCCAATGCGAGCGCCCGTATAGCGCGAGCTCAGTCACAATTGCGCGCGGCCGAGATCGGGTGCATCGAGGGGCACGTACGGCAAATATTACAATCGTCTTACATTAAGAATAGTGTGTAATTCTTCGTTATTCATCAATAACAATTTAATTAACAAGTCGTTTAATAACTGTTCCATACTTTTATTCGTTTTCCGAAACGAATAAAGTGTTTTATTAATTATGAAAAAAGTGTTTGTATGATTAATGTTAGAAAAGGGTAGTTAAATAAACTTATCCATTCGACCGCGAATTTACCTGCTTCGACGATGTCTTGCCATATGGTCATTGTACCGATCCTGACCTATTTTTACAATTCAAATGCCACGTCCCGGCGATCGATACAGATTTGATTCGCACTTGTTTCCATACGCACATGACACACACATTACCTTTCGTAATGTTCGTAAGTGCGTGTCCTGTGCGTGTGGAAACAAGTACGAATCAGATCTGTATTGATCGCCGGGACGTGGCATTTAAATTGTAAAAATAGGTCAGGATCGGTACAATGACCATATGGCAAGACATCGTCGAAGCAGGTAAATTCGCGGTCGAATGGATAAGTTTATTTAACTACCCTTTTCTAACATTAATCATACAAACACTTTTTTCATAATTAATAAAACACTTTATTCGTTTCGGAAAACGAATAAAAGTATGGAACAGTTATTAAACGACTTGTTAATTAAATTGTTATTGATGAATAACGAAGAATTACACACTATTCTTAATGTAAGACGATTGTAATATTTGCCGTACGTTGCCCCTCGATGCACCCGATCTCGGCCGCGCGCAATTGTGACTGAGCTCGCGTTATACGGGCGCTCGCATTGGCCAGTGTTTTTCGTTAATAACTAAAAAACGAAGCTTCAAACAATATTTTGGTCAAGGAAAAAGTTGTTCAGAATCACCTCAGTTACCCCTTTTTTAAAAATACCGCGCGAGTTCCGGGCCACCCTGTATATTAACATAGCAGATTTATTGCTAATATAAATGAAACACCACCAAATGATTGAAATTTTCGAGTTACACATTTTGAACTTTGTATTGACGTGTATTCGCGTCCAAATGTTAGAAATATCAAACAGTTCCATAAGTGGCAAGATACATGGGAAGAAAACAAGTACAGCATGTCATCCGTAATACAACCCTATATTCCAATGTTGCCATAACACGGGTTTAAGGGGTGAAATCAGCCCTTGAAAAAAGTTGAAGATTTTCTTTTTTGACAAATATCTCAGGAACGCTGAGAGATATCTGAAAAAAGTTTAAGTAAAACTTGCACCGTTTTATTGTGTTTATTAAACTGCGTAAAAAATTTGTTCGAAAAATGCGTAGTTTTCGAGTTACCCCTCCCCCCACGCCCTCCCCCTAAGAAAATATTGTTTACAATTCGTGCTGAAATACCTCTGGGTATCCTCTTTTCATATCTCTTAATGACATATGTGTTAAATTTTTTTTTTTTAATAAAAAAAACCGTTATTAACGAATTTAGAGTCCATTTACGCACTTTTCTTTAATGAACTGGCCTCACAACGCAATACTTAAATAATTTACATTTATTATAAGTTCTTTACATGAAAATTATTCATATTAAATTTAATTGTAGCAGTATAACAGTTTTTAATATTAAAATAATTTGTACATTTTTCCACATCGAAGGGTTGTATAAGTAACAAACGACAAAAATAGTAAAAATCACGGTTGGTAATTACTACAATAATAATATTGCTTGTAGAAATGTTCGAAACAAAGGTACTCGCCACACCACGCACATCGCATAAAGGCCGCCGCGCCACAAATATTACACTTTGGTATAGCCTTTTCACTCCTATAGTAACAGAAATCTACAGGATTTTCAAACTCGCCGGGATGAGTTTCTAGATATCCGCTTTTAAACCAAGCATATTGAAAAAGATTTTTAAATCTGGGCGAAGAAAGTTAGTTATGCGTTAACGACTGCAATTTAATTATTTCATTGCGTGAATGCAGGTTGATATCTTCGTCCAGGAGAATTACATTATCCGAAAATGTCCTCACAAAATTTTTTCAAATCCGGAAATCAAATACATCCAAAGGTTGAATCATACCCGTCGTTTTCTTTGGAATGATCGAAAATGCCACTTCTTGATTTTCTGGAATCAACTGATTTAACTGATTTGGGCAGTGTCCAGACCACGAATCAAGTAATAGCATGCTTTTGCGGCCAGTATTGGGCAGATATACTTGGCTAAACCAAGTTCTGAAATGTTCTGATGTGAGTTTTCCTGATTTCGAAGCTTCGATGTAAATATTGCTTGGCCGGAATAGTGTTTCTTGCACCTTCGGGCCAAACGTTCCTGTAGGCTCCTTCAAAACTACGTATAACGGTGAAAGCAGACGCCCGCTTGCAGCAATAATAGGCATAATAGTGTAACTGTGTGTCGTAGCGGACACCGATTGAATCACTGCTTCTACTCTTTTCACTCCTGATTTTGCCAATGTTCGTCCAGAATGTATTTCAAGGTTGAAGTCACTCTCGTCTGCATTATAAATTTCTTGAACTCCGATTGTTGGAATGTTAGATTTTACGTTCGAAACAAAAGTTGCTGCAACATTTTGCAAGTTACCAATGTCTTGAAACGTAGATCGTGTTCTAAATGTTGTTATCTTGCGAGATACGATTCCATGCACATTCTTGAAATTCCAAATCCACCATTTACTTGCCTTGAATTCGGGTAGATCCACTAGTGCGTCTTTTGCCTCCAAAGCCCATAATCTCAAATTCATGTCATGGACAATTAGTCTCCTGTCGCAAGCGTCTTCAAACTTTTGCAATACATATTCCGTAATAAATGTAAGTTTATCTGCGTTTGTTCCACCCTTCTCAATACCCGCAGCCCACCTGTATAGCTGATGCATGGATTTAACCTTGCGAAAGTTCTTTTGTACAGTGCTTAACGGTCGAAGTGTTTGTTTTCCGCTTCTCCAAAACTCCACAGCTTTTTTCTTATAGCTTAAATCAACTTTTCCACCTACCTCATCAACAATACAGTCTCCAGGGTCAAAATTATCTTCTTCATATTCTGTAGGCGTAACATGCTCTACAATTTGAGCACTATGTGGTTCTGATGGATCATCAAATTCAAGCACATAATCGTGTTCAATCGATGGTGTGAAATACGTATTTTGGAAATTATTTATAATATCACGAATTTCATTATGCAAGTCAACTTCTCCGGGCTTTATTGGTGTCTGCGTTATACTCGCGATTTGAAACGTAGTGGCTAACATGTTTATTACGTTAGCGATATTAATCGACTTCATTTTAAAGAAGTTGCTTTGAAGCAATGAGCACTGACTTTTTCTAATTAAATGGCAGCATGTGCACTTGACTACTGTCGTAAATACAACTGTAAATGAGCTACATTATTAACAATACGTATTGATAGTCTGAGGTCGGAAGGTCAAGACATTGTTCAAAGATTTATCGTTCGAAGATGAATTCAATGAAAATTACGGTTTATAATTAGTACAATAATAATATTTCTCATGCAAATGTGTGAGACAAAAGTACTCACCACACCAGGCACATCGGCGAATAACAGCCGCTCCACAAACATTTCTCTCCAAATCGGTATCAGAATATAACGATAAGGGGAACACTGTACAAGGATAGTGTATACAAGCAATATCATTATTGTAGTAATTACCAACCGTGATTTTTACTATTTTTGTCGTTTGTTACTTATACAACCCTTCGATGTGGAAAAATGTACAAATTATTTTATTATTAAAAACTGTTATACTGCTACAATTAAATTTAATATGAATAATTTTCATGTAAAGAACTCATAATAAATGTAAATTATTTAAGTATTGCGTTGTGAGGCCAGTTCATTAAAGAAAAGTGCGTAAATGGACTCTAAATTCATTAATAATGGTTTTTTTATTAAAAAAAAAAATTTATATGTCATTTAGATATATGAAAAGAGGATACCCAGAGGTATTTCAGCACGAATAGTAAACAATATTTTCTTACGGGGGAGGGGGTGGGGGGGAGGGGTAACTCGAAAACCACGAATTTTTGGAACAAATTTTTTACGCAGTTTAATAAACACAATAAAACGGTGCAAGTTTTACTTAAACTTTTTTCAGATATCTCTCAGCGTTCCTGAGATATTTGTCGAAAAAGAAAATCTTAAACTTTTTTCAAGGGCTGATTTCACCCCTTAAACCCGAGTTATGGCAACATTGGAATATAGGGTTGTATTACGGATGACATGCTGTACTTGTATGCAAAATTTCATAATTATCGGTATCTTCGGGTTGCCTAACCTTCCTTGTTAGTAATTAAAAAAAAAATGAATGTAAAAAAATATACCCCAAGGGGACTCGAACCTACAAAAAAGTTTGCAGCGGCTCGAATCAACATCTCAGCTCGAGCCGATTCATTTTGCTGATGCTTATGTTATAATTGTAACAGATGTGACATCAGCGTGACAGAGGTTTGATACGTGCCGGCAACTATGCCTTACTGGTGTCTGTGTGCACACATCACGTATTCACGTATGAATCGCCGTTCGTGGTGTGAAATTATAACTTACATTTACCGACTGATTTGAATTTTTATCGACCCTGACGGTAACTTGGCCAAATTCACTACAATGTACCATAAACGCCACCGACGGAGAATCAGTGAACTATTCTTACGTCGGATGCGTGCAAATCGTATTTTACTTTTTCCGCCTTCCAGAAGTGATAAATTGTGAAAAATCGAATTTCTGTGATCTTGTGCTAGTTCAAGGAAGTAGGGGATTTCGTGTTATCAGTGAATAAACCATTAAATCGTTCAATATTTGCTAATTGGAGAATGTGTCAAGATGCCTGCAGCCATCTTGTTGCCTACATCGGTGTCTGTCTCTAGCTTGCCAGTTTAAGAAATACCATTCATCTGAACGCATGGTGTTTATTGGCGTTCAAACGTAAGTCCCCGACTGTGGTGAAGTCTAGCCGTGTGTGTTATATCGGCGAAAGTTTCATTAATGCAATTATTGAGACGGGGATAGTCAAATTTGAAATCGGGTCTCTCTGTCGCGCATTGCGTATACGTGCATGCTTTCCCTTGTTTGTGTGAGTGCACGCACACCGGTCATGGCGCCTGGAGTCGGCCCCCTTAATTAATTAATTAGATGTGATCAGCTATTGGGTATAGTCTGATCAATTAATACTGCAAACATAAATTAAATTTAATAGTTTTTCTCATCATTTTAAAGCAGAACAAGTTTATGAGTTGATTTCGTACAGCCCGAAATGAGACTCGAGCTACGTATGTGTATGCGAAATCACATTGAAATTATTTTTTCGATGTCGAAAAACATGTGTTCTCTACCGTATCTCAGTTTCAATGTCCGCAATATACAGGGTGTCCCGTAACTACCGCAACATCGGGAAATGGGGGGTAGCTGAGGTGATTCTGAACAACTTTTTCCTTGACCAAAATGTTGTTTGAAGCTTCGTTTTTGAGTTATTAACCAAAAACACTGCTCAATTAGAGCGCTCGAAATCCCGGGACTCAGGCGCGCAACGTTTTGTGGCGCTTCGTCGTGTACGGGGGCCTCGACGGTATCGAGAGAATCGTACGGCAAATGTTACATCGTCTTTAAGCGAGGCTAATGAGAAATAAACTAATCGTTGTTCATTAATAAGAAATAAACTAATTATTCTTTTAATTAAGCGAGCAGAGTCGTGGTCGCGAAAGAACGCATTGACACGCCGTGTTACATCGTCTTTCAGCAGGGATAATGTGGAATATGTGGTTATTCGGGAATAAGAAATAAACTAATAAATCGTTTAATAACTGTGTCCGATACTTTTATTCGTCATCCGAAAGGAATAAAGTGTTTAATACTTATGAAACACTTACCCATTCGTGCACGAATTAACCTGCTTCGACTCAACAGCTGATGTTACGGCCGGGTCGATGAACTCACTTCACTATCACTTTCATTGCACAGCCACTTTAATATCCAATGTAAGATTTTGAGATGGTGCGACAGGATTTATTATTCCCACGTGTAACGAAGTTGGTCACTCACGAACGAACGAATTCAGTACTGTGTAATGAAAAGTTGATCTCACTCGCGAATCAAGATTTATTCGATTTATTCCTCCGATCAGAATGTCTCTGCGGTCGATACAAAACTGATAGATTTGCTAAGCATTCGCTTGCACACGCACACGCACAGACACATGTTCGTTTCGGTAGCCCACATTCTTGTGTCCACCGTAATACCGCGTCGTTTTGGTTTAGCAAAAAAGGAGGGCGCGTTCAATTGGTAGTGAGGACTTGGTGGTCTTTGGAAGAGAAAAACTTCTTTGTCCCTGGCGTCTGTTTATTTACAACTGCCCGTGTCCTACGACGCGGTATTACGGTGGACACAAGAATGTGGGCTACCGAAACGAACATGTGTCTGTGCGTGAGCGTGTGCAAGCGAATGCTTAGCAAATCTATCAGTTTTGTATCGACCGCAGAGACGTTCTGATCGGAGGAATAAATCGAATAAATCTTGATTCGCGAGTGAGATCAACTTTTCATTACACAGTACTGAATTCGTTCGTGAGTGAGTGACCAACTTCGTTACACGTGGGAATAATAAATCCTGTCGCACCATCTCAAAATCTTACATTGGATATTAAAGTGGCTGTGCAATGAAAGTGATAGTGAAGTGATTTCATCGACCCGGCCGTAACATCAGCTGTTGAGTCGATGCAGGTTAATTCGTGCACGAATGGGTATGTGTTTCATAAGTATTAAAACACTTTATTCCTTTCGGATGACGAATAAAAGTATCGGACACAGTTATTAAACGATTTATTAGTTTATTTCTTATTCCCGAATAACCAAATATTCCACATTATCCCTGCTTAAAGACGATGTAACACAGCGTGTCAATGCGTTCTTTCGCGACCACGACTCTGCTCGCTTAAATAAAAGAATAATTAGTTTATTTCTTATTAATGAACAACCAAATATTCCACATTATCCCTGCTTAAAGACGATGTAACACAGCGTGTCAATGCGTTCTTTCGCGACCACGACTCTGCTCGCTTAAATAAAAGAATAATTAGTTTATTTCTTATTAATGAACAACCAAATATTCCACATTATCCCTGCTGGAAGACGATGTAACACGGCGTGTCAATGCGTTCTTTCGCGACCACGACTCTGCTCGCTTAATTAAAAGAATAATTAGTTTATTTCTTATTAATGAACAACGATTAGTTTATTTCTCATTAGCCTCGCTTAAAGACGATGTAACATTTGCCGTACGATTCTCTCGATACCGTCGAGGCCCCCGTACACGACGAAGCGCCACGAAACGTTGCGCGCCTGAGTCCCGGGATTTCGAGCGCTCTAATTGGGCAGTGTTTTTGGTTAATAACTCAAAAACGAAGCTTCAAACAACATTTTGGTCAAGGAAAAAGTTGTTCAGAATCACCTCAGCTACCCCCCATTTCCCGATGTTGCGGTAGTTACGGGACACCCTGTATATTTACTCCAGTTGGACTGTACGCAGACACGAAGAATGAAATGAAAAAGTAATTGAATCAATTGGTTACTAACTCTAGTGTTCGTTGGTGCATTTTCACGACTTGTAACATTCGTTCACGATGTATGATGTCCCTTGCTGTTTTCGACTCTATATCAGTTAATGCGACCCTTAATCGGCAACTAGATGAGAAAGTATTAATCACCTATTGAAAGTTAATGAAACGTGCAATTATATTATTCAGACAATAATTATTGATTAATAATAATTTCTAGGCAATATCCGGATACGTATTTTATTCAATATTTATTGATTCCCGTACGTATCGTATTATAATTTGTGCAATATACATATGTACACAGTTTTATTAACTTAACCCTTATGTTAGCAACCGAAATTTCAACGCCTGTCACTCAACCGGGTACCCGTGTATCCCATACTGTTTTCATCGGCACATTAGCCAAATTGGTTAACTCCACCTATTGAATTTTTTAAAATTTTATCGCTAAAGAGCTTGATTGACGCTTAACTTCTTATATTTACAGTACATTGACTTATTTTTGTTTTGTAGAGTTAACCAATTTGGCCAATGAGTAGCTGAAGTATGAAATTATATTTTTTCGAGACTGTTAGTTTTCATTTCTATAACTCAACAACTGCAGCTTTAAGAATTTTATGGAAATCTATTATATGTATATTATTATACTGAAATCAAGTATCAGTTGTTTTTTTTCAATATTTTAAGTACCTACATACTCTTCTATGAAGTCTCTCAGTTTCTCAAGTGTCTACTTTTCGACTTTTGATTCTTCGAATCGTTCCTAGTTCTATAACTAGAGAAGGGATACTTATCTTGTTTATATAAACAAGTATAAGCTGGCATCAGAGACCATCTCCAATATGCATCTGTTTGTATTCAGTTTTTTGATTCGGGACACACGATTCTTTGCAGTTAGGTGAAACGTACAGTGCTTTTGTGAAATATAATTTGTAAAGTTTAGAAGTTTATAGTGTAAAAACATTTTATCAGAACACGTCAGTTAGGGGAAGACCTTTATTTCCAACACTTCGAACCCGATTAGCAAGTGCTCAAATTATGAGACATCTTTCCACAAAATTGGCAATACAAAGCATGATAAATAGTCAAGTACAAATAAATGAAACTCCTTCTTCTTCTACACAAGAACAGTGGAAGGAAAACAGTCGTGCAATCCTAGTATGTGTCAGGCTGGTCCCGAAAAGAAGCGACGAAAGACACGAAAGGCTTGCCACAAGTGCCACCGTCCTATTTGTGATGAACACGCAAATACTATAGCAATATGCAGAAATTGTGCCCAGAATTCTTAATTATTGTAATTTAATAAATAAATAAGTCATTTTAGTTAAAAATTGGTTCATGTTTATGTGCACAGAACATCTAACACTCACGTCTCTTATATGGGTACCCGGGTACCCGGTTACCAAACAAGCGTATAAATATGTTCAAAGATTTATAACTTAAAAAATTGATAGATAAAGTTTGCTTAGCTTATAATGATGGTTTTCTAAATTGTCCATTATTCCATGCAAGTAGAAACACTTCTGGGATCGCTTACAACCAGGAAGTGACATTCACCCCGTCTCTAGATCGTGTATTAGTACTGTCATATTGTCCGTCCCCGATATCGATTAAAATATTAATATGGATTAGCGCAATACATGACAGGTGTACAAATTCGTAAGAAAAAAAAATTTCATTTTAGAAAATATTGTCTCCCCTAAGTTCGAACGAACCCTACCTGTGCAAACACCGATGGTTTCTTCCCACTGCTATGGAAATTTAATGTCGTCAATTTCACTGTCACATCTGCCTTTTTCATGGGCGATCCCATCTGCTGCGTTTCAATTGTTCGTTTTCATCCCTCCGTGCAACAAGTTTCTCCCCATTCTCTCGAACGTTGGCTATAAACTATAGACTATAGTCTAATAAAGCAACGTATCTGTTTCGAAGAGAGGTAGTCGTGTGTGCTAGCATAATACGACAATTAAAATAAGGATTACACTTTTTGTTACGATAACATTCAAATTAACCTTTATTATATCTATTCACAGAACATCACAGTTTGTAATAATATGGGGAAAAATATCATGTTTTGGAAGATTCGTGGATTAGTGTAGAATTGGTTAGTGTTTGGTGTATCGTACGATTACTGACATACTTCAAAATCAAACGTCAGGATGTGGACAAGTTATGTTTTTCGTTTTTTAATTTATTCATATTGTAACTGAAATTGTGCAGCATTTTAACTGCGTTATGAATGATGTATCCAATTTTAGACCTTCTTTTTTTTTGTTTTGGTTCGAGGATGGCAAAATGCATTTACACATACCCAACCTGCGCTGCGTTATGTGGGACTCTGCTGCCTAAGGTGTTGTGCGGCAACTACGCACTAAACACCCCTCCTCTATCGCAACATCACATAGGATACGCACCCTCTCCCCTCGGCCCTATACTACGTAATACTACGAGGGGGGGGGGGGCAAAGGAGTATCCTCATTGTTGCAGCGGCTACTTTCGTGTTGGGAATAATCAACCAACACCAGGTTGCCGGCATCAGATGGGTTGAGTTGTGGCTGGACACCCTGCTTACAGGGCGAGGCCTGTTGGTCCTCAGGGATCCGTTAGAAGTCTGGTGAAAGGGCGGCGCCTCCTCCTTCTGGGAGGGTATGAGGGGTCGCCCCTTTTTTCTCTCTCTCGCTCCTGGGACTCTCTGGCCACATCACCTTGGTCGCGAATCTCTGGAAGGCTTTCCAGACTTCTTGCGACGAGGTGATCTGAGTGACCAGGTTCGTAGTCGTCAAGTTTTCACCATAGAGGGTTGTGAGGTGGACTCTCTCCTCCGCCCAACGGTCGCAGCGGAAAATGACGTGGACTGCGTTATCCTATCGGGAACTGGAGCTCTTCCACGTTCCTTGCCGAGATTGTGAGTGCCAAGTCGTCCGCATACGCGAAGGCTGCGGTGTTCCTGAGGCCGTTCGCGAGTGTCAGAAAACCATCGTATACCAGGTTCCACAGCATCAGTGCAAGTACTGCACCTTGTGAAACTTCAGCATAGATCGGCAGACTCACTGTTCTTCCCGGGGTATGGAACACCGCTCGCCTATCCTCGTGTGATGGCAGCACAAGCTGGGAGACGCGAGCGTGAGTGGTAGCGCCCATCGAGACCAAGTTTGTATCTAATAAGTTCATATACATAAATATATGATTGTTAATAAATAGAATTATATTCATACATAATAAGAAATATAACATGGTGTCAGAAGTAAACGTAGATTAAGAAAGATTGGAAAAGACTCGCTAAACGAGGAAAGAATTCAGGAAACGAATCTAACCTAAAATACTAAAGACCACGTGCTAACGATGGAAAATTTTAAGCCTCCAGAAGGACTGGATTTAAAGGAAAATGCAGCAAACAACTTAAAAAACTTCAAGCAGAGGTTTGAAATATTTATTACAGCCATAAGTGAGAAGGAAATAAAAGAATCTCGAAAAGTGGCAATGCTGTTGAATTGTATGGGAAGTGAGGCATTGGATGTGTGTAACACGTTTGAAATACAAACAGAAACGCTCACAACTAAAGTAATATTTGAAAAGTTTAATGAATACGTGAAGCCTAAAGCACAGCCTACTCTAGTACTAGCCGTGCTGAAGGTAAAAATGGCAACACCGCGGGAGTCCGGTTGTGATATATATATTTGTTTACCTATCCCACCGGACTCCCAGACTTCCAGACTCCCTCTAGCGGACTCTCAATTTCCCGCTTAGTTTTCAAATGTTTACACACCAATGTGTAGTCATCATTAGTAGTCTATATAAAAAAAATTAAAAGGAAGTGCAATAATGTAGGGAAGTTTTATTTATTAACTATGTAAGTCCTAATCTTTGTGTATAAAATATTTATTTAATAAAAGCTATTGTGCTTTCAATATATTTCACTTTAGTATTAATTATTGAAAAACTAGATTATGTGGAAGTTTGATCATGTATAATACACAGTTCAGTTTAATAAAAGAATATTTATATTATAATGTAAAAGGAAGGCACATCCTTATGCAATAGGAGAAGCTCTATCGAATGAATTTAGAGGAGTCTACCATTCGGACCTCATCGGTCCCTCTTAATATAAACACTTTTGTATAAGCAGTTGCAGTCTATTCCAAAATATAATCTCAGAACTTATTCAATAGATAACACCAACATTAATTACATTTTAATAGTATCATAACTACTTTTTTACAAATTTATTTTTATTATATCACATACACAGTTTTTGAAAAATTTGTTTTACATAGTTCTTTTCACAAGTTTGGTACTATATTTATTAGTTAATAATGCCACAGTGTTGTTATGTTCCTAATTATAAGGGAAGAATATTAATGATCTTCATGATCTTTCGGCTGATGTAAATGGATTTTCAGAAATTTTCGATACCATCCATGTGTGTTGTAGATGATTATGTTAAGATTTATATATCCGGTTATGGGTCCCATTCCGTCGCTAAAATATGAAATTGTAATATATGTAAATAATTAATAGTGGAGGATAAAGGTACAACGATAAGTAATGTATATTTTGATCACTTACAAAGAGCTGGTCTTTCCACTTCTACAGAAGAAGTAATAACCTTATTTACTCATATGTGTGCAATAGTGGAAGCCATAATAAATACTGCCCATTTGGAATCAGATTGTTTAAAATCTGAAAAGCATAAGCACATTTTATTTAAATTAATATATATTAATATTCAATTAAATGTACATCATTTAGCATTTTCTGATACATGCATTTGTGGTGAATATTTTGTAATTACCTGCACAACTATTCCCTTCAGTAACTAATTATCCAACCTCTTTCCGTGTTCATTTAACCTCTTTTCGTGTTCACTTATCCTCTTTCGGTGTTCACTTAACCTCTTCGATTTCGTTTCATTTATTTTGTCTATTTCCAGTTTCTATTAACTTACATATATCTTCATTCATTTCCAAATGTTGCGTTTTAGTTCAAAGATGATTCTATTTCGCTTCATACTTATATTTTCTTAAAACCACTGTAAAATATTTCCAATATTATCTATCACATCACCAAACCAGTCCGAGAGTCCACAAAATATATACCACATTTATAACTATTAGTATACTTTAATATCACTTCTACTTACCATAGTTATAATATTTATATATTACTTATACATAATTAATCAAGAATTGTGTACTTTAACATAATTTTCTATAAAAAAAAGCGTTAATTGTAAACCCAAGTACAAGACTCCCATTACTGAAAATAGGACTCCCGATCGGTAAACATGCGGTGTTGCCACGTTCTTCAGCACGGCTAGTACTAGAGTCGGCTGTGCCTAAAGTAAATATTATAATAGAAAGGCATAAATTTCACACAAGACGACAACAGGTGAATGAACCGTTCGACAGTTTCTTAACAGACCTAAGAAAACTGGGAAAGAGTTGTGAATTTGGGGACCAAGAAGAATCACTCATACGTGACATAATAGTTACGGCGGTGAGTGATGAGGGTCTACAACAACGTCTCTTAAGAGATCCAAATCTTTTTTTTTTTTTTTTTTTTTTTTTTTACCCACCATCCATCCTCAGCAGATATGCTCCGTTCACCCTATATAAGAGTTTGCAAGGTGCATATAATCTGCCAAGCTCTAAATCCGCGCTTGAGTGGGCGTTTCCTTACATCCAGCCTGGGAAGTTGGCCCAGGTCCTGGTTCAGGACCCAGATTCTGCCCACCCCTTTACACATTCAATACTGGCTTATATTTTTGTTTTTAATTACATTATTAAATGTCCCTTTCCTTTTCCCCTTTTAGTCCGAATCCCACGAGGTGCAGCGCCTTTCACAGAATTACCCGAGCGTCCGCCTCTCGGGGGGTCCTCTACTTTGGTCCATTTATCATATATTTATTTCCCCAGTAGTTGTTTTTTGTTTATTTATTTGTTCTATTGCAAGGTGTATACATATTCGTTACACTGTTTATTTACTTGCTTATGTCTCGCATCTGAGGATCCTTTACGGTTTCCTTTGCTGTATATTTTATGCTATCTATTTGTATGCGCTTTACTTTATATTATATAATTATGCTATATTTGTTCACTTTGTGGTCCAATTTCCTATTATATTTATACCGTCGTTGCGCGTTGTTACGCTATAACCAGATACGCATTCTATTATATATAGTATACTTATACTAACGTAATGCTGTTCTATTATTTTTATTATGCTGTATCCCTTATTGCTACTTTTATTTAGTCTAAGTTTTCCCAATTATGTTTCCACGTGTGAAGGAGTGTGATTTTTTTATTTCCTTTCTCTACGGCGCACAGTGGGACGAGCCTATTGTTCCGTTGGACATGGGGGCAAAAAAAAAAATTTCGAATTTGAAAATTTTACTTTATAGGCAAGAAACTATGAACCTTTTACAATTATGTGCAACAAAAATTTTTCACTTTTTCTCGCTAGATAATCCAGGGCAGCCAATTATAAACACCTATGTAAAAAAAAAATTTTCTTTCTTTGTTGTTTAGTACCTTTATTTAACGATTTTAGTTAAAACTTTTGTGCAGTGCATAATCCTGCGCCTATAATAATTCCAAAATTAAAAAAAAAAAACGTAAAATTGAAAATGGAGCTTTGTTTTACTTCATAATAAATGTCATATAAACATTAATTAATTACGCAAATTGACCAGGTTTGCGCGCAAAAAACTCTTCACCATTATATTCTAGAAAGAATATAGATTATAGTTATCCAAGCACATGTTGCGCTTTTTTGCTTTTTCGTGAGATATTTAATATAATTCTCATTGTTGCACTAACTAGAGAGACTCGAATCTAATCAAACGGGGCGTGTTTGTCATATTTTAAGTAGGATAACTAGACATTATTATATGTACAACTACTAAATAAATCAAATATTGTTATGTTGAAGGAACAATGGAACTTTATTTTTATAAACAATGAAGATATATTATATACAACTTAGAAATTGCTTTTATACTAATGATTTTCTGATAATGAATCTTTTATGATTGTATATTTTTCGGCTCTATCAAAGTGCTATTATTCATATTTTTAAAAGGCTGTTATATGTATGTATTTCGTTACGTATTATTTTAACTCCATTATGTTAAATTCATTTCTTCAATAAAAAGTTCTCTGGCACAGCCATGATATTAATATTTTCGAGACTGGCAATACAATGTAGTTTAAATAAAAATATGAATAATAGTACTTTGATAGAGCCGAAAAATATACAATCATAAAAGATTCATTATCAGAAAATCATTAGTATTAAAGCAATTTCTAAGTTGTATATAATAAATCTTCATTGTTTATAAAAATAAAGTCCTTCAACATAACAATATTTGATTTATTTAATAGTTGTACTGATATTAATGTCTAGTTATCCTACTTAAAATATGACAAACACGTCCCGTTTGATTAGATTGGAGTCTCTAGTTAGTGCAACAATGAGAATTATATTAAATATCTCACGAAAAAGCAAAAAAGCGCAACATGTTCTTGGATAACTATAATCTATATTCTTTCTAGAATATAATGGTGAAGAGTTTTTTGCGCGCAAATCTGGTCAATTTAAGTAATTAAGTAATGTTTATATGACATTTATTATGAAGTAAAACAAAGCTCCATTTTCAATTTTAAGTTGTTTTTTTTTAATTTTGGAATTATTATAGCCGCAAGATTATGCACTGCACAAAAGTTTTAACTAAAATCGTTAAATAGAGGTACTAAACAACAAATAAAGAAAAAAAAATATTTTACATAGGTATTTATTATTGGCTGCCCTGGATTATCTAGTGAGAAAAAATGAAAAAAAATTGTTGCACATAATTGTAAAAGGTTCATAGTTTCTTGCCTATGAAGTAAAATTTTCAATTTCGAAATTTTTTTTTTGTGTTTTGCTCGATGTCCAACGGAACAATAGGCTCGTCCCACTGTGCGGCGCCTCGTCTTCGCGCATGACGTCATTTGGGCCGTCACTGTCGTCCCAGAACGTTGTGCGATAGGAGTGCAATTCCCCCGTATCTCTTTTGGTACCTTGCTTTTATGCGCCCTTTATTTCGTTTATTTACTTATTTCATATCGTATGTATTATCCCGTACGCACTCATTATTCTGTGGAAACATCTTGGTTTACAATGGCCGTTTATATCCTATACTAAGCGCTCCGTTGAGTCAGTCTGTTATCCTGTATTTTCTCTGACAACTGTCTTATTTGATGTTATGTTTCTGTTGTATATACGTTCCATATCTTTGTTTATTTGGTTTTAGGAGCATTTTGTTTCCAGGTGCCTGTTTTAGCGTGTGTACATGGCCTCTTGGATGCGTCCTGCACCTGTTTTGTATTAAGCCAGGTCGGTATCATGACTCATCTCATTTCTTATTTTTAGTTTTTCCCTCTGTCTTTCCACTACTTCTGTAATCGTTATTATGCCTCGTGCCCATTTTTCGAACCTAAGCCAGTTTGTTCTTTTCTGTGTGGCCCATTCCAGTAGTTTTCCTGGCGTCATGCTTTGTGCCTCCATTGGTACGTGTATCATTTTTATGCTTTTTGTTCCTATGCATTTAAAGAATGTATGCTCGGGGTCGGCCGGATCTTTTGCACACAGCCAGCAAGTGGGTGTTGCTTCTTTACCAATTTTGTGTACGAACGTGCCGAAGCATCCATGTCCTGTTAGGGCTTGGGTTACATGGTATGTTAGCGCACCATGCCTTCGGTTTATCCATTTCTCTATATTTGGTATCCATTCATGTGTCCACCTTCCTTGTTTCGCTGTGTCCCATTCCTCTTGCCACATCACCATTATGATTTTGTGTAATTCACTATTTTTAATTTCTTTATTTTTAGTTATTTTGTTATACATAGCCCAGCATATCGGGTCCAGTTTCTTCTCTTCAGGTCTATCAGTGATTTTCTTTCTTTCTTTGTTATAGTATAATATTTTCCTCCTTGGCACTTCCAATTCGATTGGGATCGTACCCGTCAGTACGTCTAGTGCTTTGGCTGATACCGTGCTGTATGCCATCGCTGTTCGGATAGCTGCGTTACGCTGGACCGCCCTCATCTCCTTTTTTGCCCACTCATGTCTACATACGTGGGCGAAAACTGGTGCTGCATACAGAAGCACTGATTTTGGTACGCCCATTATTAGTTTTCTTGCTTTATTTTTTACTCCCCCCGTATTTTTTAGGATGGAGCTCAGAGCCGCTGTAATGCCATTTGACCTTTTGCACGCGTCCCCCACGTGCCCTCGGTACGTGCCCGCTGTGTCTAGTGTAACTCCCAGATATTTTATGGTTTTGGATACAGTTATTATTTTGTTATCGAGCGTGATGCTATCAATCTTGTGTCTCCTAAGGCCAGCGATTTGCATAATTTCTGTTTTGGTCTCTGCCACTTCCATGTCTTTCTTATTTATCCACTGTTTTATTTCGCAGTACGTTTTGTCGGCGCGTTTGGCTATAACCTGGTGTGACACTGCAGACACCAGTACTGCCAGATCATCCGCATACGCAATGCACTTAACTTTACCTGTATTATATTTTGCCACAATTTCATCGAAAGTGATATTCCGGAGGGTGGGCACTAGTACGGAGCCTTGTGGGACTCCTGCATATACTGGGCAGCTAATAATTTCTTCTCCCTCCGCGACTATTTTCCGATTCGATAGATAATCGCTTATTGTTTTAACCAAGTATTTGGAGATTCCTTTTTGGATAAGTGCGTTCTCAATGTCCGTCTACCTTAGAGTGTTGAAGGCATTTTTGCTTCTTTTGCAAATCGCTGGACTTCCATCAGTGCATCCACTGTAGATCTTCCGCGTCTGAAACCATATTGGTGTTGTGCATAGTCCCCTTTTTTTTCTGATTTCCTCTTCCAGCCTTTGTTTCAGGATATGTTCGTATATTTTTGCATTCTTTGGAATTAGGCTTATTGGCCTGTACTGCTGGCGTCCTTCTGTATCCTGCTTTCCATTGGGTAATAATATTAGCTTTTGTATTTTCCATACTTCCGGAAAGGTTCTACTTTCCAGACAGCTCTGATACATCGCCGTGATACTCCGAGGGTACTTTTTAAAAATCTCTCTTATTACACCAATTGGCATCTGGTCGATGCCAGGTGCTTTTTTGCACTAATTTTGTTCATGGCTTTCAGCACCTCGTCTTCTGTTACCGGCGGACATATATCTCTGCGCCTGGTCTCTCTGCTTATTTCCCGAAGGGGGGGGGGGGGTGTGCCTGTAGGCTCCGTACGAAACAGTTTCGTGATCGTGTCGATAGTTTCCTCTTTTGCGAGGATGACTGGCCCTTCCTTTTTTTTGATCGCCTTCATAACCGTTTTATATGGTTGTCCCCAAGCATCCTCATTTAGCGTTTTGCAGAACGCATTTTGTTTTTGAGTATCCTCCTGTTTTCTTGGCACTCTCATTGTAGCGCCTGTATTCTTATCTCGTTTGGTTGTCTCCTTCTGTATTCTTTGTGGAGTCTTCTTCTTGACTTATTTGCGAGTCCTCTCAGGGTGGATAGCTCGTGGTTCCACCAGTACGCGTTTTCCTGTTTTTTACGCTTCTCTTTCAGCGTTCTTATAGGCATCGTTCTGTCGCACATTGTTAGCATGAGGTGTGTCCACCCTTCTATTCTTTCCTCGTGTTGCAGATGGTCTAGCTCTTCTATTATTCCTTCCGAGGCTTGTATGATGGTTTGGAGTTTATCCTGATCTAACTTGTTTCCATCCCAGCGTGCTCGGTGTGTGTCGTTTATTTCTTCTGCGTCCCCTATTTCGTGTATGAGATATCTGTGATCTGATGCATTATATTTGAGTTGTGTCGTTGATTTTATGCCTTTTTCAACTAGGCCTTCGGTGGTGGCAAGGAAGTCAATCTTTGATGATTTTCCTGCTCTCCAAAACGTTGGGGTGCTATCTTGGTTGGTTGGATACATTTTCAGTGCTATGAGCGTGGAGGCTAATAGCTCCCCTCTTTTATCAGTCCAGGTGCATCCCCAGAGCGGAGATTTTGCATTAAAGTCTCCCGCAATAATGCTTTCGCCCCTATGCGCTTGTATTCGGTCTGCGATTTCCGTCAAGCTTTCTCTGTATTCTTGGAGAGTATCATTTGGTGGTAAATAGCAACTGATCACCAAGACGTTATTGATTCTTACCGACGTATAGTTTCTTCCAGATGGGCCACTGCCACTGGGGCCTAATCGTTTACTTACACATATGGCGGCGCCTCCGTGTCCATCACACCGCCATGCTGGTTTTTGGAAGTGTAAACTTCTTTAGGCGCGCCACGCACAGAATTTTGCTGGCGAGTGAATGAGTCTGATGCGTCACGCTAGGGCGCGACACGCTCATTCGGGTAAACTCGAGAGCCGAAGCGACACGCTCATTCGGGTAAACTGGAGAGCCGAAGCGACACGCTCATTCGGGTAAACTCGAGAGCCGAAGCGACACGCTCATTCGGGTACACTCGAGAGCCGAAGCGACACGCTCGGGCGCGACATGCTCATTCGGGTAAACTCGAGAGCCGAAGTGACACGCTCAGCGCGACACGGTCAACGCGACACGCTCAGCGCGACACGGTCAACGCGACACGCTCAGCGCGACACGGTCAACGCGACACGGTCGACACGACACGCTCAGCGCGACACAGTCAACGCGACACGGTCAACGCGACACGTTCAGTGCGACACGTTCAGCGCGACACGGTCAACCCGACACAGTCAACGCGACACGCTCAGTTCGGGTAAACTCGGGAACCGAGATCGTCAGGCTCACGAGGTAGAACAAGAGAGCCGATTTTTCCGAGCGAAGATCAGACAATGCTTAGTAGTGGTGGAGAAATATCAATGGTCAGCACTATCGATAATTTCCGATAGTTGGACCATCGACCATCGATAATTATCGATAGTGATGGAATGTGATATGTATGCATATGTAGCACATACATAAGTAATGTAAGGATGAGCGCTCTCTCTGGCAGCCAAGGAAATGACGTTAGGCGCAGAAGAAGATAGCGCTCTCCTAAAAACGCGCAGATACAGTTCAATCCTGTACAAAGGATATAATATTCTTTGAATTGCAGATTCTTTCGTACGCAAGATCACACAGAAAGCCAGCCTTTAATGACTAAATACTATCGGTATCGTCAGTTATAGAACAAATGCTTATCATCGAATTACCAAACATTTTTAAATTCTCGGCATTACGAATGTTAACCCACATTTTCGATGTACTATCGATAGTAAACATATATTATCGATAGTTTTCGCTATTCGATAGTAGCAACCATCGATAATATCGATAGTGCCATCGATATTTCTCCACGACTAGTCCCCACTAGACCCCAGAGAAAGTAAGAGGAAGGCATTCTTATATAAACGAATAATTTTTGAGAAGGCGTGTTGGTTTTATGCATTGTATAAAACCCAGTTAAACAAATAATTATCTCTTATAGTTCTGAGAATATATTCTATATTCATTCGTTAGAGTTCCTCCTCTGAATAAGGACCTGCCTTCTTTTACTGTATAAAATAAATTACTTTTAGTAAACTGGACTGTGCATTATATATAATCACATTAATCACACATCCTCATAATCTAGTTTTCCAACAGATTCGTCCAAGTAATAAGACCCGTAATAATAATATTCATATTATTCATATATATATTAATTAATTAAATTCGCGGCATTACGAATGTTAACCCACATTTTCGATGTACTATCGATAGTAAACATATATTATCGATAGTTTTCGATAGTAGCAACCATCGATAATATCGATAGTGCCATCGATATTTCTCCAGCACTAGTGCTTAGTTTACGTTCAATACCTAATTCTACTTGGTATTGGTCTGAAAGGAAAAAGGATCTATTTGCTATGATCAGGCAATTAGGTAAACCGACTGTATTTTTCACAATAAGTGCTAATGAAATAGGGTGATTTGCTACAATTATTGGACAAGTTGAAAAACAAAGATTGTATCACGAAAGAGGCAGTAGAAAAATTACATTACATGGTGAAAAGTACTCTCATCAACGAAGACGCTGTTACTTGCGCCATATACTTTAATAAATTAGTCAATGTCATAATGAATATTCTACAATCAAAGAAATGTAGCCCTTTTGGAAAGTTCAGGGTTCTCCACTATTTCAAGCGCATTGAATTTCAGCATAGGGGCAGTCCTCATGCGCACATCTTAGCTTGGCTTGATAACGCGCCGACGATGCTCTTAATAAAGATTATGATAAGGCAATTGAACTAATAGATGCCTTAACATCAGTTTAAGCATCGAAAGCATCGGAAAATATAAAACTTCAAACATATAAACATACATTCACGTGCTACAAAAAAATAACTTCCCATAAAGCACAAAAATGTAGATTTGAAGCTCCTTTTATGCCATCAAAAAAAAAACAATGATATTAAGTTCAGTAAAAGATACAGAGGAAGGATATAACAATTATCGTAAACACTATGCACAAATAAGAGTACGATTGGAAAATGAAGATTTTGTAGACATGGACGATTTTTATAATCGTAATGGTATAAATTGTGATGAAGAATATTGCAATATTATCAGAGCAGGAATAAATAGACCAAAAGTTTTCGTAAAACGAGAACCTTTCGAAAAATGGCATAATCCTTTCAATCCATTCATATTTAATATTGTTAAATCCAATACAGACTCCCAATTTATAACAGAAGAATATTCATGTGCAGCTTATGTAGTAGAATATGTAAATAAAACAAATAGGGGTGCAAGTCACTTGCAAAGGAAAATAATCGAAACAATGAATGAACATCCGGAATTTGATATCATATATCGATAATTTGATATCATACTAAATCATACAGAGATCACAAGTCAAGAAGCTGCTTGGTATTTACTACGGGAACCAATGTCAAAAACTTCATTAATTATCGTATATATTCCAACAGTATGGCCAATTGAACGTCAGCGAGTAAGAAAAACTATGAAAGAGTTGAGTAAATTAGAAGATGATAGTAATGATTATTGGAAAGAAAACTGGTTTGATAAGTACGAGAAAAGACCAGAATACTTAGAAGATATTACATTAGCGCAATTCGTATCAAGATATACAAAAAGTTTAAGTTTAAAAGTTTAAAAGTTTACACTTCGGTCGTGCGGTCTTAAGCGCACACTAGTTTTTTCTATTATATTCTGATACTGTCGCCATGTTATATCCCTCCCGTGCGATTTCTTGTTCCAGGAGCTCCTGGGCCAGCCTGGACCTGTTGAGATTCACCTGTATGATTTTTAGCAGTTGCTGCATTACGCGGGCTTATACTGTCTCATTGCGGGGCAGCCGAGCGAGGCCGTTACGTGTCCGGTCCTTTCCTCGGGGACCCCGTTACTAGAGCATATAATACATTTGGCCTTGCCAGTGCATTCGTTTATCGTGTGGTTTTTCCCCCACATTTTCTGCACACCTCCTTTATTTCCTTATCTAGTGTGCATCTGGCGGCCGTGTGTCCAATGTTGTGGCATCTGTAACATCGGGTTACTGTCGGTAGTACCTTGATTCTGCAAGACACAAACCCTATTCTGATCCTTCCTTTATCAATTAGTTGCCTTACTGCCATTGTGTCGTTTGTTGTTACTATAGTTCGTTGCATCCCTCCGAACCCCACTTTAAGTGGGAGGATTTTTATGTCTTCTCCCGGTAGCTCTTGCATCATTTTGTCTTTTACTTCTTTGTCGTCTGCCCCTGGGTCTATATCGCTGATTTGCATTACAAATTTTCTGGTGGTCTTTGTAACACTAACATCTTCCCCCATTACGTTAACTATCTTATTTTTAATTTCCTCCACTTTTTCAGTTCCCGTCCCTTTCGCGAATTGAAGAGGTAGGAAGCCTGCAGCCGTTTTTCTGGCTGCTGTCACCTCTACCTCCTGGAGGCACTCTTGTCTCCTGGCTTTGTTTAGTGCCTCCGCAAATGTCAGTGTTTCGTTTGTTTTGATTGTTATGGTCGCCAGCGGCGGTTTCCTGGGTAGGTTTTGGTTACCCTTGTTTTCCCTCTTCCTAGTTGCCTGGGCGTAGGTGGGTTTTTCCATTTCCTTATTTTCAGGTTCCTCTCGTTTATTGTTTCTTGCTCTTTTCCTGCTCTTTACGCTACTCCACTCTTCTGTTTCTTCCTTATCGGTAGCGTCTGTCGTGTCGGCGAGTTCTGGTTCTAGTCGCCTTGCCATCTTTCGCCTTTAGGCTCCTCCAGGGGGGGTGGGTGAGTCTCTACCCCTCGCCTGTTTTTTTGTCTCCTTTCCCTCATTTTCTCGAACCATATTTGCAATCACACGTGCGTTTTGTTCCAAGATTTTACGTGCCGTTGCAGCCTCAGTTTGGCAGCTGGTATATCCTGCCGCCGTTTCCTCGTAGTATCGCCAAGTTCGTCTAATCCTTTTTTGATATTCTTAGTTTCCTCCGTGATTCCCCCGCTGATGTGTTGCAAAATGACGTCCATCTTCTCAATGGGGATTCCTATGGTCTTTGCCGTCAGCGTGCCTTCTTTACAAAGAGCCTTTATTGTTTCTAAGCATTTCCTTGCTTCCTGCGCGTATGATTTGATCGTTTCCAGCGCGTTCGCCGCCTTTGTTGTTTGCGCATGTAAATGTTCCCATTTCTCCTTATTTCTTCTATCTTCAAGTTTTATCTTCGTTATCTCCTCTTCGCCGGAGTCCGTAGTCTCTATCTCCGGCCTCGGTGTGTAAAACATAATGTCCGCTTCGGGGTTTCTTTTGGGTAACGCATTTTTAAGAAAATCCGCCATCCTTGTTTGTCCTGCCGCGTTCCCTTTCGGGGAATGGCGCACGCGCCCTACCCTGCTCATCGTGGGCCGCGCTTGCGCCCTGTCTTGTTTGTCAGGATTTCCATCCAATGGAGGTTTCGGTTTTCCTATTCGGCTTTGTGATTGGGTGACGCGTCGTTCCGCGTCTGCGCGCACGGCTATCTTGTTCGGCGCTCGCGTACGTCACATCCGTTCGCTCCTATTTTCCCCAATTTGAAGTACTGTTTTTTGTACCTAACTGGTGCGCGTGCCGTTACACCCACTAACCTTTATTCACTGTCGGCTTGCGCTTACCTCTTATTGCTATGTGTTACCTTACTCTACTTATATCTACCAGATTACTTATAATTATATCGCTAAAACTTACGCTTACTTCTTATTGCTATTTCGGTAGTGTCCCTTCGCACTAATTTCTGCTTACCACTGCTTATTACTATTTTGCACCTTAGTGTCTGTTATCTCCCACCGTTTTCTTAACACTGTATGCATTATGCACTCCACACTTAGTTTATTTTAGTTTATTTGTCTACTCCACTGAACGAAAGATTTCGATGGCATCTTCTGCGAGTTTCGCATTTACGCTTGTTTTTCCTAATTCGCTAGGTAGCACGGAGCGTTCCAATTGTACGTCCGTCTCACCTCGCGGCTGGATCGCGTGCTCCAAGAGATCCAAGTCTAACATTAATAAAAGCTATAGAAACCTGTAGAGCAGCGGAAATGAGCAAAATACAACAAAAATCATTAAAGGTTGTAGCTGCAACAACAGATGTAGCTAACGTAGATGCTGTTAAAAAGCACAAGGTAGCACAAGGCAATTACAAACACAAAGAAAATCAACAGAAGAAAAGGTACAATCAGGAGAGGGCCCATGATTGTAAGAAATGTGGTAGACAACATGCAAGAGCAAACTGTCTGGCATATGGCAAGATTTGCAAGAAGTGTGGGAAGCAGAATCATTTTGCGGTGGGCTGCAGGGTCCAGTCAAAGCTGAAGAACATCAGTGAAGTGACATCAACTGAAGGAAAAGAATTCTGGGTGGACTCTATAAACAGCAAGACAGAAATTGGTATGTGGACGCAACAGCTAGAAATTGGTAACAATATTGTTAATTTTAAGTTAGATACAGGGGCTGACTGTAATATTTTGCCATGGCGAATTTTTAAAAATATAAAGTTTAAGGAACAGTCAGCCTGGGATCCTGTGATAACGACAGTAGTGAGCTACACCAATGACAATTGTAAGTCTTTAGGCACAGCAGTATTAGATTGTAAAATTAAAGATAAGATGTATAAGATTAAATTTATAATACTAGATGTTAATAGCATGTCCATATTAGGTTTAAAGACATGTATAAAGTTACACTTAATTAGTCAAACGAATAACAACACTGTAAGAAAGGTATGCGACAGAATAATGCTAGAAGAAAAGCATATGTCGAAAGAGGAATTCTTGGTAGTAAATAATAATACATTTCAAGGAATAGGGAATTATCCAAAAAAGTATGAGATCAAGTTAATAAAAAATGTAAGGCCAGCAATAAATGCCTGCTGAAGAGTACCGTTCGTTATAAAAGATAGGTTAAAAAGTACATTAGATAGTCTAAAGAGAAACAAAATTATAGAAAAAGTGAACTACGCAACGGATTGGGTCAACAATGTAGTCATCGTTGAGAAAGCAGATGGATCACTAAGAATTGGTTTAGATCCTATGCAGTTAAATAAAAGCATAAAATCAGAAAAATTTCCGATACCCACAGCTGATGAACTTAGCAGTAAGTTGACTGGTAAGGAGATTTATACGGTACTAGACATGAAGGAAGGGCGTTTCGTCGTGTCGTTTATGTCGGGTTATACTTAAGGATTAATGAGATTACTGCCTAATGTACCTTTATTCTATGCTTCCATCTATTACGACACTATTATAATATATGACTGTTTGTCGCTACTGGTTACGTGCATGCCCACACACTCATGCTTCTTAACCTATCCTAACATCTCCCCCTTTTATTTTAATACTTAGCAATATGTCTAGTGTTACGTCTTATTCGACCGCCTGTTTCATCTTCTATTATACAGGGTGTCTCACTTGATATTGACATCCTGATTATCTCGGTATTTGTTAGTCCCAGCAAAAAATGTTTCAGAGTACAGTTGAATGGTGTCGTGTCGGGCCTCTTCTGGTCTTACTAGTTTTTTCGGGGGTGGACGCGTAAAGGTCACATGAAGGTCAACTTTGTTTTTTTAAATGGAATGATGTATTTTTTAACGTGTCAATCGATGTAACTCGACGGTCGTTATAAAAAAGTATTAACATATTTATGTTGAAAAGTTGATAGTTTAGTAGATATTCCAATTTAACACTATTCCTACCGCGACCGGTCAAATGACCGTTTTTAACATTTCGATTAGAATTTCCTATAGACAACGTAATTGCATCGTCTTTAAACTTCACGACTTTTCCTAAAATATACGTATAATACATTTTTCAATATTCATTTCTTTTTTTATTGTTTGTTTTCTGAGAAAAATTTGTAGTCTGTCTTACCTACCACGACCGGTCATTTGACCGGTTGAACGATTTATATCTTTTTGTAATAGTACTCTCTCGCAGACTCAATTCCGAAACTATAAAGTCGTTACAAACAAAAAGTAATGCAGTTGTGGCATGATTTTAGCCGAAAAGTGCCTTCCAGGGACTGCTTTACGGCACCTCCAAGTGTATACAGTTCTCGCTCGCCTATCTCTCGCGGTGTTTATTTGCCAGATTGCCAATTTATTATTAGAGACAATAAATAATATTGATGAAGAGTGTTCGGAAGATAATCAAGAAATTTCTGATATTGAAAATGACAATGCGGAAAATCATTATGATCTATTTGCGAACGACTCGAACACCGATGAGAACGAGGAGAATGTTTCGAGCATACGTAGAGGACGAAAGAGAAGGAGATTTTTAGTTAGTTCCGATAGTGAGAATGAAGAACAGGTACTCGAAACTGCTATAGACGGAACTGTTTGGCAAGAAGTAAAAGAAGGGTCTAATCCGGGAAGAGCACCGATTCATAACATTTTTAGGGAAACATCAGGCCCGACAGGGTATAGTAAACGAAATATTATGAAAGGTCAAGTCAGGACGGCATTTTCTCTGATTATTGATAAGAATATAATCGGACATATAAGAAAGTGCACGGAAACAGAGGCATTTCGAGTGTTGGGATCTAAATGGGATCCATCTACTGCAAAGTTACATGCATTTATTGCACTCCTGTATGCACGCGGCGCGAGGCAAGAATTTTTATTTCAATTGGCAGAAGAACTTGCCACCGATTATCAAAAAGATCTATAGCTGGAAGAAGATCAAGCAACAATAGTCACAAATATAAGTACAGGTTCACGACGACGGAAAACATGCCAGATAAGATATTGCAACGACAATAAGACTAACAAGATCTGTCTGAAATGTAAAAAGTACGTATGTGGAAAATGTACAATCGAGAAGCCCATTTGTAAAAAATGCCGTGAAAACGAATAAAATGTACATTATATACTTCTTAATAACAGAAACTATATGTTTATACTGTCAAATTGGCTATTATCTTCATTCTATATTAAAAAATATAAGTTGCGCTAAAGACCGGTCATTTGACCGGTCGCGGTAGGAATAGGTATATGTGATGTGTCGGTAGGAATAGTGTTAAATAATTGGGAAGTTCGGCAACTCGAAAGTTCAGAAAAATTTGGGACTTTGCACACATGCAGTTCATATTATGCTAAGAACGGAACAATTTTTGTTTCCTGCTAAAAAACGGTCCTGGGGGTGAATACAGCCCTCCAAAGAAATCTTGACTTTTCATATTATCGTGAAAATTACGAAACTGTTTAGGATACAGGAAAAAAGTTAAATTCAAAGTTGAATGGCCCTTTATGGTCCGCAATACAGATGTGAAAAATTAAAAAATAATTTTTTTTTTTATGAATTGTTGAAAAATATTTTGTTTGTCAAAATTTCTCACGTCCTTATTATACACCATAAAGAGCCACCCAACTTTTAATTTAACTTTTTTCCTGTATCCTAAACAGTTTTGTAATTTTCACAATAATATGAAAAGTGAAAATTTCTTTGAAGGGCTGTATTTACCCCCAGGACCGTTTTTAGCAGGAAACAAAAATTGTTCCGTTCTTAGCATAATATGAACTGCATGTGTGCAAAGTCCCAAATTTTTCTGATCTTTCGAGTTGCCGAACTTCCCAATTATTTAAATTGGAATATCTACTAAACTATCAACTTTTCAACATAAATATGTTAATACTTTTTTATAACGACCGTCGAGTTACATAGATTGACACGTTAAAAAATACATCATTCCATTTAAAAAAACAAAGTTGACCTTCATGTGACCTTTACGCGTCCACCCCCGAAAAAACTAGTAAGACCAGAAGATGCCCGACACGACACCATTCAACTGTACTCTGAAACATTTTTTGCTAGGACTAACAAATACCGAGATAATCAGGATGTCAATATCAAGTGAGACACCCTGTATATGAACGTGGAGTGTCCCATTTCTCTACAATCTTCCCGGGATTCCATCGTTCCTTATTGTATACGTATACCTTATCTCCCTCCCTAAAATGTACGCATTTCCTTGCAGTCTTATCATACTTCTCTTTTATCTTTTTGTTTCGCTCCTTTTGTTTTTCGTACATGTTTATAGGTACCTCTGGTAAGAGGTGCTTAATTACTACAGGGATCGTGGTTCTGGTTTCCCTGTTCATTAACATTTGAGCTGGACTATAGGGTAACCCAGCCACTGGCGCATTCCTATAGGACAATATTCCTAACTCTATGTCTCTATTGTCTGCGTTACATTTTTTTAAAATTTGCTTCGCTATTTGTACTGCTTTTTCAGCCATCCCATTTGACTGCGGGTACCGTGGACTACTAGTTATTATTTTGAATTGCCATTCTCGTGCAAAGTTTTGCTGTTCGCTGTTTTTGATTTTATCTGCTTAATGTCTATCCACTTAGAGAAGTAATCAACTACAACTAAATAATTTTTTCCCCCGTACTCAAATATGTCTGTTCCCACTTTTTGGTAGGGTATCTGTGGAGGAGGGTGTGGTATTAACGTTTCTTTGGCATTTGTCTTCGCATATTTTCTACACACTTCGCACTTGGATACTACTTTTTCTATATCCCTATTTATACCCGGCCAATACAACAACTTACGAGCTCTCATTTTCATCTTGGTCATTCCCATATGACCTTCATGCAATCTACTTATTATCTGTAATCTTAGATTACTCGGTATGACTACTCCGTTCCCGTTAAATATAATATCATTATTTACATATATATTATCTCTTTGATGCCAGCATGCTAATAGTTCTTTTCCTGCTTCCTCCTTTTTGACCGGCCACTGAGTCTTTCCGTATTCTCTTACTCTCTTTAATATGCTATCACTCTCAATGCTTTGTTTTATTTTATTTAATTATTCGTCACTTATTGCACTGTGCCTATGTATGCTGTGTATTACTTGAGTCAGATCTATTTCATCTTTCGCTACGTGGGGTAAGTAGTCTCGTGACAGTGTGTCTGCTATGTACATGTACTTTCCTGGTAAGTAATTGACTTCCAGATTGTATTTTATTAGTTTCAGTCTGAGTCGCTGTAGTCTCGTTGAGTCTATTTGTCCTATTTCTTTCCTGAATATTGTAACTAGGGGTTTGTGATCGGTATAAACTTTTACTTTCCTGTGATAAACGTAGTAATGGAATTTTCTAATCGCATATACTATTCCTAACAATTCTTTTTCTATTTGTGCGTAGTTTTTCTCTGTCTCAGTCAAGCTTCTCGATGCGAACGCTACTGGTTTATTGTCTTGCAATAAACAACAACCTAGTCCTGTTGAAGATGCATCAGTCTGTACTGTTATTTCTTTCTGGTCATTAAATGTTTGTAATATAGGTGCCCCACTTATTTCTTTTTTCAAACTTTCAAACTCTTTTTCGTGGGCTTTCATCCATGCCCACTCGGTACACTTTTTTAACAATAATCTAATCTGTTCTGTTTTGTTCGCTAGGTTTGGTATGAATTCTCTGAGATAGTTTACTATCCCTAACACCCGTTGCAGGTCTTTCTTATTCTTTGGGCTTTTGAGTGCCTTTATTGCTTCTACCCTCTCTTTTGCGATTTCTTTACCGTTTTTTGAAAACTTGTATCCTACATATTCTACTGTGTCTTTTCTATATTGCACTTTATTCTTGTTGAACTTTATTTTATTTTTTCTTGCTACGTCAACTACTCTTTTTAAGCATTCATCATGTTCGTCTAGGGTTGTGCCTGTAATTAGTATATCATCAAAGTATATTACAATACCAGGAATGTGCCCAAACATCCCTTCATTTTTTCTCTGAAAGATTTCTGGTGCGCAATTTAGGCCAAATGGAAGTCTGTTGAACCTGTAGCATCCCATTAGTGTTGAGAATGTACATATTTTACAGCTTTTCCCTGTTAGTTTTATCTGCCAAAACCCTTCTTTTAAATCTAGTATTGTGAAATAGTTTTTCCCCGTTAATTTTTCGCCTATCGACTCTGTGGTCGGTATTTCATAATATGGACGTTGTATCGCTTCATTCAAATTCTTTGGATCAAGGCAGATTCTCAAACTTCCATCTGGTTTCTCTCTTATTACAAGATTACTCACCCAACTACTTGGATTCCCATATGCGTTTATTATTCCCTGTTTTTCTAGTTTCTTTAGCAGTTCTCCTAATTTTTCTTTTATTGCCTTCGGCACCCTTCTTGGGGGTTTCGCTACAGGCTTTTTATTTTCTTGTACCTTTATGTCACATTTTCCTGGTAATTCTCCTATTCCTGTAAATATATCTTCATTTCTTTTTATAAACTGTTCAGTTTTTTGATCTACTTCTCTTAACTTATGTACTACTTTTAATGTTCCTAATTCTCTACTTGTTTCTAATCCTATTAGAGGTTCGACCTCTTCTTGTATTACTGTGAAGCTCAGCGAGTAATTATTTTCCTTATATTTACAGCTTATTCTAATGGTGCCTAACGCATCGATCCTAAATCCTCCATAGGCTTCTAACGTTATTTTATGTTTTTTAATTTCCTGTACTATTCCTATCTCGCAGCTCATTTTATATGGTACTATATTCGTGTCTGCTCCTGTATCTATCTTAAATCTATATTTACAGTCTTTTATTTCTATTTCCTCTTTCCAGTCTTTTCTTTTCACCATGTCACTTTTTATATTGTTTATTTTTAATGTGCTTACGCTAAAGTCACTTTCCCTGTCACTAGCATCTTTCTCACTTGATCTGCACGCTTGTGTAAAATGATTATATTTTAAACACTTCTCACACCTTTTACCGTATGCTGGACACTCTTTTGGCCCATGCATTCCATTGCACCTCCTGCACCTGAACACTTTCTTTTCTCGTACTGCACCTCCTTTCCTGTATCGTCCTGGTGTCGTTGCTCTGTTCCTGTAGACTGATCCTTCTGTATATCGTTCTCTTCTTCGACTTATTTCTTTTATCCTCTTGTCGTCTATCCTGTTGTCGTATCCTCTGCTTCCTCCTTTTCCACAGTGATTGTTGGTATTGCGTATCGCATTTACTTTTTTCGTAGCGTGACCCTGCATTTCACTTGTCTGATCTGTGGTTATCTCATGGGTTTTAACAATCTTTATCAGAGCTTCCAGTTGAAGATCCTGACTCTTCAGTGCTTTCTGTTGTAGTCTCATGTCTGTCATGTGGTATATTATATTATCCCTTATCATTGATTCCACCAGTGTGCCATATTTGCAGTTTTTTGCCAGCTTTTTCAGGTTCGCTACGTAGTGTTCCATTGTCTCTCCTTCGTGTTGTTTCCTACTGTTAAATAGAAAGCGATCGTATGTTTCATTTCTGTAAGGCTCTACATACCCCTGGAACGCTTCTATTATTTTCTCAGGGTCTTCTTTTTCTTCTTCTGCCACGTCTAGGGTTTCAAAAACCTCTATTGCTTCACTGCCTACTAGATTAAGCAGTGGTGCTGCCCTTACTGCCTTGGCTTTCGTATTCCTCCCTGTAGCAATCATAAAGAGATCGTAGTCTCTCTTGAATCTTCTCCAGTTTTCCGCTACATTTCCTTCTAGTCGGAGTGGCTTTGGCTTGTTGACCCCTTCCATTTTTTCCTTTTACTTCTTCGATATCCTTTCCTTTAGCGGCTCCCACGTGTTCCTCACCTTTTTCTTCTCAGGCTTTCCTCTTATTGCACGTGGGCTGTTTGTATAAGCCCACTTTCTTTCTGTATTCCCTTTCCTTTTTTTTTTTTCTCTATTCTTTCCAATCTTATTTTCTTTATAGTCCTACCGACTGCGCCATGTTTCGTCGTGTCTTTTATGTCGGGTTTATACTTAAGGATTAATGAGATTACAATGGATTACTGCCTAATGTACCTTTATTCTATGCTTCCATCTATTACGACACTATTATAATATATGACTGTTTGTCGCTACTGGTTACGCCCATGCCCACACACTCATGCTTCTTAACCTATCCTAACAATGGGTTTCATCAAATGGTGTTAACGGAAAAGAGTGCAGACATCTGCACGTTTATAACACCATTTGGGAAGTATAGATATAAGAGATTACCTTTTGGTCTCTCAATAGCACCCGAAGTTTTTCAGAGGGCAAATACTGAAATGTTCGGTGATATAGAAAATGTGGGAATCTATATTGATGATCTAATAATTGCAGCAAAGGATGAGAAAGAACATGATAAAATCTTGCGACAGGTGCTAGAAAGGGCCAACAGGTATAACGTAAAATTTAATAAAAAGAAACTGCAATATAGAATGAAAGAAGTGAAATATTTAGGGTTAGTGTTTAACAAAGAAGGGATGAGACCGGATAATAGATATGTAGAAGCGATACTTAAACTAAAAGATCCTGCTAATAAGAAGGAATTGTTAAAAATTTTAGCCATGATTAATTTCATAGCAAAATTTATTCCCAATGTGTCTGAGCTAACTAGTAGTCTGAGGGTACTCACAAAGAAAAATGTGGAATGGCAATGGGAACAAGAGCACGCCAAAGCCTTTAAAGTACTTAAAAGACAAATTTCAGAAGCTCCGACGCTGAAGCTGTTTAATAATAAAGTACCTATAGTAGTACAGGCAGATGCTTTGCAATACGGATTGGGTGCGTGCTTAATTCAAGAGGGGCAGCCAGTATGTTTTGCATCTAGAAGTCTGACTAATACAGAACAAAGATACCCACAAATTGAAAAAGAATGTCTGGCAATCTGTTTTGCAGTGGAAAGTTTTCATCAATTCATATATGGTAACCAAGTTAAAATTTTTACAGATCGCAAACCGTTGGTATCTATCATAAATAAAGATATTCATAAAATAACTTCAAGGTTGCAGAGACTAATTCTCAGGTTAGCAAAATATAATATTAATTTAGAATATTTGCCGGGTGAAAAGATGTTCATTGCGGATTTATTGTCGAGATCATTTATAACAGAAACTGATGTAGGCAGTGGCAGTGCCAATGAGGTAGTACATTCACTGAACACTTACGTTGCCCTGAGTAAGACAAGGGTGGAAGAGTTTCAAAAAGCCACAGGTAATGACGCTGAGTTAAAAGAAATAATAAATTTTTCGCTAAATGGTTGGCCACGATGCAAATCAAAGTGTAAGAACGTAAGTGATAGGTTCTGGTCATTAAGAAATGAGATTACATATCACAATGGAATGCTATTTCTGTACAATGATAAAATATTAGTTCCTAGGACACTAAGATTAGAAATGTTGAAATTAGAACATGAGCCACATATGGGTATTCAGAAAACAAAGAGTAGATTAAGACAAATATTCTATTGGCCTAAGTTAAGTCTAGATATAGAAGAATACATAACTAGATGTAAGATATGTGAGAAGTATAGCAGAAACAATGTAAAGGAGCCACTGATACCTCATACAGTTCCTACGTTACCATTTGAGAAAATAGCGATTGACTATTTCAACTATGCAGGAAAAGATTATATCGCACTAATTGATTACTATTCTACATGGTTAGAAATAATTAAAACTAATAATAAAACGGGGAAAGAAACCATTGATCAACTGAAGCGTGTATTTAGTACATATCGGATACCTAGAGTGATGAGATGCGATAATATGCCATTTAATAGTTGGGAGGTTCAACAGTTCGCCAATGATTGGGGCGTTGAAATTGTATCATCGAGTCCATTGTATCCTAAATCAAATGGTCTTGCGGAAAAAGCCGTAGGGATTGCAAAGGCGTTATTAAAAAAGAGTGAGGAAGGTGTCATAAACATAGCCTTATTAGAATACAGGAATATGCCGTTAGCGGGATTAAGCGTATCACCGGCTGAACTTTTGATGTCAAGGAAACTTCGTACTAAGTTACCAATTGTAAGAAAGTTGTTAAAACCAAAGACTCACACTGTAATACAGACTTTAAGGGACAAACAGAGAGTACAAAAAGAGTATTATGATCGTAGTGCTAAAGAGCGACAGAAATTTAACACGTTCACGCCCGCGTGCATCACCGGTGGGTCACGCTCGACTGTCCCATCTGGCGGCGTGCATCACCGGTGGGTCACGCCTGAACTTTCGTTTAGACGCCGCTCACCATCAAAAATATAGTTCGTTTAGTAACTGGAAAAAATTGCCGTATAGTTGAAAATTTAAATAATTGAAATTTAACGTATATTGATTGAAAAGAGGTAGTATTTATTTTATTTTATCTCAACATTATAAACATATATTATAGAACTAAAATTTAGTAATAAAAACATAAAAATTAAATATTATAACTGAGCAAACAGATACATCGCGTATACAGGTCTGAGCAAGCAACAATCGTGCGCCGCCAGATGAAGCGCAGCGTGAATTCGAGCGCCGCCTCACAGCGAAAAACATGAAAATCGGCCCCGGCGTGAACGTGTTAAAGTAGGTGATAAGGTGGTTGTAAGAAACAAGACTGATTGGGAGCCTGCGATGATAACAGGAGTATGTAAGGAACCGAGATCGTATCTAATAAGAAATTCTAAGGGTAATATTATAAGGCGTAATTCGTATCATATTAAGAACTCAGTAAATAGTCCAGTTGTTGTAAATGACATTAATGATGATAATGAGCTAACTCTGTGCGAAAATAGAGAGATTAATAATACAGGCGAGAATAATATTGTAACAACTAGAAGCGGTAGAATTGTAAGAAAACCAGCGTACTTGGGCATATCTTAAGATTCAAGTTTAAGGAAGGGAGGTGTGATGGCAGCACAAGCTGGGAGACGCGAGCGTGTGTGGTAGCGCCCATCGAGACTAAGTTTGTATCTAAGTTCATATACATAAATATATGATTGTTAATAAATAGAATTATATTCATACATAATAAGAAATATAACACCTCGGAGTAGTTCCGTATGGCCCTTACCAGGTCTTCGGAGACTCCTCTCCGAGCAAGTTCGGCCAGGGTGTGTCTCCATTCTAAGCGGTTGAATGCATTTCTTATGTCCGTAGTGACGAGCGCACATATGTAGTGCACCCGTACTTTGGCATGCATCCGCAAACCGCGTTACCTGCCTGATTGCATCCACTGTACCTACGCCCTTTCTAAAGCCGTATTGACGGCCGTGGAAGGGGTCGCATCCAATCTGCGCCTCTAAGGCGCCCCTCATGACGTATTCCCAGAGCTTCGATAGCGCTGGCGTTGAGCACCTCCTCTACCCTTTCCGCTGGGAGGGGGGTTACCATACCTCTCGCTTTCCTCAGTCTGGACATCACTGCCCTGAAGGGGCGTCCCCACGGATTCTAATTTTAGACCTTCTGTATTTCTTATTATCCATGACACATCGAATTTCTAGGACTAATTTCTTTGGATGCAGAATATTACCTAGAATCTTCTGGAATAATTTAGAAAAACAAAAAACCAGTGCCTCCTTACAGTATACGTACGTGCGTAGCAATTTAAATTAGTATTATCTAGATTATTGGTATCAGAATGTTACCAAAAGATTCAGTTGACAAAATGGTTAAGGAAAAAAGCAAATACGTCACATGCTACAGGAATTTGTGCTTTAATTAACATGGATATATTGTACATTTTATCCACAATATGATACAAATAAAGCAACAGGTTAACAACAAATATTTTCAGAACAAACATATGTCGATTCCATTACCCCGCTTCTTTTTCAACTCTTTCAACTCAAAATACCGCAGGTATCATTGGTCCTATTTTTAATTCGGTACAAGTTACGTTTAGGGGAGGCAGCTCCGATGACCTTGACCTTGACATATGTTATGAAGGTCGCCTTCTCAAGTAACCCCCAAAAGGTTTTAGCCGTCGCTCGTTTTTTATTAAAAAGTTACTAATAAAAATGTATGGTAAATCTAAGGAAGAGCACAGACCTCACCGATTTCGATGATTTTTGAATATGTTGTAGAACTCAGTATTCTGAACAACTTTTTCCTATGCATATAATGGTCGCTCGGCCTTAGTTTTCGAGACATTTGCAAAAAACTATAGCTACTACTACATTAAATTTTGTCTATACGTGCACGCTCGGGGCAACGTGTGTGACCGCCGCTTTTCCGGCAGCCGGCGTGGGATCAGTATACCGGGTGGACTCATCAAAATTGTACCTCTAGAACTGGATATATCATATCAGATTTGGTATTGGCGGGGGAGGGGCTCTGCCTCCCCCTGCACCCCACCCCCGTAAAATTCTAACCAAACCTAACCCTAATCTAATTGTTATTTAATTATATATGAGTTTGGGTTAGATTTTTCTGTTTCGATGAGAAACTCATATTTGACTAAATCAAAATTAGATTCGGGTTAGGTTTGGTTATAAATTTACGGGGAGCGGGTGCAGGCGGGTGCACCCGCCAATACCAAATCTGATATGATATATCCAGTTCTAGAGGTACAATTTTGATGAGTCCACCCGGTATACTGAACCCTCGCCGGCTGCCGGAAAAGCGGCGCGCCGCAGCGGGCCCACACGTTACCCCGAGCGTGCACGTATAGACAAAATTCAATATAGTAGTAGCTATAGTTTTTTGCAAATATCTCGAAAACTAAGGCCGAGCGACCGTTATATGCATAGGAAAAAGTTGTTCAGAATACTGAGTTCTACAACATAGATTTACCGTTGGTTCTATTCGTGACCTATTTTCAATAGGTAATAACTTTTTAATAAAAAACGAGCGACGGCTAAAACCTCCTGGGGATTACTCGGGAGGATAACCTTCATAACATATGTCAAGGTCAAGGTCATCGGAGCTGCCTCCCCTAAACGTAACTTTTACCGCAACAATAATTATTTGTAAAAAAGATATGATTGTGTCGTCTAAAAGAAAGGCGAAATAGTAGTAAAACATCACACGAGTTCTCCTGCACTTCATCTACGACTGTTCAATCTAAGACGTCTGAAAATGCGCTTCATAGATTATACTTTAATGTTAGAAATATTTAACGGTACCATACATAATTGGCAAGACACATGGCAAGAGAAACGGTAGCGCAAAAAGCGCTATAAGTTCAGATTTAGGTATATTAAATTAAAATATTTAACAAATGTTTTTAAAATAGTGGTAATTGATCATTGTCATATAGTTAGGAATTAAAGAAAAATTAATGTAAAAAAATTATAGCCGAGGGGGATCGAACCTACGAAAAAGTTTACAGCGGTTCAGCAGCTATATCTGTATCCGGCAGGAATCGAAATCTCGGCTCGAGCCGATTCATTCTGCTGATGGCCAGGATTGTAACAGATGTGGCAATAGTGCAACAGAACTCTCAAATGATATGATTTGGCAACTATGACCTCCCACTCTCCGTTTATAATTCTGCCTAATGATGTTAGATGTCACAGCGTGAGTTCATAATTCTGTATAATGACTTTAGATGTCACCCCGTCAAATGTCAAAGCAGACGATTTTTCTGTTTTCACTAACGCCCGCTCTGCCGAATGGCGCTTAGATCGATTCGGAGTTGGCCCCAAAAGAGTCGGCCCCCTTAAGGACATATTACGGCGGTTTTGATTATAATTTATGCATTATTTATGCAACATTATTAGATTCACATATGATAATTAATAATAAATTAATAATTATTGCATATGAAAATGATAAAGAATATCGGGTAGGCAAAATAACGAACAACGCAGGGCTGTACATATACAGTTTATTAGAAAGAAAAAGAACGTGCCGTTCCATGTCGTACATGCAAAGGTATATCTTAATGAATGAACAAGAACGCGCGAGGACGCCACGCCCGAGTCCCAAATTCTTGGTGCGGGTCGCGCCTCCTACAGGCGATCTCTCCAATACTTCCCCTCGAACCGCAGTAAGAGAAGAAAAGGACCCATCATGAATGAATGGGCTTCAATCCCAGAAGCCGCACACAATTTTCATGTTTCACCCTCTATCCGCAATTGTATGCGAATGAGTGTGTGATTGCATTTAATTACGTTTGAATGTGGCGCGTGAATGGGACGCGTGAATGCGTAAAATGCGACGCCTCTCGGCGAAAAGAAAAATGAGAAAGAAATGGACGACGCAACGAGGTGTGAAGAACGTATACTGTGCTCTAATAAATTTGATGAAGAAAGAACTCAAAAGTTATTAAGTACGGAGCACCACATATAATCAACACCCTCTGTAATCCCTTGGTGAGGATGTCCGCCGCCATCTCATCCGTTGAAGCATACTCAATGGACACCAGCTTTTTCTCCACGGCGTCTCGCACAAAATGGTGCCTTACGTCGATATGCTTCGTGCGAGAGTGATACACTGGATTCGACGCCAGCTTCTGCGCACCCATGTTATCGTTTCTGACAACGATTCCTTCCAGGTCCACCCCGAAAGTTTTCAACAGCCTCCTCATGTACAGGGCCTCATTGCTTCCGTCGGATAGAGCCATATACTCAGCCTCTGTCGATGATAAGGCCACGGTCTGCTGCTTCCTGGACTCCCAGCTCACCGCTGTTCCGCCGACGATAAAAGCATAGCCCGTGTAGGACTTGCGATCCACGTGGCAGGCCTCCCCAATCAGCATTCGCGTACATTACCGGAGGATCGCGGAAACGCGAATACACCAGGCCCATGTCTCGAGTGCCCTTCAAGTATCGCAGCACCCGTTTGGCTGCCCTCCAATGGACCTCCGCGTGGCAATCGTTGAACTGGCTCAAACAGCTGACGGCGTGCGCTATGTTAGGCCTCGTCGCAACGGACAGATACATGAGCGCCCCGACCAGTTCGCGATAAGGGACATCCTCTCATACGTCGTCAGTCTGAACCTCCTCCTTTGTCAGTTTGATGCCAGGGTCGATCGGTGTTGACACTGGCTTACAGTCGGATATACCGAATCTTTCAAGGATGTCGTCCACGTATCCTCCTTGACTCACAGACATGCTGCTCTCGTTCCTATTGAACTCCAGTCCCAGGCAGTACGCGATGTCGCCCAAATCCTTGACATCGAACTTGGTGTTGAGGTGCATCACAAGTTCCTTCAAATAAGCTGTCCCGATGTCGATCTGCCTGATCTTCATGTCGCGCTCCACGGCCAAAGCCACGGCCATGCGTATAGAGCTCAGCCTGGCAACGGGCGCAAACGCGTCGTGGAAATCGACACCTGGTCCCTGGGCGAAACCTAGGGCCACTAAGCGAGCCTTCCGCCTCCCGATCGTTCCGTCGGGATTATACTTGTTTCAGAGAACAAATCTGCTCCCGATCACGGTATCCCGATCATGATATCCACAATTCATAACGCAAATATCGTAGACACAAACAGAACCTGCAGAAAAATTGGGCAATCTATCAATAAACCACAGTCAATCGTACATTATAATATGTACATGAAAGGTGTTGATCGTGCAGATCAATAATGCAGATCTAATAAATTGTGCAATTTTTAAATCCTTCAGGGTTTACGAAAACTTAAATCCTGAGCGTAAACTCAGGTTTTACAATTTTTTGTTAAATCTTGCAAAGATATGGATAGACGAAGGGGGAACAGGCTATGAAGACGAGATACAGGTATCCACATCACATTCGTCTGCACAATCATCCACGCAATCTCACACGACGCAAAATCGTTCACAATCGACTGTACCACCTGCGTCAGCGACTTCATCTTTACAAAGGCTATCCACGAATCTGAAGAAACATCATATTATAAAAATATCAAACACAAGTAAGCGCACCAGAAGGAGATGCCGGGTTTGTGTTTCCCATAACATAAGAAAGGATACAGTATATATGTGTAACGAATGCAAAGTTCCTTTACACATTGATTGTGTGGGATTTATGGTACTGGCGGGGTATGGCGGACTCACGGCACAAACGAAAGTCACACACGACACAACTCTAGTTATAGTACATATACAGGGTGTCCCACGTAACACTTTTCACGATTTTTCAAGTACTTGCGATAATCTGACAAAAAAATATTTTAAACAAAAGTTGATCAATTTTCGATTGGCTATACATTGGAATAAAAAAAGTTCGAGAATTTTGTTTTTTATTATTGTTGTCAAGGCCACCTTCATTTTTTTAAATGGCACTTTATATTTTTGACAAAACAGTATTATAGTCCGTATCAAAACGAATTCAACGACCTAGTATACCATGATCTTCGGATGACCTTGAAGGCAAGGAAATGAAAATATCAACAAAAAATGACAAACTGCTTGAATGGGCGATAATAACTTGTATTTGTTATTAAGACTCGAAATTACATTGAAAATAATTGTAATTACATGAAATTACATGAAAAAATCACATCAAATGTTCGAATTGAAATCCATGTTCTTGTAGGCACAATTCGGCTCTACGTAGTAAGTTTGCATTGGTTGCTCTTACGATACTGTCGTAGCGAACTTCTTCGCAAGCTGTACGGATTCGCTGGTTTAAATGTGCCTTATTTTGTATTGGAACAGCATAAACTATCGACTGTAAATGACCCCATAAAAAAAAATCAAGTGGACACAAATCAGGGGATGGTGGTGGCCAAGCAATAGGGCCATAAGTGCCCAACCAATGTTCTCCAAATTTTAAGTTCAGGTAATTACGAACGATTCGAGCATTATGAGGTGGGCAACCGTCTTGCTGGAAATAAATACGCTGCTGCATATCATCTGGAAGCCCTTGCATCAATGTTTGAAGTTGCGTGGTAAGAAAATTTAAATAAATTTGAGATGTGAAATTATGTTCATAAAAATAAGGTCCAAGTAGATGACCGTGTACTAGTCCACACCAAACATTCACTACAATTTTCTGTTGAAAATTATGTTCTCTGAACCATGATGATTATGACGGTTAATTACACCATTATTAGAAAATTTGCATTCATCCGTCCACAGTATGAAGTTTAGTATTTCAGGATTATCTTCGTATAAAATCACTAGCCAAGATATAAAATGAAGGCGACGTTGTGAATCAGTTTCGCGTAAATGTTGTACTTTGCACATTTTGTACGGATGATAATTATTCTTTTTCACGATCCTATGAACTGAACTCTTGGATAAACCAGTGTCAGCACTAATTGCACGAATGGAAGTGTGCGGATTTTCCTCTGCATGTGCCAAAACAGTACCGGCATTTCCTTCGGTTGTAATTCGAGATGGTTTGCTTCTCTTTGTCTTTTGAAATCCTCCATAATTTCGTAAATTTTTTTCAATATTGTAGAATGTTTGTGCAGATGGATGGTGTCTTTCTGGGTACTTTGAAGCATACAGATTTTCTGCTTCACGTGCATTTCTCTTACATTCGCCAAGTATTAGTAACATATCAACCTTTTCATTGTTAGAATACATTTTCTACAAGTTAATATTGCACTACGATTTGCTCTCGTGACAAGTCAAGACCAAACAGAAGAACTGCCTTACGTTTACGTCTTACTGTCTTACGTCATCCGAAGATCATGGTATACTAGGTCGTTGAATTCGTTTTGATACGGACTATAATACTGTTAAGTCAAAAATATAAAGTGCCATTTAAAAAAATGAAGGTGGCCTTGACAACTATAATAAAAAACAAAATTCTCGATCTTTTTTATTGCAATGTATAGCCAATCGAAAATTGATCATCTTTTGTTTAAAATATTTTTTTGTCAGATTATCGCAAGTACTTGAAAAATCGTGAAAAGTGTTACGTGGGACACCCTGCATATTTAAAAATACTTAATCCTAGCGCACTTAACTCTAAGAACACGTACAAACTACGCCTTAACGCCGACCACTAGTTATTCTCGCCTATTAGTATATTTACTTTCACCGCTCCGTTTGCTATCTCGACCACGACTGCCTTCCCGGTCCTTTTCCACTTTTGGCCGTTACGCCTCGACCTTTTTCGCCTATTATTTATTATTGTCTTTTCCCTATTTCTTCATTCGCACCGCTGCCGGGTCAGCGACCCGTCGAAACATACAGACACACACACACACACACACACTCTCGTCACATTCGCTCACGTCGACTTTGGCATCCTGCAATTGTTTTCCAAAATATCACTCAAAAATGAATTTTAAAATTTTGTGTGCGTAAATTTGTAACATATAGTGTAAATAGTCTTAAAAACAAAGATATATAATTATTTTAATCATTAAGTAATATGTTAGAAAATTGTTGCAGCACATTTTTTATTGTTTTCACAGTTTGCATTCCGCAGCTACAAAGTTCCATAATAACACATACTATATGACATTCTTGCATAATGCTGCCATGTCCTAAACTTATCAATACATTTCTTTAGTTTGGTACGGACAGAAAAAGTGTTTCAAAGGCTATAGCCGGATAAGGGGGTCAAATGTGCCCCTAAACCAAATTCAACTTGTGGGGTGTCATTCGATAGCTTATCAAGAAAAACCAATTCGTACCATGTTTCAACCCTGTAGCTCGACTGGGAGGGTAGTTAAAGGGAAAAAACAAAAATACGGTCTTTGCCCAATATCTCCCATTTTAGCTCATAAAAATTTTGAAAAAAATCTGAGCAATTCATAGCAATGATCATAGCAATTATGGAGGTACACATTGTACAAGTTTTTCAGATTTCTGAAAACCCGAGCTGCAAAAAATAAAAAACGTAAAATAATGCGAAAAAATGCCGATTTTGTATTGAAGGAAGCGCTAACACACTTTTATATTTTTTTTGTAGGTACATATTAGTGATACTACTATTCCCAATTTTTTTCAGATTTTTGAATTGGGTGCGCCGCAGTCAAAAAAATTAAAAACCGATTTTTTCGTCGTCTTTTGCGCGCCACAATAACTTATGCGTCGAATTTTCGTCTATTCTTTTCGAAATAAGTTTTTTATGCAATGGTTAATGTTTTTACATTCCGCAGGCCAGCATAGGAAACGAGAAATGTAAATAAAACCAGTCGATTGAAGTCACGTTAGGCGCCTTATATCCTAAAGTATTCACAACATTTTCAACGGCGTCGATGGTCCCGCAGCATGGTGTCGGACTCGTAAACCGCTACAAACTTTTTGTAGGTTTGAGTCTCCTTCAGGTTGATTTTTGAAGTGTAAACTTCTTTAGGCGCGCCAAGCACAGAATTTTGCTGGGGAGTGAATGAGTCGGATGCGTCACGCTCTGGCGCGACACGCTCATTCGGGTAAACTCGAGAGCCGAAGCGACACGCTCGGGCGCGACACGCTCAGGCGATACGGTTAGCGCGACACGGTCAACGCGACACGCTCAGGCGACACGGTCAACGCGACACGGTCAAAGCGACACGATCAGTTCGGGTAAACTCGGGAGCCGAGATCGTCAGGCTCACGAGGTAGAACAAGAGAGCCGAGTTTTCCGAGCGAAGATCAGACAGTGCTTAGTAGTGGTGGAGAAATATCGATGGTCAGCACTATCGATAATTTCCGACAGTTGGACCATTGACCATCGATAATTATCGATAGTGATGGAATGTGATATGTATGCATATGTAGTACATACATAAGTAATGTAAGGATGAGCGCTTTCTCTGGCAGCCAAGGAAATGACGTTAGGCGCAGAGGAAGAGAGCGCTCTCCTAAAAACGCGCAGATACAGTTCAATCCTGTACAAAGGATATAATATTCTTTGAATTGCAGATTCTTTCGTACGCAAGATTACACAGAAAGCCAGCCTTTAATGACTAAATACTATCGGTATCGTCAGTTATAGAACAAATGGTTATCATCAAATTACCAAACATTTTTAAATTCTCGGCATTACGAATGTTAACCCACATTTTCGATGTACTATCGATAGTAAACATATACAGGGTGTCCCGTAACTACCGCAACATCGGGAAATGGGGGGTAGCTGAGGTGATTCTGAACAACTTTTTCCTTGACCAAAATGTTGTTTGAAGCTTCGTTTTTGAGTTATTAACCAAAAACACTGCCCAATTAGAGCGCTCGAAATCCAAGACGCGCAACGTTTTGTGGCGCTTCGTCGTGTACGGGGGCCTCGACGGTATCGAGAGAATCGTACGGCAAATGTTACATCGTCTTTAAGCGAGACTAATGTGTAACGTTTGGTTATTAAATAATGAGAAATAAACTAATCGTTGTTCATTAATAAGAAATAAACTAATTATTCTTTTAATTAAACGAGCAGAGTCGTGGTCGCGAAAGAACGCATTGACACGCCGTGTTACATCGTCTTTAAGCAGGGATAATGTGGAATATTTGGTTATTCGGGAATAAGAAATAAACTAATAAATCGTTTAATAACTGTGTCCGATACTTTTATTCGTCATCCGAAAGGAATAAAGTGTTTTAATACTTATGAAACACTTACCCATTCGTGCACGAATTAACCTGCTTCGACTCAACAGCTGATGTTACGGCCGGGTCGATGAACTCACTTGACTATCACTTTCATTGCACAGCCACTTTAATATCCAATGTAAGATTTTGAGATGGTGCGACAGGATTTATTATTCCCACGTGTAACGAAGTTGGTCACTCACTCACGAACGAATTCAGTACTGTGTAATGAAAAGTTGATCTCACTCGCGAATCAAGATTTATTCGATTTATTCCTCCGATCCGAACGTCTCTGCGGTCGATAGCTTGCACACGCACACGCACAGACACATGTTCGTTTCGGTAGCCCACATTCTTGTGTCCACCGTAATACCGCGTCGTTTTGGTTTAGCAAAAAAGGAGGGCGCGTTCAATTGGTAGTGAGGACTTGGTGGTCTTTGGAAGAGAAAAACTACGTTGTCCCTGGCGTCTGTTTATTTACAACTGCCCGTGTCCTACGACGCGGTATTACGGTGGACACAAGAATGTGGGCTACCGAAACGAACATGTGTCTGTGCGTGTGCGTGTGCAAGCGAATGCTTAGCAAATCTATCAGTTTTGTATCGACCGCAGAGACGTTCGGATCGGAGGAATAAATCGAATAAATATTGATTCGCGAGTGAGATCAACTTTTCATTACACAGTACTGAATTCGTTCGTTCGTGAGTGACCAACTTCGTTACACGTGGGAATAATAAATCCTGTCGCACCATCTCAAAATCTTACATTGGATATTAAAGTGGCTGTGCAATGAAAGTGATAGTCAAGTGAGTTCATCGACCCGGCCGTAACATCAGCTGTTGAGTCGAAGCAGGTTAATTCGTGCACGAATGGGTAAGTGTTTCATAAGTATTAAAACACTTTATTCCTTTCGGATGACGAATAAAAGTATCGGACACAGTTATTAAACGATTTATTAGTTTATTTCTTATTCCCGAATAACCAAATATTCCACATTATCCCTGCTTAAAGACGATGTAACACGGCGTGTCAATGCGTTCTTTCGCGACCACGACTCTGCTCGCTTAATTAAAAGAATAATTAGTTTATTTCTTATTAATGAACAACCAAAAATTCCACATTATCCCTGCTTAAAGACGATGTAACACGGCGTGTCAATGCGTTCTTTCGCGACCACGACTCTGCTCGCTTAATTAAAAGAATAATTAGTTTATTTCTTATTAATGAACAACGATTAGTTTATTTCTCATTATTTAATAACCAAACGTTCCACATTAGCCTCGCTTAAAGACGATGTAACATTTGCCGTACGATTCTCTCGATACCGTCGAGGCCCCCGTACACGACGAAGCGCCACAAAACGTTGCGCGCCTGAGTCCCGGGATTTCGAGCGCTCTAATTGGGCAGTGTTTTTGGTTAATAACTCAAAAACGAAGCTTCAAACAACATTTTGGTCAAGGAAAAAGTTGTTCAGAATCACCTCAGCTACCCCCCATTTCCCGATGTTGCGGTAGTTACGGGACACCCTGTATTATCGATAGTTTTCGATATTCGATAGTGGCAACCATCGATAATATCAATAGTGCCATCGATATTTCTCCACCACTAGTCCCCACTAGACCCCAGAGAAAGTAAGAGGAAGGCATTCTTATTTAAACGAATAATTTATGAGAAGGCGTGTTGGTTTTATGCATTGTATAAAACCCAGTTAAACAAATAATTATCTCTTATAGTTCTGAGAATATATTCTGAGAATATATTCTATATTCATTCGTTAGAGTTTCTCCTCTGAATAAGGACCTGCTTTCTTTTACTGTATAAAATAAATTACTTTTAGTAAACTGAACTGTGCATTATACAGGGTGTCTCTTAACTCCTGTCCTTCCCGGAAATGGGGGGTAGCTGGGGTGATTCTGAACAACTTTTTCCTTGACCAATATGTGGTTTGCAGCTTCATTTTTAAGTTATTAACGAAAAACACTGGCCAATGAGAGCGCCCGCCGGGCGGCCGATGGCGCGCGCTCAGGCACGAACCTATCAGCTGTCACGATGGGGGGCATCGAGGGTACCGACGGAAGCGTGCGGCAAATGTTACATCGTCTTAATTAAGAATAATGTGGAATAATTCGTTTATACTTATGAAACTAATAAGTCGTTTAATAACCGTGTTCTATCACTTATGAAAAAAATATTTTTTTAACAGCACGTTTTCAGGTGGATAAATTATGTTTTCAGAAAAACGATTTGCACAACTAATGTTAGAAAAAGCTAATTAAACTTACCCATCCGTCTACGAATTAATGTGGTTAACATTGTGCGAATCCTGACCTAGGCAACGGTCAACAGCTGATGTCACCGGCCGGGTCGGTGAACTCACTACACTCACGGTGAATTCACTTCAAGATCACTTCACTGCACGGTCACTATCAGTTGCCACTGTGAAATGTGGGAATATTTGATACCGATTTATTTTTCTTACGTTTAAACATTTCGTAATAGTCTGCGTTTTTACGATTCATGTTGTCCGTTCGGCTAGCAGAACGACTCTGCCAGCTTAAACGTCGCACTCGCTTCCACACGCACAATTGCGCAAATTGTGATGAAGAATATTGCAATATTATCAGAGCAGGAATAAATAGACCAAAAGTTTCCTAAAACGAGAACCTTTCGAAAAATGGCATAATCCTTTCAATCCATTCATATTTAATATTGTTATATCCAATACAGACTTCCAATTTATAACAGAAGAATATTCATGTGCAGCTTATGTAGTAGAATATGTAAATAAAACAAATAGGGGTGTAAGTCACTTGCAAAGGAAAATAGTCGAAACAATGAATGAACATCCGCAATTTGATATCATTGAGATAACCAAAAACATAAGTGTGAACATACTAAATCATACAGAGATCACAAGCCAAGAAGCTGCTTGGCATTTACTACGGGAACCAATGTCAAAAACTTCATTAATTACCGTATATATTCCAACAGTATGACCAATTGAACGTCAGCGAGTAAGAAAAACTATGGAAGAGTTGATTAAATTAGAAGATGATAGTAATGATTATTGGAAACAAAACTGGTTTGATAAGTACGAGAAAAGACCAGAATACTTGGAAGATATTACATGAGCACAATTCGTATCAAGATATACAAAAAATTTAAGTTTAAAAGTTTAAAAGTTTACACTTCGGTCGTGCGGTCTTAAGCGCACACTATTTTTTTTTATTGTTACTTATATCTCTTTAATTTTTTTTTAAATGCTGGTGAGATTGTGGTGATTAAAATGAGACCAAACACGATAGAATTTGTATTATTTTTACTTACTTAGTAATATTATATGTAATGGGCAAGAATCCTTACAAGAAAAGCTTGCGAACGGCCGTGCTCAGTTTTTAATAAAACCATACGGGCTTAGAGGATAGTCGAAATCTAAACATGTATTCCAATAGGTTTTCTCAAGATAGAATCCACATTTATTAGTATGGTTTTATGTTTTTCGTGTTTTATTGCAAAATGTACTTCGCGACAGGCAATTAAACACATTTAAAAATTCCTAGACTGAAAGCAAGTACGCTAGGATTTCTAGAAATCCATGCAAGCAAATAATAATGGAATGCCACATGCAATACTGAAATCATTAGCCGCAATTGAATATAATAAAGAAATGTGTGGTATGGTAGAAGCGCCTAAAACACAGCCGTCGGCCGTGTCCACACTCGAAACTCAGGTGGATCAAATTCGTTGTCAATGCATTCCCGGCACTCGTCGAAATTCGTTTTGTGTTCATCGAAGAATGTCGTCAAGTTCTTGTGGCGCCGCGACTGTCGGGCCGACACAAGGGCTTAGCGAGGTTCCTCGATGAACACGGCGGTTCACGAGCTTTCCGTGTAAGCATCCTTGCCCATTACATATAACATTACTAAGTAAGTAAATATAATCCAAATTCTATCGTGTTTGGTCTCATTTTAATAACCACAATCTCAGCAATATTTAAAAAAAAAATTATTGCGATATATGTAACAATAAAAAAGTTTCGCCGTTGCATTAGTGTTGTCTCACCGATGCGAAGGCATTTAAACCGTTTACTGACGCCCGACTTCTCATTCCACTTTTTCTTTCGCTCCCTGTGCCTTTCTGTGGCCGCCGATGTCGGTGCCAACATAGTAGCCGGGCGGCCGAAATTTCTAGGGACCCAAAGTTTACCTAAATTGGCTCGGCGCTCGCGGCCGGTCCCGAACAGCGAGCGCCAAGCGAAGAATTACTGTACTGCGATCGTGAAGACTACGAGAGCTCCACGGGATACAGGGACTACGAGAGCCGGAAAGCAACCAGCGCTGCCCACTACGAGATTGAGTTTAAGGTAAGCACTTACAATTCATTTAATTTGTATCGGGAACCGAACCCGGGGTTCCGGTCTGACAGTAGCGATTGCGAAAACGAAACCGTTGAAATGGGCGGCAGGCTAGACGCATCAGAAAGGGGCGTGGCTTCCCTAAATGCAGCCATCGAAAGGATAAGCTTAGCTATACAGAAAAATCAAGAAACATTGCAGATAGATACAGCGAATTTAGGAGAGGAAAATAAGAAGAGGGCTGATGAAATAAGAATTTTAGCCTCTAAGATAGGGCAATTAGCAACGGACGACGAATCCGTAGGTACAACCTATAACGCATTCAGCGCATTCCATTACGTCGTGTAGTAACGGAACCTCCTGGTACATTTAAAGAGTCAGCAGTACAGATAAAACACGTACCCGCCAAGGACATAGTCCGCACTATCCGCGCGTTGAATTGGAAAGATGATATAGGAGTAGAAGACTTTATTAAAGCAGTAAAACGAGCCTGCGCGCAATGCAACGAAGAAGACCTCTTGCTGGGATTAATTATAGCCGAAAAGATTGCCGATCAAGCGGAACGCAGTATCCGACACTTAGCCATTACTTCGTACGAGGATCTATATGAAAATTTGCGACTGCACGTCTCTCTCTCCGGGACTATTTCAAATGCGCGATCTAAATTGCCCAACATCAAGCAAGGTTTCACCGAAACAGTGCAATCCTTCAATTTACGGTACCGCCAACAGCTGAATGATTTAAGATTTAAGATTTAAGACGCCATTCAGAATAAATACCCGCGACCCATGGCCCGTCGGATTGCTCTGGAGGAAGAAGAGGAAACTGCTACCGCTCAATACATTCTTAATCTACGCCAAGAGATCGGTAAATTGGTGATCGCCAGGGACCCACAAACCTTGGCAACCGCTGTAGGACGTTAGCCCGCGTGGATAGCAATGGTCGTAAATGAAACGCGTGTTAATGTTACCGAAAGAGCTTTATTGCAGAGTGTCTAATCTTCGTGACTTGCACACTCCAAGTCTTGCTATGAACTAACTTCTAGACGCGAGCGCCTAGGGTTTTCCCCAGCTCGCTCTTGCCACCAGAAGTCGGATGTTCTAGTTCCAATGCCTAGTGCACCGCCTGGTGCTAGGGACTAACAGAGCTTGCTCCCTACACCGCGCAACCAATTGCTTTGGAAATGGAAATATGGACACGTGAGGCCCAGAACCGAACATCGTCCCGACAAGCCTCGCAAACCTTGTCGCGGCCACGACCAACGCAAATGATACGCCGACCATACCAGCCAGCACCACCACGCCGCGCCAAGAAGAAAAGATACCAACCAGTAACCACTACATACCAAATCATGCGTTGCCATTACAGCAACGACTCCAACTAAAATGTACCATCTGCGGAGAAAGAGGACACGAACGTGACCAATGCTTTAAGCAAAATTTTCAACTTCTCCAAACCGGAAAACTATCACCGAGAATAAATCACCTGCAGGAAGAAATTACGAAGAACGAAAAGGAATCGCAAGAATTTCCAGTACAAGCGGACGATTACGACACCTCACCGCCAGGCTTGGAGGGATGTGCCGATTCGGACGACTCTTATTGGACACAGGAGCAGGCATAAACATCATAAAAACAGGACTGCTTGATAAAATAACCAAACGGCAAAGCGAAATTAAAGAATTCAAAATGGGAAACAACTTACATACCTCGACAGAGGCAGTTACCTTATATTCATTAGGACAGTATCATAAATTTTATGTTGTTCCAGAAAATTTTCCTATTCACGAAGACGGAATAGTAGGACTACCCTACCTAAATTCATATAAATTTTCAATCGACAACGACTCACGCACATTAAACAATTTTTGTATCCCTTTACGAGACGAATTTCTGATACCAGCACTACAGATGATAACAGAAGAAATAAAAACAGCAAACAGAACGGTTATGATCAATTTCGTGAACCCAGAGGAAACGGAACATGAAGAACGGAACATCATCCCGACTTCTGCGATGGAGATTGAAGCTCGAAGAATACGAATACATAATAGAACACTGTAAAGGGAAAGAAAACACCGCTGCAGACGCTTTATCTCGCGTCTTACCACTCACTACGATAGACGCTAACGAACTCCTTCACCGAACTATAAATAACCCAGACGCTGATAATTATGAAAACCTCATTTCTGCCGCTGGACTACAAGATTTAGAAGCACAGCTATCTGGATCATCTACGGATACCGTCGAACCAGAAGAAGACACACCCAACACTAGCACCTCTTCCACTTTTGGAAACGACTTTGAACAATAGCAAACGCACTCCCAATTCCAGCTCGCTACGGAAGCAAACGCCTACGGAACCAACTGGATACGCATCTTCAAGGACGACCTCGGACCCCACATAGAGAACAGATGGTTGCTCAGATTAAAAGAAATGATTGATAAACGAAGGAATAAAAATTTGAAAACCATCCGACTCCAACTTTCAAACGATGTATAGACAGAAACCGAAAAAATCACGATACATCAGTCCATACGATACATCGCCGAACATTTGCACCCCCACTTTAAAGTCATTTATTGCACAAATCCGCGCATGACTGAGTTAACGGAAGCAGAAAGACGACGATTCAAAAGGTACGAGAAAAGAGAAATGGTATTAATATGGAAGCTGAAGTGATCGAATTTATCAGAACTTGCGATAACTGCCAACGGAAAAAATTGAATAGAATCCGGAATAAAGAAGAAGCCGTGATAACAGATACACCCCTAGAACCAAACGATAAGTTAGCCTTAGACATTTTCGGACCATTACCGCGAACGGATAAAGGAAATGAATATATACTATCAATGCAAGACGTTTTAACTAAATATTTAGTACTTGTCCCACTTACAATTAGATCGTGTCACACGGAAAACGTTATAAATGCACTTCTAGAACATTATATCTATATTTTCTCCTCTCCGAAACACATACTAACGGACCAAGGAACTAACTTTGTCAGCCAAATGATGCAGCGATTCGAGGAAGCATTAAAAATTAAACACATTAGAACGACCGCGTTTCACCCCCAAAGTAATGGAGCACTAGAAAGAACCTACGCATTGGTAAAGGACTGTATACGCACCAGTCTAAACGGACGCGACAACAACTGGGACGAACGATTAAATATAATATGTATGGGGCACAATACAGCTGTACACGAAGGAACCGGATTCACGCCATTCGAACTGACATTCGGAACAAAAGCTAATTTACCCTCAACAATTGCTGTAGCACCAACGTTAACAAAAGAACGCCTGGTAACAATGTGGAGATAACGCCATAACGCATACTTGGAAGCCGCACAAAAGAAGATTGAAGAAAGGAAGAAACGACTGTTAGGACTTCGGCAATCGGCGATTTCGGCCTCCGGGTTTATGATACGGCTACTTTTGAATTCTATTCAGATACATCGGGCACATTAAAGTAGAGGTAGTTAGTCGCTGTACTGGTACAAAATTGTAGAAAGAGACCACATGTTTTCGTTGCCTATTGTCTCTGAATAGCAATTGCCGTATCATAAAACCTTTGATGCCTCGTTGGAGGAAGCGCGTTAGAACCGCCAAACCAAATGTGCTCGGTCCCGTTGGCCCAGGTATGCAGACCTTGCACACCGAGCACCAGCAGGCGAACACGCTGATTGGTCGACACCCGTTACTCATTTTAGTATATAAGCACACGTTTTGTAAAATAAATCAGTTACCCAAAAACCAAAGAACACGACAGAACACTCTCGTTCCTTCTACCTCGCTATACATAGTGCCGGAATATGGCATATATTTCGGCTGGTCCTTCGAGCAATTAACAACAACATTTTAGTCGGCACACACCTCGTGCAAATCTACAACAAAGCCAGAATGATCGTAAGATCGACCAACGGTATTTAACAACGACATAAAGAACTACAGGACGCACAAATCATCAGGACTCAAGCCATATTTAGCATAGGAGACAGAGTAATGCTCCATAACGATAGCGCAAAAAACAAAATAGACGCGGAATGGGTAGGGTCAGCTACGATACTAGAAGTTAATACCCCAAACTACGTCATCTCGCTAGACAACAGAGATGTTAGAGTACATGGAAATAGACTCAAACCTTACCTACGCTAAATAAATTTGTAAGTTTCAGATCACGATGTCACCATTATTAGGATTCATTCTCATCGCCCAAACGTTTGCACTTGATGACCTAGGAACCGTAACAAAATTCCATAGCGTGCCAAATATCTACTTCGACCCTATGGGAACCACGCGCCTATACCACAAAGAATGGAAAACTATTGTCTACACCGACCTCGAAGAAATCAAACAAACGGAACTTCACATTAGAGAAGCATTGCATCATTCACTTTATTTTCTTAACAGCAATATACCATTGCTAGCTTAGGATACAACGAATCTATGCACCTTTCAAGAACTCGTAGAGATTTGCATAAGCGCGTAACACTCAAACAATCTTTTGGTACACTCGCAGTCAGTCAGAAGGACGCAGAATATTACTAATTTGTACAGGGATAACAAACATTTGAGCGTTCTGGTTAGGAACGAAACAACAATTGTGAGAACCATTTTTAAAAACAACGAAGAGTTTCAGTCGAAAATTGACGCTTACGTCCAAAGGATTTCTACTACGACAAATCAAAATTTTGCAAACTTACAGAAAAAGGAACTAGCGCTCGAATGCTTGTTTGAACTCTCAGAAATAATATCCGAACATAATGAAATAATAATAAAAAGGAGTAATAGTGTGCGCTTAAGACCGCACGACCGAAGTGTAAACTTTTAAACTTTTAAACTTAAACTTTTTGTATATCTTGATACGAATTGTGCTCATGTAATATCTTCCAAGTATTCTGGTCTTTTCTCGTACTTATCAAACCAGTTTTGTTTCCAATAATCATTACTATCATTTTCTAATTTACCTCAATTGGCCATACTGTTGTGTAGAAGTTATTTTTTGTAAACCTCACGTAGTTTGGAATAGAGGACAGGTGGTGTAATAAGACTTCAGTTACTCTAAATGAAACACAATCTTTATTATAAAATATGTCGACACACGACGTTACTCAAACAAACAACGACTCACACACAATACTTTCGATACTCTTCACTAGCTCTGTTCAAACTCTCCCTTCAATCTGCCTCAAACTCTCCTTTCAATCTGCCTCAAACTCTCCTTTCAATCTGCCTCTTGCACGCATCGTTCATTCTTTATATTCTTTCACTCTTAGTTTCTCTCTCATTCTATTCCTCATTTGCGCTCACTCATTCAGGACACACCCCCCACTCATTCCTCGGTGATGGTCGGTCCCGACCACCCGAACCCTTGGGCCGCTGTACCCTCCATGCATACGACCTTCTCAGGTACTCGACATACACACAGTATTTCCAATCCTACAGTTGGAATATATACGATAATTAATAAAGTTTTTGACATTGGTTCCCCTAGTAAATACCAAGCAGCTTCTTGACTTGTGATCTCTGTATGATTGAGTATGTTCACACTTACATATGTTTTTGGTTATCTCAATGATATCAAATTGCGGATGTTCATTCATTGTTTCGACTATTTTCCTTTGCAAGTGACTTACACCCCTATTTGTTTTATTTACATATTCTACTACATAAGCTGCACATGAATATTCTTCTGTTATAAATTGGAAGTCTGTATTGGATTTAACAATATTAAATATGAATGGATTGAAAGGATTATGCCATTTTTCGAAAGGTTCTCGTTTTAGGAAACTTTTGGTCTATTTATTCCTGCTCTGATAATATTGCAATATTCTTCATCACAATTTATACCATTACGATTATAAAAATCGTCCATGTCTACAAAATCTTCATTTTCCAATCGTACTCTTATTTGTGCATAGTGTTTACGATAATTGTTATATCCTTCCTCTGTATCTTTCATTGAACTTAATATCATTGTTTTTTTTGATGGCATAAAAGGAGCTTCAAATCTACATTTTTGTGCTTTATGGGAAGTTATTTTTTTGTAGCACGTGAATGTATGTTTATATGTTTGAAGTTTTATATTTTCCGATGCTTTCGATGCTTAAACTGATGTTAAGGCATCTATTAGTTCAATTGCCTTATCATAATCTTTATTAAGAGCATCGTCGGCGCGTTATCAAGCCAAGCTAAGATGTGCGCATGAGGACTGCCCCTATGCTGAAATTCAATGCGCTTGAAATAGTGGAGAACCCTGAACTTTCCAAAAGGGCTACATTTCTTTGATTGTAGAATATTCATTATGACATTGACTAATTTATTAAAGTATATGGCGCAAGTAACAGCGTCTTCGTTGATGAGAGTACTTTTCACCATGTAATGTAATTTTTCTACTGCCTCTTTCGTGATACAATCTTTGTTTTTCAACTTGTCCAATAATTGTAGCAAATCACCCTATTTCATTAGCACTTATTGTGAAAAATACAGTCGGTTTACCTAATTGCCTGATCATAGCAAATAGATCCTTTTTCCTTTCCGACCAATACCAAGTAGAATTAGGTATTGAACGTAAACTAAGCACTAGTGCTGGAGAAATATCGATGGCACTATCGATATTATCGATGGTTGCTACTATCGAATATCGAAAACTATCGATAATATACGTTTACTATCGATAGTACATCGAAAATGTGGGTTAACATTCGTAATGCCGAGAATTTAAAAATGTTTGGTAATTTGATGATAAGCATTTGTACTATAACTGACGATTCCGATAGTATTTAGTCATTAAAGGCTGGCTTTCTGTGTGATCTTGCGTACGAAAGAATCTGCAATTCAAAGAATATTATATCCTTTGTGCAGGATTGAACTGTACCTGCGCGTTTTTGGGAGAGCGCTCTCTTCCTCTGTGCCTAACGTCATTTCCTTGGCTGCCAGAGAGAGCGCTCAGCCTTACATTACTTATGTATGTACTACATATGCATATATATCACATTCCATCACTATCGATAATTATCGATGGTCGATGGTCCAACTATCGGAAATTATCGATGGTCGATGGTCCAACTATCGGAAATTATCGATAGTGCTGACCATTGATATTTCTCCACCACTACTAAGCACTGTCTGATCTTCGCTCGGAAAACTCAGCTCTCTTGTTCTACCTCGTGAGCCTGACGATCTCGGCTCCCGAGTTTACCCGAACTGAGCGTGTCGCGTTGACGGTGTCGCGTTGACCGTGTCGCGCTGAGCGTTCTTCGAGTTTACCCGAAGCCTGACGCGCTTCGGTTCCTAGAGTTTACCCGAAGCCTGACGCGCTGAGCGTTCCTCGAGTTTACCCGTAGCCTGACGCGCTGAGCGTTCCTCGAGTTTACCCGAAGCCTGACGCGCTGAGCGTTCCTCGAGTTTACCCGAAGCCTGACGCGCTTCCGAGCGTGGCGCATCAGACTCATTCACTCCCCAGCAAAATTCTGTGCGTGGCGCGCCTAAAGAAGTTTACACTTCAATAACTTGCCCTCTTTAATCGTCAATGGGGAACAAGGCAAGATTGATCCCGTATTACTTGAAAGGCCACAGTTGAACGAAATTCTTAGAACTATTGAACTTAAATTCGGGTCTAACCGCACGGTATTCGAGAACACTGATGAATTTGCTTATAAATTTCTCAGGGTCACAAAAGTTAACGTATTGGTCTTAAATAATAGTAAACTTTGCTTCGAGTTGAAAATTCCAATAATAGAAGAAGAAATCTACGCCTTGTACTCCATGGTCATGATACCGCTTGTCACCGAACGTCATTTGCACATACTCTCAATTGCAGAAAAATATGTATTAATACATAAGGAAACCCGAAAACACAGTACCCTATCTGAAAGAGACATAGATCATTGTATCAAAGTTTCCGAATTACGTATTTGCGAACGCAATACACCCGTTTTCGACACCGACCTAACAGACCCTTGCATCAAACGAGCAATTAATAACCTGCCTGTGAACTCAATAGAATGTCCAATAGCTAAAATCCTAAAACATACAAAACCTATCTGGCTTCAACTATATTGTAAACATGAATGGATATCGGCGACCTACGGCTTAATAGCTTTACATATTTCATGTCCAGACACCTCATCCGTGATCACCATACACATAAACGGGGCAAACTTGTAAAGATTCGTCCAGGATGCACCGGGAGAACAGGATCTGTAACACTTTACTCTAGTAACGACGAAACGGACAATCGCGAACTTCAACTACAACTAGGTTTAACCCTTATGTTAGCAACCGGGTACCCGGGTACCCATTTCATGTTTGCTACAAGAATTTTTTATGTTCTGGTAACAATATCGCAAAACCCCTCTGGATCCCCATTATTTGGATGTTTTTACGTCGATATACCAATTTTAAATAAAATTGGTTCGCAATTTTTTAAGTTATAGAGCTTTAAACATATTTATACGCTTGTTTGGTAACCGGGTACCCGGGTACCCATATAAGAGACGTGAGTGTTAGATGTTCTGTGCACATAAACATGAACCAATTTTTAACTAAAATTACTTATTTACTTATTAAATTACAATAATTAAGAATTCTGGGGACAATTTCTGCATATTGCTATAGTATTTGCGTGGTCATCACAAATAGGACGGTGGCACTTGTAGCAAGCCTTTCGTGTCTTTCGTCGTTTCTTTTCGGGATCAGCCTGACACATATAACAGGATTGCACGACTGTTTTCCTTCCACTGTTCTTGTGTAAAAGTAGAAGGAGTTTCATTTATTTGTACTTGACTATTTATCATGCTTTGTATTGCCAATTTTGTGGAAAGATGTCTCATAATTTGAGCACTTGCCAATCGGGTTCGAAGTGTTGGAAATAAAGGTCTTCCCCTAACTGACGTGTTCTGATAAAATATTTTTACACTATAAACTTCTAAACTTTACAAAGTATATTTCACAAAAGCACTGTACGTTTCACCTAACTGCAAAGAATCGTGTGTCCCGAATCAAAAAAGTGAATACAAACTGATGCATATCGGAGATGGTCTCTGATGCCAGCTTATACTTGTTTATATAAACAAGATAAGTATCCCTTCTCTAGTTATAGAACTAGGAACGATTCGAAGAATCAAAAGTCGAAAAGTAGACACTTGAGAAACTGAGAGATTTCATAGAAGAGTATGTAGGTACTTAAAATATTGAAAAAAAAAAAACTGATACTTGATTTCAGTATAAGAATATACATATAATAGATTTCCATAAAATGTTTAAAGCTGCAGTTGTTGAGTTATAGAAATGAAAACTAACAGTCTCGAAAAAATATAATTTCATACTTCAGCCACTCATTGGCCAAATTGGTTAACTCTACAAAACAAAAATAAGTCAATGTACTGTAAATATAAGAAGTTAAGCGTCAATCAAGCTCTTTAACGATAAAATTTTAAAAAATTCAATAGGTGGAGTTAACCAATTTGGCTAATGTGCCGATGAAAACAGTATGGGGTACCCGGGTACCCGGTTGCTAGACAGGCGTTGAAATTTCGGTTGCTAACATAAGGGTTAACAAACATAACAGTGCCCAGAATGAGCGAAACCATAATTCCTTACGCACACATACCAGAATTAAAAGACGAAATATTAACGCCCCTTGACTTCGGAACAAAAGCTAAAACATTAGATCAAATTATTACAGAAGCACGCATACCCGTAGTATATCACGAAACGAAAGTACCTGGATGGTTCTCCAAACGCTAATAGGCTATTTAGGAATAGGATTAATGTTTAGGATTAGAGGGCAAAGTTAAATCCACACAATAACATCCACACGGATATTGCTGTTGAAGCAGCGTTTGCTACAGATAATTTCAACGGGGTAATTTCCCCTATACATAATCTGTAAATTGCGACTATGGAAAATAATTTTATGTTCATGTATGTAGGACCCGAACAGTCCTAACCTGTACGTACGTATGCGTATGTATGCGTGCGTGTGTGTTTCTGCCCGAAACAAAGGACGATGCGAGCGAAAGATGTAGCCCGTGTGTGTGTGCGTGGCGTGCGACTGATCGAAAGTCGAAGGGATAGTCATAAAGAAGCAACGAAGCACGACGGACGATGTAACGTAAAGACGCGATATATTTTCTTTTGTGTGTGTAAATAATAATCTCTAGTTTTAATCATTATAATAATACTGTACTTGAATAATAAACAATAATATTAATTATTACAATAATCCTACATGTATTTAACCCTGTGTATTCAATAATTGTTTTAACTCAAACACCACCGGATGACACCATTACGGTTCGACACCCGGCAGCGCACATTATACACCAAAAGGAGATACCGTCGTTATATCGCCGCCTCAGGAGATCCCAATTCCAGAAGTAAAACCAATCATCGAAAGGACCCGAAGGCTCAAATTCCGAGGCACCTAGAACGTCTTGTGGGACCAAGCCGAATCTAGGAAGGGGGGTGTAACGAAGACCAACGCCCAGTCCTAGCCGTAACACCGCGACCAACGCTTGCATCGGCAGAAGCCACGTAAGCATTTTAAGACAGAAGCAAACCCCACTCTCTATACTACCTGAAGGCATCTGTTCGAGCAAATTCTGTGCTCGAACGTTCGACGTTTTCAAGTGGTGTTCGAGGTGGCTCAAACGGTTGAGAATTCTATTTGTTTGGTCTTTTCTTCTATATCAAGGTAAACCGTTTGGGGCACCTCGACCACCACACCTTAAAATTGGCGTTATTGCCGCTGCCATCGCGCTGTCCCTCTCGCCCGGCCGGCTATTAGAGGGAGAGAGCAGGGACCCGATTGCAGCGTGCGGCGCCGGGAACCGGGGGAATATCCCCTATTCAAGCTGAGACATCGGCAGTCTTCGAGCCAGCTCGACGAACGATTCAGTCTTCCAGCAGAACGAGAATAAACGACTTCGTTGATCCTTAAATTTCAAAATATAGTATTGTGACAAAACCACTTCTTTTGTTTAACAACGGTAGGCTTCACGGCAAAACCGGCGTTCTCTTTTAAGGCAACGGATTTCCAACCCTTTCAAGGGAAAGGGCGAAACCTCCCAACATTTGGTCCTTCGAGCCGGATTTTGCCAAACGAACTACCTTGTCGCGTCGCGAATTAGTGGTGTGAGTGCTATTTCCTACGCGCAACCGGGAAGTTGCAGTTCATCCTTGAAGAGTGCAAACCGTCGCCGCTACGCAAAGGAACAGCAAACCACCCCTGAACTGTGAAAAACTGTGAGACCAGATAAGTTATTTATTAATCAACCCGTGGTCGGGTACTTACGTAACGCCCGACGAATTTTCCACGTACGCAGTAACGATCGTGCGTGTGTACATTACCAATCGACCGCGTTTCGGCAGGTGTTTACAAACTTAGCTCGCGCTTGAACGATAATCACCGCGTTCTAACGGACACGTTTTTTCCTCGCGCTTAACGAGAGGGAAGGTAATCGTCGTCATGAGTTCGCCGAAGTTTGCCGACCTTTTAAGCGACCAAGAGGAACATGCGGGTTGGATCCAACGGTTCTGGACCAACGTTTGCAAACTGGGAAGGGAAAACTTGACGCGAGAAGCTCTAGAACAACGCCAAAGGCTTTTAGATAGTTACTGGGACACATTCTACCAGGGTCATAGACACTTAAAAAGGTTCAAGGAGACCTCGACAAGCGCTTATGTACAGCAGGGGGTTTACCAAGCGGTGGAGGAAGCCTACATGCAAGCAGGGACAATGATCGCGCAATGTATCTCCGAACGATCATCGGCCCATCCTTCGGCTGGACAGCAGACCAACCAAGGGGACTTTGCGCCTCAGCAACTTCCCAAAATACCCCTGCCGACCTTCTCCGGTGACCCGTTGCATTGGGAAAGCTTTCGCGATCTGTTTAAAAGCCTCGTACACGACGTGCCTCAGGTATCGAACGTAAAAAAGTTGCTTTATTTCAAGTCCAGCCTAACAGGAGAAGCTGCGGAGGTCATTCAGAATACCCCGATAACAGAAGCCGCCTATCGAGGAGCCTGGGAGGATTTGGAGCATCGCTACGGCAACACGCGCCTCCTGTCCTTCGCGCATCATCGAGCGCTCCTGTGCTGCTCGGCCGCAGAACATCAATCACCTTCGGAGCTGAAGAGGCTACTCGACACCTTTCGGCAGACGATACGCGCCTACTCTGCCCTAAGGAAGCCGATAGCATCGTGGGACGAGTGGTTCGTGTATATCCTGAGCCAGAAGTTAGACGCAACCACTCGCCTCGCCTGGGAAACATCGTTGGAGAACAGCCGAGAAATACCTTCATTCCAGCAGCTCTCGCATTTTCTGGAAAACAAAATGCAGGCACTGGATTCCGTTCAGAGCTCAGATCCGACCCTTCGATCAGCATCACCCAAAGGTACTTCCCATAGGACACCACCAAATCGGAGCACCGTAAGGACGTTTGCCGCTACGTCTAGGCCCCCCACCCAACGAACACGCCCGTCATGCGCCAAAAACCACACGTTGGGATATTGCTCCAACTTTAAATCACTGTCCCCTCGGCAACAAAGGGAACTCGTCCATCAATTAAGAGCCTGGCTCAACTGCTTGACCGTCGGCCATGAGGTAGGTACGTGTCCGTCAAAAAACTCATGCTTAGCCTGCCGACAGAGGCACCACACGCTACTGCACGAAGCAATGGGAGACTGTTCGAGCGGGAAAGCGTCTGACCACTCCACGTCCGCAACACCGGCGTCGACCCACACGGGTGAGACGGAAGGACCACGCATGGCCTCTTCTTTCACTATGTCGACGGCTCCCCGACACGCGGTCCTGCTGGCCACCGCCAAGGTCCAACTGGAGGCACCAAGTGGAGCGACTATCGATGTTCGAGCCTTGCTAGATACCGGCTCGGACACCTCCTTAGTTTCCTCCTGGGTCATCCAAGCCATGCGATGCTCACGGCGGGCGGTGCGGGTGGCCATCTCAGGAGTGCAGCAACATGAGAGCGGTCTTGCAACAAGTGAAGTTCAGCTTCGTGTCCGGTCTAAATACGACTCGAACTTCCGCTTACCGGTTCGCGCTCTCGTGCTCAAAAAACTGACTGCCTTTCTGCCGGCTCAACAAGTGCAGCACATTCCTTGGCCGCACCTCGATCACATTAACCTTGCAGATCCAGAATACGGAGTGCCGGCGCGAGTGGACTTGATTTTAGGTGCGAACGTGTGCGGAGCTCTCTTCCAGGACGACTCTCGGGTTGGGCCCCCGGGTACCCCCACGGCCAGAAAAACTCCCTTCGGCTGGGTATTAATGGGTCCCGCCCCAAGCGATAGCGGCTCTGGTCTTGAAACAGCACGCAGCTTCCATTGCAGTTCCGAGGACGACACGCATCGGCTGCTCCAGCGCTTCTGGGAGTTGGAGGAGCTCCAAGGTCAACCGCCCACATCACACGAGGAGGAGCAGTGCGAGCAGCAGTTCAAGGATACGCACAGTCGGGATTCTACAGGCCGCTACAGCGTCTCTCTACCGTTCAAGCTGGACCCAGGCTCCACCCTGCGACCCTCCAGGTCCTCGGCTCTGAAAATGCTGCTAACCTGCGAGCGGCGGTTGAATTCTGACGAATCCCTGGCAAGCAAGTATGGTCATTTTATGTCCGAGTACCGCGACCTACATCACATGGAGGCAGTTCCGGCCTCTTCCTTGCGTCGTGACGCTTATTATTTACCGCACCATGCCGTGGTCAAGCGGCATGACCCTGCGGCAAAGCTTCGCGTCGTATTCAACGCCTCCTTCCGGACGGCTTCAGGATACTCGTTAAACGATTGCTTGTTGCCAGGACCCAAGCTGCGGTCGGATCTCTGGATGATTCTGACTCGCTGGCGTCTATTCCGAGTAGTTTTCACCTCAGACATCGTCAAGATGTTTAGGCAGATTCGGGTCCATCCAGGAGACGCGGACTGGCAGCGCATTTTATGGCGGCTACACCCGGATGACCCGGCGGGCGACTTTCGACTCACCACGGTCACCTACGGGACTGCCTGCGCACCCTTCCTCGCGCTCAGAGTCCTTGCGCAGCTCGCCGATGACGAACAAGAAAACTTTCCGTTGGGCGCCTCCACGATCCGCCGGCACACCTACGTTGACGACATTCTAACAGGAGCCGACGACGAGAAGAGTGCAGTGGAACTCCAGCAACAAGTCATCTCGATTTTCAAATCTGGCGGCTTCGAACTGAGTAAATGGGCCTCGAACTCACCTGAGCTTCAGGACCAGGCTGCCGCCGATTCTCGTTTGTTTCAGGACTTTGAAGGTGTTAGCACCTTAGGAGTCCTTTGGAGCCCGCACACCGATACCTTTTCACTCAGAGTCCTGCCGGCGATGGAGGAGCCGACCATTTACAGCAAACGTCAAATCCTTTCGGAAGTGGCCAGCCTCTTCGATCCCTTGGGCTGGGTGTCGCCGGTCCTGATCTACGCCAAAATCCTAATGCAAGATCTTTGGATATTGGGCGCTGGTTGGGACGACCATCTCCCCCAGAAAATTCAGACTTCGTGGTGCGCCTTCCGACGATCTCTCTCCAACCTCGAATCATTGAAAATCCCGCGGTGGACGCAATTCTCGAGCGCCCGGCAGGGGATCGAGCTCCATGGATTCTGCGACGCATCCCAGAGGGCATACGCGGCTGCAGTATACCTGAGGGTAAGACAGGGAGGACTAGTTACCACTACCCTCCTCGTGGCAAAAACCAAAGTGACCCCGGTTAAAACGGTAAGCATGCCAAGACTAGAATTGTGTGGTGCAGTGCTCCTCGCAAACCTATTAACCAAAGTGAAAGAAGGCGGACTTAGGCGGGATTGTTGGTGAAGAGCGGACGTAGGTGAGAGTCAGGAAAGTAAAGTGAAATAGAAGCAGAGAAACAGGTGAAAGGATTGAAAAGAAGTGGAGGAAGAGTGAGCGGAAGGTAGGGCAAGAAGGGAATAGAGACAGTGGGGCCGGATGGGAGCTGTAGAGAGAGATATAAGGGAAAGCCTAGGATAATTGGAGGTTAGAGAGGTTAGAAGGTGGAGGGAAAAGAAAAAGAAAAGAAGTCAGAAAGTCGGTAAAGAAGGGTCCGGCATAATCGACGATAAGCTCAAAAGAGTGAGATGGCGGCAGAGAAGAGCAAGAGGGGTAGAGAAAGCGGCGTGGTATCAAGAACCGGAGTAGTGGGTCTGAGAAGGAGAGAGAAGGAAAGCGGAACAGTGGGAGAGGGGTCGCAACGGAAATGGAGCAACAGCTCTATTCCAGAATATTTTACGAGAGGAAAGGCAGAGGAATCTGCGGGGCAAGTCGAGCAAGTGGAAGCTGGCAAAAAGGATCGCGAGAAGGAGGAACGGAATGGTAGAAGTGAGACCCAGGGTGGGGAATGGATGGAAATTATGAAGGAGATTTGGAGGGAGCTGAGGGAAATAAAGGAAGATATTAGGGAGGGGAAAAGAAAAACGGAAGAAAAGGAAAAGAAATGGGAAGAGGAGAGGGCAGTAATGCTAGAAAGACTGAACAAACTGGAGAGAGAAAAGGAGGAACAAGTAAAGGAAAGAGAAGACAGGGAGGAAAGGGTGAGACAGCTGGAGGAAGGAGAAGAAAGGAGGGAAAGAAGAGAACGTAGGAACAACATTGTGATAAGGGGTCTGGAAGATGTGAAGGGGGCGAGCTTAAGGGAAGGGATAGAAGGATGGCTAGCGGAACAGCTGGAGGCGAAGGTAAAAGTGGAGGAAGCATTTAGGATAGGTGCAAGAGGAATAGGGAACAGGATGATGGTAGCGAAAATAGGGAGCTGGGAGGAGAAGAGGGAAATAATGATGAAGAAGAACAGGTTAAAAGGGAAGGCAATCTTTGTAGGAAATGACTGGACAAGACAGGAAAGAAAGATGCAAAAAGAAATTACAGAGAGGGCAAAAAAGGAAAGGGAGGAAGGAAACACAGTAAAGGTGGGGTATGGAAAGATGATGATAGGAGGGGAGAGGTTCGATTGGAAAGAGGGCAGGGGAATGAAGAAAGGAAATTTTTGAATAGCAAGGCAGCAACCAAGAGGGTAGTTGGGGGAGGAGAATGGAAAGAAGTGTCGGAGTGTAAAATGATAATTTGGAATGTGGCAGGCATAGGTAATAAAGACAGGGAGTTCTGGCAGTATTTACAGCAATTCGACGTTGTGGGTCTGGTGGAAACGTGGGTAGAAGAGAGGAATTGGGACTACTGGAAGGAGAGGTTGCCGCCAGAATGGAATTGGAAATGTCAAGGAGCTAGCAGAGGAGGGAAAAGAGGAAGGGCGAAGGGGGGGATTATAACGGGAGTAAGAATAGAGATAAGCAAGGAAGAAGACGAAAGGAGTGAGCAGAGAGAGGGCATAGTGAAAAGGCATATAAATATAAGAGGAGAGGAGGGAACTGTGGTGGTGGTGTACAACAGAGAGGGTAAGGAAGAGAAATTGAGAGAGCTAGACGAAGTAGTTAGTGAAAGGGAAGAAGGGATGTTAATAATCGCGGGAGATTTTAACGCAAGAGTGGGGGAGGAGGGAAGAAGAGGCTGGGGGTGTGGAAAGAGAGGGGGGGTAACGAGAAAGACGAAGGACAAGGAGAAAAACAAGGAAGGTGAGTCGCTAATGAGGCTGACAGAAGAAAGAGGGTGGACGCTGCTCAATGGGAACAAAGAGGGAGATGAGAGGGGAGAATGGACATTCTACAGAGGAAGTGTGAGAACGGTAATAGATTACGTAATAGTAAATGAAGAGACCTGGGATAGGGTGGAGGAATTCAAAGTTGGAGAAAGGATAGACTCTGATCACCAACCGCTTATAGTGAGATTGAAGGAGTCAGTAGAAAGAAGGGTAAAGGAGCAGATGGAGGTAGAGAAAGAGGTACAGCACTGGAGCAAGGAGGATATAGAAAGATACAGGGAGAGAGTAAAAGGGTTGAAATGGAAGGAAGTAGGAGTAGAGGGGGGTTGGAAAGAACTTATAGAAGGAATAAGAGGGGCGGTGGTGAGTAAGAGAGTGAAGTGGAGAGGGAAAATAGAAGTAGGAGAAAGAACTTGGTGGGATAAAGAGTGTAGGGAAAAGAAGAAGGAGCTGAGGAACAGTTGGAAAAGGGTGAGGAAAGGAGCAGAGGAAATAGAGAGTTATAAGCGCAGAAGGGCGGAATACAAAAGTTTCTGCAAAGAAAAAGAGAAGGAGCAGAAAGAAAAGGAGGAGACAGAGTTGAAAGAGATAAATAACGAGGCGCAGGCATGGAAATACATAAATAAATTTAGGAGAAAAAGAGTGGGGGTATGCGAAAAGATAGAGATGGCAGATTGGGAGGCACATTTTAGGACTTTGTTGGGGGGGGGAGGCAATGGATGAAGAGGAAGAAAGAAAGGAAGTAGAGACGGTGAGAGAGGGGATGGAAGAGGAAGAAGAGGAGGAGGACCTGAGTGTGGAAGAGATATTTAAACAAATAAAACGGCTGAAAGAAAGAAAGGCGGCCGGAATGGATGGCATCAGAAACGAAGCGTGGTTACATGGAGGAGAGAAGGTTGGGAAGAGATTAGGGGAGGTCATAAGAGACGCATGGAAGGGGAATGAGATACCGGAGGACTGGAAGCAGGGTGTGGTGACACCAGTTTTCAAGAAGGGTGAGAAGGGGGAAGCGAAAAACCACAGGGGTATAACGCTGATGTGCACGGCGTACAAGATATACGCGGCGGCAATAAACGAAAAATTGGTGGAGCAAGCAGAGAAGGGGAAGTGTTTCGAGGAGACGCAAATGGGCTTCAGAAAGGGAAGAGGAACAACGGACTGTATATACGTGTTGAAGCACATAGTGGAGAGAAGATTGAGAGAGAAAAGAGGAAAACTGTTTGCGGCATTCATGGACCTAAAGGCAGCCTTCGACGGTCTGGACAGGGAGGTGCTATGGCGCTCGATGAAGGAGAGAGGGATTGGAGAGGGCCTAGTAGGGAGAATAAAGAATATATATAGAAAGACAACTTGCAGAGTGAAGGTAGGGGAGAAATTATCGGAGAAAATGAAATTGGGTAGAGGGGTAAGGCAGGGATGCCCGCTAAGCCCGACCCTCTTCAACTTATATGTAGCAGATCTGGAGAAGGTGATGAGGGAGGGTCAGGATGGAGGTGTAATAGTGGGTAAAAGAAAAATTTGGACGATCGCTTATGCAGATGATATAGTGTTGTTAGCCGAGAGAGAAGAGGAGTTGAAAGAAATGCTGGGCAGAATGGAAAGATACTGCAAAAAGAAAAAGTTGATTGTGAATGCGGAAAAAACGAAGGTTATGGTGTTTAGTAAAGGAGGGAGGAAACCAAAGGAAAGAGAGTGGAGATGGGGAAGAGAGAGGCTAGAGGAGGTAAATGAATTCTGCTACCTGGTTGGGAAGAGGTAACGGAGATGAAGCCCACATAAGGGAAAGGGCTAAAAAGGCCAGGCTAGCAATGGGGACGATTTGGAGCATAGGCGAAAGGAAATTTAAGGGGAATATGAGGTGGAGATGGAGGTTGTTTGATGCGATAGTAAGGAGTGTGGCAGCGTACGGAGTGGAGATATGGGGGTAGAAGGAGAGAGGGATGATTGAGAGACTGCAGGAAGTGTACGCAAGATGGGTCCTTGGGGTCAGCAGAAACACCCCGGGGTACTTGGTGAGGGAGGAATAGAAAAGGGACAAGATGAGAGTATGGCTGGGAAAAAGGGCAACAGAATTTGATAAGAAAATAAAGAAGGGGAAGGTCAGCAGCTTAGTGAGAGAATGCTGGGAAGAAAGAAGAAAGGACGAAGAAAAAGGAAAATGGACAAGAGGGGGTATAGAAAGGGAGGAGTACTTCAGAAGATGCGGCTACACGGGGAGAGAGGCGGAGAGAAGGGAAGAAGCATGGAAGGAATTGGTGGCAAGGGACAGAGAGGTCCAGGAACAAGAAAGAGGAGAAAGTGTGAAGAAATCTAGATTTGCGCCAAGATACGAGGAGGTAAAGGTACTGGGATGGCCTAGGTATGTGAAGAACTACAAAGAAAGGGATAAAGGCATGAAGGAGTTAGCCAGGCTAAGGTGCGGAAATGAAGAGAAGGCAAACAGGTACTGGGAAGAGGAGGACAGGAGGAGATGCGAGCTGTGTGGGTCGGAGAAAGAGACGCTGGAGCACCTGGCGTGGGAGTGCGCAAAGATGAGCAGATGGCCAGGAAGCATTAAGGAGCTACTGGGAGACGAAGGAAAAGGGAGAGAATGGGGAAAACAGCTGGGGAGGAGAAGGAAAGAGAGGAGGATGGAGTTGGAGGAAGAAGGAAGGCAACAGGAGCCAAAGAAAAGCAATAGAGATTAGAAATGGAGTTATAGATATGTATATTAGTTTGTAAGTTAGGTAGTATGTATTAGTAGTTTTAGTATGTAAGCAAGAGATATATGGAAGATGTAGATAAGGGGTGGCCGCAAAGCCGAGAGGCAAGCGGCGAAATAAAGCATTAACAAGTGAAAGAAGGCCTTAACATATCGGAAATGGTAACGGCGTGTACGGACTCCAGTGTTACGTTGCATTGGATACGGGGGCACGCTTCAGGTTGGAAACCGTTCGTTGCCCATCGGGTTGCGACGATCCCATCAAACGTACCACCCCAGCACTGGCGTCACGTCGCCTCCTCCAGCAACCCTGCGGACCTCGCCACGCGGGATATCCCTCCGGCTGAACTGTTAACTTCGGAACTGTGGTGGAAAGGCCCTTCGTGGCTGGCGGATCACCCCCATCATTGGCTAACCTCCCCTCTGGAGGAAAGCGGGGCCGCGGAGCAGGAGAGGGGCAGTGCGCAAGTTTTCTTATCCAAAGAAACGGACACAGCAAATCTTTTAACAAGGTTCTCATCACTTTCGCGACTACTGTCGGTGACTGCCTACTGCTTTAGGTTCGGGAATCTTAGCAGGAAACGAGCCTCCGCCACTGGTTTTCTTCGAGCCACCGAACGGGCATTAGCGCTACGGGCCGTACTTCGGATTTCGCAGCGTTGCAGCTTCCGGAAGGACATCGACGAGCTTCGACGGGGTGCTGAACTCTCAAAGACCTCCACCCTCACCTCTCTGAGGCCATTTCTAGACGACGAGGGACTTCTGCGAGTGGGTGGCCGTCTCTTCAACGCTGCGATGCCATTCGACAACCGACATCCGTACATCGTTGCGAAGACGTCTCCCCTAGCTATCCTCCTAATCCGAGACGCACATCTTCGGACACTCCACGGCGGACCACAGCTGACCAGGAGCCTCCTCTCAAGGAAAATCTGGATCGCCCACGGGCGTTCGGTAATTCGCGCCGCCATCCGAGAGTGCACCGTGTGCGCTCGATACAACCGAACTCCACCCACGCAGGTAATAGCTCCACTACCTCCGGAACGCATTCGACCTCAGAGAGCCTTCCTCAACACGGGCGTCGACTATGCGGGGCCGATTCTATTGCGGACTTCTCCAGGGCGTGGACACAAAGCGTACAAGGGTTACATTTCCCTCTTCGTTTGCCTGGTCACACGCGCGATCCACCTGGAAGTCGTTTCGGACCTCTCCTCGGCCGCGTTTCTCGCGGCTTTCCGCAGGTTTATCGGACGCCGAGGACGATGCATCGCCATGATCAGTGACAACGGAACTGTCTTCCACGGGGCCGATCGCGAGCTTCGAGCCATGTTCAGCAGCGCCTCCACCTTCTATAAAGAAGCTGCGTCGTCACTGGCCGCTTCACGAGACGTGATTGGCAAGAAGATTGGCAAGCCCGCCGATTCTCCCTCAGCATACCGGCCGATATGTCTCCTCGATGACGTGGGGAAGCTCTTTGAGAGAGTGGCTTCCCGCCTCTCGGGGCACCTGTCCCGGGTGGGTCCCGACTTGGCCGAGCTGGATTGGATTGGCTGTGCTGGATACAGCACAGCACACATTAGAGGAGTGCCCGGAATGGGCGGCGGAGCGTCGTGAGCTCACGGCGCACGTGGGAGTGGACCTCTCGCTGCCAAGCATCGTCAGTAGGATGCTGGGCAGCGAGAGGGCCTGGATAGCTATGGTCTCCTTCTGCGAGATCGTTCTTCGCAGAAAGGATGCAGCGGAGCGGGATCGGGAATTATCCGATCCCGCCCATCGTGAAAGACGGAGGGGCAGGACTCGCCGGTCGCGTCCGCTGGCGAGATCCCCCCTCCCGCGGTGTAAAAGCGGTGACGGTCCAAGGGGCGATTGGAGATGTCCCCCCTCCCGTCTCTCGGATGACTGTCATCGCTGCCCCAGCAGACGGGCGGCCCAGCTGTGGGAGGATCATGTCCTCGTGGTATCCCGTAGGGCTGCCCGACAGCCGGAAACGGCGATGTGTAAGTTGGAGCTCGCTGGCCGCTTCCGCTGGCGAGATCCCCCCTTCCCGAGAGGTAAAAGCGGTAAAAGCTCGCGGGGCGAGGGGCGCAGAGGTGAACCCCTTCTCTACCCTCGGATATCAGCCACCGCTGACACAAAGACTGGCGGCTCCGCCAGGGAGGACCACGCTCTCCCGCTTCCCGCGGGGCCGTGGGAGAGCCGTGGGCGGCTTGGGTGGGGGCCCGAGTCGTCCTAATCACGGCCTAGAGAAGGAAGCCCGCGCCGGGTGTTACCCCCGGCGTGGCTCTGTGCAGCGGAGTATCGGAGGGTCTTTCTGACCCTCCCGAGGATGAGGCTGCAATGGCCAGGGCGTGGGGAGGCACCGGAAACTATCTCCTGAGGTCACGGGGCCTCCCCTACAAGCGCCGAGGATAGGTAACCGGGGTGGCTTTAGTCGGTAAAAATCCGACACTACCTCCTGCTCTCCCCCAGGGCAGGAGGTGTCCTATGAAGATTTCCACATCGTGAAAAAAAAAAAGACAAATGGATGGAATGGAATAGAAGAAGGGAGAGACAGGATTTTCAGTAAGGGTCTGGGGGGAGGGAAAGAAGAGAAGGGGAAGGGAGGAGAGAGAAACGGAAAGTCAGGGTGCGGAAGGGAAGGGGAAGGGGGAGCCAGGAAAGCACAAATTTTATTTTGGAATGTGGCAGGAGTACGAAAGAAAGATAAAAGCTGGTGGACATACTTGAAGAAGTTCGACTACATAGATTTAACGGAAACCTGGATGGAACGAGAGACGTGGGAGAAGATAGAGAAGAAATTACCAAAAGGGTATAGTTGGAAATGTCAGGCGGCAAAAAGAGAAAGTAAAAGGGAAGAGCCAGTGGAGGGATAATTACTGGAGTTAGGGAGGATTGGAATATGGAAAGGGAGGGGAAAGAGAGCGAGGGGATGGTTGAGAGATGGATAAAAGTTGAGTCAGAAACATGGAGAGTATGGACAATTTATAACACAGAAAAAGGGAAACAAATGAAACGGATACTACAGGAAGAGATAAAGGAAGAGGAAGAAGGAATACTAGTAATAGGGGGGGGGATTTCAATGCGCACATAGGTGAGGAGGGACGACTGTACACAGGACAGGATGACGAAAAGGAAGACAAAGGACAAGGTTAAAAACGGAGGAGGAGAGATAATGATAAGCCTAACAGAAGAAAGAGGATGGTATATCCTGAATGGAAACCTGTCCCGCCCGGGACAGGTGCCCCGAGAGGCGGGACGCCAGCACCCTCTCGAAAAGCTTCCCCACCTCGTCGAGGAGACATATCGGCCGGAACGCCGAGGGAGAATCGGCGGGCTTGCCAACCTTCCTATTCAGGACCATCCGTCCCCTTTTCCAGCGGGACGGGACTCGCCCCATACTCAGGCAGCCATCGAACAGGCGCCTGAAGCGGGGCCCGAGGACGCGCAGGGCAAAGGCCAGAGCTCTACTCGGTATGCCGTCAGGACCTGGGGCCGTGTTACGGGCTCCCATCCTCCTGACGGCCCGGGAGAGCTCCTCTACCGTGACCCCCATGTCGTCGGACCAGCTGTTCGGGTCCGACTCCCCGAGCTCCGGCGCCTGTCCCCCCCCCCCTCGTCCAGGGGGAACAGGGTGTCTACCACCCTGTCCAGGAACTCGGGTTCCAAGGTCTCCGTCACGGGGGGCGCCCATGGGCGAAGTTTGCCCATTACCATTTTGTACGGGCGCCCCCAAGGCTCACGGTTCAGATCTTCGAAGAGCTCTGACCACGCCCCGGCCTTTGCCCTCTTGATGGCCAGTTGGAGGGCTACCACCTGTTCCCGGTAGCCCTCGTACAGCTGGTGCTCCCTCGCCAAGGCGCGACGCCGTCTTCGACGGGCTCTCTGGAGCAGTCGCCGGGCGCGAACGCAAACATAGCGCATCTGCGCTATCTCCGGCGACCACCAGTACGTTTCCCGTCGATCCGGGGCGCAGGACCAGGGCATGGCAGCATCGCAGATCGCTACCATACCCCCTTGGAACCGCGCCGCTTCCTCTTCGACGTCCACGACCGGCCATTCCATTCCATCCATACTCCATCTATCCTCAACCTGTTAAATGCTATTTTAGTCTCTTTTCCTTTCCTGCCAGGCTCTCTCCATGATTTCTTTCTTAATACCCCTTTCTTTCCTTGTCAACTCCTGGTCTATATACAGGGCCCGGCAGAGTATATGACCGCGCTTTTAATGGGGGGTTACGGGGGTGATTCTGAAAATTTTTTTCCTTTACCAAAATGTTGGTTGAAGCTTCGTTTTTGAGTTATTAACGAAAAACTCTGACCAATCAGAGCGCTCGGGCGCGTGGCTCTCAACGGATCTCAACCTCGGTCGTGGTCGTGAACGAAGAAAAACGATTTGGATAAGTAATGTTAGAAAAAGCTAGTTAAACTTACCAATTCGTCCACGTTTTAACCTGCTCCGACGGAAGTGGGTCCTTGACACTGGGTCATTGCGTCGATTCTGACCTTCGACAACAGCTGATGTTACAGCCATGTCAGTGCATGGTCAGTTTTCTTGCACGGTCACTTCACTTAACGGTCACTTTCACTTTTTGGAACGATTTATCCTTCCTACGTTTAAAAAATTGTGGCTCCAGGTTTGAACGATACATCTTACTCGTACGAATAGACGAATGACTCTGCCAGCTTAAGCGTTTTCTAGGCTCTACATAGATGAACATTCGTGAAGGAAGGGATATTGTTACAATAGAATGCAGAAGAAATGTTTCTTACTGGAACGCTTAAGTGGCTTTTTTTTCTTTTCTTTTTTTTTTACGAGGTGGAAATCTTCGAAAGACACCTCCTGCCCTGGGGGAGAGCAGGAGGTAGTGTCGGATTTTTACCGACTAAAATCACCCCGGTTACCTATCCTCGGCGCTTGTAGGGGAGGCCCCGTGACCTATGAAGACAACTTCCGGTGCCTCCCCACGCCCGGTCATTGCGGCCCCATCCTCGGGAGGGTCAGAAGGACCCTCCGAAAAACTCCGCTGTAACAGCACCTGGCCACGCCAGGGGTAACACCCAGCGCGACCTACCTTCTCCAGGCCGTGATAAGGGCAACTCGGGCCCCCACCCGAGCCGCCCACGGCTCTCCGACAGCCCTGCGGGATTGGGAGGATTGTTCCTCCCCAGCAGGACCGCCCGTATACGGGGAATTGGCGAGGTCAACCAGCAGGGGGTGAGGGGGAACACCTCCAATCGCCCCGCGGACCGTCACCGCTTTTACGCCACGGGAGGGGGGTATCTCGCCAGCCTGCGCGAACGCAGCCGGCGAGCCCTAACCCTCTGTCTTTCTCGGCGGGTGGGATCGGTTAACTCCCGATCCCGCTCCAATGCCTCCTTCCTCCGAAGAACATCCTCGTAGAAGGAGGCCACCGCTACCCAGGCCCTCTCGCTGCCCAGCATCATACTAACGATGCCTGGCAGCGAGAGATCCGCCCCCACTTGCGCTCTCAACACCCAACGCTCCGCCGCCCATTCCGGGCACGCTTAAGTGGCTAGCAGTTTTAGCGTCAACCTCCACTACACAAAAGAATACCCATACGCGCTAGGGGGTCGCATGGTTTTCGTAACTACGAACTCCGATTGCGAAGAGAGACCACACACACCAGACAGTGTGGGATTACACTGTTCGAGAAATTTCAATAGAAGTGCAGTTCGTAGTTACGAAAACCATGCGACCCCCTAGAGCGCATGGGTATTCTTTCGTGTAGAGGAGGTTGACGCCAAAACTGCTAGCCACTTAGGCGTTCCAGGAAGAAACATTTCTTCTGCATTCTAACATAACAATATCCCTTCCTTAACGAATGTTCATCTATGACCGTGCAAGAAAACTGACCGTGCACCGACACGGCTGTAACATCAGCTGTTGTCGAAAGTCAGAATCGACGCAATGACCCAGTGTCAAGGACACTTCCGTCGGAGCAGGTTAATACGTGGACGCATTGGTAAGTTTAACTAGCCTTTTCTAACATTACTTATCCAAATCGTTTTTCTTAACACACAATTTATCCACGTGAAAACGTGCTGTTAAACAAAAAGTAATTCATAAGTAATAAAATACTTTATTTCTTTCGGATAACGAATAAAAGTATCGAACACTTATTAGTTTATTTGTTATTCATGAATAACGAATAATTCCACATTATTCTTAATTTAAGACGAGGTAACATAACTGTGTCAATGCGTTCGTTCACAACCACGACCGAGGTTGAGATCCGTTGAAAGCCACGCGCCCGAGCGCTCTGATTGGCCAGGGTTTTTCGTTAATAACTCAAAAACGAAGCTTCAACCAACATTTTGGTAAAGGAAAAAAGTGTTCAGAATCACCCCAGTAACCCCCCATTAAAAGCGGGGTCATATACTCTGCCGGACCCTGTATATACATTCGTCCCTCTCAGCCTGCTTTTAATCTGTAATATTTTTCTCTTCTCCTCTATCCCTTCTAGTTTTACTACTGTAATCCGTTGGTTCTCCCTCCCAACCCTTCTCACCCACTGCACCTTCGCCTTTACTCCAACTTCCTTCTCTAACAAGGAAGGTTAGGCAACCCGAAGGTACCGAAAATTATGAGAATTTGCATACAAGTACAGCATGTCATCCGTAATACAACCCTATACATATATCAATCGTGCCATAATTCGGGTTTAAGGGGTGAAATCAGTCCTTGAAAAAATTGAGGATTTTCTTTTTCGTGATATATCTCAGGAACGCTGAGAGATATCTGAAAAAAGTTTAAGTAAAACTTGCAGCGCTTTATTGTGTTTACTAAACTGCGTAAAAAAGTTGTTGAAAAATTCCGTGGTTTTCGAGTTACCCCTCCACTCTAAGAAAATATTGTTTACTATTCGTGCTGAAATATCTCTGGGTACCCCCTTTTCGTATCTCTAAATGACATGTGTGTTAAAAAAAATGTTCTACTATAATAAGCACTTTTCTTCAATAAGCTGGTCTCACAACGCAATACTTAAATAATTTACATTTATTTTAAGTTCATTTACATGAAAATTTGTCTTGTTAAATTTAATTGTAGCAATATAACAGTTTTTAATAATAAAATAGGTATTGAAACATTTCCATTCTCTTTTTGTACATTTTTCACATCGAAGGGTTGTATAAGTAACAAACCACCAAAATAGTAAAAACCACGGTTGGTAATTGGTACAATAATGATATTGCTCATAGAAATGTTCGAAAAAAGGTACTCGCCACACCACGCACATCGCATAAAGGCCGCCACGCGACAAATACTACACTTTGGTATAGCCTTTTCACTCCTTTAGAAACAGAATTCTACAGGATTTCGGAACTCGTTGGGATGTGTTTCTGAATCTGAATTTTTGAATCTGGGTGAAGAAAGTTGGTTGGATGTATTTGGTTTCCGGATTTGGAAAAATTATGTAGGGACATTTTCAGATAATTTTATTCTCCTGGACGAAGATATCAATCTGCCTTCACGCAATGAAATAATTAAATTCCAGGCGTTAACCCATAACCAACTTTCTTCGCCTAGATTCAAACATGGATTCAACAAGGAAGGTTAGGCAACCCGAAGATACCTAAAATTATGAAACTTTGCATACAAGTACAGCATGTCATTCGTAATACAGCCCTATATTTCAGTCGTGCCATAATGCGGGTTTATGGGGTGAAATCAGTCCTTGAAAAAATTGAGGATTTTCTTTTTCGTGATATACCTCAGGAACGCTGAGAAATATCTGAAAAAAAGTTTAAGTAAAACTTGCAACGTTTTATTATGTTTACTAAACTGCGTAAAAAAGTTGTTGGAAAATTCCGCGGTTTTCGAGTCCCAACCCCCCCCCCCCCCCTCCACCCTAAGATTCAAAAATGTTTTCCAATATGCTTGGTTTAAAAGCGGACATCGAGAAACGCATCCCAGCAAGTTCCAAAATCCTGTAGATTTCTGTTTCTATAGGAGTGAAAAGGCTATACCAAAGTGTAGTATTTGTCGCGTGAGGGCCTTTATGCGATGAGCGTGGTGTGGCGAGTACCTTTTTTAGAACATTTCTACGAGCAATATCATTATTGCACCAATTACCAACCGTGGTTTTTACTATTTTGGTCGTTTGTTACTTATACAACCCTTCGATGTGAAAAATGTACAAAAAGAGAATGGAAATGTTTAAATACCTATTTTATTATTAAAAACTGTTATACTGCTGCAATTAAATTTAATAAGACAAATTTTCATGTAAATGAACTTAAAATAAATGTAAATTATTTAAGTGTGGGAGCACTTCCCACATACGGCGCTAGGGGGCGAGCACGACGATGCGGCTCCCGAAAGTCGTTATAGTAGTCACCACGACTATATACAGGGTGTCTCTTAACTTCTGTCCTTCCCGGAAATGGGGCGTAGCTGGGGTGATTCTGAACAACTTTTTCCTTGACCAATATGTGGTTTGCAGCTTCATTTTTAAGTTATTAACGAAAAACACTGGCCAATGAGAGCGCCCGCCAGCCGGCCGATGGCGCGCGCTCAGGCACGAACCTATCAGCTGTCACGATGGGGGGGCATCGAGGGTACCGACGGAAGCGTGCGGCAAATGTTACATCGTCTTAATTAAGAATAATGTGGAATAATTCGTTTATACTTATGAAACTAATAAGTCGTTTAATAACCGTGTTCGATACGTTTATTCATTATTCGAAAGAAATAAACTGTTTTATTACTTATGAAAAAAATATTTTATTTAACAGCACGTTTTTAGGTGGATAAATTATGTTTCAAGAAAAACGATTTGCAGAACTAATGTTAGAAAAAGCTGGTTAAATTTACCCATTCGTCTACGAATTAATCTGGTAAACATTGTGCGAATCCTGACCTAGGCAACGCTCAACAGCTGATGACACCGGCCGGGTCGGTGAACTCACTACACTCACGGTGAATTCACCTCAAGTTCACTTCACTTCACGGTCACTATCACTTGCCACTGTGAAATGTGGGAATATTTGAAACCGATTTATTTTTCTTACGTTTAAACATTTCGTAATAGTCTACGTTTTTACGATTCATGTTGTCCGTTCGGCTAGCAGAACGACTCTGCCAGCTGAAACGTCGCACTCGCTTCCACACGAACACGCACATGTTCTTTAATTGTGGATAACATTGTAGTGCCGACGCTCACACTGCGACGCACACTACGCAGGTGCCGATGTTGCCCTGTGTGATCGGTATCTGCCGCCGATTTCCACTAAATTTGGAGACAGTGTGTGTGCGTGTGCGTGTGGAAGCGAGTGCGAACGTTTCAGCTGGCAGAGTCGTTCTGCTAACCGAACGAGAAACGTGAATCGTACAAACGCAGAATATTACTAAATGTTTAAACGTAGGAAGAATAAATTGTTTTTAACTATACCCAAATTTCACAGTAGCAAGTGCAAGTGACCGTGAAGTGAAGTTATCGTGAAGTGAAGTGATCGTGCAAGGATACTAACCCAGCCGTAACATCAGCTGTTGAACGTTGCCTGGGTCAGGATTCGCACACGTTAAGCAAGTTAATTCGTGGACGAATGGGTAAGTTTAGCTAGCTTTTTCTAATATTAGTTGTGCAAATCGTTTTTCTGAAAACATAATTTATCCACCTGAAAACGTGCTGTTAAAAAAATATTTTTTTCATAAGTAATAGAACACGGTTATTAAACGACTTATTAGTTTCATAAGTATAAACGAATTATTCCACATTATTCTTAATTAAGACGATGTAACATTTGCCGCACGCTTCCGTCGGTACCCTCGATGCCCCCCCATCGTGACAGCTGATAGGTTCGTGCCTGAGCGCGCGCCATCGGCCGGCCGGCAGGCGCTCTCATTGGCCAGTGTTTTTCGTTAATAACTTGAAAATGAAGCTGCAAACCACATATTGGTCAAGGAAAAAGTTGTTCAGAATCACCCCAGCTACCCCCCATTTCCGGGAAGGACAGAAGTTAAGAGACACCCTGTATATAACCTCCAACGACAATAACGACAATTCCCTACTATCCTAGTGTCTAAGGCAGGGCCTGCTAGTACGCCTTACTGACGAGTCCGCTAGCAGGCCTAGGACGAAACACAACCTTCTTCCTTCCTTTCTTTTCCCGTCGCTTCCTACTTCCACCATCGTATCAACTGATACAACGAAGCTCCCACATTAAGTATTGCGTTGTGAGACCAGCTTATTAAAAAAAAGTGCTTATTATAGTAGAAAAGAAATTTTAAGACACATGTCATTTAGAGATACGAAAAGAGGGTACCCAGAGGTATTTCAGCACGAATAGTAAACAATATTTTCCTAGGGTGGAGGGGTAACTCGAAAACCACGGAATTTTCCAACAACTTTTTTACGCAGTTTAGTAAACACAATAAAACGGTGCAAGTTTTACTTAAACTTTTTTCCGATATCTCTCAGCGTTCCTGAGATATATCACGAAAAAGAAAATCCTCAATTTTTTCAAGGACTGATTTCATCCCTTAAACCCGCATTATGGCACGACTGAAATATCGGGCTGTATTACGGATGACATGCTGTACTTGTATGCAAAGTTTCAGAATTTTAGGTATCTTCGGGTTGCCTAACCTTCCTTGTTAGTTTTCACCCCTCAGCCCAAGCCCGTCCGGCATGGTTGGACCTGCCGGGAATGCAGTTCCCGCCGGCAATGCCTTGGGCCTCATCGCGACTACTTAAGCTCCTGCACCACGACAAGGTGGCGGCTCCTAATAGGGGTTGTTCACAGCCCTGGCTCGTAACAGTATAAATAACATGTACGTACAAAAAAATATAATTATAAGTCCGCGAGTCCTTCAGTACAAAATCCGCATTTTTCAGCATTTCTTAACGTTTTTTACTTTGTGCGGCGCGGGTTTCTACATTCAAAATCTAAAAAACTTCTATAATCTCAGGTTCTTTTCAAAATTTCTTATGCGCTAAATTGGGAGATATTGATCAAAAATTTAGTTTTTGTTGTTTCGATTGTAACGAAGAGCAACGCCCAGTCCAAGCCGTAACACCGCGACCAACGCTTGCATCGGCAAAAGCCACGTAAACATTTTAAGACAAAAGCAAACCCCACTGTCTATACTACCCGAAGGCATAAAAGCGATGTATCGACCATGAATAAAGTTCTGTTCATTCTCTACCATCAAAATCAAATTGTCTTAACCTTGATTTACACCACTTAAACTAATGCGATATTATTCGTGATCTACGGACCACTCTTAAGAAATTTTGAGATATTTCGTAAATCAAGTTAAATTAACTAAATTTATTATTAAATACTGTAGGGATTTGGTTGGATTGTCGGATATGCCAAAATAATCCCTCGTGTTATTCGGTGTAGTAAAAAGCTTTATTTAAAACAATCACAAAGACGGATTCTAACTTTCGGATATCTATCTAGCAAGCTCGGATCTAACTAACGGATTCGGACTCTAACAAAGTATAACGTAACTCGCTGATTTTTCTCTATGTCTTACTCTCTGCTCACTCTCTCACTCTACTCTCTGACTCTCGCTAATCGGTTATGATAATAATCCTTTTCTCTTGCTGCTCGCCGCCTTATATAGTAAAATGACACACACACACATACTCACATACTCTATATCTCACGGTCAACGCACTTTACTCGCTTATCTCTCTCACACACACTATCTCTCTCTCTCTCTCACTCTGCGTCATGTTTATTTCGGCGGTCGCTCACCTATTACCTGTGTCTTAGGTTTATTATGACGTCGGTCATTGACACCGGTGAGCGACCCGCATCCTCGTCGGCTGCCGAAATAAACATGTTATCGCGCAATTTTAAGATCGCCGGACGGTTCCGACTCCTACAATACTGAACCGAGAAGTAACATTTTACTTCTCTCTCTCTTTTTTATTCAAACGTGAATAATTCCCGTCACACGATGTAATGTTATGAGCCGGGCTGTATGGCAGCACAAGAGGCCGGCGAGGGGTATATTACCCAGGAATATGGTTATCAGTTTGTTAGTTAGGTGCGCGGATTGTTGTAAGCAAGGACGAACCCGTTGCGAAATCGGGGAGCCACTAGGTTGAAATAGTTTGATTGTTTGGATAAAGACTTGCGAACGAACCTGATGCGAGATCAGGTAGTCGCAGGAAATGTTAATTTGTCTCGTAACTCTAAATTATTATTTGATTCAACTCGAGCGGTAAATATGTATCGGTGGGTACGTTGTTACTGTAGGAACTGCATAAAAAGGAAGGGCAGGCATCGGGAATGGAACCCGAGATCTTCGTATTTCTAGCCACTGATCAGTCCATCTACGCCACGGCCCCTTGCTAATATTCGCTGTTCGTTTGTTCCTCTTACCGTCGTTGTTTTGATGGAGGCGCCCGATCCTACATTACTAATATGCAAGGATTACGGGGGAAAGATAGGTTTAACGAATCTACTCGGTTTATACATAAGTGAACATATTAAAGTTTATATTTTGAATATCAGTATAAATACAAATGTTTCTACCGTGATGAAATAATGACTAGCGGATTCTAACGGGGTAATCTGTGATTCGAGAGGTGCGCTAAGCCCAATCTCACTGGATTTAACTGATTCTAAACAAGCCTGACACGACGTGACTCTACGCGTGACTATGTAACTCTGAACCAACGAGGGTCGAAACCAAAGGGTTTATATAGACCCAAAATGCGCGGAACGCACTGGAACTTTCCATATAAGGGAATTTAGGAGTCGTCGTCGAGCGACGCCCATCTCGGTCATGATGCAGCTGACCGTGCTTGTACTCAGGCCCCCTTATTTGTTTACGATAACCGAAAGAATTTTAGGGCGTTTTCCCTTCACAGAGAATATTCTCCATACGTAACACGTAGAAGCATTTTCCTCTCCTCGCCAAAAAAAAGAAGTGTCCCTCCTTTCCCGCCTGGGGGATAGAGGGCGTTATTGCAAATGATTTGTGGCGGCCGTGTTGCGATCGAAGCGCCTTTGCGATTGCAGTAAGAGGCTTTGGTAACTAAGCCTAGCGACGACGACACGCGTAACATCGACCAAAGATTAGCATTTCGTTTTCTTTATTATTTGTTCTTCTAGTGTTTAAGTTTTTGAGTATTCTTCAGAAATAAATAGTTAAATCCATTTGTGTTTATTATTTGTGTGTCAATTGATAACGATCGGCCACAAAATTGGTGACCCCGACGTGATTAAAGTGGATAGTAAAAACACGCTACGCGATCAGAATTTTATCCATAGAAACAGATAAAGACGTTCAAGTCAAAAAAGGTCAGGGAAACATGCTACCCAGATCTCCAGACCGCGCCGGCACTTTTGAGCTAAACACGACTGGCGGAGATACGCTACCTTTATTAAATACATGTGTACACACTTAGCAGGGTACGGCTGCCCGTCTTCAACAAGGAGCAGGTAGATTTGTGGTTTGTGCTGGTAGAGTCAGCCTTTCATACATCCAGAACTAGGAATGACGAAAACAAATACAATCTGGTACTGCAAGCCTTGGACATGGATACATTGCGTTATGTTACGGATATTCTCCATCATCCGCCAGAGAAGGACAAGTACGTAACTTTGAAGAGTGCCTTGTTACAACGTGTTTCTGATTCCAGGCAGAAACAGATGCACAAACTTTTAAGAGAGATGAACCTTGCTGATCGTAAGCCTCCGCAGCTTCTGCGAGAGATGCGTGATCTAGCCGCTGGTGTTGTCAAGGATGAGTTGATGCACCAGCTCTGGCTGGAGCGCATGCCAGCGCAGACCAGGCCTCTATTGGCGATGTCCAATCATTTGGACCTCAGTGCGCTTGCGGAGGTTGCAGACCGTATTATGGAAACCTCCAGTAACACATATGTCATGGCCTCATCGAATGTAAATTGCGTGGATGTTCCCATTTATGGAAAAGGTTTGGAGCACAAAATCGACTGGTTGATGCAAGCTCTGACTCAGTGTTTGAAAGAGATCAAAGATCTCAGAACACAGTAGGAGCAACAAAACAGTGAACAGCAACAGTTACAGCAACAAGTTGTGCAACAAGTTGTGCAACAGCAGCAAGCATTTCAACAGTTGCAGCAGTTTTCTTCACAACAACGGCAGTTCAGACAACGGTCAAGGACGCGATCTCAGACACCTAACCCCGCAGGAATTTGCTTCTACCACCAAAAGTTTGGTGCAAATGCGTTTCGTTGCACTCTACCGTGCAATTTTACTAAACAGATTCAGGGGAACTGAAACAGCTGTCATCAGTTGGGGCAGTCGGTGACAGCAACGACAATCAGGTACAACAACCGCTCATAGAGCTCCGCTTACATGTATATGACAGGAAAACACACCAACAATTTTTAGTCGATTCTGGATCTGTCGTCTCAATCATTCCAGCATCGAAATTCCGTAGAGGTGAGAGAGTAGGCGGTCTTACATTATATGCAGCCAATTCTTCACAGATACGTACTTATGGCACTCTGACATTGCCTTTGAACATAAATCTACGAAGAAATTTCACATGGTCATTTATAATAGCGGATGTACAAGCAGCAATAATTGGAGCTGATTTCTTAACTCACTAGAATCTTCTCATCGACCCCAAGAACCAACACCTAATCGATTCCACTACAAATCTAACTACAAAGGGAGAAGTATTACAAACACCCCATTATGGAATTTCAATACTCACTTGTCAGTGCCACGACGCCATATGCTGAGATGGTTCTTAAACACACCAGTTTTATGAAGCCTGTAACCAGGTCTTCTGCTAAAAAAGGCTGCTTACGCACACAGGATAGTTACATCAGGTCAACCAACAACTGAACGATGCCGAAAATTAGCAGAAGAGAAGGCTGCCGCAGCAAAAGCGGAGATTCAACACCTTGCTGGAAAACGGAACTATCATCCCTTCAAGCAGTCCTTGGGCGAGTCCCATTCACATAGTCCGTAAGGAAAATGACAGTTGGAGACTATGTGGAGACTACAGGAAGTTAAGTGCAATGACTCAGTCGGACAAGTATCCACCTCCACTTATACAACATCTTTTTCCACTTCTGCACGGGAAATCTATATTTTACACGTTAGATCTCGAGAAAGCGTATCACCAGATACAGATGTTCGAGGAGGACATTAAAAAAGCGGCCATAACTATGCCTTGCGGTTTATACGAATATCTGGTCATGCCTTTTGGACTTAAGAATGCCACCCAGACGTTCCAGAGATTTATAGACTCAGTTTTTCGAGGGTTGGATTTCGCTTACGTGTACATTGATGACATCCTGGTCATGTCTGAGAATGAGGACGAGCACAAAGAACATTTACAAAAAGATCTACAGAAGCTACATGAACACTCGCTATCAATCAATCCGGACAAATGTACTCTTGGACAACAGGAAGTGAAGTTCCTGGGATATACCATAAATTCGACAGGTTTTTCACCCACTGCAGAGAAAATCGAGAAAATAGCTAATTATCCAAAACCCCAGACCATAATGGATCTCCGTCGATTTTTAGAAATGATAAATTATTACAGAAAATGTTTACCACATGCAGCAGAAATACAGACTCCTCCAAATAATTACCTGAAATAATCAAAAAAGAATGACAAGACGAAGATTACATGGACCGACGAATCCAGCAAAGCATTTGAAGACTGCAAGAAAAGCCTCGCTCAAGTTCCTCATACAGCATTTCCTTCGGCAACAGCACCTTTAGCGTTGTCGACAGACGCTTCCATGACCGCCATAGGTGCGTCATTAGAGCAGTTGGAGGACAACATCTGGAAGCCGATAGGATTTTTCTCACGCAAACTAAGCAGCACAGAGCAGAAGTACAGCACGTACGATCAAGAACTTCTCGCCATTTTTGCAGCAACAAAATACTTTCAACACCTCGTTGAATGCCGTCATTTTATTATTCGGACCGACCACAAACCACTTATATACGCTTTTAAACAAAAGCTGGACGAGGCTTCGGAGCGACAACTGGACTACATTTCCCAATACTCCACGGACATAGTTTATATGAAGGGAAACGAAAACGTGGTTGCAGATACACTTTCTCGTATTAACACCATAACCATGCCAACTGTTTTAGATTCAAATTCGATTCAACAGGGATAGCAAAGTGATGATGAGTTACAAGAGCTCATCCGAAACTCGTCATCATTGAAACTTCAACAGCTGACAATAAGCACCAAATTATACTGTGACATTTCATCCGGCACGGTCAGACCATTTATTCCGGCGTCACTTCGTAGAGCAGCGTTCAACATTGTCCATAATTTGTCTCAGTCCAGTGGCAGAACCACATCACGATAGTTGAGGGAGAAATTCATCTGGCCGGGTATACGACGAGGCGCCATTAGGTGGTCTCGTGAATGTTTAGCTTGCCAGAGAGCGAAAGTCCATCGTCACAACAAGCTGATCCCAAGACACATAGACGTTCCAGACAGTCGTTTTAATCACATCCATGTAGATATCATTATGCTACCAAACATTAACGGTTACCAATACTGTCTCACAGTCATCGACCGATTTTCTAGATGGCCAGTCGCAGTTCCGCTTAAGAATATCACTGCAGACACCATTGTTACAGTCCTTTTTGACCATTGGATCTCTCATTACGGACCGCCAATCACAATTACGTCTGATCAGGGATCGCAATTCGAGTCCGCGTTATTTCAAGCTCTGTCGAATTTCATTGGGGCTAAGAAGAACAGAACAACTCCGTATCATCCACAATCCAATGGATTGGTTGAGAGATGGCACAGGACGTTGAAGGTGGCCCTGATTTGTTCACCGGAACCTTGGTTAATCTTGCTACCCATTGTTCTACTCGGTTTGAGGACTAGTTTTAAGGAGGATCTGCAGTCAACTCCGGCTGAAATGATTTATGGTACAAGTTTGAGGATTACTGGGGAGTCTTTCACATTGCAAGAGAGCCCAGAAAACCCCACAATTTTCATTGAAAAACACAGAGAGTATATGCGTGCTTTAAAGCCGACACCGACAGCTCATCACATAAGATCTCGTATGTTCATTCTGAAAGACCTATGTACATGTTCACACGTTTTCCTGCGGTGTGATCACGTGAAGGCGCCCTTAGAAGCTCCATACGTTGGTCCATACAAGATCGTGGAAAGGATCAGCGACCGAGTTTATAAACTTGACATAAACGGAACTGAGAGGACCATTTCTATTGACAGATTGAAGCCCGCGTTCATCAGTAAGACGGACGCCGATTTTGAAACTGGTACGGATGAGTCTACTCAACCCGTCCAGCCACATCATTGGACTTCGTCGCTGGACAAACCGCTTAGGACCTATGGAAGGAATTTAACTTTCAAAGTTCCCTCTGAAAGTCACTCAGGGGGGAGTAGCTGTGGCGGCCGTGTTGTGATCGAAGCCCCTTTGCGATTGCAGTGAGAGGCTTTGTTAACTAACCCTAGCGACGGCACCACGCGTAGCACCGACCAAAGATTAGCATTTCGTTTTCTTTATTATTTGTTCCTCTAGTGTTTAAGTTTTTGAGTATTCTTCAGAAATAAATAGTTAAATCTATTTGTGTTTATTATTATTTGTGTGTCAATTGATAACGATCGGCCACAGATTGGTATAGGAATGAATTAATATAATGCGCTTTGGTTTCAAACATGAGTCTCTATTCTCAATTCTTCAGATTATACAATAAGTAGTGTACAGAGTGTTGCGGAATTAAGGATCCACATTTGTTAAACTTTACAGAACGAGGATATATAATTTAAGTATAAAGTTGCCTAACAACAGAATTACATACTGTATGGTAAGAGTTGCTCGAAAGGGACTAAAACCCGAACTCGTTGAGCTGGAGCGTGATCTAGCTTGTACCGTCGTGGTACGAAGCTAATTAGATTCAATACTGAACCGCTGAAAGCAGTTTTCGTGCACTTCTTATACTCAAAAATTGGTCTAAAAAGATGGTGGGGCACGTGATCTTCCAGCGGAGTCCAGCAGTTTTTCTGAAGGTGCTGACAAGGGAACACTGCGAACCCTTACTCCCGGATTTGAATGAAACTTTGTAGGTTTATAGAGTGATCCAAGACAAGAATAACGGTATGCTTCATTCGTGCCCAATCGCCCTTTAAGGGTGTGAAAACTAACCTCAAAGTCAAATCGGCGTTTCCACTTTTTCGCGTATATCTCTTAAAATACATGAGATAGAAAAAAATGTTTTAGGTAAAAGTTTAATGGTACAATGAGGGCTATAGAATTACATTAAGAAAATTTTAAAAAAAGTTTTTTTACTTGAAAAGAAATTTTTTTTTGCGTTATTTTAAAGAATTTTTACGTTTTTATAATAACTAAAAATATTACGTGTTTTATTCTGAATTCAACCATGCATACTAATTTTACTATACACCATCGACTTATGCAGATATACGACGAAACGTACACCGTGCGCGCGATTGCGCGGCTAAAACACGCAGTATATTACATATCCAGATTTCTTGTTTTCGTTGCAGTTCCTAATATATGACGATATTGAGTACGATAACATAAAAATAGCATAATATAAGATATTACATCAAGATTGATGACATGTCACATACATTGCGCTACCCAGTCAGCCAAACCTGCCAGAGCAGATTTTGCTAGCGAGTTGGTTAAACAGATAGCCACAGATGTGATGCAGAATCTGGTAAACCCGACTCCGGCACTGGATTGGCGGAGGAGGGGAAAAAAGAGTCGGGGTTAGCAGACATGCAGCAGATTCTGAAACTTTAGCCATTTAAATTGTGCATGGGAGAGTGACTATATCGCTACCTCCGCGCCTCTATAGGAAAAAGTAGCCATTTTTTGCTACCTCCACACCTCTATAGGAGAAAGTTAGAAGCTCGGATTTTCTCGACGCCATTACTTTATAAAATCGAGAGTTCCTCGACGTGTTCTGGAACAGCATAAAACACTGACTGTTTTGTGCCTTTATTGCAAACTGTATCCAAAGAGTTAGATATCCAAGAGCATTTTTATTAGTGGAACATATTAAACCCACAAATTGGTGACCCCGATGTGATTCGTGTGGATTTTCATTAAAATCGCACGTGTTTCACTTCACGATTCAGCGGCGTCCATTTTAGACGCTACCTTGGAAGATTAACTTTTTTCCATTTACACAATGGCTCTAAGAAGATCTCCTCCTTCACAATATCTGCCGCGAAGTGCTGAAGCATCTCAAAGTCGTGGGTGCGACGAATTAGTGAACAAAAGTGAAATCTACGCGATCCTCAAGCTTCAGATAATGCGTCCTAAGCGTCGACCTCGTGGGCGAGGATTTTATTGCGAACATCAGTAACCCACAGCTTCCTCCGTTCATAAAAGATTCTTGCAAAGCGAACAAGGAGTGACACGGATATTTTACCGCAAATCACGGACGTTCTCTACAATCCACCTACAGAGGCAAGTACGAACAAGAGGTCGATGATATCTTTGATATGGAAGTAAAGTTCTCTGCTTTTTACGTATATATAAATGTAGTATTTTGAGCCCCGAGTTTTATATTGATCCACATAATATTCGTGCTAAATGTTTCAGGATGCTTTTTCCTGGTGACAGCATGGACGATAATGAAGAGAAAGCACAAGAAAGAAGAGGATACACACTGTGACTGTAATGCCACATTTCGACACATGTAAGATCGATATGTGTTATTAAGGTCAAAATCCTGAACAATTTGTTTCTTCGATTAATAGTAATGAATTGTATTTTTGTTTGTTTTCATATACAGCGACGCAGAGGATTCACTAAGTTTCACTAAGCAGATGACATCGCATGCTTCAACAGTTTTAATCTTGAGGTATGAATCATAACATTTTGTATAAAAACCATAATAAACACGTTATTCTGGAAAACCATTATTTCAGGAGAGAAGGGACTATATCAGAACTATCAGAAGGTGAATAGTCTGGAGTCCAGGAAACTTGTTCAGAATGTTAACCTTGACGACATACTTTTACACTGTTTAAAACTGGTGAGGACTCCCCCTTTTTAAATAATGATCCTACATTGCTCATAGTAACTTGTTGCTTTGATTAATACTAATGAATTGCTTTTCTTCTTTCTGTGTACAGCAACACAGATCTTTCAAGAAGAATCAAATGCAGTGGAGAAGAGGAATCATCCCAACAAAGAAGAAACAAAATACTAGCAGTCACAATTTTGAAATACTCTTGTTGATTTAAAATCATACAGGAATATTGTTTCACAATTCTTCTGCTTATGTTTGTACTGCTTACAATCCTGATTTCAAACTTTTGACTGATAGTATATAAAGTATGACTTGACAGAAATTGTTAATGTAAAACTGAACACCGAAACTGTCAATATGTATATTAAATTAATAAATACATATATGTTGGTTATTATGAAAGTGGTGTAAGTCGAAATTTTGACTTATACCATATTCATAATAACTAGCACATATATTAATAATAAAATGACTACTTTTTTTCCCTCAAAAAATAAACAATAAAAATAATATTAAAGGGCCCCGTCCAGTAACCGTGCCCTCACACAAGCAACGGAAAGCATGCACGTATATGCGCATACATATAAAATTTAAATGGCAGAAGTTGCCAGATCTGTTTCCAATCTGGCAAGTAATGCAGTTTCCAGAATCTGATTTCACAGAGGGCGCCAAATGCGGACACAGATGGATCCAGATTCAGCACAAGATTCTGGCGCATCGTGACAGATTCTGTCGCTGATTTGTAATCTATTTGTAGGACAGATGGCTAACTGGGTATATCACATATATCCATACATAAACATTTGTTTCATACTGATTTAATATTTTATTCCATTTTGAATACGCTCATACATGTATTTCATTCAGCATAGTTTTCACAAAAGTGATGTGCATCAAAGAAATGTTCTATACATAGATACTTTTTGCACCAAGCACATCTTATAATAGCAGGGTTATCACACAGATCACAACGAGGCAGGTTATATACTTCAGGAAATTTGAAACAGAAATCTACTGGATTTTCAAATCGCTGGTCTGGCCTTTGTTCAAGGTATCCACTTTTATACCAAGAGTATTTAAATAATTCCCGGAGTCTCGGAGAAGACAACTGGTTGTGTGTGAAAGATTGCAGTTTGATAATATTATTTCGCAGATGTAAGTTTATATCAAGATTATATAGTAACACCCGATCTGAAAAAGTTCTCACAAAATTTTTCCATACCCGAAAACCGAAAACATCCAGCGGTTGTATCAAACTTGTTGTTCCTTTCGGTATGGTTAACGCAATAAGTTCTTTGTCAGCCGGAATACTTTGCTGAAAAGTCGAAGGACAATGGCCGCTCCACGAATCAAGTAACAGAACACTTTGAGGTCCAGTCTTTGGTAAAAAGACTTCTGTAAGCCAAATGTTGAAATGGCGCGACGTCAACTTCCCAGATTTTGAAGCAGTAACAAACACATTAGCCGGTCTAAATAAGCTTTCTTCTACCCTGGGTCCAAATTCTCCACTAGTTTCTTTTAACACCATAAATAGGGGTGACAGTAACTGACCGCTCGCGGAAATGGTGGGGAGAATCGTATAACTATGTGTGGTTGAGGATACTGACTGCACGGATGCTTCTATGGTCTGTCCACCACGGTACGATAACGTACGACCAGAATGAATTTCCAAATTAAATCCACTCTCATCAGCGTTGTAAACATTATTTGAATTGTACGTAGCAATGTAAGGTTTTACCCGGTTTACGAATTCGGTGGATGTCAATTTTAATTGTTGCTTGTCCCGTTGTGTAGAACGACTGATGAACTTTGTAACCTTTCTTGAAACGATGTTGTGCACTTTTTTGAAATTCATGATCCAGGTATGGCCAGCTTTAAATGTTGGAAGATTGACGTCCTCCTTTGCTTCTAGCGCCCATTGTCTTATATCCATGTCATGCACAATAGAGGCCTGATCCATAGCAGCCTGAAATTTATCCAGTACATACTGCACGATTAATAATATGAAGATATTATCTCTCTATAGCAGAGAGAAGTCTCTGCGTGTACCACCTCTTGCCAATGTTTCTTCCCATTGATACAGTTGTTCAACTGATTTAACTTTTCTAAACTTATGTTGTACACTGTCGAGAGTCCTGTGCGCTTTTTTACCGCTTCTCCAAAACTCAACAGCTCGAGTCTTATAATTTAAGTCTACGTTACCACTTTCACCCGGGACACACCTGTCATCAAATTCATTGCTACTATCGTCTTCTTGGATATTACCCTCTTGAACAATCTCACATTCTTGAGGTCGCGCTGGATCTTCGTATTCCAGGGTCGTAACATAGTCGGCCGTAAATGAAACTTCGTTCATACTATCAAGTATCATAGTATGTATAATTTCTGATAGTTCGATTTCCCTATTATTAACGGGAGGCGGCGGTATACTGGATATATGTAGAGCTGTTACCAGTAAATTAATTACGTTTGCTGGATTTATGTACACCATTTTATCGATAACTAATGCTACGTGCAGTTGAAAGAGTACCAGCGACACTGACAATGACTTCCAGTGGCGAAGATGTTATATTTATAAGGAAACAGGAAGATAAGAAAACAAAATATGTTACAATGAACACAAAGTACTGTCGGATGACAGGCGTTTTCCGTGAATCACACTATCTCGTTTGTTGTGAGTCTCAAAGGCTTTCTATATTAGGAACTGCAACGAAAACCAGAAATCTGGATATGTAATATACTGCGTGTTTTGGCCGCGCAATCGCGCGCACGGTGTACGTTTCGTCGTATATCTGCATAAGTCGATGGTGTATAGTAAAATTAGTATTCATGGTTGAATTCAGAATAGAACAAATAATATTTTTAGTTATTATAAAAATGTAAAAATTCTTTACAATAACGCAAAAAAAAATTTTTTTTTAAATTTTCTTAATGTAATTTTATAGCCCTAAGTGTACCATTAAACTTTTACCTAAAACATTTTTTTCTATCTCATGTATTTTAAGGCCGGCCGTACACCAAGGAGGCATGAAACACGCAACACGCAACATGCGACATGCGGTAAATACCGCGCTCATACTTATACCGCATAGAGCCATTTAAAATGTATAGCTACTTCTTCTACCCTCGTACATCAGGCATGCATGCTGCACATGTTGCGCGACATCTACTGCGTGCGGTATTTTGTGCGTGTCTTGCCGCAACATTTACCGCGCGGTAGAGGAGACATTCTCAGTTTGTAGGAGATTTTACGTAGGGGGGGGATTTTACCTAGTGAATGCTTCAACATTTGCTGCATTGGTGTACGCGGTGTAGCAACATGAGACATTTACCGCATGTCGCATGTTGCGTGTTGCGTGTTACATGCCTCCTTGGTGTACGGCCTGCCTAAGAGATATACGCGGAAAAGTGGAAACGCCGATTTGACTTTGAGGTTAGTTTTCACACCCTTAAAGGGCGATTGGGCACGAATGAAGCATACCGTTATTCTTGTCTTGGATCACTCTATAAACCTACAAAGTTTCATTCAAATCCGGGAGTAAGGGTTCGCGGTGTTCCCTTCTGAGTCATTACATCAACGCGGAAGGGGTGCCTCGACTGCATGCACTCCCGATTACCAAATAATGGCATAACGAAGGAAACGGAGGCTTCCTACGTAACAGCATTCTTTGGAAAAGAGAAATACGATGATTGTGGAAAAACGTTTGATGATCTTTCATCAGCTAGGAGGAGGTTTAAGTATCAATAATCTTGCTCTTGTGTATGGTGTGAGTGAAAGACCCATTAGAAAATGTAAGATTACACAGGGTCCCCCCGGATCTGTCATCCTGCGTTTAATGGGGGTTGCTGGGGTGACTCTGAACAACGTTTTCCTTTACTAAAATGTTGGTTGAAGCTTCGTTTTTGAATTATTATCGAAAAAGACTGGCCAATCAGAGCGCTCGATGGCGTGGTCGGGAACGAACGCATTGGCACAGCGTGGGTATCGAGGGAAGCATGCGGCAAATGTTACACCGGCTTAAATTAAGAATTGTTGGGAAATAATATCAGTGTAAAGTGCTTGTTGCAACCACTGGTTCAGCAGAAGTACAGGGTGTTCCGTAACTATGGGAACTCCGGGAAATGGGGCATAGCTGAGGTGATTCTGAACTACTTTCTAATTGACAGCAATGTTGTTTGAAGCTTCGTTTTTGAGTTATTAACAAAAAACACTGACCAGTCAGATCGCCCGTAGAGCGCGCGCTTGGGCACGCGACTCTCAATCGCGCTCGGTCGTGCACGTGAACCAACCCATTGACACAGCGACCGAGCGCGATTGAGAGTGGGGTGCTCGAGCGTGGGCTCTACGGGCGCTCTGATTGACCACTGCTCATCGTTAATAATTGAAAAACGAAGCTACGTTTACAAAAACGAACATAACAGGTAGAAAATACTGCTTATTTTGTATCTGTACTAGTAAAGGGTTGAAGTACATTAAAATAGATAAAGATGATAACTTAAACCAAACAATATGAAGCCACAGTTAATTCAATTTTATATACAATGCATGTTACCGGAATTAATAGATAGCCGGTACAATAGAGGTATGCCCATTCGGGACCCTGAATTTATAAAAGAGGAGACAGCAAACTCAGAAAAGCGAAAAAGGTCTCTCTCGGAAAGTACGACAAATACTGCTACTGTCCGACGTCGCACTGCACTATAATGTGCAGTACCAGTTAGTGGTTGACAATTGCATGGAATAGCAATTGTACTCGCGGATCATACGATCTCGTGAGTTACGCGAGGCAATACAAATCTAATAATTATAGAGCTAGAGATTATATTTCCAGCACTTCAATTGAAAAATGTAAGTATTGAACAAAATGAAAAATATCTTTACGTACCCTGTTACGTATGAATAATATTCTCTTACGCTGGGTACGCACGTATCGTTCGATCTTGCGTAAGAACGGAAGACGCCCAAAGATTTCTCTCGCTATCATACGAATAATAGGCCCTTTGATATCGACCAACTGCATCATGACCGATTAAGTGCATGCGTGAGCCGACGAAGACTGTGATCTTACCATATATGGAGGCCTCTAATGAGTCCCCGCCATACATTTTGGGACTATATAAACCCTTCGATTTTGATCATCTTCGGTTCATAACTACAGAAGAGTCAGGAGAGTTTTCTAGGTCAGTCTCTTGCGAGCCGCCGTTGAGTGTGGTCGCTTCGTACAGTGTCTCGTGCGGTACGATAGATTAGCTTCCCACAGGATTTTCGTTATAGAAAACTCTTCTCATTGATTTGCCTCAGGTGGGAAACCCCTGGGGAGCTCACGTGAGTTTTTCCCTCCTGGACTCTGTCCTAGGAGGGTGAATTTAATTTATTATAAGAAAACTTAGTATTAGAAAATTTTTTCATTTCCCTTCTTTTCAAGCTTTCATCTAGATGTAAGTTGTATTATACTCCTCTATATACTCTATATTCTAACCATAGATTAGTTCCCACCTATCTATTTATCTATTAAAGTTATCGTAATATTTGACGAAACTTCGTCGAATATTCTATAATTAAGTGAACGTTACGCGGCTTCGCAGTCTTTCTCTCCTTCCCCGCCGACCAAGGGTAACGATATAAACATACATCATCTAGTACAATACTCCCCAACCTTCCTGCCTTGCCCCACTACACGGCACCTGTCTGTTCACGATACTCGTAGTGCTACGCACTGCGGGTGTTTTAAGTCACCCTGGCTCCTCCAGGGAAAGGCCTTTCCACCAAGAAAAGGCCGACAATCATACACAAAAGGAAGATAGTCCTTAGGGCGGGGCATGTCGAGGAAGTTATCCCCGGCATGTTTCCCTCCCGTCCTAACACTCCGGTCAGGGAAATGGAAATTTCCACAGACAACAGTAAAGACAATCAAGTTCATTCACTTCCTTCCTCCTCTCAAGAAGGCGTAACGCACCCGGGAGCCATGGCATCCTCCTCAAATGCTCCCACTGCTGATTTCACCCCGGCTACCTCACCTAAAGCCAAAAAATCGAAAAATAGAAACTCAGTATCTCCTCCGAAAAACCCTTCTTCCACACCTCCCATACCGGAGACCATTTCTATCAGCAATAGATTTCATATGTTCACTTCATTCCTCAATGATCCTAACTCAATGGATCAAATACCAATCACTCCAATTCCCCGTCCCTCTCCACCCAATCTCACCGATCACCAAACTCCTTCCAACAGGAAACCTCGTCCTCCTCCCATTTATATTTCGAATTTTGATCGAAACATTCCAGCTTTTCACAAAAAAATGAATTTAGACTTTGGGCAAGACTCCTATACAGCGAAATTTCTGGGTCCCAGAATTCGCTTACAATTCAACGAGTTTCAAAAACACGACGTGTTCAAAGACTCTTTAAAACAAACCAAAATTCCTTTTTTCACATTTAGCTCAAACACGGAAAGAAACCTTGTCATGGTCCTGAAAGGCCTTCCAACCATTCCAACAACCGAATTAACCTCTGAGATTAACTCTCGAGGTCTCAACCTGGTATCACTTTCTGACATTTCCCCTAAAAATAGCACATCACATTACGCTGTATATAAAATCATTTTTCCTCCTGCCACTCCAGTATCTACAGTAAATAAAGTTGGCTTCCTTTTTAATACCAGGGTATACTGGGAAAAATTCCTGTCTAGGAGAACATTCACCCAGTGTTTCCGCTGCCAGGCGTACGGCCACTCAGCGAGCAATTGCAATCTCCCGGCGCGCTGCGTTAAATGCGCTGCCTCCCACCTATCTTCAGAATGCACCAAGCCTTACGATGTCTCCCCCCGCTGTGTAAACTGCAATGGAGACCACACTGCAAATTATTCTAAGTGCCCTGCACTTCTAAATTATTTATCGAAGCGAGGGCCCAAACCTCCCACACCTCCAGTCTATCATAAATCACCACCTCCCTTGGCGGACTTTGCCCCCTTACCATCATCCCAGGCCAAAACACCTGTCTCCTTCCGTCACCCTCCCCAACAGTCCTACGCACATGCGACTAAAGCATCTCATGCCTTCCCACATGGTGATCTTCCCCCTCAAAACCTTACAGTCAACCAAAATATCAATCAATTTCAAAAATTAACCGATGCATTTCATGAATTAAATAATCTCTGTGACCTCGACCTCATGCTCAACACTGTCGAGACCCTGGTTGCCAGGTTAAGACAGTGTTCCACCAATGCACAAAAGTTTCAAACATTCTGGCAGGTCATATCGGCCTTGGGTTAATCATCTCCCTAGAATACCGAACAATGGCTCTATTTCCACACATAATTACTTGGAACGCGGGATCAATTCTCCCAAAAAGAAATGAAATTATAGCCAACCTTGACAAGCTTGAGTGTGATATTCTCTTGGTTACGGAAACCTGGCTTACACCAAACCTAAACTTCTCCATTCCTGGATATTCGATTGTCCGTAAGGATCAGCCAATTAGGAGGGGAGGAGTTGCTATACTAATCAATAACAACCTAAAATTTACAGTTGTCCGTGACCATACCGAATTGGAATTTTTGATGGTCCGGCTTGATTATCCTTCCATCCTGGTTGGTGTGTTTTACTCCAAGCCCAGTCGGGTCCTGAGTGAGAGCGACCTGAGGCTGATCACACATTTCGGCTCTCCGTACATAATCGGAGGAGATTGGAACGCGAAACATCGCTCCTGGAACAACGTAAGGGCCAACAAGGCTGGTACCACTCTCTATCAGACCATGATCAAATCCAATTTTGTAGTAATTGCACCAGACTCTCCCACTTTCACCAAGCCTCAAATCTTACCATCAATTATTGACTTTTTTATCACAGACTTGCCTCATTCTTTTTCATGCGTGGCCCTGGACTACTTTGGAACGGAACATAGACCTGTTTCATTACGGAAAATCACTTCTCCGGATCCTTCGTCTGGATCCTCATTTTACCAATCCACTGACTGGGACAAATACAGAGAGAGAACGCATGGCTGGAACATTGTACCCAGGTTTGACTCACCATCTGACTTAGACCATATTATCGAGAAGTTAAATAACTTTCTGCTTGGATCTCTTCGAGAGGCCTCCATACGTGACCTCAAGCTGGCTAATTCCCCGAGTTCCACTCGGAGGAAGGCACTGTCATCTGACAAAACCTTGACTTCCCTTATTCAGGGCAGGCGAAAAATCCGCAAGCTTTATCAAATTTCCAGCGATAAATACTTCGCACTGCTAATAAAGCAATTCACCAAACAAATTCGCTATAGAATCTCCATAGTTAGGCAGCAAGCCTGGGCTAAAATGCTACAAAGCTTCCAAAAACCAGATCCTACCTTCTGGCGTACATATAAATCTATAGCCAAAAAAACTTTAACATTCACTCCTGTCCTGGAAGTCAACGGAAACAAGATTTATAATTCGCATGATAAATCTGACGCAATAGCTGAATCTTTTGCAGAGGTGCACAACAAGGCCTCCCGAATTGTATCCAAGCATGAATCTGATGTTAACTCATTTTATAACAATTTTGAATGGTCTAACCTTGAGGGTGGTGACTCGGCTAAGCTGTTCTCTCCTAAAAGAATCTTTGACACAGTACACAAAATGAAACACACTAAAGCTCCTGGCTCAGACAAAATAACCGTTCCAATGTTGACCAATGCCTCTCGCAAAATTTTCTGCCAGCTTTATTACATTTTTAAATTCTCTTTTAAACTCTCCTACTTTCCAGTCGCATGGAAGGCCGCTAAGGTCATACCTATTCTTAAACCTGGTAAACCATCAGCTAATCCGACCAGCTATCGACCGATAAGTCTATTACCGATATCTGGCAAATTGCTGGAAAGAGTGATATATCATAATATTGACGAATTCGTAAAATCGAACAATACTCTCATAAACCAGCAATTTGGCTTTCGACCTCCACCTCCACCATCCACCAGGTTGGCAGAATTTCACAACGTATTGCCCACGGGCTAAACGTCCACCGAGACACTATAATGGTCCTTTTGGATTTATCAAAAGCTTTTGATACTGTCTGGCATAGGGCCATCTTGTATAAACTACACAAGTTGGGCCTACCTTATTCAATTTTACGACTTTTAAACTCTTATTTACTGGAACGCACATGTTACGTGTGGTTCAACTCCCATAAATCCGTTATATATAACTGCCAAACTGGTGTTCCTCAAGGATCTGTCCTTGGACCATTATTATTCATTCTATATATCAACGACATTCCTTTCATGCGATCTTGCGAGGTGGCCCTGTATGCCGATGACACAGCCATATATTCTACTTCCACTCGAAATTCTCGTCTAGCATTGTTCAAGAGAATTCAAAAGTACTTAGAACTTATTATTGAATATTTTAAAAGCTGGAAACTGATGCCTAACCCGGCCAAAACTGAGGCAATTATCTTCTCTAACGCAAAATCCCCTACCTTAAATTACTTCATGAGCAAAAACAAATTCTTAATTGATGGTGGGACTGTTGCTTGGTCAACTCGAGTCAAATACCTTGGTGTCATCTTAGACTCCAAACTAAATTGGGATCATGCTCTCACTGACCGAATTAACAAAACGCTTCGTGCCTTTCGGGTCTTGTCTCCTTTTATTTCAATACGATCCAACCTATCACTCAAGCTTCGCATATTAACATATATCATGTGTCTCAGGCCTGTTCTCACTTATGGCTCGCTCTGCTGGTGGAAAATACTCCCCAAAGCATCTAAAATAAAAGCACAAATCATTCAGTCAAAAATTCTGAAATTCATTCTGAACAAAGAAACCAGGTTTCCTACCAAAGAGTTACATACTCTTGCTAACATACCACTCTTACACGAATACATCAATAGCTTGATTGTCAACTTTGATGTAAACCATCACACAAATCCACTGATTCGTATGACCGGACAATATACAATTGACAAACTTCCATACCGAGCCAGAATACCGTTCCCGCTTTCCTTCTAATTATAAAATCTCTGTCATAATAGCCACATTTCTCACTTCTCTCACATATCCTCACTTCTCATCGACATCCCATACTGCAGAAATTCAACTACTCCATTATCACCTTTCTGCGATTCACCCCTCCCCCCCCCTGGGCCCGGTGGCCTTCCCCCTGCCGGTCCCGGTGGGGTCTAGGGGAGCTCCGATTTCTTTTCCCCAAACTCACATCTTCAACATTTCAATATTTTTTCTTTATTGCTAAGAGGGGTTTTTGCAAATTTCCCCCGACAACAATCACTTGCAAACACCTATTACTTCTTTAGGTAATTCCAAATTAACTATATCAGCTGATAAGTGGGCTTAGGCTCACCGGCGCAGCTCTCGTAGGGTGAGGGTCTGGGTAGGCGGGTTATTTTCCTTGCCTGGTCAGACCTCCTCCCACCCTTTACTCACTAAATAAAAAAAAAAAAAAAAAAAAAAAAAAAAAATCATCTTCGGTTCATAACTACACAGTTACGCGCATAATCACGTCGCATTACGCTTGTACAGAGTCGGTTGCATTCAGTAAGAATTGGGCTTAGGGCACCATTCGGATCAAGTTAACCCGTTCGAATCCGCATAGTCCGGTTGAAGTTCTTTCGGTATACTTTGTAACCGTTCTCAGTTATTGTTTCTTGTCGTATCGAGAATGATTCTCGTTCCTTTGACATTACATTCGGTGTTCATAACAATTTATAATTTGTACTGATAAGAAATTGTAAAAATTTATATCTACTTTTTAGATAAAGAAACTACGCAGAGAAGAGAGCTGGGTTATTCATGGCATCAATAATAAGTAAATATATGTATAGTTCCAAAATCATATATTCTAGTTTTTATCGAAATAATAATAAAGAAGAATAAAATTATTAATTGCATGATAAATAAAAATTGTTTGGTGTCATTTTAATCAGGAGATTGTAACGAACATGTTGGTAAAATATCATTTAAAACGGACCAAAAATGAACAAGTTTTATTCTTAAATTTTGATCGAGTTTGTATTGTCTCACGTACATGGGTATTTAAATTTGTTTGTTTCCTGGTCGCTGCCTCGAGTCTCGGCTGCCACAACATCAAAGGGGACCCGAACTCACTCAGGGGGGGACCACCCCAAGTAGTGGGGATAGGAACACTAATCATAGACACAATTTTGAACACTAGTCGAAACATTACTGTACTTCCAGTATTAGTAAAAAAAGCTCCAATCTCTCCTTCTTTATATTAAATAATATAGCCATATAATTATAACATAAATTCGACAGCGCTTTCAAGTCATATATGAGTTACACTAAAAGGGTTTAGTAAATGTATACAGTTCCCATTCAATGTATGCCTAAAATGCATATGACCTACGCTACAATCGTACGAAAATGCATACGTTGACCGCATAACGCTTTTACTGTAGGACATGTAACAAACCAACGCTTCAGTTTTGCTATGATTTGTTACGTATGAATAATGTTCTCTTACGCTGCGCCCGCACGCGTCGTTCGATCTTGCGTAGGAACGGAAGACGTCTAAAGATTTATCTCGCAACCACACGACGGTTAACCGTTTTAGTATCAACCAACTGCATCGCGACCGATTAGGTGCATTCGTGACCCGACGAAGACTCCGCGCTCTTACCTTTTATGGAGGCTTCTAATTAGCCCCTCTATACATTTCGGAACTATATAAACCCTCTGTTCCTGATCATCTTCGGTTCATAACTACACAGCTACGCGCATAGTCACGTCGCGTTACGCTTGTACAGAGTCGGTTGCATTCAATAAGAATTGGGCTTACGGCACCATTCAGATAAAGTTAACCCGTTAGAATCCGCATAGTCCGGTTGAAGTTCTTTCGGCATACTTTGTAACCGTTCTCAGACCACGCATCGCCAGTGCGTCAACACCGTGCAGCTTACGTAAAAATTCTCACACTATTTAATTATATCGCGTCAATTACAATTGTACAAACAACTGGTAGCAATATAAACTTATAAACTGTTCACCATTAAATCGAGTAGATTCGTTAAAACCTATCTTTACTCCGTAATCCTTTATATTAGTAGTAACGTACCCACAGATACAACTTAACCGCTCGAGTTGTATCGATCATTTATTTACGAGTCAAACTAACATTTCCTGCGACTCCCTGATTTCGCATCAGGTTCGTTCGCACGCCTTATCCAAGACAAGGTAACTACTCCAAGCTAGTGGCTCCCCGATTTCGCATCGGGTTCGTCCACAAAACCTAACCCATCCTACAGCTCCCTGGTTTTGCACCTGGTTCGTCTGTATCCTACGGCTCCCTGATTTCGCATCAGGTTCGTCCGTACGTTTACCAAACCTCCGAACAGCTCCCCGGTTTCGCACCGGGTTCGTCTGTGAATAAACCAACCTCCCAGCAGCTCCCCGGTTTCGCACCGGGTTTGTCTGCGAACTCTTTCCTAGTGGCTCCCCGATTTCGCATCGGGTTCGTCCACGACGTTTCACCCTCCTGTGGCTCCCTGGTTTCGCACCAGGTTCGTCCGCGCTTGATTTTATTCCTGAGGCTCCCCGATTTCGCATCGGGTTCGTCCTCGCATACATCAATCCCAGCGGCTCCCTGATTCTGGATCAGGTTCGTCCGTGCACCTAACTAACAAATTCTCAACCACATTCCTTGGGTAATATAAACATCGCCGGCCTAGGCGTTGCCCACAGCCCCGGCTCGTAACAGATTCTACGTTGGCAGTCCTCCTGAGTAGACCCCATCTCGTCACCACTACCTGAACTAAATTTGTGACGTCACTTGCTCTGTTTTAACGGCAATATTACAGCAGTCGGCGGAACTCGTTTGTGGGAATGCAATTAGAAGAATGCATTGTTTGTCCTTATACGAAAAGAGTTTGAGCTCAGCGAGGGCTCATTCGAAAGAGGAAGGCTCAACGCGGCGCGCTGCACGCCCCGTTTGTGTCGCCAAACTCTTTTAGTGCCCTAAAAATACTTGTATTCTGTGGGTGTATTTTGTCGATTTTTGCTCTACTTTGGACACTCATATTATTAGATAGCAACACAATCTCGTTGAACGGGCTCTGCAGCGCGCTGCATTGGACCTTCCTCTTTCGAATGAGCCCTAGCTGAGATCAAAATATTTTCATATAAGGACAAACAATGCATTCTTCTAACCCATGTTTCGGGCCCATATTGTATCGGTATACAGCTCGCTGCATTGCCCGTGTCTACCCCCTTAAGGGGGTAGACACGGCACGTGACCTCTCCGATTTGGATGGTCGGTATTACAGCAGCTTTTTCCTGCACAGAAATGGTAATACCGACAGGCGAGAGGGAGCTGCTTGTTATTTCGATATTCTAATCTGAATATGGAAAGAAATTGTGAGCTGTTGCGTTGCACTTGAAAGAATTTAAATGGAAAGTCTGCTGGTAGTGCAAGCGTAGAAAATTCATTGTACATTTGAATTACTTGAAATGTGGTTATGCTTCAATATGTTTCGTTGCAGTAAGGAATTATAAGTGAAAAGAAAAAGTAGATGAGCTTCTATTTTACCGAAATCAGATCCACTCATGTTAGAATATTCGAGGTACAGGTACGGCCGAGGCGGGCCATGTCCATTTTGCCGATGTACGCTATCTTTGTCTAGCGTAGCTTTCTTTTGGGGCGAACCCTAAAATGGTTAAACAGGGCCATGGTGACGTAGGCGTCCTCACGACCGACGTTTTCACAAGTACGTTAGTAACAGTTTCATTAAGAGAAATTCAGAAAGTAAAAAAATTAACACGTGCGGGACTCGAACCTACGGAAAAGTTTCTGGCGGCGCGTGACAAAATCTCCGCTTGAGCCGATTCATTTAGTTAGCTGATGATCACATTTGTAACAGATGTGGCAACAGCGCGATAGAAGGCTTGATAAGTTGCGACAACTATGTATGCCTTACTGTGTCTGTATTCACGTATCACGTATGCACGTCTGTGTCACGGGATTTCGTGGCAATTAAAATAAAGTAAATATTTTCCAGAATTATTTCCGTAGAAAATAGTTGGAACAAGGATTCGGGCAGAATAACGAACTATAACGTACACTTTCACAAATAAGACTCTGCTTTATTGTTTTTGGACGCTCCTTTTATACATTTGTCTATCGCTGTGTCGCGGAGAGGGAGTCTTTGTCTCCTGAACCTTGTCCTTTGGGGGTTCTTCCGAACCTTGTCCTTAGGGGGTATTATCAGGAGACTGGAAATTTTAGGTCGTCATATACCCCTCTTCCTATTTTGGATTTGGTCCTCCAAATCTCACGCGTTTGGTTGGGGTGAAGATGATGGGTTCGGCTTCCTCTTGGAGTCGGAGTTCCTGGTAGGTAGGCGGCTGTATTTGATGTACCGTTTGGTTGGTCGTCTTGCTTTTGGGGCAGCAGATCTTGATCTTTAGGGTGCCTGGTGCGATGCATTTAAATCCTCTGAATAATCCATAGGCTAAGATGGATCCTAGTGCGAGGTAGCTCAGAATTTGGAAACTGGTCCAGCCGGTCTCTTTCCAATCGTTCATTCTTTTTTCGTTCTGTAGTCCTTGTAACTGCTGATCCATTTGGTCGAGGTTGGTACGGTACTGGTTTACATTTTGTAGTATGACAGGAACTATTGGTAGGGTGTCGTGTAATGTTTTTAATTGTTTTGGGGTGTACTTTATGGAAATGTTTTTGTAAAATACGTTATAGGTAGAAGTAACGCTTTTGCCTGCTATCTTCATTACAGTTGTTTCGCTGAGCAAAATACAATCTTCGTTATTATTGACTATGAGGCTTGGCTGTTGTAGCGTATGAATTTCGCTGGTTTTACATAGTGTTTGAATTTGTAGCGGTTTCGCGGGTATTATGATAAATGAATTTTGGGCGTATAAAGGTACATAGGTGATCTCCTGAATTTTAAATATACCTATTTGACAATGGTTTAAGGTGTGAGTGTGTACTTTCAAGATGTCTGATTGACAGTCGTGGTTGTCGATTAGAGAGTGACTAGGTCGCGTTCTTTTACATAAATAAAAGGACTCTATCTTTTTACAGGCTTTCAGATAGTCTAAGTCAAGTGGTATGTATTCGTGTGACCTATCGAGTATTATGTTATTTTCTATTAAGGGAATTACAAAAGCATTTGATTTCTGCTCGGGGATAGGTATAATGTGCTTAATATCCCACTCGTTCTCTTCGGGTAAGGGGATCGTTAGGTGGTATACTATGTGATTGTCTTTTAACAATATTTTTGTTTCTGTGATGCTGAGTAGTGTTTGATAATTGCGTTCGTTAAACTCTATGGGCGAATGTATATGGTTTTTCCTAGCTAACTCTCTAAGGGATTCCACAAATTTTGCTGGTTGTACAAGTGTCGGATGAACGATTCCTCTTTGTCCCAGCAGTATTGCGTTCACTAGTACGTCTAAATCTGCTGATGTTTCGCTGATTAGACTTTGTATTACAATTAGTTGTGCATTTAAATGTGACCAGTTGCTTGTTTTGAAAAATTGCTTGTTTATTTCGTTACGTAATTTATTAAAGTCTTCGATATGGGTTTGATTCATCATTACTCTGATCAATTGCGTTTGATTGTGAATTATTTTGGTTATTTCGTTGTTTGAGTCAAAGAGTTTGTCCATGTTTTTGTTTATTAGCTCTAGGTCGTCGTTGTCTAGAGTTCCAAATAGTGATTTTGATACTGATCCAATGATGTTCAATAATCCTCTTTTCTCTCTCAAGTGAAGAAGATGATTGAATTCGTACAGTTTCGATTGAAGTCGACGAAAGTGAGTTTCTAGAGCTTGTATTTCTATATCTGTTTGACAAGCAAATTCTTTACAATTATCTTTTATGAATGTGAGGTCGTTCTTGATTTCTTGCGTGGTTTCAAATACGTTTCGCGTGTTTACGGCTATTACAAGTTTGAGTTCGTTGTGGTATACGAAGGCTTTACCGATGTCTTCTATGTACATATTTGTTTTATTGAGAGGTATGAACTTGAGGCAGTGCGTCGCAGCGGCAAGTGTTAGTAATAAGAATATAGTTAACCTGAAACAGTACGGTAAATTTTTAGTCGGTTGCCGTGTATTTTTCGAGTGTTGAAGGGTTCTGTTAAGTATTTGACAGTGTACGTGGGTGGATTTGCATTTATTATTTCAACTGGTCCGAGCCATTCTATGTCTAACTTGTTTTTCTTATGATCGTTGTGGATTAGAACTTTGTCACCAATATTGAATAAGGATTGTAATCGGATGATACGTCTATCTTGGTCTCTTTTGTAACGGGCTTTGTTTTTCTCTAAGGTTTTTTGAGCTTTGGTCAAGTATTCGTCATGTCGTTTCTTCCATAATCTGAATAGATCTTCGTTGGTAATGGCAGGAGAAGTGGCTATTGTGGAAGGCATGTTGGCTTTATGTCCGAAGGTCAGTTCAAATGGGGTGAGTCCCGTGGCTTCATGCACAGAGGTATTATAACCCATGCAAATGAGGTTGAGGTTCTCGTCCCATTCGTTTTGTTTTTCTAACGTGCAGGTTCTAATTAAATCTTTTACTGCACTGTGCGTTCTTTCTAATGAGCCGTTAGATTGAGGGTGGAATGAGGTAGTTTTACAGTGTTTGATTTTAAATGCTGCCTCGAATTGTTCCATTAGGTTACAAACAAAATTAGTCCCTTGTCGGTCAAAATATGTTTTGGCGAGGAAAATATATATATGTAGTGTTCCAGTAATTTTGGGATAATGGTTGTAGCTTGCTGATCTTTTAAAGGGATTAGGAGAAGGTATTTGGTTAGTACGTCTTGTATTGACAAGATGTATTGATGGCCTTTGTTAGTTTTAGGTAAGGGTCCGAATATATCCATGGCTATCTTGTCGTTAGGTTCTTTGGGCGTATCCGTGATTACTGCTGGTTCCCTGGGTCGGATTCGCGTGAGTTTCCCGCGTTGACAAATTTCACAAGTCTTAATAAAGTTTTGAACGTCATTTTCTAAATTGGCCCAATGGTATCGTTCTTTTATTCGTGATATGGTACGGTTTTCGCCAAAGTGCTGTGCTGAATCTGAATTGTGATTTTCTTTCAAGATTTGTAGTTTCTCTTCTGCTGTGTATTCTCTATTCGTTTCTTTACCTATGGTTAGTCGTAATTTCAATTTATTCGTGAAAAATCTTAACATGAGTTCTAATTTAATTTGTTCAAGCGCAGTGAATCCTATTTGTAGTCCGAGGTTTAATTTGCCGGTCTTGCCTATTCTATTGTTTTCTTTATCAATGATTCCGTATAATACTTTTAGCCATTGATCTTCGTTGTACGGTCCTAATGTGTCTTTATCTATTTGTGTCCATTTGCTTCGATTGGGTACTGTTTTAATCGTGGTTCTGTCGTCTGACGTTAGCCATGTGTTGTACTCGTGGAAAAGATTCCTTAAAGCGTCGGGTTCTGGAGAGGATTCAAGGTCTCGTAAAAGGTCGTCTATGTCTTGTTCCGAAATTTCGGGGGTAGGGTGTAAGCGAGATAAGGCGTCTGCGGCGGTGTTCTCTTTGCCTTTCTTGTATTCGATTTCGTAATCATATTCTTCAAGTTTTAATCGCCATCGCATTAATCTGGATGAAGGATCTCTGACATCCTTGAGCCATTTCAATGCTTGATGATCAGTTTGAATGATAAATTTGCGCCCGAGTAAATATTGTCTGAGGCGTCGAATTGCCCAAACTATTGCCAAAAGTTCCTTTTCGGTTGTCGTATAATTTTGTTCGGCTGGGTTTAACGTCCGCGAAATATAGCAGCAAGGTCTGCCTTCTTGTGAGAGAACAGCTCCCAGGCCTTCGTTGGATGCGTCGGTGGTTAAAGTAAAGGGTTTATTAAAGTCGGGATATTGAAGGACGGGATCTTCGCATAATTTGCGTTTAAGTGTCTCGAATGCCTCAGTCTGTTTGTCTGTCCAGTGAAAGGGGGTGTCCTTTTTTGTGAGTTCCGTTAGGGGCTTACTAATTTTTGCGAAGTTCTTTATAAACTTTCTGTAATAACCTGCCAGTCCTAAAAATGACTTAATATGTGTTACCGTTTTGGGTGTCTTAAAATTTTTAATAGCGTCAATTTTTTTTGTATTTGGTTTTACTCCATCTTTGGAAATAGTGTGTCCTAAATACTCTAGTTCTGGTCGTAAATATTCGCATTTGTCAGGCTGAAGTCTGAGACCCGTGTCTCGTAGACGTTGAAATACAATTGCTAAGTTTCTATTGTGCTCTTCTATAGTTGACCCGAAAATGATAATGTCGTCTAGGTATACGAAACAATATTTGCCAATGAGTCCTTTTAAAGCACGATCCATCATGCGCTGGAAAGTGGCGGGGGCATTTTTCAGTCCGAAGGGCATTCGTTTATACTGGAAATGTCCGTCTGGCGTGGAAAAACCGGTGTATTTGCGAGAACTAGGTTCCATAGGAATTTGGTGGAAGCCAGATGATAAGTCAAGCGCCGAGAAGAATTTTGCTTTGCCTAGGTGATCTAGAATATCGTCTATGTTTGGAAGTGGATATGCGTCTTGATCGGTTTGATCGTTTAATTTTCTGAAATCGATCACGATTCTCCATTTGCGTTTACCTGATGCGTCCATTTTTTTGGGGACGACCCATACTGGTGCGTTAAATGGGGAGTCGCTCTCTTCTATTATTTTCTTCTCAAGCATTTCTTCAATCTGGCGTTTGATTTCGAGTTTATGACATTCTGGGGGTCTGTAGGATTTTATGTTAATGGGTTTCTCGTTTTTTAAGGTGATTTGGTGTTGAGTTAGTTCGGTGCAGGGGGTAGGATCGGATTGAAGTGCAAAGATGTCAGCATAGCTCACTATTATCTTTTGAATTATCTCTCGAATGTGTGGCTCTACGTGTTTTAAATTAATTCTTTCGACCAATTCGTTTATGCGTTCGTAATTTTGTTCGATTTCTAATGTTTCTGTACTTACATTTTCGTTGCCGGGATTTATGTAGCAAATCTTTGTAGGCTGGTTATTCAAATTAATTTGTTTCACTGTAAATTCACCTGGTTTGAGTTGGATTTCGTCGTGTAGTTTTAATGGGATGTTGCCTAAAATTAAATGAGTATTGTTAATTTGGTAGATATGTCCTTGGAGGAATGGAAGTCCAATTATGCCGTCTTCTTTGAGGGGAAAACTGTCGGGAATAATATGAAATTTAAAGTTCTTTTTGTTGGATCGAAGATTAAAGTATTTGTGAGTTTCATGTTTATGATTGCCCGTGAGGAATTGCTTGTGTTCTGTATGTGTAGGTGTGTCGTCGTTGAGTAGGTTCTCTTTTATTAAATTTATTCCTGCTCCGGTGTCCACAAGGAATCTTCCTGTTCTTCGAGTTCCTTTGACCACGATTCGGATGTGTTGTAGTTGTCCTGGTTGGTGGTGTACTCTTGGTATGTCGTCTCCTCGTTCGGTGGATCTTCTATTTCTTCCGTGTAGTTGATCCTGGGTGGTAGTTTTCCGTTGGTGGCCTTCGGAAAATTCGACTGTTGTTTGTTAGAATAACAGCGTTCTTGGGTGTGGCCTATCTTTCCACATTTATCGCACTTTATCGTTAGTCTTTGGCTGAATGGTGCGCTATGCAACTGGTTGCTCATCCTATTTATTTGCACGTTCCGGATGGGCTTCTCGGGTTGCCTGTGAGTCATTGGTCTTCGTTGTTGTTCTCGAGCGGAGTCACGCAGCCAAACGTCCATATCAGTTGCCATTGTTTGTGCTTCGATTAGTGTTTTTGGTCTACTGGGTATTACTAATTTTCCAATTTCGCTTCGTAGGTTAGATACATACGTGTCCGTTGCAGCATCCTGTTCTTCTTCCATTGCGATTTTTCTTGCAGTGGGTCTGACATGTTTGTTCTGGATCGCGTATTGTAGCTCGTTCAGTGCTTGGCGGAAACGTAAATTGTACGAATGAATCGTTTCAGTCGGTCCTTGCTTGGTAGCGTATAATTTGTTTCTGCATGATTTTACAGAAGATGGGGGGCTGATGTTCGTTCTGAGTGCTTCGAAAAGTTCTTCGAATGAACGGATGTTCATGTATCGCAGACTTCGTTCTGCGTTGTCGGTGATCTTTTCGGCGAGAATAAGATCAAGTAGAAGATCTGCGTTGTCACTTCTCGCTTTCGCTTGGCGAATGCTTGTGATAAAATCTTCTACGCCCATGTCGTCCCTACCTTTTAGTGGTTTGATTGTGCGTAAAGCTAATTTTACGTCGATCTTTTGGTCTTGTGGTAGTCTCATGGAGCTGCTCCTGTTAACCGTTCTTGATCTGTTTCGGTAACCGGCGGTTTCTTCGGCGACCGTGTCAATGTCCGTTTCGTTGTCTTCGGATGCAGCGGGTGCAGCGGGTGCCGTGGCTCCTCTGATTCCCGATGCAACGCTCGTAGTGTCGTCTTCAGTGATGGCTATTTTACCGACACTGTCAGCGAGGTCGCGTATTTCGTGTGTCCGTTTGAGATTTTCTTTATTCATTATTTCAAATCCGTTAATCATTCTAGCATCTAGCGAGTTGAGTTTATCCGTGATTTGTCTAAGTATAATTTCTAACGCTGGGTTGGATTCCATGTTAGAGTCCTCGTCGGAGTCTAGGACGGGTTTGGGTGTTCGATAGGTTGTGAAAGCCGTTGTATAGGTATACCGTAATTTCTCACCTTCTGGCTCTCGTAGTCCCTTGGTTTGCTGTGGCGCGCGTAGTCCGCAGGTCTTCAAGTTTTCAGGCGAAGGTTTTGACGGTATCCTGGCTGGATCGCCAATTTTGTCACGGGATTTCGTGGCAATTAAAATAAAGTAAATATTTTCCAGAATTATTTCCGTAGAAAATAGTTGGAACAAGGATTCGGGCAGAATAACGAACTATAACGTACACTTTCACAAATAAGACTCTGCTTTATTGTTTTTGGACGCTCCTTTTATACATTTGTCTATCGCTGTGTCGCGGAGAGGGAGTCTTTGTCTCCTGAACCTTGTCCTTTGGGGGTTCTTCCAAACCTTGTCCTTAGGGGGTATTATCAGGAGACTGGAAATTTTAGGTCGTCATATCTGAATCGGCGTTCGATACTACATGCATAGGAGCGTAAAGGTTATAAAAAAAATCTGGGAGTCAACTGTTGACTGATTTGGAGACATTCCCTTATTATATGTTTTATACAAAATAGTCAAAAGAATGAAATAGAATAATAATAAGAGCAATGCAATAATTTCAAAATAATTGCTGTAACTACCACATTCTGAAAATATGATATTAGTACATCAATACTTCCAATCTCCGTAAAAAAGTTCCAACTCTTCTTTTTTATTTTAAATAATATAACCATATAATTATAACATAAATTCGACAGCGATTTCAAGTCAAGCATGTGTTACAATAAAAGCGTTTAGTAATTGTACACAGTTCCCAATCAATACCTAAAATGCATATGACCTAACCTATAATCGTACGAAAATGCATGCATTGACTGCATCACGCTGTTACTGTAGCACATGTCAGAAGACTGCATCACGCTGTTACTGTAGCACATGTCAGAAGCCAACGCTTCAGTTTTGCTATGATTTTACGTTGGCAGTCCTCCTGAGTAAGCGCCACCTCATCACCACTACCTGAACTAAATCTGTGACGTCACGTGCTCTGTTTTAACGGCAATACTACAAGCGGACGGCGAAACTCGTCCATGACAGTGCAGTCAGAAGTTTTCGTTTTTCTTCCTTATATGAGAATATTTTGAGCTGGGTGAGGGCTCATTCGAAAGAGGAAGGTTCAAAGAATTTCGCGGCACGCCCCGATTGTGTCACAAAACTCTTTTAGTGACCTAAAAATGCTTGTATTCTGCGGGTGTATTTTTTCGTTTTTTGTTACACTTTGAACACTCATATTATTAGATATCAACACAATTTCGTTGAAACTCCTGTGCTGCGAAATTCTTTGAACCTTCCTCTTTCGAATGAGCCCTCACCCAGCTCAAAATATTCTCATATAAGGAAAACAAACGAAAACTTTGACACCCATGCTTCGAGCCATATTATGTCGATATACAGCTCACTGCATTACCCGTGTCTACCCCCTTAAGCCATGATACGTTATTCTTATAGTACGTCCAGAGCTAAATGAAAAAAGTGGAGGGAGAGCTGCCGATTGATGCCGCCGATCGGCAGGGCCGTAAGCGCTCTGCCGATGTTTGGTTCTAAGCAATAAGATGAGAAGCTTATGAATTAATTTTTAATTACACTAGTAGTTCAGTTACTAGTATAGCTATACATTTTATTTAATATTTTAAGTATTTGATGGAATTTCTATTCTTAGCGCGGCATTATCCTCGGTTTGTAGTATAGGAACCACTTTCGATATAACGCTTGTGGAGTTACACCTTTTTAACAAACTCTAATGTTCCAAATATAGAGACAATGTTCTGCTCATTCCGTTTAAAACCACAAGCCAGAATAGCAGAGACTTCTATATACAATTTTATTTCCGTTACTATTTGTTCTATTTAGACTCACATTTTCTACTTCGTGGCAAGTAAAGATGCTTGTCACCTATTATACTATTCTAATTAATAAAAAAAGAAAACAAGCATCTGTATTTGTATATCTGTACTTGTATTTGTATTTGTAAATATATCATGTTTGGTCTCATTTTAATCGGAAGAATTTCAACAATATCTTTAAAAAAATTGGAAGTCGAAAAAACTAAAAATAAAAAAGTAAAGCTGTCGTTTTTATTATAGCATCGTTTTGCATTTGTGTAATCACACCGACGCGGTGGCATTTAAATGGCTCGGCTGCCTGGGCCATGGTACTATCCTTGTTTTTTCCTTTACAACCTAGCGACACCGACAAAAGCGAGCCGCGAGCCGTGCTACTGACACTGACACTGTCTTAAGCAATTTACACATTGATCAACAGTATACAGGGTCTACCACGTATCTCGGAACCCATGCGCGCGCAAACTTGAGTAAATTGCAACGTCGCAATGAATCGATACAGGCGTCATCTATGAACTGCTGGTGAAGGTATAAAGTCTTGTAGGGGACGCAATGTTTAGCAAGATTGGAGAGGGGATTGTAAGAATCAACTGGATTGTAAGAAGGGGTAAACATAAATTCAGGCGCGATCGGCAGAGACCGCATTGAAGTCGGACGGCTTGTTCATGTTGTAGCCTGAATCCAAATGCTCGAGCCGAGAATTCGATTCCTGCCGGACATAGCCATAGCTGCTGAGCCGCTGGAAACTTTTTTGTCCGACTTCAATGCGGTCTCTGCCGATCGCGCCTGAATTTGTGTTTACCCCTTCTTACAATCCAGTTGATTCTTACAATCCCCTCTCCAATCTTGCCAAACCTTGCGTCCCCTACAAGACTATAACCTTCACCAGCAGTTCATAGATGACGCCTGTATCGATTCATTTGTGGCCATCATCCGCGACTGCAGCGCCACACAGACCACAGCGCCTCTACAGCAAGCAGAGCACACTTCGACAGCGCGAATACAAACAGAAAGCATCTTTAGTTTTTTCGAGTTAGCTTGTTTTACGAGAATTGTATCTTTGTACGTTTTTTATTCCTTAGAAGTGAATAAATACTCATACAACAAATACCACAACGTGCTGAATATTCATTATTATAGTCACAAGCGCTATAGTTGGTGACCCCGACGTGATCGTTGTGGATTTAAAAAGGACGCTTATATACGCCCACGCGGTAACACAACTAATCAGGGTTGTTGTGCAGTGATACAAAGACGCTAGTTCTCCGCACTGTGATACGATGCCGACCGAACGATCACCAGCTCGTGCTGCATCTCAAGAGGCCTCGGATAATACCGAATCACAACCAGGGCCGTCCACGAGTTTTGAAGATGCCACCTGGAACATGCAAAAGCCTCAACAACACGCCGTGTATGACTCAGAATTTCTCGCCGCAGTGAGTAAACCGCAGTTACCGGCATTCATGAAAGACAGACCCGATATTTGGTTCTATTTAATTGAGGCTGAATTCGCCGCGGCAAGAACTCGCAGCGATGATGTTAAATACAACTCAACATTGAGAGCTCTGGATCACGATACACTAAGCCAGATAACAGACATCATTGCCACGCCACCAACTACCAACAAATACGCGACGCTCAGACAAACAATAATTAAACGAGTCGCAGAGTCCAGGCAGAAGCAAATACATCGATTGCTCAACGACCTCGTCCTTGGTGACAAAAAGCCGTCACAATTACTCAGAGAAATGAGGGATTTGGCGGCTGACAGTGTCAAGGAGGAGATGCTGCATAATCTCTGGGTGACTCGTCTTCCAAATACTATACGACCACTTCTAGTCATTTCGGAGACGCTGACACTCAATGCGTTGGCGGAGATGGCTGATCGACTCATTGAGACGGTTACACTAAATGAGCCGACCATTAAGGCACCGCCAAACACCGTGGCTGCGGTAAACCAGCAGCACGAAAGACCCAGGACTCCACGTCCATCAGCACTAGCGGTCCAGATGACCGAGCTCCAGTCCGCCATGGCTTTCTGCATGAAGACGATTCTGGATATCCAAAAGCGACAACAGCAAATGTCTGAAGAAGCTCGTTCGGATCGTCGAGGACGGTCACTCTCAAGAAATCGAGACAGGGAACGACGAAGCTCAAGCCAGCAAGGTCTGTGCTATTACCACCGCCGTTTTGGCCAGGATGCCAAACGCTGTACGACACCGTGTACGTACAACAATCCTATGAATCAGGGAAACTAACCACGCTGTCGTATGTCATGCGGTCAGCAACGACAGCGTGGCAAGCACCGCCATTTCGCCGAACGACATTCGATTGCATCTGCATGATCGACAGACACATCAACGATACCTGATCGACTCGGGATCAGTGGTTTCATTACTACCAGCACGTTCATTCAAAAAACGTATCTGTAATTCTGGGCTCACCCTGTTTGCAGCAAATTCTACCCCCATACCAACATATGGCCTACATACAGGTGACGTCGATCTAGGACTACGACGAAAGTTTCGCTGGCAATTTATCATAGCTGATGTTCCGGGAGCTATCTTGGGAGCGGATTTTTTAATGCATCACAACCTTCTAATTGATTTACGGAACAAACAATTAATAGATTCTAGCACAGGCTGCACATCAAAGGGAAAAGTCATCAGGGCTGACGTCCACAGCATTTCAACCATTAATACCACTATGTCATATGCCGATTTACTGTCCAAATACGCCAGCATCACAAAACCAAGGCAATTTGCACCAGACGCCGAAAGCGAGTTCGGTCACACCATCGTCACCACGGGACCACCTGTAACGGAACGTGCTCGCAAGCTGTTTAGCGAGAAAGCAGCCGCAGCTCGCACAGAAATTCAACGACTCCTGGACCATGGGGTAATACGTCCATCCAAAAGCGCATGGGCCAGCCCAATTCATCTGGCAAAGAAAAAAGATAATACCTATCGCCTTTGTGGGGACTACCGCAAATTAAACAGCGTTACCATTCCAGACAAATATGCACCACCACTAATCCAAAGCCTCTTCCTGGTCTTACATGGTAGAAACATTTTTTCAACCATTGATCTGGAGAGAGCTTACAATCAGATACCGGTCAACTCACACAGTATATCGAAAACAGCAATAACGACACCCTGGGGATTGTACGAGTACGTTGGCATGCCGTTTGGACTGAAGAACGCCACGCAAACCTTCCAGAGATACATCGATTACATTTTCCGTGGTTTGGACTTCGTCTTCATATATATAGATGACATCATGGTAATGTCAGAAGACGAAGATCAACACCGAGATCACCTACAACAAGTTTTCCAGCGACTCGCAGACCACAAATTATCAATAAATACCAACAAATGTCATTTTGGTCAGAAGGAGGTATCATTTCTTGGCTATAAAATCAATAAGGAGGGGTTTCATCCAAATCCAGAAAGAGTAAAGGTCATCGACAACTATCCACTCCCGTCGACGGTGATGGACTTACAAAAATTCCTGGGCATGTTTAACTACTACCGTACATGTGTCAGGAATGCCGCACAGTTACAACTTCCTCTCACTGGATACCTTAGAAACACCACGAAGAAAGATAAGACACCTATCGTCTGGACCGAGAACGCCAGATCAGCATTTGAGGCCTGTAAAAGGGCACTATCATCCGTGGCACTAACCACCTTCCCAGCACCTAACGCATCGCTCAGACTGACAACGGATGCTTCGACTAAAGCCATCGGGGCAACTCTCGAGCAAGAGGAAGACGGAGGATGGAGGCCCATAGGGTTTTTCTCCAGAAAACTCACAGAGACAGAAACGCGATATAGCACATATGACCGAGAACTTCTCGCAATCTTTGCCGCCGTTAAATATTTCAAACGCCTACTAGAAGGACGACAATTCACCGTCAGGACAGACCACAAACCACTGACTTACGCTTTTATACAGAAATTAGACAAAGCATCTGAACGACAATTACGTCAACTTGACTACGTTTCACAATTTACGACGGACATAGTTTACATTAAGGGTGAAGACAACGTAGCTGCTGACACATTTTCACGAATTAATACCATCAACATGCCGACGATACTGGACTTAGACACCATACGACAGCATCAACGAGACGACGAGGAACTACCTCAACTCCTCGAAGACGACAGATTATCATTGAAACTCAGCAGACTGAACTTTGACGATACGGAAATTTACTGCGACATTTCAACAGGCATAGTTCGACCATACCTACCTAAGGCGCTCCGTAAAACAGCTTTCGACATCATTCATGGGCTTTCTCATCCAAGTAGAAATGTCACCTCACGTCTAATTCGAGAAAAATACGTATGGCCTGGCATAAAAAAAGATGCAATTGCATGGGCTCGAGAGTGCGTACCATGCCAGCGCTCTAAGATCCAACGGCATACTCGTCTTAAACCGAAACACATCGACATTCCAGATGACCGCTTCAAACATATACACTTGGATGTCATCGTGGTACCTGAACATTTGGGATATAAGTACTGTCTAACCATCATTGACCGATTTTCGAGATGGCCAGTCGCCGTTCCTCTAAAAAACATCACCGCCGATACACTAATTACAGCCTTATTCGACCACTGGATAGCTCATTATGGTACACCGACTACAATAACCACAGATCAAGGTTCACAGTTTGAATCAACACTTTTTCGAGCACTGGCAAGTCTCATTGGCTGCAATAAGCAGAGGACATCGCCATATCACCCACAGTCAAACGGTATCATCGAGCGCTGGCATCGTACTCTCAAATCGGCGCTGATGTGTTCTCCAAAGCCTTGGACGGAAATCCTCTCAACTGTACTACTTGGATTACGTACGAGTTTGAAGGAGGATATACAAGCTTCACCAGCAGAAATGTTATATGGTACAACATTACGTGTTCCCGGAGAATTCTTCATTAACGCCGACTTTGCAGCTGATCCACAGATTTTCGTTGAAAAACATCGCGAGTACATGAGGGGTTTGAGACCTACACCAACAGCTCATCATATCAAATCGAAAGTTTTCATCGCCAAGGATCTCCACACCTGCAGTCACGCATTTATTCGGTGCGACCACGTCAAAGCTCCATTGGAACAACCATACAGAGGACCGTACAAAATCATTAAAAGACATACCGACGTACTTTTTGAACTAGACGTTGACGGTACATTTAAAAACATAAATATAGACAGACTTAAGCCGGCATACATAACCAAAACGGACGCGGACATTGACACTGAACCCACACAAAATGATCGTGTACCAGAGCATAAATGGACACCTGTAACAAACATTCCAGAGAAAACATACAGAAACAAGAAAGTCTCTTTCAAACTCCCGCCTGAAAAGACTCGGGGGGAGTACTGTGGCCATCATCCGCGACTGCAGCGCCACACAGACCACAGCGCCTCTACAGCAAGCAGAGCACACTTCGACAGCGAGGATACAAACAGAAAGCATCTTTAGTTTTTTCGAGTTAGCTTGTTTTACGAGAATTGTATCTTTGTACGTTTTTTATTCCTTAGAAGTGAATAAATACTCATACAACAAATACCACAACGTGCTGAATATTCATTATTATAGTCACAAGCGCTATACATTGCGACGTTGCAATTTACTCAAGTTTGCGCGCGCATGGGTTCCGAGATACGTGGTAGACCCTGTATCATATACTGTATATGTGCACCCATTTCAAATTGGCATGGCACAGCCCTGCTCGATTCGACGAGCGGTCGAGCTTTGTAGTTTGTTTAGTGGGATGGGGAATCCCCCACCACTTTTTTCATTTAGCTCTGGACTTACTGTACACCCGCGTCTTACAAAGGTAGGCTTCGAGGCAAATCGGCTACTTCTTTGGAGACAGATTTCTAACCCTTTTAAGGAAAAGGGCGAAACCTCCCGAACATCCTTCCAGTTATTCTTTTTCGTATTTAATTTCATTTCGCAACAGTTTTATTCCATCTATTGTTTCTTCATTCACAGTTATTTACCAGAATGTAGAATTCGAAATAATTAACTTTATGCAATCTAAAACAGTAATGAGTTGTTCAAAAAAGGAATGATGTATTGAACTGTGAATAATTCAACTCAAACAAAGTACTGTAGAAGATTTCAAGCACATCTCATTACATGATTTTTAACTTATTAAATCATTGATTGATTTATATTGTTTAATTCAATTCTTTTACACTTGCAAGTATATCCTACTATGGCATTACACTATGACATATGCTGTTCTCCAAGCATTATATTTATTCTTTATGCGAAAAGTATTGCACGACTATTTTTATAATTTTAATCAATCGTTGTTTAACCATAAATTTTAAATATATAATAAAAGAAAACTTTGAACCTTCGATTAAGATTCTAACAAAAACAGACAAAATAAATTAAATTGCTTCAAGAGATGTCTATACTTAGGATTTATTTTTATACAATATGTGCTTTCTATAAAATATGAAACTTTCGTTTAGTTTTGAAACATATGTACAAAATACATATTCTTCACATAAGTTTACGGCGTATGCTTTACACAACGCGTCACGCGAACGTATTTCACAAATAAAGGTATGAAGTTAAATAAAACAACATACAAAAAAATAGCATAACAACTTCATGATCTACAAACAAATAGTTACATCGTCAAAAATTCCTCTTTCTCAATTATAAATAAAATTCCAAATAGAATTCGATTGCGATGCCTAAATAAAAACAACCAAAATTTTCGTGTGATGCATACATTTAATGTAATCTCATCAAACTTAAATACGAAGAAACAGCGTAATTAATTTGGCCTGCGAGAATATGATATTTTTTAATAATAATAATAATTAGTAAGCACGGATATAGCAACATCATTCACCATTCATAATGTCAAAAACCATACTAAATTTCACTTTTTTATTAACATAGAACTTGTTTCGTTTGTATAATATTATAGCTATTATATCGAATGCCTGATTTTTCCTAGCTGTACTTCGGTTTAGGACTTTTACTTTATTAGACTTCCCATCTTATACGACACAAGTCTAATCCAGATATATACAAGGTGTCTCTTAACTAGGGTACCAGCCGGATATGGGGGGTTGCTGGGGTGACTCTGAATAACTTGTTCCTTTACCAAAATGTTGGTTGAAGCTTCGTCTTTGAATTATTATCGAAAAACACTGGCCAATCAGAGCGCCCGTTGAGCGCGCGCTCGAACGTATGGCTCTCAACCACGGTCGTGGCCGTGAACCAAAGCATTGGCACAGCGACCGAGCGCGGTTGAGAGCCACGCGCTCTGATTGGCCAGTGTTTTTCGTTAATAATTTAAAAACGAAGCTTCAACCAACATTTTGGTAAGGGTAAAAGTTGTTCAGAGTCACCCCAGCAACCCCCCATTTCCGGCTGGTACCCTAATTAAGAGACACCCTGTACACAACACGTATATTACTGGAAAATTGACGAAACATCTCTTTATTTTTGTTATAAAAAACCGCTGCGAATTATGTTGACGTTTATGTAGAAAAGATATGAATACACGATCTTTTACGATAAATTATCACGTATAATCCCAGGACTTGTATTGTCTAAAAAAAAACACAAATGAAATTTATCACAATGTTGAAATTCTAACAAAAACATTTATAATTAAGATTTAGAAATTTCACTGTTATTACGGCAACAATATCGTTACTACAAGAGTCAGTTTCTTATTCTTTTATATATCCAACTCTTCCCCTTTTATGAAAGTATCAAAAATATCCTTTCTGGCGTACATTTCCCAACAAACAACAAAATGAAACCTTCGGTTTTATAATCGAATGACAAAAAATATAATTAACTTATGTTACATAAAGTTTGCCTGATCGTTACTCAGGTCTTTCGACTTAAGATTCATTTTATATCCCCTTTTTCCAAAAAAGAAAAAATTACGTGTTAATCGTTCAACAGATTATTCTAAGTCAACTAGAAAATATAAAACTAAGTAAAATTTATAAATATGGTACAATTTGATAGTAAGCTATAGAGTAGTAATAGATTAATTACAGATACATATAGATAATAGCATTGTGTCGTTGAATCTTATGGCGATTTTTTAAGTCCCCTGCTTGCAGGTAGCATAATCAAGGATTTAGTTAAATTGTCTGCTTTCGTATTTCAAATTCAGTATGTGTTATTCAGTCGAACAATCGCATACACCAACCACCACAGTGGACTAGCAGCCATCTTGACTAGCTTTTTTCCAATTTTTTCCATTTTCCATCTCACTTTATGCCCACTATAATGCGAGTCTTCAAAGTTAACAAGTTACACTGTACTCTTCCAAGTTCAATGGGTATAAATCAATCTCCAGGATGTTCTGGACAGCTACGATTCACTTGAAACCATCTATCGATACAACTGAAAAAGATATAGCAAATATTTTATTACAGCTACAATTGCAAGAAAGAATGGGCCATGCAAAATGTCAATTTTGCACTCTGTGTTTAGTAGAACTTACTTTTTGTGATATATACAGAGGCAAGGTAAGCGGGCTATGACATCACCAGGTTGTAACTCTTCAAGACAAATAACGCATTCGCCTTTTTCATCAGATAGTACGTCTTCTACAGTGAGAATAGAAAATAATTCATTAATTGTGGTCACATAGAAAATGCAACAAATATTTTCCCTCTTGTATGCAAGCAATTGGAAAACAAGCGAACTTAACGATCCATTAATTAATGAGTTAATTTTAATTCTCAATGAAGCTCCGAAATCCATTATTACTGTATCGTTTAGTTCTTTAAATATTCAAGATTACTTCCACATATGCGCTATCTGCTTTCTTACTAGATATACAAAAATAAGGTAAATGCACAGATTACAAGATATTTATATCATTAACAATTTAATATCTTGTACTATATAAACACAAAAGATCTGTAAACAGAAAAAAACAAGCTACAAAATTATGGCCTTTGTGGCCAGTGATGTAGAATCTGGAAGACTCCTGGAGAATTATTTTTTTGTGTAACGTGTAACCTTTTGACTATGTACATGGATTCCAGTTCCATTCTAAAAGTAGTAACAGTTAACTCATTGTATAAGTTATACCTTACTTGTGTATTATGTCACTGAGATGCCATTAACATCTCTGAGCGAACAAGAATTTTATTATTGTAAATTATAAATACTATTTTTTGAACGCATTGAGTTTCATTTTATTTGTATGTAAAACTTGCATCTTATATATAGAAGTGTTCAAACAGTAATTCTTTGTTAATAACATGGAGGAGTCTGTAATCTCCCAGATTCTATGTTGCCAGTTATGGGTTAACTATTAAAAAGAATTGTGTAATACACTAATGTAAATAATAAAATTACTTCAAAATGATTAGTATTCAAAAATGTTTTTTTTATACATTATGTACCACCTTATTTGAAAAATACAGTAATACATACCTATTATGGTTATGAGAAGGACACAATATTAATGATGTAAAATGTACAATCAAGTAACTTACCATTGTAACTGAGACGTGGCTTGGTCAGACACATAACCAGATGACACTCTATATCATCTGGCAGAATAAATTTGGAGCATACAGGGCATTTTAGACCTTAAATATAAAATAAAACACTCAATCATTTATAATAAAGGAAAAGTATATTAATAAGTATAAGTCTATGGAATGCTATACCATAAAAAATTCTTCTCACTTGATTTACTGGCACAACCTCAGCCTCAGACTCATTCAAACATGAACTTATTATAATTCCCATAATAAAATTCATATAATTTTAATGCACCCATCACAGATAATGTTTCAGCTCTTTACAATTTCGTCACACTAAAGTTAATATTTTTCTTGATTTTTTTTATTTAGTACCAATTGAAAATTTACGTAACTACGTTAAATCTCAATCGATTTACATGTGGTTACCGGGCCAACTACCCTCGACAACAAGCGCCAAACAAACACCCCCTATTCATCCGTAATTATTTTGTTCGATTTTATAATCGTCACATAACCTCACTTCTAACTCATTCAATGTCCACAGGCTCAATTTAAGTAGTTGATTTTCAAACAAAATCAACCAGTTAGGAAATAATAGGAACTACCTGTCCATATTTCTCTGATTAATCATAATAATCGGACAATGAACGATTTCTATCTCCTAAAATCGATATTGTTTAATAAATTACTAACTACAGTTTCTAAACTAAAAAGAGTGGAAATTTAAAAACCTTTTCGTGTGTCTACATACGTTAATGTACGTGCACATATACAGTCTTAGATGCACGCACACCAAGTTATGTAATCGCAGATAATATTTATATCTTTATACTATTTAATGCGACATAAATTCGCTAATATAATATCAATATGAGCTGTTCAAATTTACTAAAAATATCATGAATATTGGACATTCGTTTATGATAAATATATTATTATTATAATGTTTGTATTACGTTAAAATGTATAATAAAATACATGTATATGTACGTGACAAAACGCATATCATATGCATATGCATATACGGCATGACCAGCGTCATATATGCATGCGCGTGCGCGTATGTAAACAGGGTGCACAAAAAGGTAGGGCACAAACTTACGTCCGCAAATGCTTGATTGGGAATTGGGGAAAACTATTCTTACAATTCGTTGTACAGATTCGCAGGCACAGACACATATTCGACAAATAATTCTCATTGTCGCGAAACAGTTGGTTTATGAAAACATGATAGAAGCAGACCAGATTTTGGAATGCATTCAAAATGTGTTTCCCACTATTTCTAATAAATACAGTACGAATATACGAAAGAGATCGACACTCAGTTCAAAAAACGGAGCTTGCATTCTTGCAAAAGAACAAAATTTCAAACAATTATTGTAATTGCCGTAACAATTGATCAAAAGCTTTGACCTCTTATAACTTTTCAGTAAAGTATTTCTGGCATAAGTTACTATATGCAAATTTCCTACCTACTTGATCTCATCAAAGCGTAGTGTAAGTTTGACTCCGTCTTTTTTGGACACCCTGTATATGGAACATAAATCATGCATTGTATCTACTAGATCAGCAATTCTTAAATTGTGATCCGCAGCCCCTGGGGTATCCAAGAATTAAAACCCTTTGCATTCGAAGGGCAACTCCTACTCACCACTTGGTTTAACCCAAAAATTGCAATGACGTCTGAGAGGAAACAATAACTTTTCTATGAACAGATATCTTTCCCTCATATAATATAAATGTTTAGTCTGTACACAATCCGTAGTTAATGTGTTCTTTAACATCTTGACTGCAAAATTGATAGAGCTATTGATCTGAACCTTTGTTGTCCTTTGTTGCCTGTGTTGGCTCACAGTCAACATACTAGCATTATTATTTTAAATGTAGTTTATCTTCAGTTACCAGAAAAAAACATTCTATTGCAAAGGGTTAATAGTACGGAGTCTGCAACTGTTTTTGCCTAAGTAAAACTTAATTTCATTGTGAAATATACTGTAATAAAGATACCATGCGACTCAATTAATCTTTCGTTACACTCAACTACTAGCATTTCTCATTCACAGAATGTGCTTCATACGAAAAGGATCTTCCGTGGATTCATAAAATTTAAGAACCACTGTGCCAGATTATATACTTACAAAAGTATTAACAATTGGAATTAGTAAGAACTTGTTACATTGAACTCTGCGATGAATATATTTAACATAAACTTACCGTTAAGGGACCACATATGAGAGGGCAGACTATGGGCTGCATAAACCCGTCCACTCTCTTCATCAGCATCATCGGAATCGAGTTGCGGTAAACCGAGTGCTTGGCCAACACCAACCGCAGCGGCAAGACTGCTTTGCTCGCCAGATGAAAGATCTGGGACGGAACTTAAAGAACGAGCACGTTGTCTACTATCTCCAGATACTCTAGAAGTTTGCGACTGATTTCCCTGTTGATGTTGCAACATGCTAACTCCTCCGGGAAGTGAGCGTAACATTGAAAAACCTTGAATCGTGGTTTCATTTGCTCCTGCAGAGGATTGTCCATTGCCTCCAGCAGATTGTGCCACGGTGCTCGCCTTAGCTCCCATCCCAATTTCTTGTGATTAACAACGTTTCTACCAATATTCATGAAAAGTTCTTCTATCCGATAGGAAAATTCGATTCCGCAAACACAACAAAAATCAACATTCCAAATATTACTCTTTGGCAGTGATACACGCACTGACACAATTCTCGCAAATAGTCCTAGCTTTTTTTGTTTTTCTCGGCGTTGTACAAGCAGTTAAAATCGTAATTTTAACGTTGATAATAATACAACACCCTAGGATTCAACGTAGGCCGAAATTTGGTTGAAATGTATTGTAACGGGCAAGTCATATCGTCCGAAAGCATATCAGCGGCGTGTCACGCAAAACACACTCCGACATCTTGCTAGAAACTTCCTAGAAGTCGGCGATCAGCTGCTACGGATATTCTGTTACGCTCTCACGTTAGCAGGCCTTAATATCTAGTAACATCGAATCAACGATCGACAATGTTACGCTATCGCGTTTACTAGGGTTAATGTCTAGTGATATCGGACCGATGATCGACAATATAAATATAATTATCGATAGCGATAATAACTTAGGAGCGAGATTCGAAGCCGGATGAGCATACGCGCGATAAATAAAGCTGTACATTATTCAAGTACCAGCAATAGGTTGTCGAACAAAAGGGAAACTCAGAGCATTCGGAACGTAGAACACTTCACTTGGAAGATACTAAAAGTTATTTATTACGGAGCGTAAAGAATTGGCTAGTCTATTGAAACACGTACGACCTCCGGAGATTGTCAAGCCCCACGATATCCTGTTCTGGCCGCCACATGTTCTACCGCTGAACAAAAGGACCTCTCAAGAGCCACTTGACTCTACAACGCGCTTTCTCCAACCCTCGCGCGTTTTTCCTCAGCTTTCCCGCGTTTTCCCCAAATACGCGCGTACCCAGACGCCCTTACCGAGAAGCGTAGCATTGCCACCTCCACGCGCCCAAGGACGAATAGAAACCCAACAAGAACCAACCCCATTGGACGAGGACGATTTCGAAGGAGGACCAAGGAACTCAGGAAGAGGAACCGGAGCTGTAATGGAAAGAAGAAGCAGCCTCTCACAGCAGAATATAAACTAAAGTCGCGCAGACGAGATCAACTTGTACAAAGCAATATTAGTTCTTGGAATAAAACAGTAAATCTTTACTGTTTTAAATCTTTAAAGTCTTTATAAAAGTTGGTGTTCTTTGAATATTCCGCGCTCTTCCACAAGCAGAGCGGTTCAGCGCTCCACGGGCAACCGAACCAACTCCAATTCCCCATATCCCACCAATTGCGACGCAACAATAACTTAGCAGCGAAATTCGAAGTCAGATGAACATACGCGATAAATAAACTTACATATTGTTTAGGTACCAGTCGTAGGTAGTCGTATAAAAAGGAAAGTCAGAACATTCGGATCTTAGAACACTTCGCTTGGAAGATTCTAAAGGCTGCTTTATTACAGATGTTACGCTATCGCGTTAACTAGGGTTAATATCTAGTGATATCGAACCGATGATCGACAGTAGAATCGTAGCTATCGATAGCGATAATTATTTAGGAGCGAAGTTCGAAGTTAGATGAACATACGCGATACAACGATCGGTACATTGTTAATTATTATACGCGTATTCCTACAACGCGCTGTAAGATTCCTTTTCCCTCGTGTATTTTCTTTGGTTTTTTCCACGATTCTCTATTTACCGTTACCTCGCGACTTTCATGCGCTTTCTCGGGTTTTTCCCATTTCTCCCTTGCGCGCGCACCCCAACGTCCTTACCGGAAAGCAAAGACGTTACCACCCCCACGCGTCCAAGGACGACCTAAAGCCCAGCAAGACTCAACCCCATTGGCCACTACTTGAAGAGAAGGGGAAACCAAGGAACTCAGGAAGAAGGACCAGAGCCGTAATGGAAAGAAGAAGAAGAAGCCACATCGATACTTTCAGTTCACATTCAGAAGTCGAACCTTGTTATTTCTTGAACCAACAGTATCTCTTACGCTAAATTCTAGAATAAATAGTGATTCTTATTAAACTCTAAGTTGTGTTTGATTATTCCGCGCTTTTCCACAAGCAGAGCGGTTCAGCGCTCCACGGGCAACCGAACCTACACAAAGTTCCTATATCCCACCATCCGCGACGCAACACAGAACATAAAGAATTTACTAGGACTTAGTAACTAATTGTAAGTCTTGTTACGCTATCGCGTTAACTAGGGTCACAGCCTACTCTAGTACTAGCCGTGCTGAAGGTAAAAATGGCAACACCGCGGGAGTCCGGTTGTGATATATATATTTGTTTACCTATCCCACCGGACTCCCAGACTCCCTCTACCGGACTCCCAGACTTCCAGACTCCCTCTACCGGACTCTCAATTTCCCGCTTAGTTTTCAAATGTTTACACACCAATGTGTAGTCATCATTAGTAGTCTATATAAAAAAAATTAAAAGGAAGTGCAATAATGTAGGGAAGTTTTATTTATTAACTATGTAAGTCCTAATCTTTGTGTATAAAATATTTATTTAATAAAAGCTATTGTGCTTTCAATATATTTCACTTTAGTATTAATTATTGAAAAACTAGATTATGTGGAAGTTTGATCATGTATAATACACAGTTCAGTTTAATAAAAGAATATTTATATTATAATGTAAAAGGAAGGCACATCCTTATGCAATAGGAGAAGCTCTATCGAATGAATTTAGAGGAGTCTACCATTCGGACCTCATCGGTCCCTCTTAATATAAACACTTTTGTATAAGCAGTTGCAGTCTATTCCAAAATATAATCTCAGAACTTATTCAATAGATAACACCAACATTAATTACATTTTAATAGTATCATAACTAATTTTTTACAAATTTATTTTTATTATATCACATACACAGTTTTTGAAAAATTTGTTTTACATAGTTCTTTTCACAAGTTTGGTACTATATTTATTAGTTAATAATGCCACAGTGTTGTTATGTTGCTAATTATAAGGGAAGAATATTAATGATCTTCATGATCTTTCGGCTGATGTAAATGGATTTTCAGAAATTTTCGATACCATCCATGTGTGTTGTAGATGATTATGTTAAGATTTATATATCCGGTTATGGGTCCCATTCCGTCGCTAAAATATGAAATTGTAATATATGTAAATAATTAATAGTGGAGGATAAAGGTACAACGATAAGTAATGTATATTTTGATCACTTACAAAGAGCTGGTCTTTCCACTTCTACAGAAGAAGTAATAACCTTATTTACTCATATGTGTGCAATAGTGGAAGCCATAATAAATACTGCCCATTTGGAATCAGATTGTTTAAAATCTGAAAAGCATAAGCACATTTTATTTAAATTAATATATATTAATATTCAATTAAATGTACATCATTTAGCATTTTCTGATACATGCATTTGTGGTGAATATTTTGTAATTACCTGCACAACTATTCCCTTCAGTAACTAATTATCCAACCTCTTTTCGTGTTCACTTATCCTCTTTCGGTGTTCACTTAAGGGGGCCGACTCTTTTGGGGCCAACTCCGAATCGATCTAAGCGCCATTCGGCAGAGCGGGCGTTAATGAAAACAGAAAAATCTTCTGCATCGGCATTTGACGGGGTGACATCTAAAGTCATTATACAGAATTATAAACTCATGGTGTGACATCTAACGTCATTAGGCAAAATTATAAATGGAGAGTGGGAGGCCATAGTTGTCAAATCACATGCTTTGAGTGTTTTGTCGCGCTGTTGCCACATTTGTTACAATCCTAGCCACCAGCAAAATGAATCGGCTCGAGCCGAGGTTTCGATTCCTGCCGGGAATAGACATATATAGCTGCTGAACCGCTGGAAACTTTTTTGTAGGTTCGATCCCCCTATGCTATCATTTTTTTTACATTAATGTTTTTTTAATTCCTAACTATATGACAATGATCAGTATTTGCTTACCAATATTTTAAAAACATTTGTTAAATTTTTTAATTTAATATACGTAAATATGAACTTAGAGCGCTCTTCGTGCTACCGTTTCCCTTGCCATGTATCTTGCCAATTATGGTACTGTTTAATATTTTTAACATTAAAATAAAATGTATGAAGCGCATTTTCAGACGTCTTAGATTGAACAGTCTTGATGAAGTGCAGGAAAACTCGTGTGATGTTTTAATACTATTTCGCCTTTCTTTTATACCACACAATTATTTCTTTTTTACAAATAATCAGAAATAAAGGAAAATATTTATTCGTACAAATTTTATGCGAGTACCGAATATGCATATGTATATTGATAATTTTTAATTCATTTCATTCGCTTTTTCCCATTGTTTTGGTCATTGTATAGGATGACAAACGAAAAATACGGAGACATAGTTGATATTGTCATATCTATTACAGTTTTGCTTTTTAGGAAAACTTCGATAGATTCGACTCAAGTTGAGATTTTGATTTTTGCCGAACATAAAAGAGAATAGTGCAAATGAAAGAGGAGATACAAGGGTCAAGTTAAAAAAAACAGATTGATAAAACAATATTAATATGTGTAAGAAAATTTTTGGAACTTATGAGAGAAGGGCTCTTATTGCTGCTTGACATAGGTCAGGCACAGCCAACTGGCGGGCCGCGGGCCACGCGGTTCATCTTACAAACAAATGACGGCCCTCACACCTGCGTCATAGTTGCGGTGTCACGCTGATTCCAGTCTTGCTGGCACGTCATAGGTACATCTGACGTACATAGCTCTATCTTTGTCTATCATAGCTTTCTGTTGCTTAGAGCGAAGCATAAGATGATCGAAAAGGACCATGGTGACATTGTATTGTACAGACTACGGTCGTGAGAGCTAAACAAAACAACTTTTTAACACATACACGACGACATAATCATTTGAATACCTATTCAAACGCCATCGATAATCTTACATATATTTTAATTATATTACAATTATATTATTGTTGTATAGTATAGTTAATATATTTCATATACAGGGTGGCCCTGAACTCGCGTATTATTTTTAAAAAAGGGGTAGCTGAGGTGATTCTGAACAACTTTTTCCTTGACCAAAATATTGTTTGAAGCTTCGTTTTTTAGTTATTAACGAAAAACACTGGCCAATGCGAGCGCCCGTATAGCTCGAGCTCAGTCACAATCGCGCGCGGCCGAGATCGGGTGCATCGAGGGGCAACGTACGGCAAATATTACAATCGTCTTACATTAACAATAGTGTGTAATTCTTCGTTATTCATCAATAACAATTTAATTAACAAGTCGTTTAATAACTGTTCCATACTTTTATTCGTTTTCCGAAACTAATAAAGTGTTTTATTAATTAGGAAAAAAGTGTTTGGCAGATTAATGTTAGAAAAGGGTAGTTAAATAAACTTATCCATTCGACCGCAAATTTACCTGCTTCTACGGTGTCTTGGCATTTGGTCATCGTACCGATTCTGACCTGCCTCAACAATTTTATGCCACATCGCGGCGATCGATAATGACACACACATTAACTTTCGTAATGTTCGTAAGTGCGTGTCCTGTTCGTGTGGAAACAAGTGCGAATCAGATCTGTATCGATCGCCGGGACGTGGCATTTAAATTCTAAAAATAGGTCAGAATCGGTACAATGACCATATGGCAAGACACCGTCGAAGCAGATAAATTCGCGGTCGATTGGATAAGTTTATTTAACTATTTAACTACCCTTTTCTAACATTAATCATCCAAACACTTCTTTCATAATTAATAAAACACTTTATTTGTTTCGGAAAACGAATAAAAGTATGGAACAGTTATTAAACGACTTGTTAATTAAATTGTTATTGATGAATAACGAAGAATTACACACTATTGTTAATGTAAGACGATTGTAATATTTGCCGTACGTTGCCCCTCGATGCACCCGATCTCGGCCGCGCGCGATTGTGACTGAGCTCGCGCTATACGGGCGCTCGCATTGGCCAGTGTTTTTCGTTAATAACTAAAAAACGAAGCTTCAAACAATATTTTGGTCAAGGAAAAAGTTGTTCAGAATCACCTCAGCTACCCCTTTTTTAAAAATAATACGCGAGTTCAGGGCCACCCTGTATATTAACATAGCAGCTTTATTGGTAATATAAATGAAACATACCACCAAATGATTGAAATTTTGAGTTACACATTTTGAGCTTTAGATTGACGTGTATACACGTCCAAATGATAGAAATATCAAACAGTTCCATAATTGGCAAGATACATGGGAAGAAAACGGTAGAAAAAAGCGCTTCAACATCATATTTACGTATATTAAATTAAAGTATTTAACAAATATTTCTAAAACATTTGTAAACAACTATTGATCATTGTCATATACTTAGTGTTGGATATTTACTAGTGATAGTAAATATAATATATGATGCTGTAGCAAAATTGTCTCAATGTTCTTAGAAATGTCTTACTAACATAGATAGTAAGAGAACCAGATGGGTCTGCACTTGGAGAGTCAAAAGGGCCTAGGTTGTAAAATGAAACAATGCGCATTCGTAGGTATAAGTGGACCCCAGTTCTTTGGGTGTTTTCGTTCAGTTCTAAAGAGCATTTCATAGAGAGAAGACATTCCTTCGGAGCTATTTTAAATACGCGGATTGAGAAAAATATAATAGTTATTTTATTTAACACACCATATCCAATACTTAGTATTGAAAAAAGAATGAATGTAAAGAATATACCCCAAGGGGACTCGAACCTACAAAAAAGTTTGCAGCGGCTCGAATCAGCATCTCGGCTCGAGCCGATTCATTTTGCTGATGCTTATGTTATAATTGTAACAGATGTGACAACAGCGTGACAGAGGTTTGATACGTGCCGGCAACTATGCCTTACTAGTGTCTGTGTTCACGCATCACGTATTCACGTATGAATCGCCGTTCGTGGTGTGAAATTATAACTTACATTTACCGACTGATTTGTATTTTTATCGACCCTGACGGTAACTTGGCCAAATTCACTACAATGCACCATAAACGCCACCGACGGAGAATCAGTGAACTATTCTTACGTCGGATGCGTGCAAATCGTATTTTACTTTTTCCGCCTTCCAGAAGTGATAAACTGTGAAAAATCGAATTTCTGTGATCTTGTGTTAGTTCAAGGAAGTAGGGGATTTCGTGTTATCAGTGAATAAACCATTAAATCGTTCAATATTTGCTAATTGGGAAATGTGTCAAGATGCCTGCAGCCATCTTGTTGCCTACATCGGTGTCTGTCTCTAGCTTGCCAGTTTAAGAAATACCATTCATCTGAACGCATGGTGTTTATTGGCGTTCAAACGTAAGTCCCCGACTGTGGTGAAGTCTACCCGTGTGCGTCATATCGGCGAAAGTTTCATTAATGCAATTATTGAGACGGGGATAGTCAAATATGAAATCGGGTCTCTCTGTCGCGCATTGCGTATACGTGCATGCTTTCCGTTGTTTGTGTGAGTGCACGCACACCGGTCATGGCGCCTGGAGTCGGCCCCCTTAACCTCTTTGATTTCGTTTCATTTATTTTGTCTATTTCCAGTTTCTATTAACTTATATATCACTTCATTCATTTCCAAATGTTGCGTTTTAGTTCAAAGATGATTCTATTTCGCTTCATACTTATATTTTCTTAAAACCACTGTAAAATATTTCCAATATTATCTATCACATCACCAAACCAGTCCGAGAGTCCACAAAATATATACCACATTTATAACTATTAGTATACTTTAATATCACTTCTACTTACCATAGTTATAATATTTATATATTACTTATACATAATTAATCAAGAATTGTGTACTTTAACATAATTTTCTATAAAAAAAAGCGTTAATTGTAAACCCAAGTACAAGACTCCCATTACTGAAAATAGGACTCCCGATCGGTAAACATGCGGTGTTGCCACGTTCTTCAGCACGGCTAGTACTAGAGTCGGCTGTGCTAGGGTTAATGTCTAGTGACATCGAACCGATGATCGACAATATAAATATAACTATCGATAGCGATAATAATTTAGGAGCGGAATTCGAAGCCGGATGAGCATACGCGCGATAAATAAAGCTGTACATTATTCAAGTACCAGCAATAGGTTGTCGAACAAAAGGGAAACTCAGAGCATTCGGATCGTAGAACACTTCACTTGGAAGATACTAAAAGTTATTTATTACGGAGCGTAAAGAATTGGCTAGTCTATTGAAACACGTACGACCTCCGGAGGTTGTCAAGCCCCACGATATCCTGTTCTGGCCGCCACATGTTCTACCGCTGAACAAAAGGACCTCTCAAGAGCCACTTGACTCTACAGCGCGCTTTCTCCGACCCTCGCGCGTTTTTCCTCAGCTTTCCCGCGTTTTCTCCAAATACGCGCGTACCCAGACGCCCTTACCGAGAAGCGTAGCATTGACACCTCCACGCGCCCAAGGACGAATAGAAACTCAACAAAGACCAACCCCATTGGACGAGGACGATTTCGAAGGAAGACCAAGGAACTCAGGAAGAGGAACCGGAGCTGTAATGGAAAGAAGAAGAAGCCTCGCACATCAGAATATAAACGAAAGTCGCGCGGACGAGATCAACTTGTACAAAACAATATTAGTTCTTGGAATAAAACAGTAAATCTTTACAAAAGTCTTTATAAAAGTTGGTGTTCTTTGAATATTCCGCGCTTTTCCACAAGCAGAGCGGTTCAGCGCTCCACGGGCAACCGAACCTACACAAAGTTCCCATATCCCACCAATTGCGACGCAACAGACTTGTTGCCTTTGTGTAGGTTCGGTTGCCCGTGGAGCGCTGAACCGCTCTGCTTGTGGAAAAGCGCGGAATATTCAAAGAACACCAAGTTTTATAAAGACTTTTGTAAAGATCTACTGTTTTATTCCAAGAACTAATATTGTTTTGTACAAGTTGATCTCGTCTGCGCGACTTTAGTTTATATTCTGATGTGCGAGGCTTCTTCTTCTTTCCATTACAGCTCTGGTTCCTCTTCCTGGGTTCCTTGGTCCTCCTTCGAAATCGTCCTCGTCCAATAGGGTTGGTTCTTGTTGAGTTTCTATTCGTCCTTGGGCGCGTGGAGGTGGCAATGCTACGCTTCTCGGTAAGGGCGTCTGGGTACGCGCGTATTTGGGGAAAACGCGGGAAAGCTGAGGAAAAACGCGCGAGGGTCGGAGAAAGCGCGCTGTAGAGTCAAGTGGCTCTTAAGAGGTCCTTTTGTTCAGCGGTAGAACATGTGGCGGCCAGAACAGGATATCGTGGGGCTTGACAACCTCCGGAGGTCGTACGTGTTTCAATAGACTAGCCAATTCTTTACGCTCTGTAATAAATAACTTTTAGTATCTTCCAAGTGAAGTGTTCTACGATCCGAATGCTCTGAGTTTCCCTTTTGTTCGACAACCTTTTGCTGGTACTTGAATAATGTACAGCTTAATTTATCGCGCGTATGTTCATCCGGCTTCGAATCTCGCTCCTAAGTTATTATCGCTATCGATAATTATATTTATATTGTCGATCATCGGTTCGATATCACTAGACATTAACCCTAGTTAACGCGATAGCGTAACAATAGAATAACGTACGACCACCGACGAGATATAGGAATAGACAAGACATGCAATGTATTTTTTCGGCCACGATTTCTGGGTCCCGGGGACCCATTACCATTTCCGTGTCACTCGCAACGTTACCCACAGATTATAGAAAACGATGCGAAAATTAAATAATTTTAAAGAATTCTTTTGTTCTTTGTCGCAATGAAAGGCGGCAAAGCATAGCAAACAATTAATGTTAATTAAAAATATTAAAAAAAAAACATTACAACACGTTTTCTTATTTCAATTGTAGTATTAATAAATGAAATAATTTTGAAAGTTATTCTTTACATTATTTTCTGGTAAATAACAATGAATGATGTAGAACTATTTACGAACTTGAGCGTACAGTAGTATGAGATGTACATTTTTTAACTCAAAAACAATAAAATTGTCACAATGAGAAAGATAGTGTAGGATGAGTGTGTGATTGTCCCCACGTATGTATGTATGTATGTGTGTGTGTACATGGTCGCGGCAGAAGACCTGACCTGGCCTGATAGTTTTTGCTCGAGGCACCGACGTGTTTGCGCTTTTCAAAAACCAGCCAGAGCCGTTGCGAATTGCGAAGCGAAGAGTCGATGCGAAGTACGAAGCGAAGAGTTGTAACGAGTTGCGAAGCGAGGAGTCATTGTAAAGTGTGAAGTGAAGAGTCCAACATTGTGTCGCGTGTATTTCTCGTTGTATTTATCGTTTTTCGTTTCGTTGTATTATGCAATAAATGTTTTCGTGCTAGTCTAAATCTCTTTCTCCCACAATAGTGACGAAAGATAGTGTATATACTACAATTGTTAATTGTATAGTTACTAGACATATTCGTTAATTTGTAATGAAAGACGCAATTAGTTATTTATATTCAACTAATAATAATAACGATGTACCTCCTTTACTAATATAAGAAAATTTGTCCAATAAAAGAACACGATGAAATAAAGAAACATGAGAATGCTGTAAAGCGAGAGAAGAATAAATCCAACATTCTTCGCTGTAAATGTAATGTGTATATGCGCATTGTGTACTACACAATTATGCCCACTCTATGCGGCGACGAATTTTGTAAACAAAAGAAGTGAAGAAGAGCCGCGTAGGGTGCGAGGGTGTAAAATAGAAATTTGTATTGGTTGCTAAAAAGAGCGGTAGTGATGGAAGAAAGTTTGATTTTTAGGAAGGAGGTACTGTATGGTCCGGAAGTCCTTGAAGTTGTTCTGTCTATTTTTCGGGAAAATTGAATTTTGCTACAAGGACCAAAGGGTTTCAATGGGTGACAGTGGCCAGATGCCCCTATGCTAGGAGGTCCGCTGAAGTAACTAACAGCGTTCTGGTGTCCAGATGTATTAAACGTGAAAGTCAAAGGCATCTGACAAAAAATAGAAGACAAAAGCTCTTTTTTTTTAAAGTAAGTCCCTCCGATATTGACAACTTTGTACTCGTCGAATTCAGTCTCACATTGTCAGTTTAGTCGTTGAGTTCGGTCGCCCAGTTTTAGATTGCTCGGCGAAATAGTGACAAAAGTGTGCGTTTTTAATTAAAGTGGGTAATTATTGAAAACTATTTTACGGGAAAAGTGCAAGATTCAGGCTGACCAGTAAGTAAGTTAATTCTAATAAAATAACTATTAAATTAATTTTTTAATAAGTTTGCAAAAATTAGTTCCTTCACAATTCTTGCTTTCTCCCTTTTCTTTCTCTTATAAAGTAATTTTTAGTTAACTTAATCTAATTTTAGACAAAATGGAACATCAAAAAGATAAAAGAAAACCGTATAAGAAATGTTCATATTGTCATTGCGGTGCAACTAATCGCAAAACTGATTATTCTTTTTACTCGTTTCCTAATACTACAGATGACCATTTTTTAACGTGGATAGTGAATTGCGGACTAGACGATTGGGTTGAAATGTCCAACATTGAATTGAAAAAAAAATATATTTGTAGTAACCATTTCACAAAAGATAGTTTTTATCCTTCCGGAAGATTAAGACGAGGTTCTGTTCCTTCTTTATATGCAATTAATGGTGAAGATGTATTAGAAGATCGTATTGACATTTCACAAAAAAGAGAACACGAGGAAATTAAAAAACTTGAGAGTGAATTGAAGCGGGAGAAGAATACGTCTGATATTCTTCGCTCGCAATTACGGGCGAAGTGCAAAGTATTGAAAAGAGTAAATGAGAAGCTTTCTTCAGGTAACATTACTGATGTATGCCTGAAGAAGGCAATTGCGCGTAGAGTTCGCGGTTTCATTTTAACATTTATATTAATGCAATTATTTCCATACGCTAGACGTGCTTATTCGACGGAAGAATATTTGTACAGTAAAATGCGAGACACTCTCAAATTTAATCTACCAAGTCCTAGCACAATCATTCGCTGGTTCGGTATAATTGATATTTGACCCGGTATATGTCAAAATTTATTTGATGCGTTAAAATTTAAAGTAGCGACCTTAAGTGATTTTGATAGGAATTGTGTTCTTTCATTTGACGAAATGTCAATAAAAAAATGTTTCAGTTTCCACCCAACGAAACAAATTATTGAAGGTTTTGAGGATTTAGGATTTTTAGGAAGAAGCGCGACAGTGGGCACTCAGGTACTGGTTTTTATGATAAGAGGCTTGCTCAGTAATTGGAAACAGCCAATAGCATTCTTTGTCTCAAAGAATGGAGTTAAAGCCAATCAATTATCAATTATATTAGATGCTATTTTAGATAATTTACATAATACGGGTTTGAAAGTTAGAGCTGTTGTTTCCGATCAAAGTGCAAGCAATCAAAGCTTGGCAGAAAGACGCGTTAGTGTTCAAAATCCTTATTTTGTTAGAAATGGGACAAAAATTTACTTTTTGTTTGATTATTTACATTTGTTTAAGAGCATCAGGAATAATTTATTAAAGTATGATTTCCAAATTAACGGTTCACGGGTATCCTGGTCCGATGTTATTGCTTTATGGAATTTGGAACGCGATAAAGGTACGAGAGCGGCTTACAAATTGTCCGAGAAACATGTCAGACCTAATAATTTTGATAAAATGAAATGTAAGCTCGCATTGCAAGTATTCAGCAAAAGAGTTTCTTCTGCCTTGTTTACTGCATGTTCACTTAATTGTATAAAGACGAGTACCGCGTTGCACACTGCCAGCTTTTTCGAAACCCTGAATGACTTGTTTGATGATTTAAATAGCAGGTCTGCTCGTGATCCTAATCCAAACAAGTGTGCCGTTTCTCATTTTTATCCTCTTGTCGAAACTAATTTGTTGAATCAATTGGAAAGTATGTCTAATTGGTTTGTAGTAACACCTTCTGGATTAAAAAGTCCACCTTGTTTCTTAGGATTGCGGCAATCAGTAAATGCCACCGTGCAGCTTTGGCATGATTTAAAAGAGGAAGGGGTAATATTTTTGATGACTTCCCATTTGAATACGGATGTTTTGGAATTTTTTTTTTCTATTCTGCGAATGCACGGTGGCACTTATAATCGCAATCCTTCTGTAAAAGGAGTGCGTCTTGCCATCAGGAAAAATATGATGTTGAATTTGAATAGTAATTCCCATAATAGTAATTGTCAACCTGACTGTGATCCAACTCTTTTAGAGAAGGATATAATATTGTCCCAATGCAGTACCTCCACGTCAAATGATGTTCCATTAAATGAAGTGGAAAAAGAGAACATTGACATCGACAGTGAAAATGTGCAATTACAAATTGACAATATGTTAGCAGCATTGTCGACGTCAGTATGCTCTTTAGAGATGTGCGCTGTAGAATATTTCGCCGGGTACATTGCTAAAAAAAGCACAGAAAAATATAAATGCGATCAATGTTTTGACTATTTTGTTGATAAAAGTAGGGAATTTCAGCGTGACGATCAAACTCTGTTAGCCCTTCGCGCATATGCTGCAAGTGACGCGATTACTTTCGGGCACTTAGTGGTGCCATCCAATAACTTTTCCCAAATTTTTAAAATTGTAAATGCCGTATTCGATCGTTTTTATCCGGCATTACGCAGTGAAACATCTATTTTGGATAAACTATTTCGGATTATATCTGAAGCTGTAAATAAAGCATATCCGAATTGGTTTGTCGAAAATGAATGTACTGCACATCGGGAAGATATGATTTATTTAACAATGACAGTGAAAATTCACAAGGATACCGTGTGGTTAGGTCAGCAGCTGAGATTCTCAACTCCCAGGCATTGTACTAATTTTAGATTAAAGAATTTAAGAAATTTATAATTCTTTTCCTATATGTAAATATGTGTGCCTTTTTTATGTGTCGTGGGGAAATATTCTATAATAATACCTAATTTTTAGGTATTACTTTAATTTTAACCTTTTCAGCCTTTATTAAGTTGATAAAAAGAAAAGGTTAAAATTGGCATATGTATACAGGGTCTACCACGTATCTCGGAACCCATGCGCGCGCAAACTTGAGTAAATTGCAACGTCGCAATGAATCGATACAGGCGTCATCTATGAACTGCTGGTGAAGGTATAAAGTCTTGTAGGGGACGCAAGGTTTGGCAAGATTGGAGAGGGGATTGTAAGAATCAACTGGATTGTAAGAAGGGGTAAACACAAATTCAGGCGCGATCGGCAGAGACTGCATTGAAGTCGGACGGCTTGCTCATGTTGTAGCCCGAATCCAAATGCTCGAGCCGAGATTTCGATTCCTGCCGGACATAGCCATAGCTGCTGAGCCGCTGGAAACTTTTTTGTCCGACTTCAATGCGGTCTCTGCCGATCGCGCCTGAATTTGTGTTTACCCCTGTTTACCCCTTCTTACAATCCAGTTGATTCTTACAATCCCCTCTCCAATCTTGCCAAACCTTGCGTCCCCTACAAGACTTTAACCTTCACCAGCAGTTCATAAATGACGCCTGTATCGATTCATTGCGACGTTGCAATTTACTCAAGTTTGCGCACGCATGGGTTCCGAGATACGTGGTAGACCCCAGGGTCTACCACTTAACGCGGAACCCGCGCTCGCGCGAACTTGTAAAATGGCAACGTCGCAATGAGTCGATACTGGCGCCATCTATGAACTGCTGGTGGAGGTATAAGGTCTTGTGGGGGCGGAAGGTTTGGCAAGATTGGTGACAGGTATGAGATACGTTTTGGGTTGTAAGAAAGGGCGGGCGAACGGTTCGATGAATCGGCTCGAGCCGAAATTTTGATTCCTGTCGGACATAGCCATAGTTGCTGAACGGCTGGAAACTTCTTGGTAGGTTCGATCCCCGTTGGGTATAATTTTTTTAAAATGATTTTTTTTTTAATTCCTAACTATATGATAATGATCAATATTTGCTTCCCAATATTTTTAAAACATTTGTTAAATATTTCAATTTAATATACGTAAACCTGATCTTAGAGCGCTTTTCGTGCTACCGTTTCTCTTGCCATGTATCTTGCCAATTATGGTACTGTTTAATATTTTTAGTAATTTCTAAATTTTAATTTCTAAGTTGAATATTAAAGTAATATATTGCTTTATATTGCAACCCGTTTTTGTAACTTAACAACACAAATATGATTCAAATTGTATCGTGTTTAGTCTCATTTTAAGCATAAAAACGTCAACAATATCAAAATCAAATTTGCAGAACAAAATGAATAAGTATAAAAAAAGTTTCATCGTGGTATTAGTGTTGTCTCACAGATACAAAGGCATTTATGTAATCTTTTACTGTCGCCCGACCTTTCTTTTACTCGCTGGCCCTTTGACGGCGAACGGTTCGACTTTGCCTCGGCTTGGCTAAACTCGGGCGCGATCGGCAGACTGCCGTATTGTTGTCGCTTACTCTGCCAAGTTATTGCAGCACTCGCATGCATACATACACTTCCAGACGTTGATTTTCGTGTCAACTTATCCCCGGCAAAATCTGCGTCACAGTATGCTTCAAAAACGCCCGTTTTACGATATAACAATCCCGTATCTAAAGTACCCTTAACATATTTTATTATCCGCTTAACTAATAACCAGTGAGTTTCACTTGGGTTTTCTAATGCTCTAGCAGCAATATTTACAGCGAAACTAATATCGGGTCTGCTGACTACTTGTAAAAACATAAGATTCCCTACAGCTTCTCTATATGGTGCAGTACAACTTTTCTCAGAGCTTGTTAAATCCCATCCAGGATCTATCGGAGTATACACACAGTTAGCGCTACTTACATTAAACCGTTCCACTATTTTTTCGGCATACTTCATTTGATTAATGAACACAGAACCATTTTTCAACACAAAAATTTCCATACCGAGAAAACTAGTAACATTTCTTGTATTAGTCGCTTGAAACTGCTTATTTAACTCATGGAAAAAACTATCCAAAAGATATTCACTTGTGGCAGCCAATAGTCCGTCATCTACATAGATTGCCAAAAACAACCGCTCATTACCCTCTTTAAATATGTAAAAGCAAGGATCAGCTGTACTCTGTTTAAACCCAAAATGCTTCACGAAGATAGCAAAATGCTCAGTCCAGCACCTCGGTGCTTGCTTCAGTCCGTACAAACTTTTCAATAATTTAGACACTTTATTTGAGCCATCATTGAACCCTTCAGGCTGTTTCATATAGATAGTTTCACTTAAGGATCCATATAAAAAAGCTGTTTTGATGTCGAACTGCCCAATGTGCAATCCATCGCGAGCTATAACACTCAACAATGTTCTTATGGTATCAAATCGAACTACCGGGCTGAAGGTTTCATTGTAGTCAACTCCTTCCTTTTGCGAGTACCCCTTTATTACTTGTGCCGTCTAAGTTTAACTTCGTAGTATATACCCAACGATTACCTATGACCTTTTTTTCTTCTTGCTTATCAACAAGAACCCACGTTCCATTTTTATGCAAAGATTCTATCTCATCCTGCATAACCCCCTTCCAATTCAAATTGTCTCCTGGGGTAATGGCCTCTTTATAATTCGAGGGTAAGGATTCTGCAAGAAAAGTTATTGGACACCCATAAAATTCCGTTTGTTTAATCGTTTGTCTATTACGCAACTCTCTTGTGTTAGCAATATTTTCAGTTGGAACATGCAGCGGATTTTTCTCTTTATCATATTCCTTGCCATCCGACACACCCTCAAGCACGCTATCAGGACTATCTACAGGTATATTACAAATACTATTTTCCTTTTCCTGTATCCCTACACTGACCTCACTTGGAGCTAATTTTTCTGTCTTAAAAACCACATCCCGACTCAGAATTACGTCTCCTGCACTTGGAACATAAACCCGGTACCCTTTACAATTTTCAATATATCCAACTAGGTAACCTTTTACTGCTTTCTTATCCAGTTTCTTCCTTTTTTCATTTGGCACATGAACAAAGCATTCTGTCCCGAATATTTTCAGATTATCTACATTCGCCACTTTCCCATGCCACAACTCATACTGAGCTTTACCCGACTGTTTCGTCGGCCCTGTCCTATTAATGACATACACCGCGGTGTTCATCGCTTCAGCCCACAAAGATAAAGGTAAATCTGATTTTGAGAAACGCATAGATCGCGCGGCTTCAACAATGGTGCGATTATCCCGTTCCGCAACCCCATTCTGCTGTGGTGTATACGGAACATTCACTGTATGATTTATGCCTCTATTACTCAAAAAATCGTCAACCATCCTGTTCACGTACTCTTTACCTCCATCACTGTGAAGTTCCTTTATATTCCTACCAAAGTGATTTTCGATTCCCGTACAGAATATTTTAAACTTTTCAATTACTTCCTACTTTTCACGTATAAAGTAAATTTGTCTAAACCCTGAAAACTCGTCCTTAAAAATCACATAATACCGTTTTCTACCCAGGGACTCCTGCTGCATCGGTCCGCATACATCAGTACTTATTACATCACGCACGCTTGTCGCACGCTCGACCCTGCCGTGAAAATTCATTCTATGATGCTTACCATACATGCATCCATCACAAACATCCTCAGAATCTAAGGCATCTATACCTAAATTTTTCAAGAAAACTAACATGTTTCTTATTTTGATGACAGAGTCTCTCATGCCACATTCGCAAACTATCTATCTTATTAACTACATTACATTCTCTCGGTATTACAACACGCATATTCATTCTATACAAGCTACCAGAGTCAGACCCCGTTGCTACAACAGTACCGCCACGTATAAATACGCATCGCCTACCACTATCACTAATTTTGAAATCTACACCCTTTTTAGCAACGAACTTCACCGAAAACAAACTCTGATCCAAACACGGTATATATAAAACATTATACATAGTACCCGCAATCCAGTTGCCGTCTACAAGAGTTTCAAGGTCTATATTTCCTCTTCCATGTGCAGAAATTGTATCGCCATTTCCAATTTTGACTGTCAGTGGCTTTTCAAGCATTTCAAGACCGCAGAACCAATCCTTCCTATAGGTCATATGATCAGATGCCCCCGAGTCAATCAGCCAGTAATCTTTATCAATCGCCTCACTAGTTCCAACAAATGCCTGCCTAGGTGCCGTGTGCTGCCGCATTGACCTCGCATCGTCTTATAGCACCCTGGACAGTCCTTCTTCTTGTGACCCTCCTTTCCACAGTTATAACAGCCAAAATTTCCTTTCTGCGTAAACCCATCTTGGCCTGTTCTACCAGAACTTACATTCTTCGAAGAAGAACCTCTGTATTTTGACCTTGTAAACAACGCAACTGTCGTTTCCTCTGAGGTATTTTGGCTCTGTATTCTCATCTCCTCGGACATCAACAAACATTGTTGGACATTAACAACATTGAGTCAGAAATTTCACCACCTAAACTCTTTATTTTTGTCGCTAGCTGTTCAAGCTTCGACACATAATGCGCGACACTCTCATTTGATTCCCATTCGAACTCAAAAAATTGCTTCTGAACCAACGACAGGTTTTCATCAGTCTTTAGGTCATAAACAGTGTTCAATTTTGTCCACGTTTCCCTCGCAGTCGTGCAGTTCAAGAGAAGATCCAATGGTTTTCTTTCAACTGTCGTAACAATTAACTTCCGAGCGCCTTTATCCGCTTTTTGGAATCTACGCAGGTCATCTGAATGCCCCGCAACACCAGTTTTCGGTTGGATCAATCTGCCTTCACAAACATTCAGCAGATCTTCATCCTCTTCCAACAAAGTGCGCACAATAAAACGCCACTGGTACCAATTGTCCTTGTCACGCAGTTTTTCAATCTTAAATCCCACAGTTTCCATCTTCTAGAATTTTTTTTTTTTATTCACCAATCCCCTGGTTCACTTCACCAACAATTACAGAACTGGGCCCATAACCTGTTGAAGGAATGTATTGTATGAAAGAACACTGTTAAGATTTATTACGTTAAAGAATACATCCACTGGTGGTGATCGCGTTCGATCAACTGACTGGGACGTGAGGCACACGCAAGAAAAAACCAAACAAAAGAATTATGCGCAGCAAGCGTCAGTATCGCCTGCTCGCTCGTAGTTCGTATAGGACTACGAAGAAGAATGCATAGTTTATTTCCAACACGGACCGTCACCGCTTTTACACCACGGGAGGGGGGAACCTCGCCAGCCTGCGCGAACGCAGCTGGCGAGCCCTGACCCTGCGTCTTTCGCGTCGGACGGGATCGGTCAGCTCCCGATCCCGTTCCGCTGCCTCCTTTCTGCGAAGAACATCTTCGCAGAAGGAGGCCACCGCTACCCAGGCTCTCTCGCTGCCCAGCATCATACTAACAATGCGTGGCAGCGAGAGATCCGCCCCCACTTGCGCCCTCAACGCCCGGCGCTCCGCCGCCCATTCCGGGCACTCCTCCAATGTGTGCTGCGCTGTGTCCAGCGCAGCCCCACACTCGTGGCACTCCGTCGTCGTCTCCGCCTGTATCCGGCACAGATACTCACCGAAGCATCCATGCCCCGTGAGCACCTGTGTGATCCGGTAAGTGAGCCTACCCCTGCCGCGGTCCAGCCATTCGTTCAGGCTGGGCAGAACCGCCCCGACTGCTCGCTGCGCGGCTCCTCGATTAAGGAGCTCCATCCTCCATTTGTTCCGCGCAGCCAGCCGGGCCTGACGTCTCACATCCACTTCTTCCTCGACGGACACCATCGCGCCCCCCCGGCGGAGTTCTCGGAGACGCTCGTAAATGGAAGCGTCTCCCTCCGCCAAGAGATCGAAAGGCACGATGCCCGCCAAAACCAGCGCCGCCTCGTGGGATATCGTGCGGTATCCCCTGGCCACCCTGATGGCCATCCTCCTCTGAACGCGGCGCAGCGATACTTTGCTGCGCCGCGCAACCATCAGGGTTGACGCCCATATCGGGGCGCCGTAAAGCGCCATAGACTGCATAGCACCCAGGTATAGGCGGCGCACCCTCTCATCCGGTCCCCCGATGTTTGGGAGAAAGCAGCCAAGGCCGGCCGCCGCCCTCTGCAATCGGGGAGCCAGTCGGTCGAAGTGGACCGTGAATCGCCAGTGGCTGTCCAGGAGGAGACCGAGATAATTCATTCGGTCCCCAACCTGAACATACTCACCCCCTATCATAATCCAGGACCGGGGCGGTCCCCCGCCCCGAGGCCTGTCGTGAAACCACATGGCCTCGGTTTTCAGCGGGGAGATCCACAACCCCAGTCACCGGATACCGTCGACGACGGAGGCCAGTCCCGTCTCCGCTAGACGGATGGTCCTCTTCCAATCCCTCCCGACGGCCATCAGCAGCGTGTCATCCGTGTAGCACGTCAGACTGACGCCGTCTGGGAGGGCAGCCCGCAGCACCCGATCGTACCCGATGTCCCACAACATGGGGCCCAGGACCGACCCCTGTGGGACACCTCGATCAACCTCTCTCGTGCACAACCGGCCACCTCTGCCCGGATATTCGACCCACCTGTCCCTCAGGTAGTCCCTTAGGAGCTTCCTCACGTAGAGGGGCACTCCGTGGTCAGCGAGTGCCCCCCCCCCCGATACTACCCCAGGGAAGGGAGTTAAAGGCGTTGGCGATGTCGAGGCTAACCGCCAGCGCCACCCCTCCCCGGGACGTGGCCGAGTCCGAGAGGGACCTGACTCGACTAATTGCGTCGATCATCGAGCGTCCCCCTCTGAAGCCAAACTGGGACTCGGCCAGGTCGGGACCCACCCGGGACAGGTGCCCCGAGAGGCGGGAAGCCAGCACCCTCTCGAAAAGCTTCCCAACCTCGTCGAGGAGACATATCGGCCGGTACGCCGAGGGAGAATCGACGGGCTTGCCGATCTTCCTGATCAGGACCATCCGTCCCCTTTTCCAGCGGGACGGGACGCGCCCCATCCTCAGGCAGCCATCGAACAGGCGCCTTAGGCGGGGCCCGAGGACGCGCAGGGCAAGGGCCATGGCTCTGCCCGGTATGCCGTCAGGACCCGGGGCCGTGTTGCGGGCTCCCATTTTCCTGACGGCTCGGGAGAGCTCCTCCACCGTGATCCCCATGTCGTCGGTCCAGGTGTTCGGGCCCGACTCCCCAAGTTCCGGCGCCTGTCCCCCCCCCCCCTCATCCAGGGGGAACAGGGTGTCTACCACCCTGTCCAGGAACTCGGGGTCCAAGGTCTCCGTCACGGGGGGCGCCCATGGGCGAAGTTTGCCCATTACCATTTTGTACGGGCGCCCCCAGGGTTCACGGTTCAGATACTCGAGGAGCTCTGACCACGCCCCCGCCTTTGCCCTCTTGATAGAGTTTCCACCTCTTGCGCCACCCTGCAGCCCCCTACGCGATCCACCACCGAGGAGGAGGCCCACGTCAAGTCGACAATGGACTCCCCCTGGTAGTGGACGCAGGTGCTGGCTGACCCCCGTTTAAGGGGGCCGACTCTTTTGGGGCCAACTCCGAATCGATCTAAGCGCCATTCGACAGAGCGGGCGTTAATGAAAACAGAAAAATCTTCTGCATCGGCATTTGACGGGGTGACATCTAAAGTCATTATACAGAATTATAAACTCATGGTGTGACATCTAACGTCATTAGGCAAAATTATAAATGGAGAGTGGGAGGCCATAGTTGTCAAATCACATGCTTTGAGTGTTTTGTCGCGCTGTTGCCACATTTGTTACAATCCTGGCCATCAGAAAATGAATCGGCTCGAGCCGAGATTTCGATTCCTGCCGGGAATAGACATACATACACATATATAGCTGCTGAACCGCTGGAAACTTTTTTGTAGGTTCGATCCCCCTATGATATCATTTTTTTACATTAATTTTTTTTAATTCCTAACTATATGACAATGATCAGTATTTGCTTACCAATATTTTAAAAACATTTGTTAAATATCATAATTTAATATACGTAAATATGAAGTTAGAGCGCTCTTCGTGCTACCGTTTCCCTTGCCATGTATCTTGCCAATTATGGTACTGTTTAATATTTTTAACATTAAAATAAAATGTATGAAGCGCATTTGTCAGACGTCTTAGATTGAACAGTCTTGACGAAGTGCAGGAAAGCTCGTGTGATGTTTTAATACTATTTCGCCTTTCTTTTATACCACACAATTATTTCTTTTTTACAAATAATCAGAAATAAAGGAAAATATTTATTCGTCCAAATTTTATGCGAGTACCGAATATGCATATGTATATTGATAATTTTTAATTCATTTCGTTCGCTTTTTCCCATTGTTTTGGTCATTGTGTAGGATGCCAAACGAAAAATACGGAGACATAGTTGATAGTGTCATATACATTACAGTTTTGCTTTTCAGGAAAACTTCGATAGATTCGACTCAAGTTGAGATTTTGATTTTTGCCGAACATAAAAGAGAATAGTGCAAATGAAAGAGCAGATACGAGGGTCAAGTTAAAACAAAACAGATTGATAAAACAATATTAATATGTGTAAGAAAATTTTTGTAACTTATGAGACAAGGGCTCTTATTGCTGCTTGACATAGGTCAGGCACAGCCAACTGGCGGGCCGCGGGCCACGCGGTTCATCTTACAAACAAATGACGGCCCTCACACTGCGTCATAGTTGCGGTGTCACGCTGATTCCCGTCTTGCTGGCACGTCATAGGTACATTTGACGTACATAGCTCTATCTTTGTCTATCATAGCTTTCTGTTGCTTAGAGCGAAGCATAAGATGATCGAAAAGGACCATGGTGACATTGTATTGTACAGACTACGGTCGTGAGAGCTAAACAAAACAACTTTTTAACACATACACGACGACATAATCATTTGAATACCTATTCAAACGTCTTCGATAATCTTACATATATTTTAATTATATTACAATTATATTATCGTTGTATAATATAGTTAATATATTTCATATATATTAACATAGCAGCTTTATTGGTAATATAAATGAAACATACCACCAAATGATTGAAATTTTGAGTTACACATTTTGAGCTTTAGATTGACGTGTATACACGTCCAAATGATAGAAATATCAAACAGTTCCATAATTGGCAAGATACATGGGAAGAAAACGGTAGAAAAAAGCGCTTCAACATCATATTTACGTATATTAAATTAAAGTATTTAACAAATATTTCTAAAACATTTGTAAACAACTATTGATCATTGTCATATACTTACAAGGGAACATATTCAGATGTTAATCTCCGATTTTGATGAAACTTATGTGAGATATAGTTCTTTGAAAAATATTTGACACGTGTTTTTTTTTATCGGCAACCATCCACTTTGAAGGGGTGAAAACAGCCCTCAAAGTTGGGGGTCAAAATCATATTTTTTGAGATATCTCGGAAACCAGAGGTCGAAAAAAATTTTAAATTGTGTGTTTTTCAATGGGAAATGTAGTCGCGCAAGAAAATTTTACAAAAGTTTTTTGTTTAAACAATATCTCCAAAAAATATGGTTTTGACCCCCAACTTTGAGGGCTGTTTTCACCCCTTCAAAGTGGATGGTTGCCGATAAAAAAAAATACGTGTCAAATATTTTTCAAAGAACTATATCTCTCATAAGTTTCATCAAAATCGGAGATTAACATCTGAATATGTTCCCTTGTTAGTATTGAAAAAAGAATGAATGTAAAGAATATACCCCAAGGGGACTCGAACCTACAAAAAAGTTTGCAGCGGCTCGAATCAACATCTCGGCTCGAGCCGATTCATTTTGCTGATGCTTATGTTATAATTGTAACAGATGTGACAACAGCGTGACAGAGGTTTGATACGTGCCGGCAACTATGCCTTACTGATGCCTGTGTGCACGCATCACGTATTCACGTATGAATCGCCGTTCGTGGTGTGAAATTATAACTTACAATTACCGACTGATTTGTATTTTTATCGACCCTGACGGTAACTTGGCCAAATTCACTACAATGTACCATAAACACCACCGACGGAGAATCAGTGAACTATTCTTACGTCGGATACGTGCAAATCGTAACAGTCGTTTTTCGCCTTCCAGAAGTGATAGATTGTGAAAAATCGAATTTCTGTGATCTTGTGCTACTTCAAGACAGTCGGGTAGAGTGTTTTAGCAGTGAATAAACTATTAATTCGTTCTATATTTGCTAACTGTGAAATGTGTCAAATCGCCTGCAGCCATCTTGTTTCCTACGTCGTTGTCTGTCTCAACCTTGCCAGTTTAAGAAATACCATTCTTCTCAACGAATGGTGTTTATTGGCGTTCAGACATACTTCCCCGGCTGTGGTGAAGTCTACCCGTGTGTACTATATCCGCGAAAGTTTCATTAATGCAATTGTTCAGACGAGTATTTGCTGCTACGAAATCGAGTCTCTCTGTCGCGCATGGCGTATACGTGCATGCTTTCCTTTGTTTGTGTGAGTGCACGCACACACGTCATGGCGCCTGGAGTCGGCCCCCTTAAGTAATCGATGGTCGGAGCCGGCCGCCCAGTCCAGCACCGCCTCGCCCCTGGGGTCCGTCCTGGGGGAACCCCAAGCCTGAGACTGGGAGTTAAAGTCCCCCAGGACAATAACCGGACGGGGCCGACATCGCGAGATACATCTCGCGACTCCGTCCAGGAACTCCTCAAAGGACCCCAGGTTCCACCGAGGCGGCGCATAGACTCCCACCACCGCAATATCCCCCCATTGGACCGCGGCGTAGGGCATCGAGGCCCCTCCAAGGATGATCGCTACCGAGCCCCTCGGGTTACCCACCCAATTCGGGTGGTCCGGAATCCTGTATTGCTCGGCAGCAATCGCCAACCCCACACCCCACTCAGCCATGGACTGGACAAGCATGTCCTGCGCCCTGGCCGAGTGGTTAAGGTTGGCCTGAAGCAGCAGGGCCATAGCCCCTTCACTGCTCCAGATCCATGGCCCTTTCCTCCACGGGCCTCGTCTACAGCGTTGCGGGAGGAGTTGCTGGTAACGCCTCTCCTTCCTCTTCTCCCTTCTTCGTCGCCATGGGGCCAGGGCCCCCCGGTGCAGGTGCCGCCGCCACCTTCTTCTGCCCGTCCAGGCTCAGAGCAGCCAGTTTGGGGGCCAACTGCGTCTGCTTGGCCCCCTTGGCACCCTGATTCCTTCTTCCTTTGGGGGGCACGCACCCCCTTGTTCCCATTCGGTGGCCAGAGGGTTTCCCCAGGTCGGCGCACAGGGGGCATCGGGGAGCGCTCCGGCACTCCGCCACCCTGTGCTCGAGGCTACCGCAGTTGTGGCAGCGCCCGCTGCGGTCCACCGTGTTGGTGCACCGCTGCCTCACGTGTCCCGTCTCCAGGCAGCGGAAGCACTGCAGCGGGCGGTCCGCCAGCGCCTCCACCCGGGCAGTAGTCCAACCGACGCGGATCTTCCTCGCCGCGACCACCTTCCTTGCAGCTGCCAGCGGGCACTTCACCCAGACGGTGCCGAGTCCCAGCGGAGACGACCGGATTTTTCCGGTCTTCACCTCCGCTGGTGCGCACCCTCCAGCAACTGCGATGGCCGCGGCCATGTCACTGGTGGTAGTGGCCGCCACCAGGTCCCTGACCCGCATCTCGGTCATCTTCGTCGGGCGAGCCACGGTAACCCCGTCCTCCCCGCCTAGGACCTCCCGCATCCTGACAGCGAGAGCGTCCGCCTTTGCGGCCCCCTCCGGCCCGGGAATCTCGAGAAGGAGACCCCCCGTAACAACCCTTTTGGGTCGCAGCTCCGTGATGTTGAGCTCCGCCAGGTTGATCTTACTGGCGCAGCTCATGGCCTCCGCATACGACATCTTGGCCCCTTCCTTAATGGTCAGGGCGATCGCCGCCGTACGCGGGGGTCTACGCTGGGGGGGGCATAGGGGCAGCCTTCGTCCCCTTTCCTCCGTCCTTCTTCCTCTGATGTTGGTGCTGCTGATGCAGCCGCTTCTCTTCCTGCGGCTTCGCCGGCAGCCTCTTGCCAGCCGCGGGAGGGGCCGGAGACGGGGCCGGGCGTCCCTGAGCCCGGGACAAAAGGGACACCTCAACAACCCCTCGACTCTTTGGCGCGCTTCCTCTGACTTTCACGCAGTTCTCGGGTTGTTCCGCATTTTCCCCTTAACGAAGTGTTGCCACCTCCACGCGCGCAAGGACGAATATGAACCCCAAAGAGAATGGAACTAAGAAGACGCCTCGCAGAACAGATTATTATAAACTCTCACAGGAGATCAACGTTAGCCTTGAACAAAACAACTTTGGCAAACCACTTGTACAAAGCAACAATATTTCTTGAAATAATAGTATATTTTAACTCGAGCAGTGAATAAACAGTAAATCTTTATAAAAGTATAAGTTGTCTTTGAATACTCCGCGCTTCTCCACAAGCAGAGCGGTCGGCGCTCCACAGGCACAACCACAACCTATTCTAGTACTAGCCGTGCTAAAGGTAAAAATGGCAACACCGTGAGAGTCCGGCTGTCATATATACAGGGTCCGGCAGAGTATATGTCCAGGCTTTGAATGGGGGGTTACTGGAGTGATTCTGAACAACTTTTTTCTTTACCAAAATGTTGGTTAAAGCTTCGTTTTTGAGTTATTAACGAAAAACCCTGGCCAATCAGAGCGCTCGGGCGCGTGGCCGCCAACGGATCTTAACCTAGGTCGTGGTCGTGAACGAACGCATTGGTACAGTTATGTTACGTCGTCTTAAATTAAAAATAATGTGGAATTATTCGTTATTCATGAATAACAAATAAACTAATAAGTGTTCGATACGTTTATTCGTTATCCGAAAGAAATAAAGTATTTTATTACTTATGAATTATTTTTTGTTTAACAGCACATTTTCAGGTGGATAAATTGTGTTTTAAGAAAGACGATTTGGATAAATATTGTTAGAAAAAGCTAGTTAAACTTACCAATTCGTCCACGTATTAACCTGCTCCGACGGACGTGGGTCCTTGACACTGGGTCATTGCGTTGATCCTGACCTTCGACAACAGCTGATGTTACAGCCGTGTCGGTGCACGGTCACTTCACTTAACGGACACTTTCACTTTTTGGAACGATTTATCCTTCCTACGTGTAAAAATTGTGGCTCCGAAAGGCACCCAATACAATTGTGGCACCCAATACAAACATTTGGTTGTACTCCTGGTTTGAACGATACATCTTGCTCGTACGAATAGTCGAATGACTGCCAGCTTAAGCGTTTCCTAGGTTCTACATAGATGAACATTCGTTAAGGAAGGGATATTGTTATAATAGAATTCAGAAGAAATGTTACTTACTGGAACGCTTAAGTGGCTAGCAGTTTTGGCGTCAATCTCCACTACACGAAAGAATACCCATGCGCTTTAGGCTACGGGTACAGTGGAACCGAATTTCGGCCTTACGACGTCGGATGTATTCGGAAACGAATCAACGCCATGAGATTAAATGGAAGCGGTGTCACTGCATACGACCCGAATGCGTGCGAAGACGCGAGAAACTTGACGGGTTTTTGATTTTTTCGTCCGAACTGAAGTGGCTGGCCCCCCCGTAGCAAGGGTCGTGGCCCTTTTTTCTACATAGGTTCGTCCTAAATAAATAGAAATACGATCTCTTCGTCCGAATATGCTAGCCGATCAACTGAATTTGATTTTTTCGCCCGAAATTGACCGTGGTCCCAATACTTCACGATGGACTTTTTGTCGCATTGATTTTGACATTTCGGTCAATGAATATTAATGGGTCTTCCCCGTTGTATAAGTAACCACCGTGAGCCGCGAGGTGTTACAAAACTCCACAGAGTTGCTGTGAGAACCACTATAGTTACGCCGCCGTTGCATGGCCGGTCGGACTCACGCAGTTTATGACAAAGTCGTTGCTATTGTGTTAAAAAAGAGAAGCAATGTGTCCACTGGCATTGCTTGTCTCTTTGAATTGAGAACGCTCGCGCTTCATCCCCACCACTGGAGGGGTCCCCCCCGGGTTCGAGTGGAAGGAGCCCGCTGATACGTTTTGACTAGTCGACATGTCCCGGAGGCAGATAGCTTAGAAAAAGAAACAAATGGCTTCGTATCCGTGAGACACTACGGAGACACAACAATAATGCAACCGTGAAACTTTTTTATTGTTACTTATTTCGTTATGAAAATTGCACTAATATATTATTGGGGTTGTTGTGATTAAAATGAGGGCAAACACGATATAATTTTGATCATATTAGCCAAATCCATGTCCCTTTTCTACGGCGTGCATCATAGATGTGAACTCACATTCGTCGGAATAGAATACGCAGCCACTGGCACCACTCCACTTCGCACAGCCGATTCGGAGTCTTCTGACGACGTCGTAAGGCCGAAATTCGGTTCCACTGTACCCGTAGCCTTAGGGGGTCGCATGGTTTTCGTAACTACGAACTCCGCTTCTATTGAAATTTCTCGAACAGTGTAATCCCACACTGTCTGGTGTGTGTGGTCTCTCTTCGCAATCGGAGTTCGTAGTTACGAAAACCATGCGACCCCCTAGAACGCATGGGTATTCTTTCGTGTAGTGGAGGTTGACGCCAAAACTGATAGCCACATAAGCGTTCCAGTAAGTAACATTTCTTCTGAATTCTATTATAACAATATCCCTTCCTTAACGAATGTTCATCTATGTAGAACCTAGGAAACGCTTAAGCTGGCAGTCATTCGACTATTCGTACGAGCAAGATGTATCGTTCAAACCAGGAGTACAACCAAATGTTTGCATTGGGTGCCACAATTGTATTGGGTGCCTTTCGGAGCCACAATTTTAATACGTAGGAAGGATAAATCGTTCCAAAAAGTGAAAGTGTCCGTTAAGTGAAGTGACCGTGCACTGACACGGCTGTAACATCAGCTGTTGTCAAAGGTCAGGATCAACGCAATGACCCAGTGTCAAGGACCCACGTCCGTCGGAGCAAGTCGAATCAACCCTTCACCTTCGCTACCAGCAAGGCGAACTATTCTAACGAACCCTGTTCAAAGGCCACCAGAAATGAAGCCTTCTAACCACCTCAATACACCCAGGAAGAACATTAAAGAAAACGATGCTAAATTCAGCGAGGTCGTTAAAACGATCGAAAACCTAAACAAAACGATCGAACACCTTTCACGCCAGCTCGAGGAAGAGAGGCGTAAAAACGCACCCCCACCGGGGAAAACCCAAGAGCCCGACAAAAAGGGCCCAGGTACCGAGGGCCAGCGCCCCGCGATCGAGCGGAAACCACCGTGCTCCCTTACCACCAGCAAAAATGCAAGCACCGCGGAATCATGGTCGGTCATACCTGCGAAAAGGCCCCACTCAGCAATAAAAGGCACCAGCCCCTTGGACACGGAAGAAAAAAAAAATAATAACCCACAGGATCGGCCACCAAGTCCACGACCAAACCCACATACGGCAAGAGAGGACCAAGTGACCAGCGGGCCCTCAAAAAGACCGCGCCAGGGTCTGGCCCAAACCCCCACCAGCCAAGGAGGGCCAAGCCATAGAGGCCCCTCAACCGCACCCCCCAGGCCACCCCTCCCAAAAGAAGGCGCCACCACCACCCACACCACCAAAACCAACGCCGCACGATCTCCAACGGTTAATGAAAGGAACTCCAACGACGAGGACTACACCCCGAAAGGCTCGCTAGCCAAACCACCCATTATCAACATCCTAGGGAGCACGCAGCACACCACCTTCAGGATCACCAAAGAATCTTTAGGTATCAAAGACTTTAAAATTAAGCATGCTAACAACAATAGGCACTACCTCCAGCTAGACAGCTTAGAAAATTACAAAGCAGTAATAAGTACCCTCCAACAAAGAAAAATACAATTTTTCACATATACGCCGAAAATACTTAAACCCTCTATATAATACTTAGACCCTCCTCATCAAAGGACTCGACGCTAGCTTCACACCGGACGAAATCCTTAACGAGCTTAAGAGCCTCAATTTAAAAAATGTCAATTTCATGAAAGTAACGAATTTCATCACACCGCAATCAGCAAAGAACAATAGAAATCTACCATTTTTCATAGTCCAGATAACACCGGAAAGCGATATCTCAGTAGCTACCAAAATCAAATTTTTACTACACCAGGTAATATCATGGGATAGGCTGTATAAAAAAGATCCAATAACGTGTGCCCGCTGCCAAAGAGCAGGCCACACCGCAAGAAATTGCAACCTAGACTATAGGTGCGTTAAATGCGCAGACAAACATGAGCCCGGACAGTGCAAAATCCAAAAAGGCACCACAGTTGACCAAAACGAAATATACTGCGTTAGATGCAAGATATACGGCCACCCGGCATCATACAAAGGCTGCCCAAAATTCAAAGAATTAAAAAGTAGATTCAAAAACCAAACCGCGTCAAAAACGGAAAGAAAACTAAACTTACTGACAATCACGAACAACAGACAAAATCTTAAAAAACTAGTCAGACGCTCTCATACGCAGGAACACTAAAACAACAGACACCCCAAACACAACACAAAATAGATCGGTACCCCCACCCACCGGGCCCACCCTTAACCATACCTCAAACCACAACAGGCTACGCACACCAGCCCAAAATTCCGACCGAATCCACACAATCCCAGACCCAGATATCGTTCGAAAAACTTTTCAACGATCTCAAAAACCTCATCCTCCCGCAAACCACCAGACTGGAAATCCAAATCGAGAAAAACGCACAAAAAATAGAAGAACTCCAACACCTCTTCTATGGCATTACCCCAGAACAGCAAATGGACACAAACGAGGTAAAAAATGAATAACACGACCCGACCAACGCTCAAAATAATTTCGGCGAACGTAAACTCAATCGCGTCTAACGAAAGAAGGTATAACCTAACCCAATTGCTAAACTCAAAAAAGCCAGATCTAGTCCTACTCAACGAGACCAAACTCAAAACCCACCACAACCTCAAGTTTAAAAACTTTTCCCTAATAAGAAACGACAGAAAAAACAGCAACGGAGGAGGAGTAGCAATATTAATAAAAAAAGACATAAACTACGAACTAGCCTCTCTAAACAAAACCACAACTATCCTAGAAACATCTATCATTAAAATAAAGCTCCAAAGCAACAGGAACCTATATATCATAGCGGGATACGCAACGGGGACCCAATCGACTCCCTTCGTGAAAGACTTAGACTACATTTTTAACCATTTCGCCCTGAACAGCCCGAAAAACTACTATATCATGGCCGGAGATCTAAATGCAAAACACCAGTCATGGAACAACCCGCACTACAACACTAGAGGTCGTGCCTTAGCCAACTGGATAGACAAAAACAGTACCGAATACAAAACCATTCTGAAGGGCACAAACATCCCCACCTATCCACGAAGTAATGCCTACATTGATATCTGCCTCCTCGACAGCAGCATCAACATCCAAAACCTAAATCCGGACAGTACCATTCCCACCCTAAACGTAGACAGCGACCACAGAGCCATCACTATCCTCTTCTCACTCCCAGATAAAAATGACCAAATCGTATTTAATACACCTCATAACCCCCTGAACTTCAATAAGACGAACTGGAAAAATTTCCAAAAAGACATAAACAGAAACTGGTCAACTCCAATACGTCTCAGCAGAAACCTCACCAACCAAGAAATAGACCTTCACCTAACAAACATGTCCAACGTAATTCGCAAAGCAATAGAACACAATGTACCCACCCTCCCCGACTACAACTCACCCGAACTGTACGTAAACCAAAAAATCAAAAATCTTCAAAAGACTAAAAGCATGCTCTTAACAATACTGAACGACGAATACCGACATCCATCTCCCCAAGCACAAGTCATTATAAAAGCCGCAAAAAGCCAGATCAAACAATGCAAAACAAAAATTAACCAAGAATTCCAAAAATCGGTTAACATCTTCACTAAACTCCCACCAAATGTTCCCACAGCTAAATTCGATTTTCAAAAAAAAGAAGCCAAGCCCCGACCTACCAAGCTTAAAGATTAAGGCGAACAAGCTCAAACTACTAACAGACGCACAAATCGACCCAAACACCCTCCACCAAGACAGAGACAAAAACTACATAATTACCAACGAAACTGACAAACTCAACATACTGGGAGCCCACTTCGCAGCATCCAACTCCCAAAATGCAAAGTTAGGCAAACCCAGACTGACAGAATTAGTAGAAAGACAATACCACAGCATCATGAACGATATAGACAAAGATAACTCTTCATCGTTCACACTTACCCAATTCACCGACGCAAACATAGCAAGCAATCCACTATACGTCACAGACAGCGAACTGTTCACCAACCCCACTTTGACACTCCAGCTTTTCAGAAAACTTAACAGTAAAAAATCCTCCGGGCCCGACAACATTCCCAACATAGTGCTGAAAAATCTCCCCCCCGAATTCATACTAAACTACAACATTCTATTTAACAACTGCATAAATAACCCAGTACTTCCCCGTAGCCTGGAAAATAGCCAGAGTTATACCGATAAAAAAAAAAGGAAAAAACCCCGACGACCCAGCCAGCTACAGACCAATTAGTCTCCTACCGAACGTGTCAAAAATATTCGAAGTCCTAATAAAAAAAGCGCTAGAAAGATTTCACAAATCACACTCCATAATCCCGGATACCCAATTTGGGTTCCGCCATAAACTTAGCACAATCCACGCAATCCACACACTAACATCAGACATACAGTATGTAACAAAAGTAAGTAAACACTTGACGTTCAAATAAAAAACCTTTTGAACGGAGGAAATTATCTCATTTTGTACCATAAATTAAATATTTACTTGTGCTACGCAACGATACTTAACTAACTACATTAATAGAACTTACATTAATTAAGAAATTATTTATGTAAAAAATAAAAACAAAGGGCTTGGTGTGATCGTATGTTACAAAAGTAAGTGAACACAGGTTTTATAAAGCAATTAGTATCCACAATGATGCCCATTTCGGAATGACAATTTCGCTAGTCGATCGGGTAAGGAAAGCGTATATTTCCTACACTCTTCATTCGTAAATAATTGCCACATTTTCTCTATTAAAGTCTGCAATTCCGGTATATTGCGTGGTCTACTTTTGGCAATACGTAATTTTAAGATAGACCACATGTTTTCAATTGGTGAAAGATCAGGGCATTGTGGAGGCCATTCCAAAATATTTATTGCATTTTCTCGTAAATATTCCATAACAATTTTGGCCTTATGTATAGGGGCATTATCCTGCTGGAGGATAAAATCATCCCCTACCAGTCGTTTTCCTTCTGGGATAATTACCTCTTTCATCAAATTTAGATAGACCTGTGAATTTACTTTTCCTTTTAACATTACAATTTTGCCTATGCCAAAATAAGATACGCATCCCCACACCATAATACCCTGTTCCATGGATTTGAATGTGGGCTTAGCACATTGGTATGATGATAATTCATGTCGTCCCCTCCAAACATACATTCAACCATGGCTGTAATTAAGTCTAATCATGGACTCATCAGTCCAAAGGATATTTTTCCAAAATGAAAGCGGCTTAAGGACATGATTACTGTAAAAGTCCATTCGTTTTTTAAGATTTTTTTTATTCACGTATGGAAGTTTGCTTGCAACGCGACCATGTTTCTCTGAAGCGTGCAATCGGCGGCGTATGGTTTGTGTAGACGGGGCATTTTTACCCTCACTTAATAATTTGGAACGTATTTTGGGTGCAGATAAAAACGGATCTGATGAAGAAATATTAACCATTCTTTTGTCTAATCTAACATTAGTCACTTTTGGTCGTCCCGATTTTGGTGCAACTGAAACTCGTCCATTAGCCTTATAAGCCGCAACTATCTTAAAAATTGCTGCTGGTGTTTTATGAAAAAATCTAGCAATTTCTCTGTAGGTGTTTCCTTCATTTTTCATTTTAATAACTATTCTTCTCTCTTCATTTGTTAAATGCTTCTTTTTTCTATGAATGCTTCTTTCCTATGCATATAACCGCCGCCCGGCCTTAGTTTTCGAGATATTTGCAAAAAACTGTAGCTATAGTAGTATACTACTCCCCTATCAGCCAAGCCTGTTGCGATAGGCAGGCTTACTATTGTAAGCTGAATGGCCGCAAATTCGCTGCATTGTCTGTCGAACGCAGCATATCGGCGGCAATAAATGCAACAGAACCCGCTATAGCATATTAGCGCCCCAAACCTAGCAGACCCTGCTGACTTTAAGTGGTTTTAAAATCTAAATTTTCCCGAAGTATACGAGTGTTGCTTCGTCTGTTGGGTTTCTGCCGCGAAATCGCCGCCGATTTGTTGCTTTGTCTGTTGTTGGCAGGACTGCCGGCAGATCGCGACCGAGCCGCGGATACAGATTGGGTCTATCTACCGGCATGCCTGCCCCTACCTGTCGCCCTGCTGCTGGCAATCTGCCGACAAAAGGCTGACTGGGTCATTGAATTTTTTCTATACGTGCACGCTCGTGGCAACGTATGGGTCCGCCGTTTAGCCGGCGAAGGATCTGTATACCGGGTAAACTCATCAAAATTGTACATTTAGAACTAGATATATCAGATTTGACATTGCACCCCCTCCCCAGAAATTTCTAACCCAAACCTAACCCGAATCTAATTTTCATTTAGTCGGATATGAGCTGCATTACCCGTGTCTACCCCCTTAAGAATTTCCTACACAGTAGTGATGGAGAAATATCGATAGTCAGCACTAGCGATAGTTTCCGATACATGGACCATCAACCATCAATAGTTATCGATAGTGATGGAATGTGATATACAGGGTGTCCCGTAACTGTGGGACTTCCCGGAAATGGGAGGTAGCTGGGGTGATTCTGAACAACTTTTTCCTTGACCAAAATATTGTTTGAAGCTTCGTTTTTGAGTTATTAACGAAGAACACTGGCCAATGCGAGCGCCCGTATAGCGCGAGCTCAGTCACAATTGCGCGCGACCGATATCGGGTGCATCGAGGAGCAACGTACGGCAAATATTACATCGTCTTACATTAAGAATAGTGTGTAATTATTCGTTATACATCAATAACAATTTAATCGACAAGTCGTTTAATAACTGTTCCATACTTTTATACGTTATCCGAAACGAATAAAGTGTTTTATTAATAATGAAAAAAGTATTTGGATAATTAATGTTAGAAAAGGGTAGTTAAATAAACTCACCCATTTGTCCGCGAATTTATCTGCTTCGACGAAAGTGGGTCCTTGGCACTTGGTCATTGTACCGATCCTGACCTATTCAATTTTATGCCACGAAACGCACGTCCCGGCGATCGATACAGATCTGATTCGAAGTTGTTTCCGCAAGCACACGACATGCACATTAACGAACGCAGGCCTCATGTAGTGCAAACGGTCATGGCGCGTCGGAGGTCTTCTCGTCGCCAACCGATCACGCTGCATGCAGAACACGCCATCAAGGGCCGATTCTGGTTTTCACGTTTAGTGGAGAATCGGCGACAGAAACCGATCACACAGGGCGGCATCGGCCATTGATGCCGTCTTCTGCGTGCAGCGTGATCGGTTGGCGACGAAAAGATCTCCGACGCGCCATGACCGTTTGCACTACATGAGGCCTTCGTTCGTTATTGGCCTGTATAAAGAATAACAAGGATATAAAGTTATTTAAATTGCAGATTCTTTCGTACGCAAGATCAGACAGAAAGCCAGTCTTTAATGACAAAATAGTATCGCTACCGTCAGCTATAGAACAAATGCCTATCATCAAATTATAGCTACCAACATTTTTAAATTCGCGGCATTACGAATATCAATCACGTTTCCGATAACTATCGATAGTCAAAATGTACTTTCGATAGTAGTAACCATCGATAATATCGATAGCGTCATCGATATTTCTCTCCACTAGTTCCCACTTTACAGATGCTACGTCTATGATCGTATTGGTGATTGCAGAAACGCAAGGTCTTTTGCAAAATTGTGGAACGATTTTACCTATTCCGTTTTATAACGTTACGGTTAGAGCATTTATCAAAGTAAAATAGCGGTAGAAATGTCTGCGTGGAGGCAAGCGGGATTAAAGTAAAGCATTTCTTTCAAAAATATTTATCATTATATGCTCGATCATTCATGCGATTGTAAAAGGAACGTTATATAATGTTTGTTCATATTCCAGTTACATCAATTATTCGCAGATAGCTGCCAGACTTGTTAGACAAGCTCTGAAGGCAGATCTTAGAACAGAAGCGGTGAAACGCGACGAAGTAAATGTAAAATTCACTCAATGGAAGGATGGCAAACCTATTAGTAAGTAAAATCAATTTTATATCATGCAAATTAATTCAAGCATAATTCCGAGACATATAAGGTGGTCCTGTAAGTCATGGTACAAATAGAAACGGGGAGATTCTGTGGCTGAAAATGAAACAAAACACATAACTGATGACTGGCGTTCCGAATTTCATTACAGATCACTACTGTGATTACTTTTGTACGGGAGAATTCTTCCTATGTATTGGCCATTGTAAGATCTTATTTCGTAATTGATAAGGACCTGGCACGATGTAGATATGAAAACCTTTAATGTTAACTCGTGTATCCAGGCAGTTACATGTGGAACAACCATCATGGACATAGAATATTGTACAAGATGCATTTTTCTGGAAAATGAAGCGTCCAATACGATTTTGTTATTTTCCTAGATTCCATTTGTACCATTATTTATGGACCACCCAGCATTTATCATTTGTAATATATAAGGAATAAGAAACAACGCTTTACATAATTTGATAGATGGTTCGTAGTTGTGTGTTTTGCTTTACACATTATGAATGAACCTAAACGATACAAGTATTTTTATAAACATTAATTTTTGGTACAAATACAGTCAGACCACTGTCATATAATGCTTAACACGTTCACGCCGGTGTGTACCACCGGTGGCTCAAGCTTGGGTGCCCCATCGGGTGGTGTGTACCACCGGTGGCGCACGCTTGGATGCCCATTCGGACCGCACGCTCTGCGTCTCTTCGCAAGGAGGGTTTTACGACAGTTTTTAGTTTAGACAGTTTTATTTTCGTTGTTTGATTAGTTTTGTAGCCATTCTTACTGTATTCTAATTCTTTACCAATATACCAAGCATTATAACAAATGACTAGCGGGAAATCCCCTACCGTTTCTTTCAAATCGAGCTCCAAGCGCCTAATAGCTACTTGGGCCCAGGACGCCAAAATACGGTGGGTGTCTAGTGGCTAAAACTCAGATAAATTGAGAAGATGCAAGCGGATGCAGCTACCATTTGTATTATCTCCATGAATGTCTAAGGTTTCATGTAAGACAAATTCCAAGTTGAAGAAAATTAAGGTTTTTTTTAAAAACCTACTCAAAGTTTCAGTTGTTATAAATTATACACTGTTCGTACATGAATTAAAAAATACTTACAACGACATTAAATACCTTAAATACACTTACTGACATATATAAAACCATCATTTAAACCTTCATTCTGATATTCTATAACGGGTATCTAGAGCGTTTAAATTTACATCAAAATTTTACAATTTTGATTTTGGAACTCTATATCTTGTCACACAAGTATTTGAAACGAATAATATTTTGGATTTTGAAGCTTTGAAGGGTTGTCAATTTGTAGGAAAAATATTTTTTTAAAATGTTAATGTTGAAAAATGGACTTCTGGCCACTTTCTGTGAAAACCCCTGTAAAGTAACAGGCTGGTGGCGAGGAACACGAATTCCAGCGCCGGCGTGAACGTATTAAGGGAAGATTCAAAATTTTCAAATCTTTAGGGTTTCATCCTACCGAGGTACTCTAGGGAGAAAACGTTATTGAACTAAACTTTGACTTAGAAAGACTTTGTACATGGGTTAGGTTTAGTATTAAATTTGTGCAGTCAACTATTCCTGGCTCTAAACTTATCATTATAGCTTAGTATCGTCTTAAGAAAGGTCTCAGTCACTGCAATGGAACGTTCATTTATAGAGGCAAACTTCGACCTGTAGAAGTCGCTCTTTCCTGAAGTCATGTTACAGAGAAAAAATAATGTGTCTAAACATATAGCAAATAAATCAATTTATAGGAGGTATTTAGTTTGGGTTGTAAGGATTTTTATAGTGAAGCTGAGGGGAACGAACAGAATTCTAATCTTATACAGGTTTGCCGCTTATGGAGATTTGACTGTAGTTAGAAATATGGTTAAATTTAATAGCAAGTAATTAATTAAAATTTGTTTAATGCTATACAAGTTTTGCAGGCATTTTACAGATTATTGACTTAATTAAAGGTCAGGATTGGCAGTTATTATATCATAATAAATTACTTATTCCTTGATTAAATGTTTTATGTTAAATTTTTGGAAGGTAGTTACTTTTAATATGCTGGGTGTACCAGATTTTAACAGTTAAATTTTGTCTGTTTATTCTGTGGATCTAAATAAGAATGAATGTTGTGTCCGCCTTTGAAAACTTAATTAAAAAGTTCGGAGAAAAATATAAACATTTTGCGCTTACTGCGATATAATGTAGACAAGGTTAGTAATATTTTGTTTTAGTCTTTATGTGTGAACAGTTTTTATCATCTGATGTGATCAAAAGTAGCAAAACATTCTTAGTAGTGAAGGGGAGTCATCGGGAATCGAACCCGAGACTTTCTGGTGGTAGGCACTGATCAGTCCATCTACGCCACGGCCCCTTCTTAGGCAACGTGGTTCTTCTGTTCCTCTTATGTTCTTTTGATGGAGGCGCCCGACCCCACACTCGGCCCTTTCTTTGAATCAAGTTCGTCCTCGAACTTTCATCGTCTTTCCAACACGCTCGGACAATTTCACACCTTGAACTCGTGTACCTCGTTGCCGACGGTTGCTTCGTCTTGAGACGCACGACAATTTCACACCTTGAATTCGTGTCCCTCATTGCCGCCGTCCATCGTGTAACGTCGCATGCTTTGCCGTCGTGCGTTGCAATGCTTCGTTCGTCGTCATCGTCGTCGTGTGCTTCTCTTGTCTTTCGTCGTATGCTTCGTGTGGTCGGTGCTGCCCTCCATCCCGGACGAGCCCCCAAATGTAGGAACTTTAGAAAAATGAAGGGGAGTCATCGGGAATCGAACCCGAGACTTTCAGGTGGTAGGCACTGATTGAAGTGGTTTTTATTCAGAATTACAATGTTTATAGGAGTATGATTACATTGATAATTTATAGTGAATAATCTATTTAATTAATGGTCTAGATGTATGTAGCTGCATGGTCGGAGTGGGACGCTCGCAGCCTGTGGGGGGATTTTTTGTGCGCGAACGTTAGGGGCTTTGTTCCCCTTATTTTATTTTATTCTTAGTTTAAGTTGTCTATTTATTGGATAGACTGTGTTTTTGGTAGTTGCATTTCGGGAAAAAGATAGTGCTGGTAGGCACTGATCAGTCCATCTACGCCACGGCCCCTTCTTAGGCAACGTGGTTCTTCTGTTCCTCTTATGTTCTTTTGATGGAGGCGCCCGATCCCACACTAGTAATTAGTAATTAGTGGGTTACAGCAGAAATACGTTTGCTTACAAGCAATAACATGTAGTGAATATAACCGAAGCTATTTATATTACAACCCAATAATACTCTATCTCCAAATATCCACCATTCTTTACAAAACGAGATTGACAATAGCCGAAAATAGAATTTGTTACTCTGTTAATTATTCAATTTTATCATTGCTTACTTATTACAGTCGAACCTCGATAACTCGAATCTCAAGGGTAGAGAAAAAAACTTCGGGTTATAGAGGTTTCGTGTTATCGAAAATTCGACTTATAGAGGTTTTGTATGACGGTTAACTTTCCCACTTGCGAGGATGGAAAGGAAAGAAAATTAAATTTTTTCGATTGAATTAATTTTTATTGTATACATACATAAACGTAATCAGAAGACGAAAGATAGGCCACTATACATACATATATGTACCGACTTCTTATTATTCAAAAAGTCAGTAATTTTGCTATGAATTAATGTATTAACACATTGTGTATCTATGAAAATTGCCGAAAAACGATTAGCTTCCATGGATATGCACGTGGTCATTTTATGTTTTGAGACAATCCTAACGGTTGAAAGGAAGGAAACAATTGAATGATTTCTGGCACAAAGTTATAAACTTCGAGTTGCAGAGGCAGCGGTAGAAGTTCGACTTATAGACGTAACTTCGAGTAGTAGAGGTTTCACTATTCTAAATTCAAGTTCCAAAGGTAAAATGATGTATCTGGACATGTGGCAAATAATTCGAGTTAAAGTAAGTTTTATTTCGACTTATGGAGGTTTTTGCAGCGGAAGGGAATTAAGAAAACTTTCATCTTATAGAGGTTTTCGAGTTATCGAGGTTCTACTGTATTTTAATATAGCGTTTATTATGTTAATTTTACTGACCTATTCCTACATTATATCACAGTAGTCGCAAGTTTATTACTATTTTTTTCGTATTTCAGTCCATAGAATATTGCATACTGTATACATGCAAAATAAATATTTTGGTAGAGAATAATAATAAATGGAAACATTCTATGTAATCAGTTGTTACTAATTAACATTAACCAAGCATAGGAATTATAAATAAATATTTTTATTAAGGAAGCACTTAAGATTACTCTTAGATGTTGTGTCTTAGGGAGGAATAATACCATTCAGCTATGCATAACGCTTGTGAGTGTAAGGCCGGCCGTACACCAAGGAGGCATGAAACACGCAACATGCGACGTGCGGTAAATGTCTCATGTTGCTACACCGCGTACACCAGTGCAGCAAATGTTGAAGCATTCACTAGGTAAAATCCCCCCTCTACGTAAAATCTCCTACAAACTGAGAATGTCTCCTCTACCGCGCGGTAAATGTTGCGGCAAGACACGCACAAAATACCGCACGCAGTAGATGTCGCGCAACATGTGCAGCATGCATGCCTGGTGTACGAGGGTAGAAGAAGTAGCTATACATTTTAAATGGCTCTATGCGGTATAAGTATGAGCGCGGTATTTACCGCATGTCGCATGTTGCGTGTGCGTGTTTCATGCCTCCTTGGTGTACGGCCGGCCTAAGACAATGTGCACAGTTCACAGAAAACTTTTCAAAAAAACAAATTTTCGTTCTACACGATATTTTACACTTGAGATGCTTGTGCATAACTTTATTTCATCTATGGTTATTGATTCTGGGAATAAGGTTAACACTAAACGTACCGGTATTTTAAACATACCTATTCTTACCATAAGGGGTCATTTGACCCCTTATGAAATAAAAGTATACTAAGTAAACTAAGTATACTTTTTGTATACTTTTTTTTTAATTTAAAGTAAATTTCGAAAGGGGTCATTTAACCTTGCTTGGTACGTTTAGTGTTAAAGGCTTTAAATAACAAAATTGACCATCACATTCCTTTATGTGCTCATCTATAAGAAAAATTAATAATATTAGATTATGCCCCACTTGAAACTATTCAGCTCTTATCTGAAACATTTTTCACTATGGATAATAGTAGTGATGTACGTCAAAGTAGTAATATCAGGTGAGACGACCTGTTGTAGTATCCTTCACAATATTCGCGCTACTATAAATGTACAAAGAGAAATATATTCCTTGTTGTTTCACCATGTAGAAATATGTGGTTCATCTTAGGTAGCATCTGAAGGTATTTTGTAAAGTAAAAAACATTATACATTGTTTAATAGTTTACTTCAATGAATAATCATGTTTCCACATTAAGCGTAACAGAGAAAATCATATACGAATTTTTATCGCATCGCTTACAGTTCTTATGTCGAATAGCATAAATGTATGGATAATTTGTACATAGATATCATAAATAAGGACTAAACCATAATAGATAAATATATGCTACCAATAAGTTTTACAAGTGAAACCGTTATTCCATAGTCCGTTATACTTATTTACAGCATCGCTATCATTTCAAGAGCAAGATATACATATGTATAACTACTTTTCAGACTTTATTTCATGGTAATAATACTTATTAGGTGTACGCAGTCACATAAGGAGACCAACCTGACCACTACTTTGTGCTAAAGCATTCTACAAAATAAAATACCCTAAACAATTATTTAAACTTTTATCTAATATTAATTCCCATCGACGAAGTATTTCACATTTTCTATGTATGTTACTATGTTACAATACATATGTTATAAAAAAACACTATTTTTATTACAGCTGAAAGGCAATAATGATAGACATTTATGAATTTACAGTCATATGTAAGTGGCGTTTGAAATTTAGAGTGTATATTTGTATGAAATTGCATGGTTCTTTGTTTCATCGGTACGTGTTTAATGCTGCAAGTCAACGAAATACTAAGTGTGGTCATCCCTTTAGATATTTACCAATTTAAAAAATAATCCACATGGCATTAAATATACGAAGTGTATGGAATTTTTATTCACCTAACGTATCTAATAGAAATTGAATACATTATATTAATATTGCTGTGGGCTATTATTAAAAACTTTAACACAATAACTTCTTTATAAAAAGGTCTCTACAAATTTTTTAACTTACGTTCGTCTAAAAATTTTATTGTGAGATATGTAACACTTTGATGCCACTCGAAACATAAGTTAATTTCTTTCGATAATCATAAACTATTTGTTACAGAATCGGCATAAGTCGTGACATCTCAGATGGATCAAGAAATCATTCTACTCTTCAAAGATACATATGCATATGCTTGCATATTGTATATCAAACAAGGGGGTTCAATAGAATAGTAATTTATGTCTGTATAAATCAGCATCATTATATGAAGTAAAGATATCACTTATTATGTATCTTCTTTCAATTTACTCCGCTTTCCTTCGTTTCGAAGACATCATCTTACTATAGGACAATGAGCCTTACAGTGTACTGAAAATGAATACAATTATGAAATATTGCTCCAATGAAAGTAATTTTATAAACTTACCTATAAATTCTGAAACAAGGTCATTTTCGCTGTCGCCACGCATTGTTCCTGTAATTTCTTCGTCTTCTACCATAGGTAAAAATAATTGAATAAATTCAGGCGTATACGGTGATGATATTGCTTCTAATACCTATCACAAATACATTTTGAATTTATTAAATATTCTTCGTATGTGTACAGGGTATCCCGTTTATAATGTAGTCTCTTCAGAAATATAAGCCACGTATAAATTAAGGCGGCTTCGATTGATGTTGCCGTTTGCAGGGTCGTATACGCCTTGCAGTTCTAGGATATATAAGTGACGAGATGAAAAGACTACGAAGTAAATAAAGAAATATGACCCAAATTATGTCATGTTTGGTCTCATTTTAATCGGAAGATCTCATCAATATGATGAAAGATATTGTAACAGAGGCGAGCCGCTTCACTCGTTAAATGGTGTCTGCTCTACTCAGACCTAAGGCACAATATTAGGCGAAATCTCCAAAGGCTACAGCCGGATAAGGGGATAAAATGCGTCCCAAAACCAAATTCGACTTGTGAGGTGTCATTCAATAGCTTATCAAGAAAAACCAATTTGTACCAAGTTTCAACCCAGTAACTCAACTGGGGGGGTAGTTACAGTGAATAAACAAATATAGAGTTTTTGCTTAATATCTCCTATTTTATAGCAACAAAAATTTTGAAAGAAATTTAAGACACTTCCACTATGACGGCACATATTATAGAAGATTTTCAGATTTTTAAACTGAAAACCCGAGCCGCAAAAAATAAAAAACGTAAAAAATGCTGAAAAATGCCGATTTTGTATTGAAGCAATCGTTTGACCACATTTATACTTTTTTTGTAGGTACATATTATTGAAACTACTACGCCCTACTTAAAAACCGATTTTTTCGTCGTCTTTTGCGTGTCAGACTAACTTATACGGTGAACTTTCGACTATTCTTTGTCAAATAAGTGTTTTATGTAATGTTCAATATTTTTACATACAGCAAACCAACACAGAAATTGACGAAACTAGATAAACCGAATCAATTGAAATTACGTTACTGCTCTATACGCTGCAAAAGTATTTCATCTAGTTCCGAATCGTTTCTTGTTTTAAGCTCGAAACATGTGTCTTTTCCCTTCGACCAGTTCTTATATTGCTAGACGACCTATACGTCATGAACGAAACATACCCTGTACATGTACATAATAATTAACAAAATCTTACAAACCTCTGTCACAAAGTATCTAATTAAGGATACATCTGTATCACCGCGTTGCCAACATTGTTTAATATAACATACCACAGGTACTACGCAACCTCTACTTAATAAATTGACCATTCTGTCAATTAACATTTTTTTCATTTCCAACTGTAATTTTTCAAAATATATATAGTTAACACTTATTTGTCTAAAATTTAAATGAGCAACACGTACAAGGGGAATCGGATCAATGATAAACATTAGTATGACGTACCATCTATACAGAATTAAATGAAAAAAGTAGAATGGGACCTGCCGAATGGTGCCGCCGATCGGTTTCACAGTTGCGAGGACAGTTGTATGCGATTCACAGTAGGATTGCAGGATCCCAAGCAAATAGATGAGAAGACTACGAGTTCAATAAAGTAATATGATGCAACTTATCATATTTGGTCTCACAAAAATCTGATATACTGTATATGTGAACCCATTTCAATTTGGTTGTTTGGCCCGACGAGGCGATCAAACTTTGTAGTTCGTGGGGGAAACACGTGTTTTTTTCCACACCACTTTTTTCATTTAATTCTGAATTTACTCTAATTTTTCGCCTTTTTACGGAGGGTAAGTCCCGCAGTTTGTACAGATTACTTCTTATTCGATCATTAGTATAAAAAAACTTAAAGAAATAATTAAATTGCATAAGAAAACTACTTTTTTCCTTGTGCTAAAAAATTAACGTGCATTTTTTTGACAACAGAAGTTCGTAGTGTTTTTGGCAGTAAAGAGTTTGTTCTGAACATTTTGCACAAAGAAATATTAAAATAATGCGTTTAGAAAATTAACTTTTCGTGAAATTGTCAGAAATTGTATGAAATATAGTCAGCAAAATTGTCATAGTTCCACGTGATATTTCTTCGTAATATCGAATAATGTGTTTTGATTACAATGTTCAACAGAAATCTGATTTTTTAACCTTTAATATGTGTTTCATGTCAATTTTAATGAGTTGAATACGAATCTGCAAGCAGTTTTTTTCCCGAAGAGACAAATGAACAAAAATAATTTTTTCAGAAATTGCATATTTTCAACTTTGTTTCTCGTTGCAGTGTTTATGCGGCAGCATGTGTTTGGAGTCCACTGACTAAAGAACCTCCCTGTATAAGAAACAGGTAAAAGTTTTAATGAAGCGATTCTACCATATATAGCACCATATAGCAAACTTTTTGCAGTATTGTCTTGTTATATTGTTTATACCTAAATGAAGATAGTATCAACTTTTCGTGCAAAATATGCAGAAACGATTTTCAGTATAGTATATGTACAGTAGAACCCGTTATCTGAACCTCCTATTATATGAACGGCATTTCTATACAGTACTGTAAGTGCCGATTGATGCCACCGATCGCCAGGGCTCTAGCGCTAAAAAAATTTGGGTTCCATAAGTTTGATTTCGTTAAAAGAAAGAAGGAAGATTCGAAAATATTTTATCTTTTTTATTGTGTATAATTTGTATTGATTTTATTCAATTTTGTCTTGATTATTAAATCAAACTGAGTGCTAAATAATTCTTGTTCTATTACATGAAAAATTCTCTTAGATGAACACTTTTGTCTCTCAATTAATTCATATAACGGAGGTTCTACTGTATATGAAATAGGGCGTCTAAATGACTTATCAAATATGAAACTAAATTTGTTTATATCATTTAGTTAACATTCTCCCCTCAAGTTTAAAAAAAAAATTTCCGTATCTGTAACTTTGACTGGAAAATATAATCCGTGCCAATTATGTAATATATTAATTATTCAAATTAATTTTGCCAAACTACAGTAACAAAAATAATAATTATTTCTTTTTAATAAAATCTTTGTCTATTAGTTATTTACTAACACAAAAATTAATGTATAAAATACATACTTATTATTATCGTTTAACGTCAATTGAATATTTAAATATTTTCGACATGCACTACTTATAAAATATCCAAAATATCTTTTTATTTTACAATTACACACTAGGCAATTTCTTGAATCACTAAATATGCCTTACCTGCACGAGTATTTCCAATTCATCTTGTTTACTTTCGAACAATTGTACAAGAAGTTGTAGTACTTTCGGATGCAACAAACAGTGGCAAACTACAACTTCATCGAGCAATGCAAGATGCACAGGGCAATGTTCTGTACATAATTTAAAGTATGATGGTTCCGTCACAGTACATTCCACCCATCTAATTATACCTACGCTTACTACAGGAAATCTAAAAAAAAAAAACAGGGTCATGCAAATGTTTCTGAAAATAATAGTAATGTAATAACATAATTACAGTTGACGATGGTAACTTGAAGCGCACGGGAAGAGCTAAAATTGTCGAAGTACGCAGGTTGCATTTTATCGAAGTTTTCAAGTACGGGAGCTTTAACTAACGAAAATTCGACTCCCGGGGGCTTTGTACATGAGTATTTATTACATTTTTCTAGCCAACAATTGCTAGCTCTATTGTTATTACGATCTAGCGATTTAGTAAAAGCGTCAGCTTCCTCATGTAACACATTGGACTTCCTATGCTAACATTTTTATTTCGGCAATGCTTAAATCATTTTAATAAATACTCCTCAACAGAAGGAAATTCAGCAGTTCTTTTTCTCTTCTAATCTAATTTAGATACGGCACTTCAAGTTCAAAAGGCAACCGTGACAAAACTTTGATTTATAGAGGTAAACTTGAACTCGCCGAGGTCGATCTTCTCTGAAATCGAGTTAAAGAGGTAAAATAACGCGTGGCAATTAATTCGAATTATAGGAGATTTGTATTTGGAGTGCAGATATTCTTACTATGGTGCGAAAAGGAACAAACAAAATTCTAATCTTACAGTGATTTTCAAGTTGTAGAGTTACGATTCGAGTTACCAAGCTTCGATTGTATTAAAATCATTGAAATTGAATAGAAATTGTACCTTATACATTGATATAAGGTATGCAATTCAGCTATTAGTTCGGTGGATCCCTTGTTGATATTACAAATATTGTGAACTTTTTCGATTGCTTGAATAGTAGTTTTCAGTTCATCTTTATTCAGTTTCCTCAAATTTCCTTTCTTTGCTGGAATATCGCATACACTAGCTGCATAAGCTAATAAATGTATATATTTTGACTTATGTTCAGGATTAATTTTTACACCTGGCTTGAAAAGTGCATCGACCAACAATTCTGCAATCAATATATTCATATAATGTTGAACATACTATAGGAAGGCTGAGAATTAATTGCATCGCTATAACAAACATGAGTATAGTATTACCTAAAAACTGTGGATTCCGCAGCAACTCTATAGGAGGTGGTTCTGCGGTAGAATAATTTCGAAATAATACACTAATATCAGCAGGATTCAGAGTATTTCGCGATAACATAGACGCCAGAGCCTGGCATGCACTTGGACTGCTTGATGCTCCGTTAAGTGCCATTGTTATCGGGGTAACATCGTGGTGACTGTAAACATAAATATTTGTTAGCGTGAACATATTTTCCAGAAAGGAATAGGGCTGGATAGCAAAGTGCATTCATTCAGTGAAGAATTTATGATAGGGACTTAGTCTACGTGTGGTCAGAGAGAGTGCCTTACTTTTGTTGAGCACATTTCGTGATTTCTTGGGAAAGTCTTTTCATCATAAACCCTCCACGAGATTCCTGAGCAAGGATTTGCAGTAACACCTGACTGTAGACATAAGTATGTTGTCCATGACACACCATTTTCTAGTAACGAAACAATTGTCTATAAACATCATATTAAATATTTCATAACATGTGTTTGAAATATTGTTATAAGAAAACCATATGTACTTGAGCTTTATCAATTAATCAATAACAATTTGCCATCACTACATATCGTATTTTAGTAATCGAAATCTAACGTTGAAATCAAATTCAGACAAACAAAATGTAGCATGTCAAGAAGATGTCAAGCGCTCACGCACATTAAGGGAAACTTTCGTCATGCCATATTTTGTACAAGTTAAATATAAGATAGTAAACATATTTTTTAGACACTTGCTTTAAATGTGTTCTTATAGAATCTACATTGTAGAACATGAAATTTTCTGTCGATATACACAACTATTTTTTTTTACTACTCCAAAAGAAATATGTAAAATGAATCAAACAAAAAAAAAGCTATGCAACTGCCTACCACTTATTCATAGTTACTTTGGCTTTTTGCATTGTTCATTCAATTTTTCCCCTTACCACTTTTTTCAATTAAACACTGAAACAGAGATACAACTTTTTCTGGTTGCAAGGTCCACCTAGCGTACATATAGTATAATATTATATTTTGAAGTGAACATCAGTAATTCACATTTTAGATAACAACAATACTAACCGCACATTCTTGTATACTTGACTGCCAATCTTCAGTATTTTGTAAAAACCCAGCTATTGCAGTTTTTAAAACTCTGGAAAACACTTCGATTTGTTGCGCCGCAGTTGAAATGCTTGTAATTTCTCCTTGAAAACCTGCATCGGATATAAGCTGAAAAAAATATTTGGAAAATATCGAATGTCGGCTGGTACTGTATAGTTCTATAATAACATATATAATAAAATATTAAAAATAATTGTATAACTAACTCGCACATTGAGTACTTCAATACTATCCTAATAGTACAAATTGTAATAACCATAGAAAGTGCTCTAGGGAGGGAGCGGAAGATTTCTACTGCATAATTCTTGAGGTCTATTTCTATTTATCATACATGTTTGAAATCTAATCTTTACTACGGACAATACATTCCACTTATTTGGGCCACCGGTAAATCGAGGCAGCTGTCTTTTTGGGATAACGTTTAAAGGACAGAATCTAATCGAATAAATCAGGGACGTCCAAGCTGTTCTCTTCGAAGAGCCACCGAGTCCCCACTACCAGTTAAAGTAGTCTCACTACATACATTGCAAAGCAAAGTGCCTCCATAATTGCAATGTCTCAGATTTTTCCAAATTTTTGTATGCGCTAAAATGGGAGATATTGAGCAAAAACTATATTTTTGTTTTTTTTCGCTGTAACTACTCCCCCCCCCCCCATTTTTTCTGTGCGAGCGGCGGCGGCATCCGCGAAACTTTCTGTACCAATCTGATTACGTGTTAATAATGCACTCCAAATCGATCACTTTTGGACGTCACCATTGGCGATTTTGTTCTAAATGAAATATGTTGTAGTCCATGTGAAGTTAGGAAGATGGGGGGGGGGGGGTTAAGTTATCATTTTCGCGGTTGACAATTTGTTTAGTAAATACAGACATTCAAAGTTTGTAATTTTCCCCATGTTTGCGAAAACGGGCTTTTCTTAAGAATTTTTATCGCAGGAACTGTTTGTCCGATTGAGATACACACAACATGATTCACATTTCATTTTCGGAGCTATTCTTTACGTTCGTCTCGGGTGAATCTAAATGCGGGTTCTTCATTAACTAGCTTGCAAGCCGGTAAGTCAGAGTGCAACACATACAATAGTAGTGCCAAGTGCAGAAAACGTATTACTATTTTAATTCCTAAAAATTATTTTCTTTGTAAGTTTTTTAGATATAAAAGACAACGTGCGTATCCACGGACATTTAATGATGTTGATGGTTATCGATAAAGAGTGAAAATGGAAAGTCTCGTTTGAAGAATATCTGTATACATATGTACATAATAGATATTCGGTTCTAATTTATTATATAAATATTTCATTGTGTGCGTGTGTTTATTCAAGCGTAGTTTGTTTGTTTTCTATCATGTAACTAAGTAATGTATTTTCTACTGTTTACCACCGTATTTATATGATACTTCGCATAATTGAGGCAGCTGCTTAATCGGGCCAAACGACACCAGAACCGATGTGTCCCAATTAAGCGGCTGTCCAGAAAAAGCGAATTTCAACAGGCAGGCATAACTAATAGTTTTTGTTTCCGTGCTTCGTATATGTCCCGAATAAACGGCGGTCCCGCTTAACCGGCGCCCTTATTAACCGGAATCCACGGTATTATTATTATCGGAATATCAATGGTGACCTTGAAACCTCGACACAAGATTACCTTGATGGAAAAAGTTTATTGATTAGAATGTTCGCCAATTTCGGTCAAACAATTTTGTTCTCAGACATCATTTTATATCGGCAAAAATAATGAACATATTGCGATGTACGTTATACTACATTTGCTACAAATACGACTGATATATTATTGTAGCAAACCAAGAATGAAAATTCGTAAATTGTGTAATTAAATGGTTGTTTAAATGCGTCCTTACCTTTATAGTAAAATTTAACATCAGACAATCGGGATATTCTTCTGCGAGTCTGTAAATTAGTGATCTCCAGGTAGGGTGTTGAATCATTTCTGTTAACCAAGCCGGTGTCTAATATACAAAAAGTTGATCTTTATATTATTAACCGAATTTTCATTTTTAATACAACGTTCAATCAAATTCGTAAAAACATACTTCACCCTCTTCCGTAAATATTTTGTCTGCCTTTTTTGGATCAAATGTTTTCAATATCATATCTTTTAAGTTGTTTTCCACCATTGCTTGAACATCTGACACCTTAACTCCAGCAAGAATAAGCCATTCGGCTAGAAGATTTGCCATTTGAGCACAAGCTGTATAATTTTTTGATAACAATTCTATAACTTGTTCGGGATTTCCACCAGCTTGAAAGTACCTGTACAATATATTAAACGATTATGAATGCTTTTTATAATTGAATTGTTAGTGAAGTAAAGAAATTATTTGAATTGAAATATGTGGAAACAAAGAATTAAAATCAGATACAAGTACTTTTGTTGACAAACATAATCTTCATTTTAAGGTATCGAAACATTTTCATAACATTAACATTGTCAGCTGAAAATATTTCATGTAGTTGGGAACTTAAGTAAACAAACTATATCACTAATTAAACAAAACTGAAGGATAATCCATGGAAAAGTTTACTTTTGTTCCATTTTTGTTAATGTGTTTCAGAGTACAGCACACAATACTATGTGTTTTGTTACAAGCTATTGCAAGTAATTTTTAAGAAACACTCTTAACAACAAAAGAGTACATCCTATAAAATGTATTTTCTTTTAAATACTCTTAAGAATTTCTTTTACAGACCAGTAGGAATAAGGATGTGCAACATTTTTGAAACTACAATATGTACCTTTTAAGTTGTGTAAAGATCCCAGGCTCCATAATGTAATCTGGTGTTTTAAACTTATCCAAACATTCGTTTAATATTTCTTGAGGATTATCAAAACTATCGTCTCCTCCACAATCTTCAGTTCTGGCTATTTCATCGGTCCAAGCTCCACGATCTTCATCGTATTCAGTTTCCATTGTCGCTAAAAATATTGAATGTGGCTCAATAGTAAAGTATTTAAATGATGTATCGAAAACTGTTTATTGCGTGATAAATGATTTTAATTCACATAATTTACAAATTTTCATGTATACTTATAATATTAAGTAACGCATCTGTGTATTGTGATATGTAACAAATTGTATTAATCGTACCTATATATCTTACGACGATATGATCAGAACAATTTTTACTGGGAGCAACTCTATACAGCTTTCAACCCATCAAAATTAAACCTAACCTCAAAATTATACTATTAAAGCTAAACTAGTTATATAAAATGAAACATAATTGCCGTTATTACTTAAAAATTATACATTTGTTAATAAAAGTCATTATGAAATTAAGCAATACTCAATTTAAACGCTACTTTACATTAGTTTATTAACGTAACGAAACATATTTGTAACTTCTATAATATCGTCGGCGTAATACAATTGTACATTCATATATCAAACTAGATTAAAATGAGATTAATATTAAAGATAATCTCAGAGTATTAATTCATTGTTAATAGAAGTAACAATTTTAAAATACATATTAACCATTGCCAATAACATGGGAAGGTATTAAATCAATCAATTATTTTAATTAATTCGTCAGAATTATATGTTCATGGTGAAATATTACTTACCCTTATTTTTTTAATACGAATTCAACACTTTTTAAACAATTGTATTTTATAAACAATAAAAATCTCATATATAAACATAGAATACTATTGTAGGGAGACAGCGATGTTAATCCCTACCATCAGGCGGCGCATTAAGCAACTCATTGCCAACGTCCCATCTCTGGTCACAGACGAAATATAGGAATAGACAAGCCATGCAATGTATTTTTTCGGCCGCGATTTCTGGCACCCCGGGTCCCATTACCATTTCCGTGTCACTCGCAATGTTACCCACAGATTATAGAAAACGATGCGAAAATTAAATAATTTTTAGGAATTCTTTTGTAATTTGCCGCAATGAAAGGCAACAAAGGATATGAAACATTTAATGTTAATTACAAATCTTTTAATTAACAAAACACATGATAACAAGTTTTCTTATTTCAGTTGTACTATCAATAAATGAAATAATCTTTAAAGTTATACTTTACATTATTTTCTGATAAATGACAATGAGTGATGCAAAACTACTTACAAAATTGAGCTAAGAGATATATATTTTTTTAACACACAAACAATAAAGTTGCTACAATGAAAAAGATAGTGACGATAAGTGTATACTACAATTGTCAATTGTATAGTTACTAGACAAATTCTTTAATTATCTTTTTCATTGGAGGACTTTTATCGTTAATGAAAGACGCAATTTCTTATTTATTTTCAACTGATAACAATAACGAAGTAACTCGTTTACTAATATAAGACAATTCCTGCGATAAACGTGTTTGCAAACGATTAGTATTCGCATTCGGTCCCGAGCGAAGTGCGCTAATCGAGATTTTACTGAAAATATACATATAATTCCAAATTTATAATCTCACTACTAATTACCTTATTGCTAATAGCTAATATACACATATTCTAGTTGTTATCGGAAACAATAATAAGGAGGAACAAAATTATTAATACCATGATAAGTAAAAATTGTTCAAACGATATCGTGTTTGGTGTCATTTTAATCAGGAGATTGTAACAAACAGTTTGGTAAGTTTCATTTAAAACGGACCAAAAATGAACAGGTTTTAATTTTTAATCTCGCTTGCATTAGTATTGGCTCTCACCGATATGCGATCTGGCTTCGGATTACATGCTCGGCGCTCGACGCTTCACTGGTTCCGAGGGGGACCACCCGAAGTGGGTGGGATAGAAATTAACACTAACGGTAGCCACTGTTTTGAATACTAATCGAGATTTTACTTTAACTTCATAATCATAACAATGTATTCGACATCCATGATGTTTGGAGGTCCCCGCGATATTGACAACTTTGTAGTCGTCGAATTTAGTCGCGCATTGTCAGTTTGGTCGTTGAGTTCGGTCGCCCAGTTTTTGATTGCGCGGTGAACTAATGATACAAACGTGTGTAGTTACAAATAATTTAAAAATATTTTATGCAAAGATGCAAGATTGAGGCGGACGAACAAGTAGGTTAATTCTAATAAAATAATTCAAGTGGCCAATCCTGTTAACATTACGAAGTACAGATATAATGTATGTACAGGGTCTTTTTTTTTTCTTTTTTTTTTACGAGGTGGAAATCTTCGAAAGACACACCCTGCCCTGGGGGAGAGCAGGAGGTAGTGTCGGATTTCTACCGACTAAAACCACCCCGGTTACCTAACCTCGGCGCTTGTAGGGGAGGCCCCGTGACCTACGGAGACACTTCCGGTGCCTCCCCACGCCCGACCGTTGCGGCCCCATCCTCGGGAGGGTCAGAAGGACCCTCCGAAAATCTCCACCGTATCGCACATGGCCGCGCCAGGGGTAACACCCGACGCGGCCTACCTCCACCAGACCGTGATAAGGACGACTCGGGCCCCCACCCGAGTCGCCCACGGCTCTCCAACGGCCCTGCGGGAATTGGGAGGATAGTTCCACCCGGCAGGGCCGCCCGCATCCGGGAGCTGGCGATGGTCGTCCAACAAGGGGTTGAGGGGGACACCCCAACGCCCCTCGGGCCCGTCAGCCATACCAAACAACGGGAGGGGGGATCTCGCCAGCGGAAACGGCCAGCGAGTCCGCCCCTCCTTTACATTCGACGCCAGATTTATGGCTGTCGGGCAGCCCCGCGGGATACCGGGAGGACATAATCCTCCCACAGCAGGGCCGCCCGTCCACTGAGTCAGCGGTGACAGTCATCCGAGAGACGGGAGGGGGGACACCTCCGATCACCCCTCGGACCGTCACCGCTTTTACACCACGGGAGGGGAGGATCTCGCCAGCCTGCGCGAACGCAACCGGCGAGCCCTTTCCTTCCACCTTTCGCGTCGGACGGGATCGGTCAATTCCCGATCCCGCTCCGATGCTTCTTTTCTGCGAAGAACATCCTCGCAGAAGGAGGCCACCGCTACCCAGGCTCTCTCGCTGCCCAGCATCATACTAACGATGCGTGGCAGCGAGAGATCCACACCCACTTGCGCCCTCAACGCCCGGCGCTCCGCCGCCCATTCCGGGCACTCTTCCAATGTGCGCTGCGCTGTGTCCAGCGCAGCCCCACACTCGTGGCACTCCGTCGTCGCCTCCGCCTGTATCCAGCACAGGTACTCACCGAAGCATCCAGGCCCGGTGAGCACCTGCGTGACTCGGTAGGTGAGCGTCCCCCTGCCGCGGTCCAGCCATTCGTCTAGGCTGGGCAGAACCGCCCCGACTGCTCGCCGCGCGACTCCTCGATCGAGGAGCACCCTCCTCCATTTGTTTCGCGCAGCCAGCCGGGCCTGGCGTCTCACGTCCACTTCCTCCTCAGCGGACACCATCGCGCCCCCTCGGCGGAGTTCTCGGAGGCGCTCATAGATCGAAGCGTCTCCCTCCGCCAGAAGATCGAAGGGCACGGTGCCCGCCAAGGTCAGCGCTGCCTCGTGGGATATCGTACGGTATCCCCTGACCACCCTGATGGCCATCCTCCTCTGCACGCGGCGCAGCGATGTTTTGCTGCGCCGCGCGACCACCAGGGCCGACGCCCATATCGGGGCGCCGTAAAGGGCCATGGATCGCACGATACCAAGGTATAGGCGGCGCACCCTCTCATCTGGTCCCCCGATGTTTGGGAGGAGGCGACCAAGACCAGTCGCTGCCCTCTCCAAACGGGGAGCCAGTCGGTCGAAGTGGACCGTGAATCGCCAGTGGCTGTCCAGGAGGAGACGGAGATAATTCATCCGGTCCCCAACCTGAACGTGCTCACCCCCTATCATAATCCAGGACCGGGGCGGTCCCCCGCTCCGAGGCCTGTCGTGAAACCACATGGCCTCGGTTTTCAGCGGGAGATCCGCAACCCCAGTCCCCGGATTCCGTCGACGACGGAGGCCAATCCCGTCTCCGCTAGACGGATGGTCCTCTTCCAGTCCCTCCCGACGGCCATCAGCAGCGTGTCATCCGCGTAACACGTCAGACTGACGCCGTTCGGGAGGGCAGCCCGCAGCACCCGATCGTACCCGATGTGCCACAACATGGGGCCCAGGACCGACCCCTGTGGGATACCACGATCCACCTCCCTTGTGCACAACCGGCCACCTCTGCCCGGATATTCGACCCACCTGTCCCTCAGGTAGTCCCTTAGGACCTTCCTCACGTAGAGGGGCACTCCGTGGTCAGCGAGTGCCCCCCCGATACGCCCCCAAGGAAGGGAGTTAAAGGCGTTGGCGATGTCCAGACTGACCGCCAACGCCACCGCTCCCTGGGACGTGGCCGAGTCCGAGAGGGACCTGACTCGACTAATGGCTTCGAACGTCGAGCGTCCCCCTCTAAAACCAAACTGGGACTCGGATAGGTCGGGACCCACCCGGGAGATGTACAGGGTCTACCATTTAACGCGGAACCCGTGCTCGCGCGAACTTGTGTAAATGGCAACGTCGCAATGAGTCGATACTGGCGTCATCTATGAACTGCTGGTGAAGGTATAAGGTCTTGTGGGGGCGGAAGGTTTGGCAAGATTGGTGACAGGTATGAGATACGTTTTGGGTTGTAAGAAAGGGCGGGCGAACGGTTCGATGAATCGGCTCGAGCCGAGATTTTGATTCCTGCCGGACATAGCCATACAAAGTAATATATTAAGTAATATATTGCTTTATATTGCAACCCGTTTCTATAACTTAACAACAAAAATATGATTCATATTGTATCGTGTTTAGTCTCATTTTAAGCATAAAACCGTCAACAATATCAAAATCAAATTTGCAGAACAAAATGAATAAGTATAAAAAAAGTTTCATCGTTGCATTAGTGTTGGCTCACAGATACAAAGGCATTTATGTAATCTTTTAGTGTCTCCCGACCTTTCTTTCCTCTCTTTCTTTCACTCGCTGGCCCTTTCTTTGGCCGTCGATGAAACTTTGCAATTGCTCATTCTTTTGTTATGAAACGTATTCCCAGACATTGGTGACATTATTCTGATGAAAATGAGTCCAAAGACGACATAATTTGGATCACATTTCATTATTGAATAAGAGAGGCATAATGCATTGTGAACAGTAAATGTTTGAGTCCTCAAGAATCCCAACGTCTATCGGCCTGACCGTAGTAAGTTTTCTTTTCGGCAAAAGGATCGGGTGGATTGTGGCCACCACGGTGGCCGGATCTGACGCTCTCAGACTTTTTCCTCTGTGTGTTACGGGTAAATACGGGTAATACGACGTAAACAAACCCCACATGATTGAAGAGTCTACCGGTCACCCTCAGGAAGCGGCTGACCTGGGGGTGACTTCGGTGCGGTCTCTGCCGATCGCGCCCGACTTTAGCCGAGCCGAGCCAAAGTCGAACCGTTCGCCCTTTCTTACAACCCAAAACGTATCTCATACCTGTCACCAATCTTGCCAAACTTTGCGCCCCCTACAAGACCTTATACCTTCACCAGCAGTTCATAGATGACACCAATATCGACTCATTGCGACGTTGCCATTTACAAAAGTTCGCGCGCGCATGGGTTGCAAGATACGTGGTAGACCCTGTATATACATATTGTAAGACTAATTTTAGGGTATAATTAGTCTATAATGATAGTACTCGTATTTATTGCAAATACACGCCGATAATACAATATTCTACCGATCGCTATCCGTACGCTCTCGACGTTGAATTTCCATAGAATGCCCCGACGCTGCATCATGGGCGCCCGAAAGGCGGGCTCGTCGGACCCACGACGTAGTACCTTCAAGGGCCTGCTTTACGGCACTCCCAAATGTATACCGTTCCCGCCCGCATATCGGCCTCTCGGTGACATTTCCCAGATGGGCATGCTAGGCGCTCCGAACCCTCGGATTTTCTTACAATATGCATACTTATATCACCGACGAGATATAAGAATCGATAGGACATCTTATGGACTTTCGTGGCCCAACGTGACTGCCATACCGACTCAGAAATCCAACACTGATTTGAGCGTCCTCTGCTCATGAACAGTGATCAGTTGAAGAACTATTATTTACTGAAGTAGTGTTGGGGACAGGACTCATGCGATTGTGTGAATATATGTGAATGCTTTGGGGGGATCAGGAAAGCTATTTTTCGGTCAATGTTTCGATAGGAAAATAGAGCTACGGCCCCTGGTCGCGTGATACTCTTCCGTTCGGCTCGAGTTGAGTCGCACTCACATCGGGGCGATGAATTTCACAATGAGATGCGTCTGTCGCGTGTAGCGTCCTTTTTTAAAATAGGATCATTTATTTTTTTTAAATATATACAAATACATTTAAAGTAATATGCTCATCGTTGGAATATCTTTAGAAAATTAGAGAATCCATAAGAAAATAAATATCCAAAAACCATTCGATGTTTACCTATCATTTTTGCATTATGGTATGTGTATAAAATTTCATTTTTAAAAATATGTATACATGAATCTTTTGTGTATGCCTTATACATATATAAATATGCATATAAAACTACATATGAATATCATTTTTCGACCACTTTACTTCCATACTTCTTTGCCCAGAATTATGAGAGATTCAATTTATGTAAAAAATATGCATATCCATTTAATAAAACAATACGGTTGTTAAATATAGATGCAGCGTTATTTGTAAACAAAAATATATGGTTATACAAATACAATTATTCTCTTCGACTGTTCATTTGTTCCTCTGAACATTACTTTTTAATTCCACTGATTGTGAGTAATAATATCCTGGATGCGTTGCGCTCACAATTTCTACTAATAATTATTAGTAGATATAATTAATAATTAATAATTATTAGTAGATATTATGAGCGCAACGCATCCAGGATATTGCGAAAACTGATTCTTTAAAAGAAAATATACGCAAATAATGACTAAAGTTTTAAGTTTTAAGGGTTAATACCTCGGAATGGGAAACGCCGATCGTACCGGTATTAAAAAAAGGAAATAGAATCCGTTTATGCGGAGATTTTAGCGTTACGTTAAACAAGTGTTTGAAAATTGATGAGTATCCACTGTTTGGGAGTTTTCGCCCTTCCGTTGACAGGGTTGGAAATCCGTCGCCAGAAAAAAAAGAACGCCGGTTTTGCCGTGGAGACTACCGTTGTTAGAACAAGTGGAAAGAGATGCGGTTTGTCACAATACTATTTTGAAAGTCCCGGTATTGACGAATGTGTTTCTTCCGTGTCTGCGGAAAGGCTGCTTTGAGACTTCTGTTAGCCTGCCGAAGTCTCCGCTAGAATACCGGAGATTCCCCGGGTTCCCGGCGCAGCTCGTTGTCATCGGGTCCTAGTTCTCTCGCTTTAATAGCCGGCAGGACGAGAGGGACAGCGCGATGGCAACGGCAATAACGCCAATCTTAAGGTGTGGTGGTCGAGGTGCCCCAAACGGTTTACCTTTGATATAGAAGAAATATCTAAACAAATAGAAATCTCAACCGTTTAAGCCACCTCGAACACCACTTAAAAACGTCGAACGTTCGAGCACAGAATTTGCTCGAACATCCACTTTCCACAGTAGACGAACTTTTTAGTACACTCGCAGGTTGGGAGAAATTTTCAAAAATAGATCTGAAAGAAGCATATCTTCAAATGGAAATCCATCCGGATGACAGAGAGTATTTAACTCTGAATACACATCGTGGTTTGTTCAAATGTACGCGTTTATTGTATGGCATCGCTGCGGCACCAGCGATTTGGCAAAGGGAAATCGAAAATATTTTAAAGGGTATTGCCGGAGTTTTAGTGTTCCTAGACGATATAAAAATAACAGGAACTAATGATAAAGAGCATTTGCAGCGTCTTAACGAGGTACTCACGCGCTTAGCGAATCATAACATACGAATCAACAAAGAAAAAAGTGAATTCTTTCAAAAAGGCATTAGCTATTGCGGGTATTATATTGATAAGTATGGTATACATAAGGAAAAAGTTAAAATTGATTCAATTAAAGATATGCCCAGACCGCGAAATCTTATAGAATTGCGCGCTTTCCTTGGAATAGTGAACTATTACGGTCGATTTATACAGAATTTAAGTTCAATCTTAACTCCCCTACATGTCCCTTTTCGGTGGACCGAACGCGTGATACAGTACGCATCTTGGTCGTTGTCGCATACGCAAAGGAAATATGCCCAAATTGACAAAGAAGCATACGCGATTATTTTTGCCGTGAAGAAATTTTATCAATTCTTATACGGTAATCGTTTTACATTGTACACTGATCACCGCCCACTAGCACAAATTTTCTCGCAACAGAAAGCGTTACCAATACATAGTGCAATGAGAATGCAACATTACGCTATTTTTTTACAAGCATTTACGTTCGATATTAAATACAAAAATACAACATTACATGGAAATGCCGACGGACTATCGCGATTACCCGTTAAGATAGAAAATGACTTTGAGTACGACGTAATTGATGACTACGAAATTAATCTAATAAATGCATTACCAGTTACATTTAAAGACTTGGTATGTGAGACGGTGAAGGATGCGGAACTGAAAAAGTTAAAAGATGGTTTCCTTAGAGGTAAGGAATTAGAATTAAGCTATAGATTTAATATACCGCAAACAGAATTTAGTTGTCAACGCGGAGAAATTTTACGGAAGGGCAGAGTACTAATACCTAAGCGATTTCGAAATAGAATCTTACAAGAATTACACGCGGAACATGTAGGTATAGTTAAAATGAAAGCACTTGCTAGAAGGTATTTGTGGTGGCAGTGGATCCATCGCGACCTTGAGGCCACAGTAAAAGATTGTGTAAATTGTAATTTAGCGCAAAATGATCCACCTAAAGTACAGTAATGATTCGCACTGTGTTCATCGCTCGGGACCGAATGTGAACAGCCATCGTGTACAGACACGATTCTCGAGCGAGTCGGATCGCCTTTGATGTTGTGGCAGCCGAGGCTCGAGGCAGCGTTCCAGGAAAGAGGCAAGATAAAATACCCGTGTGCGTGAGACAATACCAACGCGATCAAAAAGTAAGAATATAACTTCTGCATTTTTGGTCCGTTTTAAATGAAATTTTACCAACATGTTCCTTACAATCTCCTGATTAAAATGACAGCAAACACGACATAGTTTGGACAATTTTTACTTATCATGATAGTAATAATGGTCTTCGAAACAATCAGTCCCATGGCACCAATCTATGTCGTGTTTGGTGTCATTTTAATCAGGAGATTGTAACGAACATGTTGGTAAAATTTCATTTAAAACGGACCAAAAATGCAGAAGTTTTATTCTTAAATTTTGATCGCGTTAGTGTTGTCTCACGTACACGGGTATTTAAACTTGCCTGATTTTTTTCCTGGTCGCTGCCTCGAGTCTCTGTTGCCACAACATTGAAGGTGACCTGACGCTCGAGAATCGTGTCTGTACACGATGGCTGTTCACATTCGGTTCCGAGCGATGAACACAGTGCGAATCATTGCTACTATTCTATGCACGTTTAAATCCCTTTGTACGTGTGAGACAATACTAACGCAATCAAAATTATCGTCTATACAAAATCGTAGTCTATACAAAAATGCCTTTCCTTGGCAAAAGCGTCGGTCGTAAGGACGCCTACGTCACCATGACCCTTTTTGACCATTTTATGCAAAAGCTATGCTAGACAATGATAGTGTGCATCGAGGAAATGCACATGGCCTGTCTCAGCCGTTCACGTACTTCAAATATTCTAACACTAGCCACTCATCGCATCAGAAATATTAAGTAAATATATAATGTAAACATAATAAACAGAAATATTAAGTAAACATAATAATAAAAATACAATTTAGTGTAATTAGACATCAAATTATAATTTTTCCAAATTCATAATCTCACAATAATAAAGGGGAATACAATTATTACTACCATGATAAGTAAAAATTATTCAAACTATGTCGTGTTTGGTGTCATTTTAATCGGGAGATTGTAACAAATATGTTTGTAAAATTTCATTTAAAACGGACAAAAAATAAGCAAGTTTTAATATTAAATTTTGATTGCGTTAGTTGTGTCACACGTACACGGGCATTTAAATTTGCCCCTTCCTCGTACTCCACGCTGGGCTGCCTCGGTTTTCGTAAATCACAACATCAAAAGTGATCCGAACGACACTTCCCAGAATCCAAGGGAGGCGGCCCCAAGTAGGGGGGATAGAAAATGAACAGCCATCGAATCACGATTTTGAACACAGTGCGAGACATTACTGTACACGGCCAAGAATGGAAACTAGCGGAATTTCCATACCAGAGAATTCATATAGATTATGCAGGCCCATTTATGGAACATTACTTTCTCGTACTAATTGATGCGTTTTCAAAGTGGCCAGAAATTCATTTTATTTTTTTTTTTTATTTATTTTTAGTCCGTGCCTTTCGGCTTTGGACGAACTTCCGCCTCGCTTCTACATAGTCTTATAATCTTATATCCAGCGCTCTTATACTCTTACTCTACTCTTACACTCTTATAGTCTTATATTCTTACTCTTACTCTTATACTCTTATACTCTTAGGTTCTTATTCTTACTCTTATGCTCTTATATTCTTACTCTTACTCTTATACCTATTTAAACATTATCTTTGGTTTTGACATTTGGCTTTTATTGCACTTGGCTTTCCACTTTTCTCGCCTCCGCCCTCTCCTTCTCTATTCTCTTTAACACCTCCATCCCTCTCTCTCTACCGTCCAGCACCACTTTCATGCCCACATCCGTTTTTGTCCTCTCGCACTCCTCCAGTACATGTTGTAGTGTCTCTTCATTCTCCCTGCAGATCCTACACATCCTTTCCTCAGCCTCCTTCCAGTGTTCCCTTTTTTTTTTTTTTTTTTTTTTTTTTATACGAGGTGGAAATCTTCGAAAGACACCCCCTGCCCTGGGGGGGAGCAGGAGGTAGTGCCGGATTTCTACCGGCTAAAACCACCCCGGTTACCTAACCTCGGCGCTTGTAGGGGAGGCCCCGTGACCTACGGAGACACTTCCGGTGCCTCCCCACGCCAGCCATTGCGGCCCCATCCTCGGGAGGGTCAGAGGGACCCTCCGAAAAACTCCGCTGTAATAGCACCTGGCCGCGCCAGGGGTAACACCCAGCGCAGCCTACCTTCTCCAGGCCGTGATAAGGACGACTCGGGCCCCCACCCGAGCCGCCCACGGCCCTGCGGGATTGGGGGGATTGTTCCTCCCCGGCAGGACCGCCCGTATACGGGGTATTGGCGAGGTCAACCAGCAGGGGGTCAGGGGGAACACCTCAGCGCCCCTCGGGTCCGTCAAACCATTCGCACCGCTGGAGGGGGGGATCTCGCCAGCGGAAAACGGCCAGCGAGCCCGCCCCTCCTTTACTTTGACGCCGTTTCCGGCTGTCGGGCAGCCCTGCGGGATACCGGGAGGACATAGTCCTCCCACAGCAGGGCCGCCCGTCTACTGAGTCAGCGGTGACCGTTATCCGAGAGACGGGAGGGGGGACACCTCCAGTCGTCCCTCGGACCGTCACCGCTTTTACACCACGGGAGAGGGGGACCTCGCCAGCCTGCGCGAACGCAGACGGCGAGCCCTGACCCTCCGTCTTTCGCGTCGGACGGGATCGGTCAGCTCCCGATCCCGCTCCGCTGCCTCCTTTCTGCGAAGAACATTCTCGCAGAAGGAGGCCACCGCTATCCAGGCTCTCTCGTTGCCCAGCATCGTACTAACGATGCGTGGCAGCGAGAGATCCGCCCCAACCTGAGCCCTCAGCGCCCGGCGCTCAGCCGCCCATGCAGGGCACTCCTGCAGTGTGTGCTGCGCTGTGTCCAGCGCAGCCCCACACTCGTGACACTCCGTCGTCGCCTCCGCTTGTATCCGGCACAGGTACTCACCGAAGCAACCATGCCCAGTGAGCACCTGCGTAACTCGGTAGGTGAGCGTACCCCTACCGCGGTCCAGCCATTCATCAAGGCTAGGCAGAACCGCCCCGACTGCTCGCTGCGCGACTCCTCGATCGAGGAGCTCCCTCCTCCATTTATCTCGCGCAGCCAGCCGGGCCTGGCGTCTCACTTCCACTTCCTCCTCAGCGGACACCATCGCGCCCCCCCCCGGCGGAGTTCTCGGAGACGCTCATAGATCGAGGCGTCTCCCTCCGCCAGAAGATCGAAGGGCACGGTGCCCGCCAAGGTCAGCACCGCCTCGTGGGATATCGTGCGGTATCCCCTGACCACCCTGATGGCCATCCTCCTCTGTACGCGGCGCAGGGATGTTTTGCTGCGCCGCGCGACCGCCAGGGCCGACGCCCATATCGGGGCGCCGTACAATGCCATGGACCGCACGATACCAAGGTATAGGCGGCGCACCCTCTCATCTGGTCCCCCGATGTTTGGGAGGAGGCGACCAAGACCAGTCGCCGCTCTCTCCAAACGGGGAGCCAGTCGGTCGAAGTGGACCGTGAAACGCCAGTGGCTGTCCAGGAGGAGACCGAGATAGTTCATCCGATCCCCAACCTGAACGTGCTCACCCCCTATCATTATCCAGGACCGGGGCGGTCCCCCGCTCCGAGGCCTGTCGTGGAACCACATGGCCTCGGTTTTCGGCGGGGAGATCCGCAACCCTAGTCCCCGGATACCGTCGACGACGCAGGCCAGTCCCGTCTCCGCCAGACGGATGGTCCTTTCCCAGTGCCTCCCGACGGCCATCAGCAGCGTGTCGTCCGCGTAACGTCAGACTGACGCCGTTCGGGAGGGCAGCCCGCAGCACTCGATCGTAACCGATGTCCCACAACATGGGGCCCAGGACCGACCCCTGTGGGACACCACGATCAACCTCCCTCGTGCACAACCAGCCACCTCTGCCCGTGTATTCAACCCACCTGCCCCTCAGGTAGTCCCTTAAAACCTTCCTCACGTAGAGGGGCACTTCGTGTTCAGCGAGTGCCCCCCCCGATACGCCCCCAGGGAAGGGAGTTAAAGGCGTTGGCGATGTCAAGACTGACCGCCAACGCCACCCCTCCCTGGGACGTGGCCGAGTCCGAGAGGGACCTGACTCGACTGATAGCGTCGATCGTCGAGCGTCCCCCTCTGAAGCCAAACTGGGACTCGGCCAGGTCGGGACCCACCCGGGACAGGTGCCCCGAGAGGCGGGAAGCCAGCACCCTCTCGAAAAGCTTCTCCACCTCGTCGAGGAGATATATCGGCCGGTACGCCGAGGGAGAATCGGCGGGCTTGCCGATCTTCCTAATCAGGACCATCCGTCCCAGGGGTCGCCGGCCTAGACCAGTGGCGAGATGCCCTCTCCCGCGATGTAACAGGGGCGGCGGAGGTGTTCCGCCTTCACCTCTTGCGATGAATGCCGTCGTCGCTACCAGGAGAATGGCGACCCCGCTGGAGAGGACTGTGTCCTCTCATTCCTGGCGGGGTAGTCGGAGAAACGCGCATCACTCGAGTCGTCCTGGTCGCGGCCTGGAAGGAAGGTTGCGCTGGGTGTCACCTCCGGCGCGGCCTGCATCGAGGAGGCCGGATGGTCGAATTAGATCCTCACGATGACGGGGTCGAAACGGCGAGGGCGCAGGGAAGCACCGGAAAATATCTTCGGTGGTCGCGGAGCTTCCCCCGCAACGCCCGAAGATAGTGACCGGGGTGGTTTTAGCCGGTAAAACTCCGACACTACCTCCTGTCCTCCCCCAATACAGGAGGTGTCTTTGGAAGACTTCCACCTCGAAAAAAAAAACCGGTTGTTCAACATTTACAACATGTAGTAAATGCTAACTATCGCAGGATCGAAGTAGTAATATTAAAGGACTTGATGATGATGGTACAGTATTGTCTCCATTAAAGCGAAAGCCTCGGGTCTGAACAGCATAGTTCCTACATTGCTTGAAATTTGCCGACAGCGTCGAACCTAGAAAAGGACAGCGAGTAAAGATAAAGGACCGTATCGGTGAAACAACACTAATGCAACGATGAAACTTTTTTATTTTTTTTTATCAAACTTTATTCAACAGTTTTGTGACATTTTTCTGATTAAAATAACACCAAACACGATATAATTTGGACCATATTTACTGTTCACAATGCATTGTACACCTCGTATTAAATAATGTAAATATGATTCAAATTATATCGTGTTTGGTGTCATTTTAATCAGAAAAATGTCACAAAACTGTTGAATAAAGTTTCATAAGGAAAGGATGAGAAATAGCAAAGTTTCATCGTTGAATTAGTATTAGCTCACCGATATACCCGAGCCCTGATAGCGTTACACTGATCGGCAAGCGAGCCGATCTACTACTTATCCCAGTAGGGGGGATAAACTTTTCGCTTGTATGGGATACCACATTTTCGCTTTAATAGAGACAAAACTGTAATTATAATAATAACAACGACGATAGTAATGATAATAATATCAGTTTATTGTTTGGGCAGATAAAAGAAAACTTAATGCCTCCAATAAATTATACACATGCTGCACTAATCATGAATTTCATATATATGTCCATATCTTTGTTCTAGTACATTAGCTTATCAAATATATCTCTTGCAACCTTCAATGTTTTGGAATCCCCTTTTTTGAGCTTTGCGACTAATAATATTCCTCATAACGTATATTAATTCTATAATGTTAACTGCAAATTGAAAATGGTCTCAACTATATTATTATATAATGCTTCTGAAATTAGTAGATAACTACCCTAAGAATTATACAAAAATAGTGATAACAACATGCCTTAGATTAACAACAAACCAGAACCAAACAATTCCTACAACAATGGAATGAATGCTGTACATTTTGTATAAATCTTCTGTATTGAATGAAAGAAAAATTACAATTACAGTTTCACAGATTTGAGAAAGGTAATAACTTTTTTTCAACTTTATATTGAATATACGGAAAAACGGTATCCACTTAATTATTACAAAAGAAAGTTGCAATGAAAAGAGTTAAAGTTACATGCTGAGATAGCCACGAGAGTGATTTCGTCGACGCCCAATCAAGTACGCGATCAGCACTATGACCACTAATCCGGCTAATGCACAACCAACTGCTATTGGAATAACATCTGGGGTGTAAAAAGCACAGTCTTTGGCTGAAAATGAATAATAAGAAAATTTATTACAACCATGAATATTTAGAATAAATATATTACTATACGGGCTATTCCGCAACTATGGGAACTCCCGAAAATGGGGAGTTTCTGGCGTGATTCAGAACAACTTTTTCTTTTATGAAAAAACACTGGCCAACTAGAGCGCCCGTAGAGCTGGGGCTCAAGCGCGTAGCTCTCAACCGCGCTCGATCGTGGTCGTGAACCAACGCATTGGTACAGCGTGTTACATCGATTTAAATTAAGAATAATGTGGAATTATTCGTTATTCGTGAATAACAAATAAACTAAAAAGTCGTTTAATAACTGTGTTCAGTATTTTTATTCGTTATCCGAAAGGAATAAAGTGTTTTATTACTTATGAAATAAATGTTTTTTTCAACAGCACGTTTTCAGGTGGATAAATTATTTGTAAATATTTTAAGAAAAACGATTTGGATAACTAATGATAGGAAAAACTAAATAGTTAAACCTATCCATTAGTCCACGAATTCTTGACACTGGGTCAATCCTGACCTTTCTAGGTAACACTCGTGAAGTGACTTTACCGACCCGGCCGTAACAGCAGCTGTTGAGGGTTGCATAGAAAGGTCAGGATTGACCCAGTGTCAAGAATTCGAAGACGAATGGATAGGTTTAACTAGCTTTTTCTAACATTAGTTATCCAAATCGTTTTTCTTAAAACATAATTTATCCACCTGGAAACGTACTACGAAGAAAAAGCTATTAAACGACTTATTAGTGTTAGAATATTCGAGGTTCAGCAACGGCCGAGGCGGGCCATGTGCATTTTGTCGATGCACACTGTCTTTGTCTAGCGTAGCTTTCTTTTGGGGCGTACCCTAAAATGGTTAAAAAGGGCCATGGTGACGTAGGCGTCCTCACGACCGACGCTTTTGCCAAGGAAAGGCATTCTTGTATAGACTACGGTCGAGAGAGCACAGTTTTAATAAATAGAACACCTTTTAACATATACACGCCTACAAAGTCATTGTAATAAGTAATACCTAATCGAGACAGAGACTACTCCTCTCCGTTCGATTATCTTACATTAGTTTATTTTATTATGCATTTAACATATTGCGTACGGGAGACGCCAATTGGCGTCTTTCATTTTTTAACTTTTGGGGACGGGAGACGCGAATTGGCGTCTTTCAACTGTTGGCGACGGGAGACGCCAAGAACAAATCGCGTTGTACGGTCCCATAAACGGTACGGTCTCATGCGGAAAATAGGAATAATATATAAAACCGTATGGTAGTCAAAAATGGAGGATCAGTCTCTTGAATAAACTGCGAACGGGTTACGAGAAATCTCAAATATAGCAAACCGAACGTTGAGACCGGGTTATGAGATGTCTCATTTCTGCCGCGCCAGAAAATGTGCGGGAACTGGAAGCAGGTTGGGCCGGCAGAGCGTGGTACGCAATGTGTTAAGACGATGTAACACGCTGTGCCAATGAGTTGGTTCATGGCCGCACGCTTCCCTCGATACCCACGTTGTGCCAATGCGTCCACGACCTAGAGCGGTTGAGAGCCACGGTTCGCCAGTGTTTTTCGTTAATTATTCAAAAACGAAGCTTCAACCAACATCTACGTAAAGGAAAAAGTTGTTCAGAGTCACGCAGCAACCCCCTATATCCCGATGTTCAGTTAATTACGAGACACCCTGTATGTGTGCGGGCGCTCCATCGCAAGTTGTCGAACATTGCTTTAAAACATAAGAAAATCATGTTCGGTTTTCGGCTCTGTTCCTTTACCGGCTTGATTGCGTTTGTAATAAAGCATTCGCACACATATAATAGGCTTGTACGTAAACGATGCGACGCATGCATAGGGCGTTTGATCCTTCGTACGTGTGATTTACAAAATCTTATTTACGTAAAACTTTAACAATATACAGGGTGAATCACGAAACGTGATCAGTAAAGATTACTCTGTTATTGGCAGTCCGAACGAAAATGTTTTTATCGGCTTTTGCATGGTTTCAAGAGAGATTTCCTCTTTTTTTGTTTTTTCACGGTCACCCCGAAGTTTTTGCAAATAAACATATAATTTTTGTACGCCTATCTATTAGAGGATTTCAAGACGAATTTGGTCAATATCGGGCCATAACTTTTTTTATCTGGGTCGAAAAAAATAAAAAATTTTGTAAACGTCGATTCGTCCATAAAGTGTACTTTATCGAAAAATAAAGCTTCAGTCTGGAGTTGTTGTAATGCCCACTGACAAATACACTCATGTACTATTTGATGAGAACTAATCTGTGAATTATTTGCTACTCCAGCTAAAATAGTACGTTCATTTGCATTATTCATTTTAGATTTTGGATGTTGAGCTAACACGGAATTACGCCCGCACTCCTCGTAGATCAAAATCATCCCCAACTTTTCGTCGATACTGCAACTCATCATTAATACCTATACGCTCACGAATACCGCAAAGACTGCTAATAATTTAGATGTGTCCCAATGTACAGAACGGAATGTTTACAAAGAGTAGGCAAGAAGTCAGAACAAATTTCGATTTGTCAGCAATATGATAGGTACTCCTTGTAATACACAGTTTTTCAATTTTTTCTCGACCCAGATGAAAAAAAAGTTATGTTCCGATATTTACCGAATTCCTCTTGAAATCCTCTAACAGATAGGCGTACAAAAATTATATGTTTATTGGCAAAAACTTCGGGGTGACCGTGAAAAAACATAAAAAAAACGAGTTGACAAATAATTTTTTATAATCACGTTAAAGCTCTCTTGAAACCATGTAAAAGCTGATAAAAACAATTTCGTTCGGACTGCTAATAACAGAGTAATCTCTACTGATCACAATTCGTGATTCACCCCGTATATTGAGCACACGGTGAATTTGCGACATATGGTTCCTTTCGAACATTCATTCATGCAAATTCATGCAAAAGAAAATAATTTCACTTTAAATTTCAAGGTCAAGGTCAATCTTGTGGCAACTTTTTTACAGTTCTCCACCAAAGGTGTAGTGTCACCTCAAGAAGCCATGCCACATTTTGTTACACCCTGTATAGACCAACAAATGATTAATTGTCAAGAAAAGACACTTGTCGTGCTACAATTTAATAACAAAACATTTGTAGGAATGTATTTAGAGCGCATTCCTAGATGTGGATACACGACTCATTTTAGTGCCCGCGCAAATTGTTCCATCGTATTTGAAAAAGTACGTTCTACTAAGAAAAGTGTGTGGCCTTGAGTCGAGGGAAGAGGCTAAGGTAGTAATCGAGAGGCAGTAATTTTCGTGTTAACACGCGTCATTTTTGAACTGTATTCCAAATCCCCCGTCGCCAATGTGTTAATTGCATTTTTCTGTAATGGCATACGGTATGCTTTTAAGTAGAATCGTAAGATGTATATGTATAGACAAGATCAATAATTTCATAAACTTTACTTTCATATTGGAAAATAAAAAGAGCAAAAATTGACCAAAGTGAACAGTTAATTAATTAGAATTTAAGCAATCGTGCCAGACCAGGGCATCACACGTGAAGTTTTCAATTAACGTTTATTGTATAGATTGTCCACGATTGTCCACGTGTATGTAGTTTTGAGAATATATATATATTTATAAATGGAAATACATCGCCCTACACTACTTTTCTTAACTTATCAAATTGATTGTTTCAGATACTAAAATGCAATACGTACCTAATCCAAAAAGAGTTGAATTGTCGGCTTTGAATGCTTGGAATTGAAAGCCAGATATAGTCAGATAGCCAGCCGTTTGATTAGTACCATTTTTCGTCAAAGGAAGGGTTTGCTGTTTCAGACATCTGTAGGAGTTCGACAGACCAACCGTGAAATTCGGCTCCTCGTTCACCAGGACCATCGACTCATCTATAAAATATACAGTAGAACATATTTGTGTTTAATAAAATCGTTCGCGCATTCGGCATTTATGAATGCAATATAATATGTATGATAAGGATCAATATTAATGGGAACAAATGAAGAAGAGAACACTTTACAGACAAATAGCAAATGTATATTTCAGTAGGCCATTAGTACTTTGACTGTGGAATCAATATAGATATATAGTAGAACCTCAATAATTGCAATCTCGATACTTGCAAATAAACCTCGATGGATGCAATTCGCTGGCACGTGGTAGGGGTGGTCGCGTAGTTACAACATAATTAAAAAAATTAGGTACTAACCTAACGTTAGTTTCACATCATTAACAATCATTGTAATACCGATAAACCGGTAGATCGCGTAAAATACCCTCAAATATTTACCCGTAATTCGCCATTTATTACTGGTACTTCGATAAACTATCATACATAGGTAAGAGGCGGGTTACTCCGGACAGCGGGGGCCCCGAACATTTTAGTATCTTTATCCCTACGTCATATACAAAATTTAAATGACAGACGATAACATGACCGCTACTGTCCAGAAATAATTGCAAGTTAGTAGTATGCACGCCAAACGAATTAAAATTTAGAAGCAATTTTCTTTCCGCTGAAGGTGATATTACCGAGACCATTAACTTTCATTGACTCCCATTATTTATTAAATGTAAGTATTGTTACCCGCTTTATTGATTTTACTATTAACAACTCCATATTGTTTCGGATGCTGGTAGGCGGTTGTAGGATTTCACGCAGAAAGATGCTTGTAGGTCGCGAAAGTGCTCAGAAATTGTATGGCTAGTTGGCGAACACAATTTAAGCCGATGTGTAGTACGTCATAGTACGTCCGTTAGTATGTCTATTTGACGATTTTACTTAAAACTTTTGTGCAGTACATAATCTTGCCGGTATAATAATTTCAAAATTAAAAAAAAAACTGTAAATTGAACGTGGAGCTTTGTTTCACTTCATAATAAATGTCATATAAACATTACTTAATTGTGCAAATTGGCCAGGATTGGGCGGAAAAAACTCTTCACCATTATATTCTATAAATTATATAGATTATAGTTATCCAAACACTTTTTGTTTTCAGCTGCTTTTTCGTTAGATATTTAATGTAATTCTCATTATTGCACTAACTAGAGATTCGAATCTAATCAAACGGGGCGTGTTTGTCATATTTTAGGTAGGATAATTAGACATTAATATATGTGCAACTATTAAATAAATAAAATATTTTGGAGGAACAATGGAACTTTATTTTTATAAATAATGAAGATTTATTATATACAACTTAGAAATTGCTCTTATACTAATGATTTTCTAATAATGAATCTTTTATGGTTGCATATTTTTTGGCTCTATTAAAGTACTATTATTTACATGTGTAAAAAGTTATTATATGTATTTTGTTATGTATTATTTTAACTCCATTATGTTAAATCCATTTCTTCAGTGAGAAGTTTTCTGGCTTGTGGCACAACGTCTGTGTGTCTGTCACATTTTTTTAACGGTCATGATATTAATATTTTCGAGACTGGCCATACAATGTAGTTTATATTTAGTACATTCCACGCCAATTCTGGTTTATTGTTGTAATTGTAAAAGTGAAATTCATTGTTCATTCTTTACTCTGCAAGCGATTAAGATGTATTTAGGCTAGTAATCAGCCCTACCGAACGAAAGGAGTATTTAAATGACCCAAATAATGAAACACTTGTTACGTATGGAGAATATTTTCCATACGTCGCTCTCGTATGTGAAGGGAAAACGCCCTAAAATTCTTTCGGTTATCGCAAACAAATAAGGGGGGCCTTAGTACAAGCACGGTCAGCTGCATCATGACCGAGACGGGCGTGGCCTGAACTCCAAAATTTCCTTATATGGAAAGTTCCAGTGCGTTCCCGCGCATTTTGGGACTATATAAACCTTTTGGTTTCTACCCTCGTTGGTTCATAGTTACATAGTCACGCGTAGAGTCACGTCGTATAGAATTAGTTGTATATATTGTATATATTGTATATATTGTTGTATATATTGTTGTATTAGCTTGTATAGAATTAGTTATATCCAGTGAGATTGGGCTTAGCGCACCTCTCGAATCACAGATTAACCCGTTAGAATCCGCTAGTCCGGTTGAAGTTCTTTCGGTATATTCTAATAGCGGCTCTCAGACCCCGCATCGCCAGTGCAACACCGTCCAAATACTTAGGTAACTTACACACTTCATATTATTTCATAGCGACAGAAACATTTGTATTTATACTGATATTTAGAATATAAACTTTAATACGTTCACTTATAAATCGAGTAGATTCGTTAAACCTATCTGTACGGAAGCGAGTGGAGTCCGGGGGGTAGGGGGGCAGCGGGCAACGGTATTGTCAAATGCCAAACAGGTAACAGCAATTTTGACGCCCCTTCACTCGCCGTTCCTTGCATGTTGTCCGCCCGAGCGACACCGACATGTTTGCGACCTGGCGGGTGTCACAAAAAAAGGGCCATATGTAGCGCTGGCTCGATCGTCGCTAACGTTGCAGGATTCAAAGTCGCCTTTGAACGAGTCAGACACCGAAAGAGAAAGACTCGATCCAGCAGGTCGTCCGTGTTTCTTGTAAAGCCAGAAAATAAAACGTGCGTTTGTCGAAACCATCAAAGTCGAGTTTCATTACCACGCCAAGCGAAAGCCGATCGCAAACAGCCGATACAACTTTACCGCTCGAGTTGTGTGAAATAATAATTTATAGTTACGAGACAAACTAACATTTCCTGCGACTGCCAGATTTCGCATCGGGTTCGTCCGCGAAACCTAACCCATCCTACAACTCCCTGGTTTCGCGTCGGGTTCGTCTGTGAATACTACAAGCTCCGAGCAGCTCCCCGGCTTCGCGTCGGGTTCGGCCGCGCACCTAACTAACAAATTCTCAACCATATTCCTTGGATAATATCAACTTCGCCGGCCTGAGCGCGCGCTATACGGGCGCTCTGATTAGCCAGTGTTTCTCGTTAATAACTCAAAGACGAAGCTTCAAACAATATTTTGGTCAAGGAAAAAGTTGTTCAGAATCACCTCAGCTATCCCCCATTTCCGGAAACTGCACTAGTTACGGGCCACCCTGTATAATAAATCTTCATTATATGTACATAAAAATATTTCACAAAGAACTTTCTGTGCATGTATTGTCGCATTGATTTTTACATTTCTGTCAATGAATATTAATGGCGTTAATTGTATTAAAAAAGAGAAAGTGATGTGTCGATTTAAATTGCATGGCTCTCTACCATGTGTTACGAGCCGGGCTGTATGGCAGCACGAGAGGCCGGCGAGGGGTATATTATTATGGGGGTATGTTTTATTATCAATTTGTCAGTTAAGGTGCGCGGACGAACCTAATGCGAAATCAGGGAGCCGCTAGGATTATTGAGAGCGAGGACGAAGTCGATGCGAAACCGGGGGCCTCTAAGGGGGGGGGGGGGCGACAAACGCGGGCGACCTCGATGCTAAATCGGGGAGCCACTAGGTCGGAATATGTAGTTTGTTTGTTCGGATAAAGACGTGCGAACGCACCTGATGCGAGATCAGGTAGTCGCAGGAAATGTTAATTTGCCTCGTAACTCTAAATTATTATTTGATACAACTCGAGCGGTAAAGTTGTATCGGTGGGTACGTTGTTACTAATATGCAAGGATTACGGGGTAAAGATAGGTTTAACGAATCTATTCGATGTATAAGTGAACGTATAAAGTTATATTCTGAGTTTCAGTATAAATACAAATGTTTCTGTCGCGATGAATTAATATAAGTGTGTTACCTAAGTATTTGCACGGTGTTGACGCACTGCCGACGCGGGGTCTGAGAGCCGCTATTAGAATATGCTGAAAGAACTTCAACCGGACAAGCGGATTCTAAGGGGTTAATCTGTGATTCGAGAGGTGCGCTAAGCTCAATCTCACTGGATATAACTGATTCTATACAAGCGTGACACGACGTTACTCTACGCGTGACTATGTTACTCTGAACCAACCAGGGTAGAAACCAAAGGGTTTATATAGTCCCAAAGTGCACGGGAACGCACTGGAACTTTCCATATACGGAAATTTAGGAGTCGTCCACAGGCCACGCCCGTCTCGGTCATGATGCAGCTGACCGTGCTTGTACTACAGCCCCCCTTATTTGTTTACGATAACCGAAAGAATTTTAGGGCGTTTTCCCTTCACAGACGCGAGCTGGAAAACGCGTTGAGAGCGCCGTATGGAAAATATTCTTCATACGTAATACATGTGTTCTTTTATTCTAATCCTTATCATCTGAACCCTGCACTCAGATGGCCGAAGGGCTCAAAACTATTCCGCAAAAATAGCGTTAGTTTCCACAGCGTCATAAACCTGACCGAGGGCCGAACTCGCCACGCACTCACAACAGTCCTACATCGCCAAAGGTGTCTGGAATATCTCATAGGCATAGGCCCAATGACAGCGCTCACAGGCGAGCTAAAGTATTGGCAGTGGCACACGGATGAGTGCACACATCTACGGCAGCTCATTGGCTCCTTTGGAGCGGGTACTATACCGACAGTTCATCGATCAGCCGTATCAAGTAACGAATAACATTATGAGCTTAACGAACTTAACAACATATTTCAAGGTAATAAAAATCGATGTGGAATCACTAATGTAAATAATTACCCTATTTTTAACTTTGGAATTCATCATTTTTCGAGTTCGCAACAATGCATTACACAACCTACAATGAAGTTCTCCAAACAAGATTTTAGAAGTGCTTCTAAATATTATTAATAGTAAACAAATTACTTACTCAAATCTGCATGAGGAAAGTTTGCTGGTGGAAGCACCAAATCCAAATGATGAAGGGAATAATGATTTCCAGTTTCATTTTTCATGAAATGCACCGTCATACTGGCATTAGTAACATTCTTAGAAGACCATTTCAAAGTCAAATCTTGATCCAGCTTGCCACAATTTCCACTTACGTTCGTGGTTGCATTATCCACGGGTATATCAAATACGTTAAATGATGTCTGCAAAAATTAATTTCTGATTAGATTACGTTAAGGTATAGTTTAATATAACAATTGTTATTACTATAATATACATATATCTACAGTACATATCATATACAGTGACCATGATTTTCGCCACCTCCTCCCCAAATCACATAACATAGTAAACATAATTTAGAATTAATAAGTTTAGTGCTAGTTTTTTTTATTTTAAAATTATTTACAACTACAACAGGCTCTCTTAGGTCTACCAGTATTTCTGATAAGCGAGGTTTAAGACGTGTGTAAAGGTGACAGCTATGTGTTCCCCTATCCTTCTTTCTTTCGTTTAGATTAAGTTAGATCATACGGTTTATTTCTCTTGAGACTTCTTAAGCTGTCGTTGGTGTTGAATAATTTGCTTGCCAGTTGGTTGGGGTGTTGTTGCAGTCTAGTGATATGCAATTTGGCGTACTGTTTCACGTAATCTCGGACATAGTTCTTATGTAGATCTCTGTGGAGTGTATCGTTGCTGACAAACCACAGTGCAGCTACTATTGTTCTGAGAGCTTTGATGCGTGGGAGTTGAATTATATCGATGTTGCCACATCCCCATAGCTGGATACCATAGCTCCAAATTGGTATTATTGCTACTTTGTAGAGTAGTAGTTTGATGTGGAGAGATAAGGGTGATTTGTAGCCAAGCAACCAATACAGTTTGCGCAGTTTTATGTCACCTTGATTTCTTTTGGCTGTGAGGTGGGCTTTCTAGATCAATCTTTTATCCAGGTGCATACCTAGATATTTAGCTACATTAGACGTGGGTATGCTTTCATTAACCGATCAGATTTATGTGGTTGTTGAAGTGTTCATTGTATTCGCTTCAGGCCGGGCGTGAGTTTCAGGGGGGTGGCTTTTTCTGTTTGTTAAGTATGGTAGCTAGCGTTAGAAGCGTCAGTGTGACTGGCGAATGGCCTGATGAAAGGTTGTAGTTTTCTTTCATATGGGCCATGTGAGGATCGATACCATTAGTGACAGAGAAGTCAAGTAAATACGGAATTTTGGTGGTATTCCCATTGTGGGTGTTTGGCGTTAAAATCAACACCAGCAAGAAATCTGTCTTGGCGTCTATGGCGTCCAGAACCGCAGTTCCGGGTAGCGGAGCGTTCTTTCGGCGGGATCCGTTTCCCACCATTGATTTTCTTTCTTAATCAATGGGTATGGCTGTTTTCATCGACCCTTTCTCAAGGCGACCAAATGCTGGCGCCCAGGTGTCATCTTGCAGGACGAACGCGCGATCGAAGGGCAGATCGAAACGAGCGCTCGAGAGAAGAAGATCAACCTGTAACTTTGACCATATTGTCACATCATCATTATTAAATACAGTCCACTTTCTATCGTTTTTCGACAAGTGTAATTTTCTTTGACCAACTACACATCTAACTCGGTAACAGAGATCGGATACGGCTTGGCAGATTCCCTTGATAATATTCGTACTCATGATTAAAAAATACCCCAATTTCCTGTTTGTTTTGGGCTAAGCCATTAGCGTTTCAGAGGACGATTCTAATTGTAAGTGTATTATCCGTTGTGATTCTGAGAGGTCTTAATGACGGTTGTTAGTATTAGGTCGTCCCATAAGTTCGTGCCGCTTAATGTTCTGCTATTTAACTTAATGCATGAAACTGTTGAACAAAATGTAGTGTGTACATTCTAATCTATCACTCTCTCGAATGTGACTTCTACGAGTAAGGACCACGTGTATACCGGTGCAGTATAAATTAAAGTAATAAACGTTTCAACCTAACTCCATCCAGTTTATCTATTCATTATTATCTAAATCCACATTCTGACAGAAACATACCTTTAAAGTTTATGAAAAAACGGAATCACCCTCCCGTTCCACAACTTCTTCCCATCTTTTTTGGTAAAGTCATTATACCGCCACTATAAAATTTCCGTGGTTTTTCGACAAAGTACTTTTCAATGTTTGATTTTAGGGATTCGACATTATTAAATTTTTTTCCGGCTAAACAATGTTGCATTGACTGGAATAAATGGTAATCCGATGGAGCAATATCTGGAGAACCTGGTGGGTGTAATACAATTTGCCAAACAAATTTTTTTGTGCCACATGTGGTCTTGCATTCTCGTGATGAGAAACGACATTGTACCGATTCACGAGTTTTGGCCGTTTTCCTCTTACTGCTGCTTCCAATTTATCCATCTGAGCACAGCATTTGTCTGAATTAATTGTTTGGTTGGCTGGAAGAAACTCAAAATACAAAATTCCTTACCAATTTCCTTACGCATCCGCGGCACGAACTTATGGGACGACCTAATAGATTAATGATCATATTATTCTGGTTCATCAGTTGATTATACTTGTCTAGGGATTCAGCGATTGTGGTTCTATTATCGCTCTCAAGTCTAATTGTTGTGATTGTGATTGATGTTTACCTTTGACGGCTTGTGAGTAGCTTTTGTGTTCAGATATCGGCCGGAAAGTATGTCTTTGCACCGGGGTATTTGTTGGATTTCTTTCTATGGCGGTATCATTAATTGTTTTGTTTTCCAGTATATTGTTATCGTACATTACTTACGATGCGGATTTCGAAGCCTCTGTTTCATAGTCCCTGTTTGATATCGTCTGTTGGTATTGACGGGTGCAAATTTCTAATTACAACTGTATATGGTCTCTCTTATTTTAGTTGGTAGGTGTAAAACTCTACTTGGTTTTGCGTAACGTGATAACTGAGTACTAGTGAGTACTAGTTTCCTGTATGCTTCTACAGAGTGGGTATTTCTCTTTGGGTCTAATTCATTGGGTCTAATTCATTGTGTTTAATTACTGTTTTTATATTGTTTACCATTGAAGGGTAATTAGTTACATTTTGTACGAAGATTGGTGGAGTTTTTGGTTCTGCTCTTGTAACTGTACTTTCTTTTTGCACATTGTTACCCGCGTTGTTGAGGACACTAAAATAGTAATGTGAATGACATTTTGCGTTTGCTCCTGTCGTGTTGTGGCTACTTTTTGTGTTTTTTGGGTCGCTGGAAGTCGATGTTAGATTGGGTTTGAGTGGATTGAAAAGTAGGGACATTAAACTTTATTTTCAGAAAAAGTTCTACCTGTAAAAATTTGCAAAAGTATGCTAAACGTCAAACCTAACCTTAGCGTTCACGGCCAGCCATAACCGAACACTCGCCACCGATCGAGCTTGCTTGCCGCTAAAACTTATCAACCAGGTCTAATACGAGGGTTGTCCGTAAAATAAGGTTCCCAAGGAGCTGCAGTCGCGAGGAACGCTGTTACGCAGTATCCGGCGACACTAGCGTGTAGCTTGGTTCCCCATTTCCCAGGCCCCGTCCCGGCGAGCTGTCTGCGACACTAAGTCTTGGTTTGGCACCCGTTAGAGATGGAGCTCCCACTCGCTTCTCCCGCCAGGTGCGAATTACGCTCTGAGATTCGTTTTTTGTGTGCAAAAAACACTGCGCCGGTGGACGTTCATTCCCAACTGTGTGAAGTCTACGGAGAAAAGTGTATGAGCGTACAACACGTGCGCAAATGGTGCAGAGAATTCAAAGACGGACGTACATACGTCCATGACGAACAACGTTCTGGACGGCCATCGGTTTCGGCCCACCTTCGCGGCGCGGCGGGAGAGTCCTACGATTCAGGCATAAAGAAGATGGTACACCGCATGCAAAAATGCATTGATCTCAACGGCGATTATGTCGAAAAATAGGGGAAAGTCTAAGCTTTTCAAAAATGTATTATTCAATGCCAATAAACATGTTTTTCATTTTGAAAAATCATTGGGAACCTTATTTTACAACCGTCGTATATCCTATACTACGATAGTTTACAATTTAGTACACTCGAGACCAATTCTGGTTTATTGTTGCCAATTCCAATACTTCCGCCGCCAAATATTCCATCACGATATGAACGAGACTTTGCCTTACCCTTAGCTTTTCCGCCTCTGATGCACCGAGACATGTTGTGCGCGAACTTGTATATAATGAAATAAACTCTAAAGGAATCAAATGTAATATGTTTTTATTCTATTCTATTGTTACGTAAGAAGCCTCCGTTTCCTTCGTTTCTTTCGTTATGCCCTTATTTGGTAATCGAGAGTGCATGCAGTCGGGTCACCCCTTCCGCGATAACGCAATGACTCGGCGCCTTTGGACTCCCCTGGAAGATCACATGCCCCCACCATCAAATACACGTAGAGTATAATACTAAATATTTTATTTTATTTTAAATTATAGTGTAAGAACAAAGTTCTTCTAAACTTTTCGGCAACAATCTTGTTCGCAGCAGCGTTACAATATTTCCTGCGTTGGAAAATAAACGCTCGCTACAGGTGACCTACTAGGCGAACCACAATCAAAATTACGATTGTATTTTAGAAGCAAATTAGGAGGAAATTTTAATAACAGCAGCAGTGTACAAGGAAATGCACGTCGTGAAATTCGTCAATATTTTTCGGAGGAAGTTGAAGAGGAAGGATGTAATATTTTAAGTTTATGGAAAAGCCAAATTGTACGATTCCCCCTTTTATCTGATATAGCAAGGAATTTTCTTGCAATTCCGGCAAACCAAACCTGTAGCGAGCGATTATTTTCCAACGGAGGAAATATTGTAACGCCGCTGCGAACAAGATTGTTGCCCAAAACTCCCAAAAATCTTCAAAAAACGTACGACTCCCTGGTGGAATGCAGAATGCGAAAGTGCGTTAAAGAACAGCCATCATGCTTTCAACAGAGCCAAGAAGAACCCTTCTACCGAAAATCTAATAGAGTTCAAGAAACACCGGGCGAAATTTCGCAGGGTAATCAAAGAAAATAAGAAACAATCTTGGAATACATATGTTTCATCTATAACTAACCAAACTCCCGCTAAACAAGTGTGGCAAAAAATTAAACAGATAAACGGGAACAAGTCATATTCTGGAATTCAATACCTCCAAACGGATCAAAATCAAGCAGTGACTAACGCAAAGGAAATTGCCAATACCCTCGCCGAGAAATTCAAATCCAACTCCAGCAATAGTAATTACCCCGCAATCTTTCTTTCAAACATCATTGAACGCGAAAATGAAATAAAAGAGAAGCTTTCCTGCAGGGATGAAAAGGTGATAGATCCAGTATTAAACTGTGACATATCTATGAACGAACTAACCAACTGCCTTGAATCAACGAAAGACTCATCGCCTGGCCCGGATAATATTCCTAACAGACTACTAAAAAACCTTCCCGTGACCGGGAAAAACTACCTTCTCCAATTATTCAACCTCATATGGACCCATAAAGTTTTTCCCGATAACTGGAGGAAATCCATTGTCGTCCCAATCCTCAAACCTAATAAAAATAAACATGAACCAGAGAGTTATCGCCCAATAGCCTTAACAAATAATATGTGCAAATTATTTGAAAAAATTATTGATAAAAGACTTCGTTGGTTTGTTGAAAGCAATAATCTTCTGTCTCCAACTCAATGGGGATTTCGTGAATATCGCTCTACAACTGATCTTCTTACTAATGTGCATACAAACATATATGACGCCTTCTAAAAAAAGGAGTCTCTTATTGCAGTATGCTTGGACATTGAGAAGGCATACGACATGGTCTGGAGACCGAAAATCATAAACGCTCTCATAGAACTAAATATTAACGGTCCTATGCTATCTTTTATCATTAACTTCCTATCGAACAGATCAATCCAAGTGAGGATTAATAACACGCTATCTGATCCGATGGAAATCGAAAACGGTGTACCCCAAGGCTCTGTGCTCAGTGTAACACTATTTCTGCTTGGAATCAATGACATAACAAGTGGCATAAGATCACCCGTAAACGCTTATTTATTTACTGATGATCTCACCCTAACATGCAGTGGGAAAAAATATACACACCCTAAAAGAAATCTTGCAAACTTCGATCGATAATCTACAAGAATGGTCCTATGGATCTGGTCTCCAATTTTCATATCAAAAAACCCAATGCATCTTGTTTTCTAAACAACTCCGGCAAGATACAACAAAATTAATTATGAGGAACAACGTAATCAAATTCGTTGATAATATTAGACTCCTTGGACTAATTTTTGATAGGCGGCTATCCTGGATCTCTCATATAAAACACTTAAGATATTCCTGTCTAAAAAGGTTAAACATTATCAAAATGCTGGCCAGTCACAACTGGGGTTCCGACCAAGAAGTCCTACTCAAAACATACCAAGGTTTAATCAGGTCCAAGATTGATTATGGCTGTATTCTATACAATTCAGCGAAACCGCACATTTTAAAAATGATCGACCCCATTCACAATGCAGCACTGCGATTAGCCATGGGTTTATTCCGCACATGCCCTATTAGTGGTATACTATTTGAAGCTGGTGAGATGCCATTAGAGCAGAGAAGAAAATTCTTAAGTATAAAATACGCACTCAAAATGTGTTCTACTCCTAACAATCCAACCTATCACTATATATTTGATAACAGATATTACGAACTATATACAAAAAAACCAAAGCTACCACCACCACTGTATATCACAATTAAAAAATATCTCCCGTCAATTTCGACTCAAAAACCAATTATTATAGAACGGAAGCAAGATAAAATTCCTCCCTGGCGTATCAAAACTCCGGAAATAGTCACAACTCTTGCCAACTGCAATAAGAACCTTAGATCAAGCCTTGAACATAAGACCAACTTCCTAGAACTTAATAGGAAATACACATCTTTTAAAAACATTTTCACTGACGTATCTAAAACTAAACAAGGAGTAGGATACGCCATCATTACAGATGATAATATTACCAAGACACGTCTACCTATACAAACATCCATTTTTACCGCTGAAGCTTATGTAGTACACGACGCCCTTAAACACATATATTCTTCTGATTCTCAAGACCACGCAATTTTCACGGATTCCATGAGCGTAATTCAAGCCTTAACAAACACCACAAAAAAAAAAAAAAATGAAATTATTAGAAATACCTTAATACTCTATACGGAACTTATCCCTACCAACAAGAAGATATCCATTATATGGATCCCTTCGCATCAAGGAATAACTGGGAACACACAAGCAGATTTGAGGGCCAAAGAAGCAACCACTCTCCAGGCTGAACAATATCCAATCCCTATCCCACTTCAAGAAATTATCCAATATGAAAAAGAAAAAGTTAAAGAAGAATGGAATAACATCTGGAAATCGAAACCAACAAAAATCCATAGCGTAATCACAAATATTTCCCAAGATATCCCACGCGATCGCATGAGCAGGAAAGAAAGAATCGTTCTCTCTCGCCTGAGAACTGGTCACTGCAAGATGACACACGAATATCTCATAAAGAAGACTGACCCTCCCTTTTGTTGCGAAGCCCCACTCACAGTTCACCACTTTTTGTATGTTTGCCAAAAGCTTTCCACCCAGCGTCTCAAATTTAAAATTAACTCGAAAACTGCCCTCACGTCCGAAAAACATGTGAGAAATACTATTGAATTCCTTAATGAATCCAACCTCTTCCACAAAATTTAAAGTCATTGCAGAAGTTCGTCGCTAATGACCTCGATGTTGATGCGACGTAAAACATCAAAAAAAAAAAAAAAAAAAAAAATAAAAAAGATTGTTGCCGGAAAGTTTAGAAGAACTTTGTTTTTTACACTATAATTTAAAATAAAATAAAATATCTAGTATTATACTCTACGTGTATGTGATTATTTTTCCATCCTTAAATTCACACATATATAACACTATTCAACACTTTGTAACATTTGATAGACGTTTTTTATAGATTTTATTGTGCTGATTACGAACCTGCAATTTTATTTGTAAAAATTCACAGAATCATTTCGTACCAAGAGTAACTTGAATAACTACATATTACTGTAAAAGCACAAACCAATTGCAAAAAATTCATATTTTCAAAACCATACGTTTCCGCACGCTAAAAGATAGTAAATACTATAAGAGACGGCTCTTGAAGTTTACAAAAGCGAAATAAGTTTAAATTGGTCGGACATTGTAATTTCTATGTAATATTGTATATGCCTGTATCTTCATAATAATATGCAAGCACTATTGGGATCCCGAGACATTGCATCGTATAGTCAGTTTCGGGATCTCGAAGCGTTCGGATACTTTCGAGAATCTCGACGAGTTTCACATTTCCGAGAGCTCGCCCGATCTCGCCCGAGTTGTCCCGACCCGACTCGAGGCTCGGGAATCTCGTGATTCGAGAACCCGCACACCCCTGGTGCCAATGCGTTGGTTCACGACCACGACCGAACGCGGTTGAGGGCCACGCGCTTGGCCGCTGTGATTGACCAGTGTTTTTCGTTAATAACCCTACACGAAGCTTCAACCAACAGTTTGGTAAAGGAACAAGTTGTTCAGAGTCACCCCAGTAGCCCCCCCCCCCATTTCCGGGAGTTCCCATAGTTACGGAACAACCTGTATACAGTACAGATAGCTTCACTTATCTCCAAGCCTCAACAGTATCAGTTAAAATAAATAGTAATACAAGCAACTCTTCAGCTATATACAACACCCCAAAATTTTAAATAACGAATACATAAACTTCTTTCGCTCTCTTGGTCCATCATTCATAGAAAGAGGTGACTACAATGCTAAAAGCTCGCATTGTGGATCTAACATTACTAACCCGAAATGTAGGTCCCTTGGACTAGTTATACACCACCTATCACTAGACACTATTTTAACTGGGGAGCGTACCTATTGGTCTGAAGCACAAGAAAAAACACCAAATCTATTAGACTTTGCTAATAGCAAGGGAAACAATAAACTTCAAATATTGGATCAATCCTCGATCGACATAAGTTCTGATCAATCACCAGTTATCACTAGAAATAAAGAAAAGCCAGTAGAACTAACTGGAATATGTTCAAAAAGAAAGTAGAAATGACACTCAAATATACCGCTAAAAACTCCTGAACAAGTACATACAGGAATAAACACATTCTATGATATCACCAAACACGCAATTACTAACTCAATCCCCTCACTAAATTTACACCAACAAACAGAAAACTATCCTTACTTCATAGTACAGAAGATGAATGATAAAAGAAAGCTGAAAAAACAGCGTGTTTTATCAAACTATGTCGCTTGTATATTGAATAAAAAAATTATTTTGTAACTTCTGTTTAGGCTTTCCGTTGCAGAATTGTCTGCTCTGTCGCGTGAAATAGTTAGATTTTCTCCTGGGCCCTTAGTTTGTGAAATTGAAAACTATCAGCCAAGATGGGTGCATTTTCAGTATCCACTACACTTTGATCATATTTATATGATAATTATATGTATGTTTATAATCTAACAACTACTTATATCATTTTATTCGTGAAACTCCACAGAATCATTTGGCACCAAGCGCAACTGATAACTATTACCATAAAAGCACAAAACACTTCCTCCGTTGAAAATTTGCGATTCTTTTGAAAATTGATTTTTTCAAAAATGGCAAGTCGTATGAAACGGCCAACAATTTCAGAGGTTTGTACCTGCGTGAGAAATCTATGGGAAGCTGTGAAAGAAGAGACGATTATAAAGTGTGAGGGCATTTCCCACAGACACAGCTAAGGGGCGAGCACGATGATCAGGCTCCCGAACGTGGTCATATATCCCTGCGTCAAGGCACGGGCCTGTTGGTGTTACGAGCCGGGCTGTGTGTTAGCACGAGACGCCGACGAGGGGTATATATTACCCCTATGGCTATCAGTTTGTTAGTTAAGGTACGCGGACGAACCTGATAGGAAATCAGGGAGCTGCTGGGATTATTGTAAGCGAGGGCGAACCCGGTGCGAAACCGGGGAGCTACTATAGGTTGAAATTGTTTGTTTGTTTGGATAAAGACGTCCGAACGCACCTGATGCGAGATCAGGTAGTCGCAGGAAATGTTAATTTGCCTCGTAACTCTAAATTATTATTTGATACAACTCGAGCGGTAAAGTTGTATCGGTGGGTACGTTGTTACTAATATGCAAGGATTACGGGGTTTAACGAATCGACTCGATTTATAAGTGAACGTATTAAAGTTTATATTCTGAATACAGTAATGTCTCGATAGGTGCGAAAAAGAGCTACACGATAGTTGCGAAGAGTTTATCCCCACTCCTGGGGGGTATACCCCTAGAGGCGTCCAGAAGCTCGCTTGCCGATCAGTGTAACGCGATCCGGGTTCGGGTATATCGGTGAGGTAATACTAATTCAACGATGAAACTTTGCTATTTCTCATCCTTTTCTTATGAAATTTTTACACAGCATAGCTGGCATTTTTCTGATTAAAATTACACCAAACACGATATAAGTCGGACTATATTTACTGGCTTAATTAACGTTAATAAGTTTCGACCGCAGAAAAGGATAGGTAGTCAAAAGAAAAGAGAAGCTGCGATCGTCTTTTGGCTTGGCTGCTCGGCCGCTTATCTTTACTCACTGTCCTTTTCTACGTTCGACGCTGTCGGCAAATTTCAAACAACGTAGGAACTACACGCTAGTTGCGAACGTTCAGTCCCGAGGCTTTCGCACCTATCGAGACATTACTGTATCAGTATAAATACAAATGTTTCTGTCGCGATGAAATAATATGAAATGTGTTAGTTACCTAAGTATTTGCACGGTGTTGACGCACTGGCGATGCGGGGTCTGAGAGCCGCGATTAGAATATTCCGAAACAACTTCAACCGGACTAACGGATTCTAATCGGTTAGACTGTGATTCAAGAGGTGCGCTAAGCCCAATTTCACTGGATATAACTAATTCTATACAAGCGTGACACGACGTGACTCTACGCGTGACTATGTAACTCTGAACCAACGAGGGTAGAAACCAAAGGGTTTATATAGTCCCAAAATGCGCGGGAACGCACTGGAACTTTCCATATAAGGAAATTTAGGAGTCGTCGTCAGACCACGCCCGTCTCGGTCATGATGCAGCTGACCGTGCTTGTGCTAAGGCCCCCCTTATTTGTTTACGATAACCGAAAGAATTTTAGGGCGTTTTCCCTTCACATACGCGAGCTCGAAAACGCGTTGAGAGCGACGTATGGAAAATATTGTCCATACGTAACATTGGCAAGCCTTACTGATGACTCTGCCAGCAGGTCTAGGACGAAACGCCACCTTCTTTCCTCCCTTTCTTTTTTCGTCGCTTCCTTCTTACACCATCGTATCTACTGATACGCGGAGCTCCTACAAACTCATTTAAGAAAAGCGGGATAAGTAATACGATGGATGGTACACAAGAGTAGATATGAAGTGTTGGTATAACAAAAATAAAGGATTTCTGATGATTAATAAACTCAGATATTTGTTTACCATATTAGGAATTCCTCGAAGGGACTTTCCTTCTTCTCTTAACTTTACTATGAGTTCACGTATGTGGGCAGGAATTTTAATTTTCTCTACTAATTTTACTATTGTTAGATCCACTTCTGTTGTTTACGACAGCGAGACTGACATAGTGTATGTATTGCCGATTGCAAGAATATGTGATACGTTGTTTCATTGTTTTTTTGCGTAGTTACGTGAAAAGAGTAAATGATGTGGAAAATAAGCGAACGACACAGTTTAGATTCACAGTTCACAGAGAGAGTTACATACAGAGTCAAAGTGCAATTTCGTCTCAAGCCAGTGAGTTTTAGTTATTCCAATTTTTATTTCTTTTTAGTTTATTATACTGCGATTTAGTTTCTGTTCTAGTGTTGTTATTAATTCATTTTAGTTAGATTTTGCTTTTTTCCTAGTTTTGTTCATAATTCATTTTTCTTAGTTTCACTTAGATTTAATCTTTTTTTAGTTTATTTTTTATTCAGTTAGATTTAATCTTTCTCAGTTTATTTTTTATTCATTTAGATTTAGTCTTTGATTAGTTATTAATTAAAGTGATTGAGATGACAAGTGGCAAAAGAGTTGTTTTGACTATGCAACAACATCTGGACGTTCTGAAGGACTTAGAGACATCCTCTATTTTAAACATAGCCAGGATGTATAACGTGCATCACACTACAATCCGGAGAATAAAGGAAAATGCTACAATAATCGCCGAATTCGCGGAGAAGAGCAACAAGGAGCAACACCGGTAAAAGATACAAAAGCTAGTTTACGAAGACTTGAACCAAGGGCTGCTTAGGTGGTTTATAGAAAGGAGAGCCATGGGTGATATGGTTTCAGATCTGCTACTTCTGGAAAAAGTAGCTGAGCTAAAGGAACAGATTGACTGTTCCAATTTCAAAATGAGCAAAGGGTGGTTCACAAAATTCAAAAGACGCCACGGGATTAGACTGGTTCGTATACACGGCGAAAAAGCCAGTGCCAATGAAAATGGCGCGAAGAAATTCGTACGTGATTTCCAAGAAATCATCGAAGACGATATCAATCTAGAAAATATATACAATATGAACGACAGTGGTTTGCTGTGGAAAGCTTTACCGACGAGAACGCTTGTAAGTGATTCCGAACAGAGCGTGAGTGGGCACAAAATGCAGGAGAGATGAACAATGGGACGCATAATATAATGCCCCTTGTAATACATAAATACAAGAAACCAAGAGCATTAATGAGCTGTATAAACGCTCTTGCTGTTATTTTTAAAGCGCAAACAAATGCGTGGATGAATCAAATTTTATTCGCCGATTGGTTTGAAAATCATTTTAAAAACGCTGTACGAGCATATCACTTTGAAGAAGGACTCTGCGGACAAGTGATCTTATTAATTGATAATTGCGCAAGTCACAAATTTCCCTCAAATTATCAACACGACGGACAGTTTGAAATCAAATTATTACAGGTTCAAGTTATTACAGGAATAGAAGTTGACAACGAAGAAGAAGAACAACAAGACAATATTGTATCTCAAATGCAACAAATTTTAATTGGCACTTCGAAAAATTTAAGTGTGGAAGATATTGAACAATATTTAAATGAATGTGGTAGTAAAGAAGAAAGGAGAAGACTCTCAGGAGACCTTGAAAATATGGATAATGGCAGGGACGAAGAACAGGACGACGAAAGGGATAGAGAAAGCGGTGAAGAAATGGGTGAAGGTAGTGATGAAGAATCGGCCGAGGGCGATGGAACACGTGAACGGGGTGTAAACTGGAATAATGAAGATAAAGAGGAGTTAGAAAAGTGGTTCCTAAAGTGGGCGCCACCGTCCCCTGGGGCGTTGCTTTAATCTAAAGGGGCGAAACCAAACGTGGAGGCGCTAGGGGGGCGCTGAACGGTAATCATAAGCGATTGTTTTTGGCAATCTTCCTTTACTTTGAAACTTCATTGTTCTCCACCCGCCTTACACAAGGCAAGCATTTGAAGGAGATCAGACTCATTCCGTCCGTCATTGAAGCAGTTTCGAAGCAGGTAGTCTTTCTGCAGTTGGGATTAAATGTGTGTGAATTTGCACAGGAATCAATCTAATAATTAGATTTGATGATTTTACATGAAGTAATTACTCATTTTACAAACTGTTCTGTTCCGACGGTATCATCAAGGCTGTATTCGGTACGTTATTTTTCCTTCACCACTTTTAATCCTACATTTGAGGGTCTTAAATTTCGTGTTAAGTACTTTTCTACATTTCTACCTAATATGATGAGTCGGTCTTTGGGGCGGACCCCTAATTATTTCAGACTTTTATATAAGGATAAGATAGATTTATTGCATTTACATATTAAAATCTTCAGTAATTCTGAAAAAATTCTCCAGGCCATAAAATCAATAAAACCTTCAAAAATCCCGAAATTTAAAAAGAAACACCGTTTGAGAAAAAGAAAATAAAAAGAAAACCTTGTGTCCAGACCCAGATCATCCTTGGTATGCAAAACAAATGAAATTTGAAATTATGGGATAATCGTATGAAGTTTATATGTTTATTCCATAATTTCAAATATAGACTTAGAAAACTCAAAATTTTAATAAACAAACAAAGTAGGTGTGACGGATTTCGTGTTGTTTCAAAATCTGGCGAAACTGTCGTCAGCAATGAACAACATACGCGGCGGAAACCGAGAATGCAGCTTCATTGTATGAACATAAGAAGAGAGGTAATTAAAACCTTTCCAATAAAAAGTGAACCGCTAACTACTTTCTGGAAACGTACATATACAAAATATTGTAGAATATTTTCGAGACGTTAAGACAATGTTTGGCTGATTATGAGAAAAGTATGGAATAAATTCATCAAATTTGACTACATATTTGCAGTATAATAGTAAAAGAATTAAAAAAACAACAAAAGAATGCGGAAACAAAGAATTTTTTTTAGGTATGCCTCTAGTATTTTTCAGTTTTGACCCACTGTGCGGCGGTTCGCTCCGCTAAAGCGATGCCGCTGAACGGGGCCCCGCACCACAAATGTACTAACTAATTATGTATTGCTCTGTGATTGACGAAACAAATGAAAAAAACGGAGGACAAATAGATATGACTCCAATTGTTCGTGTTATTCCTTCTGTCAAGTATGTTACGTATGAATAATATTCTCTATACGCTGGTCTTGCACGTGTCGTTCAAGCTTGCGTAGGAAGGGAAGACGGCCAAAGATTCCTGGCGCCATCGTATACAAATAATAGGGCCCCTAATATCGACTAGCTGCATCGTGCACAGTGCAGCTTAGGTAATAACTTACACAGTATTCAATTATTTAGCGACAATTACATTTGTACAAACAACTGGTTGCAATATATATTTATAAACTGTTCACCATTAAATCCAGTAGATTCGTCAAACATATCTGTGGGATCGCGGGCGCCTCCATCAAAGAACATAAGAGGAACATAAGAACCACGTTGCCTAAGAAGGGGCCGTGGCGTAGTGGCACTGATCAGTGCCTACCAACAGAAAGTCTCGGGTTCCATTCCCGATGACTCCCCTTCATTTTTCTAAAGTTCCTACATATCTTTACTCCGAATCCTTCATATTAGTAGTAACGTTCCCACAAATACAACTTAACCGCTCGAGTTATGATTTCGCATCAGGTTCGTTCGCACGTCTTATCCAAAACAAGGTAACTACTCCAACCCAGTGGCTGCCCGATTTCGCATTAGGTTCATCCAAGAAACTTAACCCATCCTACAGCTCCCTGGTTTCGCACCAGATTGGCCTGTATCCTACGGCTCCCTGATTTCGCATCAGGTTCGTCCGTACGGCTACCGACCTCCGAACAGCTCCCCGGCTTCGCGCCGGGTTCGTCTGTGAATAAACCAACCTTCCAGCAGCTCCCTGGCTTCGTGCCGGGCTCGCCTGCGAACTTCTTCCTAGTGGCTCCCTGATTTCGCATCAGATTCGTCCGTGCACCTAACTAACAAATTCTCAACCATATTCGTTGGAGAATATCAACCTCGCCGGCCTAGGCGTTGCCCACAGCCCTGGCTCGTAACAAGTATTTGGCGTTCCAAGTTCCAAGAGGCGCTGCTATGCCTAAACTACTCGCAAAGTCGCCGGCGTACTATGGTCTGGAAACCCCGGAAAAGTGGCCAAAAGTCAATTTTTAAACATTAGCATTTTGAAAAAAACTGGTTTCCTACAAATTGTCAACCCTTCAAAGCTTCAAAATCCAAAACATTATTCGTTTCACATACTTGTGTGACAAGATATAGAGTTCTGAAGTCAAAATTGTAAAATTTAATGTAAAATTAAACGATCTAGATACCCATTATAGAATGTCAGAATGAAGGTTTAACTGATGGTTTTATACATGTCAGTAAGTGTATTTAAGGTATTTAAACTCGTTGTAAACATTTTTCAATCCATGTACGAACAGTGTGTAATTTATAACAACTGAAACTTTGAGTAGCTTTTAAAAAAAACTTCAAAATTCTCCAACTTGGAATTTATTCTATATGAAAGCTATAGAATTAGCATTCACGAAGGAGATAATACAAATTTTAGGTGCATCCGCCTGAATTTTTTCAATCTATCCGAGTTTTAGCAAGTAGACGCACGCCGTATTTTGGCGTCCTGGGCCCATGTAGCTGTTAGGCGCTTAGACCGGGATTTGGAAGAAACGGTGGGGGATTCCCCGTTAGTCATTTGTTATAATGCTTGGTAATTTATACTGAAGATTTCAATAGTTAAGAAGCAAAGAATTAGAATAGAGTAAGAATGGCTACAAAACTAAACAAAAATACAATTGAAGAAAGGAAGGTGATATTAAATTTACGTAGCATGGATAAATCATATAGTGAAATTGCTAAAACAGTAGATGGAAGTCGTTTTACTGTCGGGACTATAGATAGACTAGAACAGAATCATAAAGTCATCGGGTTTGCTAAAATTCTTTACATTTGTGAACTTTTACCCCGATCAAAAAAATTTGCTAATTCGGCCATTTTGCATATTAACCGGCGAGTTGCATGTAATAAACATATTATATTGTATTTTTATTATATTTATATTTTATATATACAGTAATGTCTCCATTAGTGTCCCTCGCTCGGGACCGAATGGGGACACTAATGGGGCGCAGACACGATTCTCGAGCGAGTTCGGGTCGCCTTTGATGTTGTGGCAGCCGAGGCTCGAGGCAGCGTTCCAGGAAAGAGGCAAGTTTAAATACCCGTGTACGTGAGACAATACTAACGCGATCAAAATTTAAGAATAAAACTTCTGCATTTTTGGTCCGTTTTGAATGAAATTTTACCAAAATGTTCGTTACAATCTCCCGATTAAAATGACACCAAACACGATATGGTTTGAACAATTTTTACTTATCATGGTATTAATACTTTTATTCCTCTTTATTATTGTTTCCGATAGCAACCGGAATGTGTATATTAGTTGTTAAGAATAAGGTAGTTAGTGAGATTATAAATTTCAAAGTAAAATTTCGATTCCATGTCTCCATTAGTGTCCCTCGCTCGGGGACACTAATGGGGCGCAGACACGATTCTCGAGCGAGTTCGGGTCGCCTTTGATGTTGTGGCAGTCGAGGCTCGAGGCAGCGTTATAGGAAAGGGGCAAGATAAAATACCCGTGTACGGGAGACAATACTAACGCGATCAAAATTTAAGAGTGAATCTTCTGCATTTTTGGTCTGTTTTAAATGAAATTTTACCAATGTTCGTTACAATCTCCCGATTAAAATGACACCAAACACGATATGGTTTGGACAATTTTTACTTATAATGGTAGTAATAATGGTCTTACAAATAATCAGTCCCATGGCACCAATCTATGTCGTGTTTGGTGTCATTTTAATCGGGAGATTGTAACGAACATGTTGGTAAAATTTTATTTAAAACGGACCAAAAATGCAGAAGTTTTATTCTTAAATTTTGATCGCGTTAGTATTGTCTCACGTACACGGGTATTTTATCTTGCCTCTTTCCTATAACGCTGCCTCGAGCCTCGGCTGCCACAACATCAAAGGCGACCCGAACTCGCTCGAGAATCGTGTCTGCGCCCCATTAGTGTCCCCGAGCGAGGGACACTAATGGAGACATGGAATCGAAATTTTACTTTGAAATTTATAGTCTCACTACTAATTACCTTATTCTTAACAACTAATATACACATTCCGGTTGCTATCGGAAACAATAATAAAGAGGAATAAAATTATTAATACCATGGTAAGTAAAAATTGTTCAAACCATATCGTGTTTGGTGTCATTTTAATCGGGAAATTGTAACGAACATTTTGGTAAAATTGCATTCAAAATGGACCAAAAATGCAGAAGTTTTATTCTTAAATTTTGATCGCGTTAGTATTGTCTCACGTACACGGGTATTTAAACTTGCCTCTTTCCTGGAACGCTGCCTCGAGCCTCGGCTGCCACAACATCAAAGGCGACCCGAACTCACTCAAGGGGCCACCACCCCAAGTGGTGGGGATAGGAAAAGGACACTAATGGAGACACAATTTTGGACACTATGGAGACATTACTGTACATATATATATATACAATATATTTCGTTACTTTTTTATGTTGTCCTTACTCCGCCATTTTGAATTTTTGGTGTGGGATTCGTTATCAGCAACCTCAAAAACCCCTGATTACCGAATTTCATAAAGTTCCGATGAAGTTTTAACTTTTGGCCACTTTTTCGAGGCTTCCAGACAACTGTTGGGCGTTAGGAGCGAACCAGTTAACTTCACTTTTCACTATTGCAAGCTTTTCTCTTAATTTATTATCGCCGTAAATGTACAGAACATAAAACTGATGAAAAATGGAGAAGCGACCTGGTTTCAATATACATGGTGATCCACGCAACTTGCACACCTCCATAACTTCCAGAGTATGCGTTGTACGAAAAAGTTTTGTATACAAAAGTTACATGGTTTGAAAGGGTATATTATGTAGTGTATTTATTGTTTACATAAGTAGAAACGTTTCGGAGATTTGTAGGTCAACTTTTTTTTTTTAGATGGAATACTATATTTTTTCGACCGAAATATGGAAGAATGTCACATTCTGAGTAAAAAAGTATTGACCTTCATTAGCCCTAAACCTAATAACTAACCAGTAATTTCACTTTATTTCTTGAAAATTGCCTTCGCGTAATATTAAGTTAGAAATCCAACCTTATCACAGATTTCCGCAGGATAGCGAGATGTTTACGTGACAATGTACATTAACACGACGATATCTATCATGATCCGCAATCTCCTAACATGTTCATAATTCAGTATTGAAGTTATGCTCGACGTTTGTACGTAATTATCAGTTTTCGTTACGTTAGGTTTAATAACACTAAAACTTCCGGTTCGTCGAAGTAGTTGACAGATTCTCGTTCAGGATACATTTTGGCATACATAGCTCTAGCTCTTGTTGCATTTTTACGACACTCACCGTAAACTAAAAGCATATCAACTTTTTCGCTATTACAAAATTTCATTTTTGCTTTTATTGTCGTGATAATTACGCAAAAACACCGAGGGTAACTTCAATACTGCATTACGAACATGGTAGGAGATTGGGGATCATGATAGATGTTGTGTTAATAAACATTGTCACGTAAACATCTCGCTGTCCTGCCGAAATCTGTGATAAGGTTGAATCTCTATCTTGATATTACGCGAAGACAATTTTGAAGAAATAAAGTGAAATTACTGGTTAATTATTAGGTTTAGGGCTAATGAAGGTCGATACTTTTTTACTCAGAATGTGACATTCTTCCATATTTCGGTCGAAAAAATATAGTATTCCATCTAAAAAGAAAAGTTGACCTACAAATCTCCGAAACGTTTCTATTTATGCAAACAATAAATACACTACATAATATACCCTTTCAAACCATGTAACTTTTGTATTCAAAAGTTTTTCGTACAAAGCATACTTTGGAAGTTATGGAGATGTGCAAGTTGCGTGAACCATCCTATATACATAGTGGGTTTTCCAACTTGACAAAGTTTAGCAGTCAAAACTTGGGATCCTCATTTTAATAATATGTATTTTACTGTAACTCTAAATATTTTACAATATGTATTAGTATACGTACCGTATTATTGGTATTGACGTAAGAAACATTGAATACCACAGCCATTTGCACTATGACGCAGATTTTATCTGTTCCATTAATTATCCACTTGCCAGGTGTAAGAGAAGCCATCCTTGTTGCAACTGATGGAGCATGTGTAACTGCTGAATCAATAGCTACATGTGGGATTTTTTCAGTAGATGGTTCACTTGTATCAACTGAAACAGTTGTTGTCTTGGGTGTCATGACAGTAGAATGCATTGGTGTGACTACAGCACTTTGAATAGAACTGTGATTAGTTGCAGCCACTTCTGAGCTCGTTATATTGTCGCTTGCGCCTAAGGGGGCCTTCACAGGTGCTGCAACGGGTACCTTGCTTGATGAAGAACTTGCTTCAAAATGCTGTTGAGACCCATTTGATGATGTGACATTACTGAAAAGAGCAGCACTGGTTCCCGGTGAAACATTTTCTTGACCTTCACCTGTTTTAACATCAAATATTCAAATCAGATTAACTGATTATTTACATACACTTCTCCAAACAAATAAAGGAATAAATTAGTAAGCAAATCGTATTCACATATTCCGAATTTAGTAAGTAAAAGTAAGTCAACATGTGATTGAAAACTTCGAATCGAATGGATCGGTAATAAATAAACAAGGCTAATCAGTTTCGAAAAAGTTAAGTTCTCGTGAAGGAAGAGCATTTATTAGGGAAATAAAAACAATCTAACAAGAAGTGGGGAAAACAAGGTAAAGGCACCAATAGTTGACCAGTTAAACAAAATTTTCTACAGAAATAATTGTAACTGCTTGCTCCTTTATTAAATAATGAGGCCCTATGCATGAAAATGCTGTTTGAACTTCCTAGATTATGTAAGAAAACTAACTTTTTTGAAATAGTTATATTATTCAAATTTTGTAAACAGTTTTGAAAATTCAATAAGTGTGTCAGAAGTTGACCACTCTTGAAAACGAGAAAACTTGTAATTGACCATGCGTTAGTTAGTAGTTGACCACTTGGACCCAGTAGAACCAAAAACACTAAAGGCGATTACTTTTATATCATTCATTTGCAACTATTAGGACAAATTGCAGATAAAAAGGCGAATACAAATGAAAGCAAGGTAATTCCATGTAAATCTAATTCAGGCGTAAACAAATCGTGTTTTCTCGCTCTAGTAGGCTTATTAATATGAGAAACTACTATTATCGCAATTGTAATCTAGTACATCACGAGTCTCTGGTCATTTGCACAATCTCCAGAATTATTATTATTATTGTTGTGCCCGGCTATACCAATATACTAAACGCGAATCAGCAATATATAAAATCTAGGTCGGTTCAACGAAATCGAGCGGATGCGCTGGGAATTCGCTGATCACCGAATCAGCAATACAAACGGGGCAACGACACCTGTGAGGAGTCGACCCTCAAAGAAGATTCAGCGAATTCCTCAAGCGCCACAATATAAAAGCACGGGCACATCGCCCGGCATGATCTTTTTTTGATCAAACCAATTAGGCCGTCACTTTCAAAAACCTGCTGTACCTAAGCTAATAAATCTCTTGTTTTCACTCGAACACCGGTGAATACTAATTCTTCAATCGCTCCCGCACCCACGAAATCCCGCAACAATAACAAGTGCTAACCGTGGCACAACATTATTTTTTTTTTAGGTCCTTGATAGAAGGCATCTCCACCTCAGTAATTATTATTATTATCATTTGTAATTTTTGCTCTACCGGCTACAAAATGCCCTTTCACGGTTTATACACCTTCTCTTTTTACAATTAGTGTCCGCTTATATATTTTTTATCAATTAACCATTAACACTTATTTTTAACTTATTGCTAGTTCTTATTCCTATCCTTTGGCTTGTAATTTTTCACATTCAGTCTCAACTCCAACCCTACATCCATTCATTCATTTAACCTAATCTTACTCCTATTTATCTTTAAGCATTTGCACTTTTTTATTTTCCTCGACACTCCTCATTTTCTCGCCTCCTTCTCTTCCCTTTTCCCCAGCTTCTCTAATCATTCCACCGCCTTTTCATTGCTCCGCCCCTCCACAATCTCCTCCAGTCTTATCCCTTTACAATTCTCCATTCCCCTGCAGTCGTCCACCCAGTGCTTTAAGTTTCCCAACCCCTCACGCAGGTGCTCACCGGGCACGGATGTTTCGGCGAGTTCCTGTGCCGGATAAGTCCGGAAACGAGAGCGGGGTGCCGCGAATGTGAGGCTGCCCAGGACACGGCGCAGCACACGTTGGAGGACTGCCCAGCTTGGGCAGCCGAGCGCCGTGTCCTGACGGCGCACAGTGGTCAAAACCTAAAAACTGAAAAGGCCAGCTAAAAGAAGATTTTCGTCTACGATAAGTGAGAGATATACAGGGTGTCTGTTAATTCGTGAAGTATCCGGAAATGGGGGATGGCTGAGGTCATTCTGAACAACTTTTTCCTTGACCAAAATATTGTTTGAAGCTTCGTTTTTAAGTTATTAACGAAAAACACTGGCCAATGAGAGCCCCCGTATAACGCGCGCTCAGGCACAACTGCGCGCGGTTGTGATCGTGTGCATCGAGGGGCAACGTACGGCAAATACGGTCGATACAAATTTGATTCGCACTTGCTTCCACACGCACACGACATGCACATTAACGAACGTAAGCCACATTGTAGTGCAAACGGTCATGGCGCGTCGGAGATCTTTTCGTCGCCAACCGGTCACGCTGCACGCCGAACACGCCATCAAGGGCCGATGGCGTCCTGTGTGATCGGTTTCTGTCGCCGATTCTCCACTAAACATGGAAACCAAAAATCGGCCCTTGATGCCGTCTTCTGCGTGCAGCGTGATCGGTTGGCGACGAGAAGTCCTCCGACGCGTCGTTACCGTTTGCACTACAATGAGGCCTACGTTCGTTAATGTGGATGTCGCGTGCGTCTGGAAACAAGTGCGAGTCAGATTTGTGTCGACCCCCGAGACGTGCGTTACGTGGCATAAAATTGTTAAGATAGGTCAGGATCGATACAATGACCAAGTGCCAAGGACCCACTTCCGTCGAAGCAAGTAAATTCGTGGACGAACGGGTAAGTTTATTTAACTACCCTTTTCTAACGGAGGGAGGAAGGAAATACAGTAAGGGTGGGGTATGGGAAAATGACTATAGGAGGGAAGAGGTTCGACTGGAAAGACGGCAGGGAAATGAAGAAAGGAAATTTTTTGAATAACAAGGCGGCAACCAAGGGGGTAGTTGGGGGAGGAGAAGTGAAAGAAGTGTCGGAGTGTAAAATGATAATTTGGAATGTGGCAGGCATAGGAAATAAAGACAAGGAGTTCTAGCAGTATTTAAAGCAATTCGACGTAGTGGGACTGGTGGAAACGTGGGTGGAAGAGAGGAATTGGGACTACTGGAAGGAGAGGTTGCCGTCAGAATGGAATTGGAAATGTCAAGGAGCGAGTAGGGGCGGGAAGAGCAGGGGCGAAGGGGGGGGTCATAACGGGAGTAAGAAGAGAGATAAGTAAGGGAGAAGACGAAAGGATAGAGCAGAGAGAGGGTATAGTGAACAGGCAAATAAATATAAGAGGAGAGGAGGGAGTGGTAGTGGTGGTGTACAACGGAGAGGGTAAGGAAGAGAAATTGAGAGAGTTAGGCGAAGTAGTTGGAGAGATGGAAGAAGGGATGTTATTAATCACGGGAGATTTTAACGCAAGAGTGGGCGGAGGGAAGACGATGGTGGGGGTGCAGTGAGAGAGAGAGGGGTGGTAACAGGGAAGACGAAGGACAAGGAGAAAAACAAAGAAGGAGAAACGTTAATGAAGCTGACAGAGGAAAGAGGATGGACGCTGCTCAATGGGAACAAGGACGGAGATGAGAGGAGAGAATGGACATTCTTCAGAGGAAGGGTGAGAACTGTAATAGATTTCGGGATAGTAAACGAAGAGACATGGGACAGAGTGGAAGAATTTAGGGTTGGGGATAGGATAGACTCCGACCAACAACCGCTTATAGTGATAATGAAAGAGTCAGTGGAAAGAAGGGTGAAGGGGCAGAAGGAGGTAGAGAGAGAGGTACAGTTCTGGAGCAAGGAGGATATAGAAAGATACATGGAGAGAGTAGAAGGGTTGAAATGGAAGGAGGTAGGAGTAGAGAGGGGATGGAAAGAACTAAGAGAAGGATTAAGAGGGGCGGTGGTGAGTAAGAGAGTGAAGATGAGAGGGAAAAAAGAAGTAGGAGAAAGAACATGATGGGATAAAGAGTGCAGAGAGAGGAAGAAGGAGCTGAGGAACAGCTGGAAAAGGGTGATGAAAAGAGCAGAGGAGATTGAGAGTTATAAGAGCAGAAGAGCGAATTACCAAAGATTCTGCAATGAAAAGGAGCTGAGGGAAAAGGAGGAGATAGAACTGAAAGGGATAAAAAATGAGGCGCAGGCATCACCTCAGCTACCCCCCATTTCCGGATACTGCGCGAGTTCTGGGCCACCCTGTATATGAAATATATTAATTATATTATACAACAATAATATAATTGTAATATAGATAAAATATATGTAACATTATCGAAGGTGCTTGAATAGGTATTCAAATGATTATGTGGGCGTGTATGTATTAAAAGGTTGTTTTGTTTAGCTTTCACGACCGTAGTCTGTACAACAACACAATGTCACCATGGTCCTTTTTGACCATTTTATGCTTCGCTGTAAGACAACAGAAAGCTATGCTAGACAAAGATAGACCCATCACTATGATAGACAAAGGTAGAGCTATGTACATCAGATGTACCTATGACAGGGACAGCAAGGCGGAAATCGGCCCGATACCGCAAACTATGACGCAGGGTGTAAGGGGCGTCATTTGTCTGCAAGATGAAGAGCGTGCCCCATGGCCCGCCACATATTAATATTGTTTTATCAATCTGTTTTTTTCAACTTGACTCTTGCATCTCCTCTTTCATTTGCACTATTCTCTTTTATGTTCGGCAAAAATCAAAATCTCAACTTGAGTCGAATATATCGAAGTTTCCTGGAAAGCAAAACTGTAATAGATATAACAATATCAACAATATGTCTCCGTATTTTTCGTTTGTCATTCTACATAATGACCAAAGTAATGGGAAAAAGCGAATGAAATGAATTAAAAATTATCAATATATGCATATTCGGTACTCGCATAAAGTCTCTAAAAATAAATATTTTAATTATTTGTAAAAAAGAAATAATTGTGTGGCCTAAAAGAAAGGCGAAATAGTAGTAAAACATCACACGAGTTTTCCTGCACTTCATCTACGACTGTTCAATCTAAGGCGTCTGAAAATGCGCTTCATACATTATGTGTTAATGTTAGAAATATTAAACAGTACCATAATTGGCAAGATACATGGCAAGAGAAACGGTAGCACGAAAAGCGCTCTAACTTCATATTTACGTATATTAAATTAAAATATTTAACAAATCTTTTTAAAATATTGGTAAGCAAATATTGATCATTGTCATATAGTTAGGACCTAAAAAAAGTAATGTAAAAAAAAATACGGCCAAGGGGAATCGAACCAACAAAAAAATTTCCAGCGGTTCAGCAGCGGTTCAGCAGCAGCATTTTGCTGATGGCCAGGATTGTAACAGATGTGGCAACAGTGCGACAGAACTCTCAAATGATGTGATTTAGCAACTATGGCCTCCCACTCTCCGTTTATAATTCTGCCTAATGACATTAGATGTCTAACCGTCAGTTTATAATTCTGTATAATAACTTTAGATGTCACGCCGTTTCTATACAGTGGCGCTTAGATCGATTAGGAGTTGGCCCCAATAGAGGCGGCCCCCTTAAATAGCTGACCGCCACTGTACATTGTATGTACAGTACAGTAAGTCCAGAGCTAAATGAAAAAAGTGGTGGGGGATTCCCCATCCCACTAAACAAACTACAAAGCTCGACCGCTCGTCGAATCGAGCAGGACTGTGCCATGCCAATTTGAAATGGGTGCACATATACAGTATATGATATACTGCTGATCAATGTGTAAATTGCTTAAGACAGTGTCAGTGTCAGTAGCACGGCTCGCGGCTCGCTTTTGTCGGTGTCGCTAGGTTGTAAAGGAAAAAACAAGGATAGAACGATGGCCCAGGCAGCCGAGCCATTTAAATGCCACCGCGTCGGTGTGATTACACAAATGCAAAACGATGCTATAATAAAAACGACAGCTTTACTTTTTTATTTTTAGTTTTTTCGACTTCCAATTTTTTAAAGATATTGTTGAAATTCTTCCGATTAAAATGAGACCAAACATGATATATTTACAAATACAAATACAAGTACAGATATACAAATACAGATGCTTGTTTTCTTTTTTTTATTAATTAGAATAGTATAATAGGTGACAAGCATCCTTACTTGCCACGAAGTAGAAAATGTGAGTCTAAATATAACAAATAGTAACGGAAATAAAATTGTATATAGAAGTCTCTGCTATTCTGGCTTGTGGTTTTAAACGGAATGAGCAGAACATTGTCTCTATATTTGGAACATTAGAGTTTGTTAAAAAGGTGTAACTCCACAAGCGTTATATCGAAAGTGGTTCCTATACTACAAACCAAGGATAATGCCGCGCTAAGAATTGAAATTCCATCAAATACTTAAAATATTAAATAAAATGTATAGCTATACTATTAGTAACTGAACTACTAGTGTAATTAAAAATTAATTCATAAGCTTCTCATTTTATTGCTTAGAACCAAACATCGGCAGGGCGCTTACGGCCCTGCCGATCGGCGGCATCAATCGGCTGCTCTCCCTCCACTTTTTTCATTTAGCTCTGGACGTACTATAATTCTTCGCTTGGCACTCGCTGTTCGGGACCGGCCGCGAGCGCCGAGCAAATTTAGGTGAACTTTGGGTCCCTAGAAATTTCGGCCGACCGGCTACTATGTAGGCACCGACATCGGCGGCCACAGAAAGAAACAGCGAGCGAAAGAAAAAGTGGAATGAGAAGTCGGGCGTCAGTAAAAGGTTTAAATGCCTTCGCATCGGTGAGACAACACTAATGCAACGGCGAAACTTTTTTATTGTTACATATATCGCTATAATTTTTTTTTTTAAATATTGCTGAGATTGTGGTGATTGAAATGAGACCAAACACGATAGAAATTGGATTATATTTACTGAGTAATGTTATATGTAATGGGCAAGGATGCTTACACGGAAAGCTCGCGAACGGTCGTGTTCATCGAGGAACCTCGCCAAGCCCTTGTGTCGGTCTGACAGTCGCGGCGACATAAGGCCTTTTCGACGTTCGTCGATGAACACAAAACGAATTTCGACGAGCGCCGGGAATGCATTGACGACGAATTTGACCCACCTGAGTTTCGAGTGTGGACACGGCCGACGGCTGTGTTTTAGGCGTTTCTACCATACCACACATTTCTTTATTATATTCAATTGCGGCTAATGATTTCAGTATTGCATGTGGCATTCCATTATTATGTGCTTGCATGGATTTCTAGAAATCCTAGCGTACTTGCTTTCAGTCTAGGAATTGTTAACTGTGTTTAATTGCCTTTCGCAAAGTACGTTTGGCAATAAAACACGAAAAACATAAAACCATACTAATAAACGTGGATCCTATCTTGAGAAAACCTATTGGAATATATGTTTAGATTTGGACTATCCTCTAAGCCCGTAAAGTTTTATTAAAAACTGAGCACGGCCGTTCGCAAGCTTTTCTTGTAAGGATTCTTGCCCATTACATATAATATTACTAAGTAAGTAAAAATAACACAAATTCTATCGTGTTTGGTCTCATTTTAATCATCACAATCTCAGCAGCATTTCAAAAAAAAAATTAAAGAGATATAAGTAACAATAAAAAAGTTTCGCCGTTGCATTAGTGTTGTCTCACCGATACCAAGCCATTTAATCTTTCAATGGGTAACGCGGCTGTCAGCCGCCGCGACGCGTCGGCTAGTCAAAAGGTGACGGATTCCTCCGTCCTCCTAAAGTTAGAGGGGCCCCTCCAGTGGTGGGGATGACTCACGAGCGGCCACACTAGAGATCGTGGCGAGCGTCAAGCGAAGAATTACTGTATGTACAATGTCCGCGGCATAAGTGCGTCGCTCATTTGTTTCTTGACTTGTAGTTCTATTTGAAAAACAAAATTTCCATACCTCCAAAAAAAAATGAAGATTAAAAAATTCGGATTCATAGAAATTATACAGACAGCACGTGAACTCTCCGATTTGGAAGGTCGGTATTACAGCAGCTTTTTCCTGCACAGAAATGGTAATACCGACAGCCGAGAGGGAGCTGCTTGTTATTTCGATATTCTTATCTGAATGTGGAAAGAAATTGTCAGCTGTTGGGTTGTACTTGAAATAATTTAAACGGAAAGTCTGCTGGTAGTGCAAGCGAAGAAAATTCATTGTACATTTCAATTACTTGAAATGTGCTTATACTATAATATTTTAAGTTGCAGTAAGGAATTATAAGTGAAAAGAAAAACTAGATGAGAGGCATGGCATGTCCCAGGAAAATGTTGTTTGCTAGGTTAGACATTTTTTTATCAGAACAACCCTAAAGCAGTTATTGAACAAACATTATACAGGGTGGGGCATTTTAAACAGGTCACCTGAATAACTCGCTTGTTTTTGAAGATAGGAGAAAGTGCATTAGACCAAACTTACTTGGTATCGGGGGGCTCATAATCTGGCATTACCAATTTTTCTGTAGGTGGAGGCGTCAAGGAGATATGAAGGTCAATTCTGTTTTTTTAAATGGAATGGTATGGTTTCTTACTTATAGTCTGATAGAGTGTTTCAAGGCGAATACAATGACCTATTATGAAGGTCATTCAAGGTCACCCAAAGTCAACTGCAATAGAAAATAAATTGTCTCAGAGTACTTTTCGAATACTTGTGTATCACGTGTGTGTATTACGTGACACGGGTCACAAAACATAAACAAACATTCAATCACATTGTACGCTTATCTGTATCCTCAAACATTATTGGTAATTTGACTACCGACTAGAGTACAGCTTCGTAATATTTATTCAGTCTAAGGGTTCAGTTTTCTAAAATGCGTTACATGATAGCAGAGAAAGTAGAAATGGTTCTTATTTATGGTGAATGTCATAGAATTATGAGGAAAGCGGTACGTGTGTATGGTGAAAGATTTCCCGATCGTAATAGACCTTCGCTTTCTGTCTTTACAAACATTATAAAACACGTTATACGTATAAGAAGAGCTTGCTCTGTAATAGATACAAATGAAATTTGCCAAGCAGTGTCATCAGTATTGCATCGATTTAGACTATGTATCCATGTTCAAGGTCGCCATTTTGAACACTTGTAGTAGCAGTATCAAAGTATCCAAGTATTCGAAAAGTACTCTGAGACAATTTATTTTCTATTGCAGTTGACTTTGGGTGACCTTGAATGACCATCATAATAGGTCATTGTATTCGCCTTGAAACACTCTATCAGACTATAAGTAAGAAACCATACCATTCCATTTAAAAAAACAGAATTGACCTTCATATCTCCTTGACGCCTCCACCTACAGAAAAATTGGTAATACCAGATTATGAGCCCCCCGATACCAAGTAAGTTTGGTCTAATGCATTTTCTCCTATCTTCAAAAACCAGCGAGTTATTCAGGTGACCTGTTTAAAATGCCCCACCCTGTATATAAACTTGTGTAAGAGATTTCGGACTACATGTGCTCTACCTGGGCATATGGGTAACGTCAGCGCGGACACCATGGGTCTCAGGACCCATGTGGCCAAGGCCCTTGAAGGGATGGCGCCGGGAAAAACCCGGACGCAGCGAAGAGCATCGATCGCCGTTCGGAGAAGATCTAACTATAGTTTTTGCGGAATACAAAATAAATAATAGTTCGAGTTAAGCATCTAATATAGAACAGCGTTCTTATTTACGAGCAGTTCCTTTTTGGGTTTTAAACTACTCTTACACTTGTGTTGGATGTTGAAAGGGATGTGTAGGAGACGATACTGCATTTCATGAATTATCATGCTGCACACCCTGGTTTGTTGTTCAAAAATTGTTCAAGATATTGATTTCTACAACATATTCAAAAATCATTGAAATCGGTGAGGTTCTCCTTTGTTCATTTACCGAAATCAGACTCACTCAATTGTTAGAAACATCTGTAAGCAGTTTTTCGAACTGTTCACAATTGACTAGTCAGTCTCGTACACATGTTTGAATGGTCATGGGAAAGTTTTGGACAATAGTATGATGGCAAAAATGCAAGAAAAGATTGGTTGGAGAAATGGACTATCCCCTCCACGTGGGGAAACCCCCCCTGGCGATACCGACGCTCGATGACGCGGTGTAATTTGATCCGAACCGGAGTATCGGTGTGACTAAAAAAATCAACGATAAAACTTTTTTATTTATTCATTTTTCTGCATGTAACTTTTACCAATGTATCTGGGACATCCCTAGTAGCACAAAATATTGAATACATATTTATCCAATATTAAAAAGAGATTGAATCTCTTTTTAATATTTAAATATACATACAATATGTATTCTAGATTCAAAAAGAAATATTTTTTTTCAATATAATATTTATATAATATTTATTTGATATCACGACAAAATATTTATTTCCTAATATAAAATAAATATTCATTTCATATTAGAAAAAAATATTTATAATATATTTATTTGATGTAACAGCAAAATATTTATTTCCTAATATAAAATAAATATTCATTTAATATTTGAAACAAAACATTTTTTTCTAAGAAAAAAATAAATATTCATTTTATATTAGAAAAAAAATATTTAATTTATATTAGATATGAAATATTTGTTTGTACTCTCTTTTCAATATATCGATTGATATATTGATTGGAATGTATGGATTGCGAAACATTGCGTGACGAAATAATAATTAATAATTGACCGTTTGCGTTGTTTAGCAACAAAGCAATAATTCGAGTTCAAAGAAACATTAACGTTTCGTTTAATTTTTAATATCGATGGCATTTCAATTTCAAAACGTTCGAACAATCAGTTTTGCCCCATATTGTGCAAGCTAGTACTAAAAAATTGTACAGTGTCTCCTTTTCCGATAGCAATATATTATGGTAATGCAAAACCAAATTCCTTGGTTGATTACTTCAGCCTTAAGTGATTTTATATACGAATTAAATGATACTTTAGAACATGGATTATTTTACACTAATACCTATTTTAATGTAGATGTTATATGCTTTACATGTGATGCACCTGCGAGAGCATTTTTAAAAAATATTAAAGGAAATACAGGTCGCAATAGCTGTGAAAGATGTACAGAAGAGGGTATATATTACAAAAAACGAATTATTTATGAAAACCATAATGCTAGTGCTCGGACACATTTTGTATTTGAAAATTTTCGGGACATGAATCACCATCCAGTTTTGCTACATAATAAATTAGGCTTGAACGTAGAGTGGCTAAACGAAGCTCAAGAAATGCAATTTTATCCCTTCTAATTAATTATATCATGTTAGTTCTTTGGGAAACTACGTTGATTAGTAATCCACGAGTCCCGAGTTCGAATCCGGTCGATATCAATAAAAATTTCTTAGGTTGAAAAATTGTTCAAGAGAGTAAGTAGTGCAATAAAGGCCAAGATTGGTGTGAACTCATACAGCAATTTCGAATGTTATAATTTTTTAACTTTATTTTAGATTTGAATATCTTTTAAATATCTATTTTATATTCTATGAATATTTAGCCCATATTTTCTAAATATTTATTTTATATTTCTTGTACATGTGTACAATATCAGATCCAATATTTCTTCAATCTTAAAAAGTGTGACTTAAAAAATATTTTTTCAATATTGGAAAAAAATATTTATCCAATGTTTTTGTGCTACTAGGGATTTTTCTGATTCAAATGAGACCAAACACGATATAGTTTGAATTATATTTACTTGTTGATACTGATTAAATATGTTCCACAAAGTCAGTATCAACAAGTACATACAATAATACAAATTATATCGTGTTTGGTCTTATTTTAATCAGAAAAATCTTGCAAATGCGTTAGTATAAGTTTCATTAAGAGAAAGTCAGAAAGAAAAAAAAATGAACACGTGCGGGACTCGAACTTACAGAAAAGTTTGCGGCGGCAAAACGAATTATTTAGTTAGCTGATGATCACAATTGTAACGGATGTGGCAACAGCGCGACAGAACTCTTGATAAGTTGCGGCAACTATGTCTTACTTGTCTCTGTGTTCACGCATCACGTATTCACGTATTACTCGTCGTTTAACGATACTACATATGACTGTACAGGTTTACGAAAAAAAACAGGGAGTCGACTGTTGACTGATTTGGAGACATTTCCTAATTATATGTTTTATACAAAATAGTCAAAAGAATGAACAAAAATAATAATAAGAGCAATAATTTCAAATAATTGCTGTAACTGCCACATTCTGAAAATATGATATCAGTACATCAATACTTCCAGTATTAGTAAAAAAGCTTCATTCCCCCCTTTTTTATTTTAAATAATATAGCCATGTAATTGTAGCATAAATTCGACAGCGATTTCAAGTCATGTATATGTTACAGTAAAATCGTTTAGTAAATAGTATACTAGTATAGTATAATAGTATAATAGTATAATAGTATAATAGTATACAGTATAATAGCATAATAGTATACAGTACATAATAGTATACAGTTCCCAGTCAATGTATGCCTAAAATGCATATGATCTACCCTACAATCAATCGGAAATGACTGCGTCACGCTTTTGCTATAGCACATGTAACAAGCCAACGCTTCAGTTTTACTATGATTCTACGTTGGCAGTCCTCCTGAGTAGGCGCCATCTCGTCACCACTACCCAACTAAATTTGTGACGTCACGTGCTCTGTTTTAAGGGGCCCGACTCTTTTGGGGCCAACTCCGAATCGATCTAAGCGCCATTCGACAGAACGGGCGTTAGTGAAAACATAAAAATCTTCTGCATCGGCATTTGACGGGGTGACATCTAAAGTCATTATACAGAATTATAAACTCATCGTGTGACATCTAACGTCATTAGGCAAAATTATAAATGGTGAGTGGGAGGCCATAGTTGTCAAATCACATGCTTTGAGTGTTTTGTCACGCTGTTGCCACATTTGTTACAATGCTGGCCATCAGAAAATGAATCGGCTCGAGCCGAGATTTCGATTCCTGCCGGGAATAGACATATATAGCTGCTGAACCGCTGGAAACTTTTTTGTAGGTTCGATCCCCCTATGCTATCATTTTTTTACATTCATTTTTTTTAATTCGTAACTATATGACAATGATCAGTATTTGCTTACCAATATTTTAAAAACATTTGTTAAATATTATAATTTAATATACGTAAATATGAAGTTAGAGCGCTCTTCGTGCTACCGTTTCCCTTGCCATGTATCTTGCCAATTATGGTACTGTTTAATATTTGTAACATTAAAATAAAATGTATGAAGCGCATTTTCAGACGTCTTAGATTGAACAGTCTTGACGAAGTGCAGGAAAACTCGTGTGATGTTTTACTACTATTTCGCCTTTCTTTTAGATGACACAATCATATCTTTTTTACAAATAATTATTGTTGCGAATGAAATTATACCATCATAAAAGAAAATATTTATTTTTAGAGATTTTATGCGAGTACCGAATATGCATATATTGATAATTTTTAATTCATATCATTCGCTTTTTCACATGGCTTTGGTCATTATGTAGAATGACAAACGAAAAATACGGAGACATTGTTGATATTGTTATACCAATTACAGTTTTGCTTTCTAGGAAATCTTCGATATATTCGATTCAAGTTGAGATTTTGATTTTTGTCGAACATAAAAGAGAATAGTGCAAATGAAAGAGGAGATACAAGGGTCAAGTTGAAAAAGCGAGATTGATAAAACAATATTAATATGTGTAAGAAAATAATTTTTGGAACTTATGAGAGAAGGGCTCTTATTGCTGCTTGACATAGGTCAGGCACAGCCAACTGGCGGGCCGCGGGCCACGCGGTTCATCTTACAAACAAATGACGGCCCTCACACACTGCGTCAGAGTTGCGGTGTCACACCAATACACGTCTTGCTGTCACGTCATAGGTACATCTGACGTACATAGCTCTATCTTTGTCTATCATAGCTTTCTGTTGCTTAGAGCGAAGCATAAAATGATCGAAAAGGACCATGGTGACATTGTATTCTTGTACAGACTACGGTCACGAGAGCTAAACAAAACAACTTTTTAACACATACACGCCGACATAATCATTTGAATACCTATTCACACGCCTTCGATAATCTTACATATATTTTAATTATATTACAATTATATTATAGTTGTATAATATAGTTAATATATTACATATATATTAACATAGCAGCTTTATTGCTAATATAAATGAAACACCACCAAATGATTGAAATTTTCGAGTTACACATTTTGAACTTTGTATTGACGTGTATTCGCGTCCAAATGTTAGAAATATCAAACAGTTCCATAATTGGCAAGAACATGGGAAGAAAACGGTAGAAAAAAAGCGCTTCAACTTCATATTTACGTATATTAAATTAAAGTATTTAAAAAATATTTTTAAAACATTTGTAAACAGATACTGATTATTGTCATATACTTAGTAATGAAAAAGAAATTAATGTAAAAAAATATACCCCAAGGGGACTCGAACCTACAAAAAAGTTTGCAGCGGCTCGAATCAACATCTCGGCTCGAGCCGATTCATTTTGCTGATGCTTATGTTATAATTGTAACAGATGTGACAACAGTGTGACAGAGGTTTGATACGTGCCGGCAACTATGCCTTACTGGTGTCTGTGTGCACACATCACGTATTCACGTATGAATCGCCGTTCGTGTTGTGAAATTATAACATACAATTACCGACTGATTTAAATTTTTATCGACCCTGACGGTAACTTGGCCAAATTCACTACAATGTAGCATAAACGCCACCGACGGAGAATCAGTGAACTAATCTTACGTCGGATGCGTGCAAATCGTATTTTACTTTGGTAATTATTTAGAAAAGGGGGGGTCTCACAGATTTTGATGATTTTCGAGTATATTATAGAAATCAACATTTTGAACAACTTTTTCCTATACATATAAGCGCCGCTCGGCCTTAGTTTCCGAGATTTTTCCCAAAAAAGATCGGTACTACACCATTGCATTCTACCTATACGCACGCGTCCGTGAAAGCGTATGCGTTAGCGTTTGATCGGCAATTGTCCATCGTTTCTATATAAATATAACAGCGTAGCGTCCAGCGACGAACATTATACAATGTGTAAAGCAAATTTGGTAAATCTAGGGAAGAGGCCAGACCTCACCGATTTCGATGGTTTTTGAATATGTTGTAGAGCTCAGTATTCTGAACAACTTTTTCCTATGCATATAACCGACGCTCGGCCTTAGTTTTCGAGATATTTGCAAAAAACTATAGCTACTACTACATTGAATTTTGTGTATACGTGAAAAAAAATTGTACCTCAAGAACTAGATATATCATATCAGATTTGGTATTGGCGGGGGAGGGGCTCTGCCCCTCCCCCTGCACCCCCTCCCCGTAAATTTCTAACCAAACCTAACACGAATCTAATTTTTATTTAGTCAAATATGAGTTATATGAGAAAAAGAAAAATCTAACCCAAACCTAACCCAAACTCATATCTAATTAAATAAAAATTAGATTCGGGTTAGGTTTGGTTAGAAATTTACTGGGAGGGCGTGCAGGGGGAGGGGCAGAGCCCCTCCCCCGCCAATACTAAATCTGATATGGTATATCTAGTTCTAGAGATATAATTTTGATGAGTCCACCCGGTATACAGATTCTTCGCCGGCTGCCGGAAAAGCGGCGGTCACACACGTTGCCCCGAGCGTGCACGTATAGACAAAATTCAATGTAGTAGTAGCTATAGTTTTTTGCAAATATCTCGAAAACTAAGACCGAGCGGCGGTTATATGCATAGGAAAAAGTTGTTCAGAATACTGAGTTCTACAACATATTCAAAAATCATCGAAATTGGTGAGACCCCCCCTTTTCTAAATAATTACCTTTACTTTTTCCGCCTTCCAGAAGTAATAAATTGTGAAAAATCGAATTTCTGTGATCTTGTGCTAGTTCAAGGAAGTAGGGGATTTCGTGTTATCAGTGTATAAACCATTAAATCGTTCAATATTTGCTAATTGGGAAATGTGTCAAAATGCCTGCAGCCATCTTGTTGCCTACATCGGTGTCTGTCTCTAGCTTGCCAGTTCAAGAAATACCATTCATCTGAACGCATGGTGTTTATTGGCGTTCAAACGTAAGTCCCCGACTGTGGTGAAGTCTACCCGTGTGTGTTATATCCGCGAAAGTTTCATTAATGCAATTATTGAGACAGGGATAGTCAAATTTGAAATCGGGTCTCTCTGTCGCGCATGGCGTATACGTGCATGCTTTCCTTTGTTTGGTGAGTGCACGCACACACGTCATGGCGCCTGGAGTCGGCCCCCTTAAGGGGGTAGACACGGCACGTGACCTCTCCGATTTGGAAGGTCGGTATTACAGCAGCTTTTTTCTGCACAGAAATGGTAATACCGACAGGCGAGAGGGAGCTGCTTGTTATTTCGATATTGTAATCTGAATGTGGAACGAAATTGTTAGCTGTTGCGTTGTACTTGAAAGAATTTAAACGGAAAGTCTGCTGGTAGTGCCAGCGTTGAAAATTCATTGTACATTTTAATTATGTACATGAATTGTGGTTATGCTACAATATGTTTCGTTGCAGTAAGGAATTACAAGTGAAACGAAAAACTAGATGAGGGGCATGGTATTGTTAGGTTAGACATTATTTTGTTAGCAAAACACTGAAGCGGAACATGAAAGTTATACACTTATTATAAGATAATTAAACGTCGTACGTAGAAAGCAGTTATTGAACAAACATTATATATAACATTGTAGGAGACGATACTGCTTTCATGAATTATCATGCTGTACACCCTGGTTTGCTGTTCAAAAATTGTTCAGAATATTGATTTCATTGAAACATTTTCTGCAAACCGTTTTTCCAATTATTCACAATTGACTAGTCAGTCTAGTACACATGTTTGAATGGTTATGAGAAAGTTTTGAACAATACATTGTACAGTAATGTCTCGCACTGTGTCCGAAATCGTGATTCGATGGCTGTCCATTTCTATTCCCCCTACTTGGGGCCGTCCCCCTTGGATTCGGGGAAGCGTCGTTCGGATCACTTTTGATGTTGTGATTTTCGAGAACCGTGGCAGCCCAGCGCAGAGTACGAGGAAGAGGCAAATTTAAATGCCCGTATACGTGTGAGACAATGCTAACGCAATCAAAATTTAATATTAAAACTTGCTTATTTTTTGTCCGCTTTAACACGTTCGGCGCCAAGCGTGATTCGGTTGAGTTTCTCGCGGGGCCCAAATCCGACTGTCGGAGCGCCAGAACGTAAACAGAGCGATAAGTGGGAATAGCAACGATGCAACTCGAGTAGGCCCGTTCGTTCTGGGTGATCTAATGCAGGCCTCGGAATTAAGTGAACTTTCGGGCCGATTTTCAGAGGCAACGCCCCCTTTCTCCGGCCGCACGTCTTGGCCCCCGCGATCGCCAAGCAGCTCGAAGGTTCTCAGGCGCGTAACCGCGCGGGTCGCATTAGGGTGACACTCTTATCAATAGGTTTCTACATCGTCCCATGTCCCATGGTCCGCGTGGTTCATATGCTACGCGCCTGAGGACCTTCGAGCCGATTGGTGATCGCTGGGCCAAGACGCGCGGCGGGAGACAAGGGGTGTTGCCTCTGAAAATCGGCCCGAAAGTTCACTTAATTCCGAGGCCTGATCTAATGTTACAGAACCTTCGACCCATTACAAAGAATAAAGTGTTTAGTTTTAAAATGGGGAAAGCGATAAGCTCTTTGGAAAGAGGACTGCCAGGGATCTCACTGCAGTTATCCCAGATCCTTCATTTAGTCGAGAAGCATACTTTTTGTGACAAGCGCATCAGTGCTTTTTTTATCCTGAAAATGTTCAGTGCACCGCGTACAAATATAATTGGTGGTTGTCCTCGGAAAATACTATTCCCCACACTATTAAACACAAAAGGAGGAAAGTGTCTCACCACTTGGAGATTCGTAAGAATCAGCAGGACAAGTCTGTAAGAAGGATGTGCGTCCTGTGTTACCAAAAGATGAGGCAAACTGTCGAACGCCAACAAGCGAGGAAAAACGTTAAAAAAACGACAACGTGTTGTTTGAATTGCCCAAAATCGCCACAGATGTGCTTGGAGTGTTTCAACGAACATCATGCGACGTAGATAATGTAATATTTTATCCTAAATATAAATTAATAAAAAGTATAGTATAATATGTATATTTTTGATATTTTTATGCTGTATATTCTATATTTATAATTCAGTGCTTGTCCCATTAAATTCCTTTTAAAAATCCAATTGAAAATCTTATTGAACTTGATCAAGAAGAGCGTCACCCATATATGGGTGACGGGGCCCCCACGGAAGCATACCCGTCACCCAGATATGGGTGACGTGGCGCCGAACGTGTTAAATGAAATGTTACAAACATATTTGTTACAATCTCCTGATTAAAATGACACCAAACACGACATAGTTTGGACAATTTTTACGTATCATGGTATTAATAATTGTATTCCCCTTTATTATTGTCAGATTATGAATTTTGAAAAATTATAATTTGATGTCTAATTACACTAAATTGTATTTTTATTATTTTGTTTACTTAATATTTTGTATAGACGATAATTTTGATTGCGTTAGTATTGTCTCACACGAACAAAGGGATTTAAACGTGCATGTACGCATTCGGTCCCCAGCGAAGTGCACTCGAGACACTGGAATCGAGATTTTACTTCCAAATTTATAATCTCACTACTAATTACCTTATTCTTCACAACTAATATACATATTCCGGTTGTTATCGGTAACAATAGTAATGATTCGCACTGTGTCCATCGCTCGGGACCGAATGTGGACAGCCATCGTGTATAGACACGATTCTCGAGCGTCAGGTCACCTTCAATGTTGTGGCAACAGAGGCTCGAGGCAGCGACCAGGAAAGAAATCCGGCAAGTTTAAATACCCGTGTACGTGAGACAATACTAACGCGATCAAAATTTAGGAATAAAACTTGTTCATTTTTGGTCCGTTTTAAATGAAATTTTACCAACATGTTCGTTACAATCTCCTGATTAAAATGACACCAAACACGACATAGATTGGTGCCATGGGACTGATTGTTTCGAAGACCATTATTAGTACCATGATAAGTAAAAATTGTCCAAACCACGTCGTGTTTGGGGTCATTTTAATCAGGAGATTGTAACAATAATATTTGTAAAATTTCATTTAAAACGGACAAAAAATAAGCAAGTTTTAATATTAAATTTTGATTGCGTTAGTATTGTCTCACACGTACACGGGCATTTAAACTTGCCGGATTTCTTTACTGGTCGCTGCCTCGAGTCTCTGTTGCCACAACATTGAAGGTGACCTGACGCTCGAGAATCGTGTCTATACACGATGGCTGTCCACATTCGGTCCCGAGCGATGAACACAGTGCGAATCATTACTGTATTATGATGAAAAATGCAAGAAAAGATTGGCTGGAGAAATGGACTATCCCCTCCACGTGAGGGAATCCCCCTTGGCCGTAGCGACGCTCGACGACGCGGTGTAGTACGATCCGAACCTGCGTATCGGTGTGACTAATACTAATTTAACGATGAAACTTTTTAATTTATTAATTTTTCTACATGTAACTTTTACCAATGTATGTGGGAGATCTTTCTGATTCAAATGAGACCAAATATGATATAGTTTGAAATATATTTACTTGTTGATACAGACTTTGTGGTACGTATTCAATTAGTATCAACAAGCAAATATAATTCAAACTATATCGTGTTTGGCCTTATTTTAATCAGAAAAATCTCGCAAGTATGTTAGTAACAGTTTCATTAAGAGAAATTCAGAAAGTAAAAAAATGAACACGTGCGGGATTCGAAACTACAGAAAATTTTCTGGCGGCTCGAGACAAAATCTCCGCTCGAGCCGATTCATTTAGTTAGCTGATGATCACATTTGTAACAGATATGGCAACAGCGCGACAGAAGTCTTGATAAGTTGCGGCAACTATGCCTTACTGTGTCTGTATTCACACATCCGTATTCACGTATGAATGAAAAACATCAGGTCAACTTATGACTGATTTGGTGACATTTTCTTACAATATGTTTTGTACAAAATGATCAAAAGAATGGAAAAGAATATTAATAAGAGCAATGCAATAATTTCAAATATTTGACGTAACTACCACATTCTGAAAATATGATACATAGGAGCGTAAAGGTTATAAAAAAATCAGGGAGTCAACTGTTGATTGATTTAGAGACATTTCCTTATAATATGTTTTATACAAAATAGTCAAAAGAATGCAAAAGAATAATAATAAGAGCAATGCAATAATTTCAAATATTTTACGTAACTACCCCATTCTGAAAATATGATATCAGTACATCAATACTTCCAACCTCCGTAAAAAAGTTCCAATCTCTTCTTTTTTATTTTAAATAATATAACCATACAATTATAACATAAATTCGACAGCGATTTCAAGTCAAGCATGTGTTATATACAGTAAAAGCGTTAGTAATTGTACACAGTTCCCAGTCAATACCTAAAATGCATATGACCTAACCTATAATCGTACGAAAATGCATGCATTGACAGCATCACGCTGTTACTACTGTAGCACATGTCACAAGCCAACGCTTCAGTTTTGCTATGATTTCAAGTTGCCAGTCCTCCTGAGTAGACGCCACCTCATCACCACTACGTGAACTAAATCTGTGACGTCACGTGCACTGTTTTAACGGCAATATGAACAGCGGACGGCGGAACTGGTCTGTGGGAATGCAATCAGGACTATGCATCGTTTATCCTTATATGAGAAGATTTTAAGATGAATAAAGGCTCATTCGACAGAGAAAAGTGCAATGCAGCACGCGACACAGCCTGTTTGAGCCATAAAACTCTTTTAGTGACTTAAAATATACTTAGATTCCGCGGTGTATTATGCCAATTTTTGCTCTACTTTGGACACTCATATTATTAGATATCAACACAATCTCGATGAACGGGCTGTGTCGCGTGCTTCATTGAACCTTCCTCTTTCTAATGAGCCCTCGCCGAGCTCAAAATCTTCTCATATAAGGACGAAAAATGCATAGTCCCAAACCCATGTTTCGGCCCAGATTGTGTCGGTATGCAGCGAGCTGTATATCGACATAATATGGGCCGAAACATGGATGTCGAAAGGTTCGCTTAATTTCCTTATATGAGAATATTTTGAGCTGGGTGAGGGCTCATTCGAAAGAGGAAGGTTAAACGAGGAGCGCTGCAGAGGAGTTTCAACGAAATTGTGTTGATATCTAATAATATGAGTGTTCAAAGTGAAACAAAAAATCGAAAAAATACACCCGCAGAATACAAGCATTTTTAGGTCACTAAAAGAGTTTTTTTACACAATCGGGGCCTGCAGCGCTCCTCGTTGAACCTTCCTCTTTCGAATGAGCCCTCACCCAGCTCAAAATATTCTCATATAAGGAAATTAAGCGAACCTTTCTGACTGCACTCGCATAGACGAGTTTAGCCGTCCGCTTTTAGTATTGCCGTTAAAACAGAGCACGTGACGTCACAAATTTAGTTCAGGTAGTGGTGATGAGGTGGCGCCTACTCAGGAGGGCTGGCAACGTGAAATCATAGCAAAACTGAAGCGTTGGCTTGTGACATGTGCTACAGTAATAACAGCGTGAAGCAGTCAATGCATGCATTTTCGTACGATTATAGGTTAGGTCATATGCATTTTAGGTATTGACTGGGAACTGTGTACAATTACTAAACGCTTTTACTGTAACACATGCTTGACTTGAAATCGCTGTCGAATTTATGTTATAATTATATGGTTATATTATTTAAAATAAAAAAGAAGAGACTGGAACTTTTTTACGGAGGTTGGAAGTATTGATGTATTGATATCATATTTTCAGAATGTGGTAGTTACGTCAAATATTTGAAATTATTGCATTGCTCTTATTGTTATTCTATTTCATTCATTGGATTATTTTGTATAAAACATATAATAAGGAAATGTCTCCAAATCAGTCAACAGTTGACTCCCACATTTTTTTTATAACCTTTACGCTCCTATGCATGTAGTATCGAACGCCGATTCAGACGTGCATACGTGATACGTGAATACAGACACAGTAAGGCATACATAGTTGTCGCAACTTATCAAGACTTCTATCGCGCTGTTGCCGCATCTGTTACAAATGTGATCATCAGCTAACTAAATGAATCGGCTCGAGCGGAGATTTCGGCTCGAGCGGAGATTTTGTCTCGAGCCGCCAAAAGCTTTTCTGTAGGTTCGAGTCCCGCATGTGTTCACTTTTTTACTTTCTGAATTTCTCGTAATGAAACTGTTACTAACGTACTTGTGAGATTTTTCTGATTAAAATAAGGCCAAACACGATATAGTTTGAATTATATTTGCTTGTTAATACTAATTGAATACGTACCACACAGTCTGTATGAACAAGTAAACATAATTCAAACTATATCGTGTTTGGTCTCATTTGAATCGGAAAGATCTACCAGATACATTGGTAAAAGTTGCACGTAGAAAAATTAATAAATAAAAAAGTTTCATCGTTGAATTAGTATTAGTCACACCGATACTCTGGTTCGGATCGTATTACACCGCGTCGTCGAGCATCGTTATCGCCACGGAGCATTCCCCCATGTGGAGGGGGGATAGTCCATTTCTCCAGCCAATCTTTTCTTGCATTTTTATCATCACAATACAATGTACAGTAATGTCTCCATTAGTGTCCCTCGCTCGGGACCGAATGGGGACACTAATGGGGCGCAGACACGATTCTCGAGCGAGTTCGGGTCGCCTTTGATGTTATGGCAGCCGAGGCTCGAGGCAGCGTTCCAGGAAAGAGGCAAATTTAAATACCCGTGTACGTGAGACAATACTAACTCGATCAAAATTTAAGAATAAAACTTCTGCATTTTTGGTCCGTTTTGAATGAAATTTTACCAAAATGTTCGTTACAATCTCCCGATTAAAATGACACCAAACACGATATGGTTTGAACAATTTTTACTTATCATGGTATTAATACTTTTATTCCTCTTTATTATTGTTTCCGATAGCAACCGGAATGTGTATATTAGTTGTTAAGAATAAGGTAGTTAGTAGTGAGATTATAAATTTCAAAGTAAAATTTCGATTCCATGTCTCCATTAGTGTCCCTCGCTCGGGGACACTAATGGGGCGCAGACACGATTCTCGAGCGAGTTCGGGTCGCCTTTGATGTTGTGGCAGCCGAGGCTCGAGGCAGCGTTATAGGAAAGGGGCAAGATAAAATACCCGTGTACGGGAGACAATACTAACGCGATCAAAATTTAAGAGTGAATCTTCTGCATTTTTGGTCTGTTTTAAATGAAATTTTACCAATGTTCGTTACAATCTCCCGATTAAAATGACACCAAACACGATATGGTTTGGACAATTTTTACTTATAATGGTAGTAATAATGGTCTTACAAATAATCAGTCCCATGGCACCAATCTATGTCGTGTTTGGTGTCATTTTAATCGGGAGATTGTAACGAACATGTTGGTAAAATTTTATTTAAAACGGACCAAAAATGCAGAAGTTTTATTCTTAAATTTTGATCGCGTTAGTATTGTCTCACGTACACGGGTATTTTATCTTGCCTCTTTCCTATAACGCTGCCTCGAGCCTCGGCTGCCACAACATCAAAGGCGACCCGAACTCGCTCGAGAATCGTGTCTGCGCCCCATTAGTGTCCCCGAGCGAGGGACACTAATGGAGACATGGAATCGAAATTTTACTTTGAAATTTATAGTCTCACTACTAATTACCTTATTCTTAACAACTAATATACACATTCCGGTTGCTATCGGAAACAATAATAAAGAGGAATAAAATTATTAATACCATGGTAAGTAAAAATTGTTCAAACCATATCGTGTTTGGTGTCAGTTTAATCGGGAACTTGTAACAAAAATGTTGGTAAAATTGCATTCAAAATGGACCAAAAATGCAGAAGTTTTATTCTTCAATTTTGATCGCGTTAGTATTGTCTCACGTACACGGGTATTTAAACTTGCCTCTTTCCTGGAACGCTGCCTCGAGCCTCGGCTGCCACAACATCAAAGGCGACCCGAACTCACTCAAGGGGCCACCACCCCAAGTGGTGGGGATAGGAAAAGGACACTAATGGAGACACAATTTTGGACACTAATGGAGACATTACTGTATTGTTCAAAACTTTCTCATCACCATTCAAACATGTGTACGAGACTGACTGGTCAATTGTGAACAGTTGGAAAAACGGTTTGCAGAAAATGTTTCGAACAATTGAGTGTAAGATAATCGAACGGAGAGGAGTAGTCTCTCTGTCTGGATTAGGTATTACCTATTACAATGATTCTGTAGGCGTGTATATGTTAAAAGGTGTTCTGTTTATTAAAAAGAAAAACGTCGGTCGTGAGGACGCCTACGTCACCATGGCCCTTTTTAACCATTTTAGGGTTCGCTCCAAAAGAAAGCTATGCTAGACAAAGATAGCGTGCATCGGCAAAATGCACATGGCCCGCCTCGGCCGTTCCTGTACCTCGAATATTCTAACATGAGTGGAACTGATTTCGGTAAATTTATAGAAGCTCATCTACTTTTTCTTTTCACTTATAATTCCTTACTGCAACGAAACATATTGAAGCATAACCACATTTTAAGTAATTCAAATGTACAATGAATTTTCTACGCTTGCACCACCAGCAGACTTTCCGTTTAAATTCTTTCAAGTGCAACGCAACGCTCACAATTTCTTTCCACATTCAGATTAGAATATCGAAATAACAAGCAGCTCCCTCTCGCCTGTCGGTATTACCATTTCGGTGCAGGCTAAAGCTGCTGTAATACCGACCACCCAAATCGGAGAGGTCACGTGCCGTGTCTACCCCCTAAAGGTGGGTCCAGACTTGTTGCGTCCCCGCATACTGTTACCAAGATAAGGATCTAGTCAAGTGGTCTAGAAGAGGTTTGGGAGCAAATGTGGAGTGTTTCTTGTTTCCTCGTTGCATTAGTCGTTACTTGGTTCGGCGGATCGAGGAATTGTCGGTATTTTACCCGCTCCAAAGGAAGCAGTGAGCGGCCGTAGATGTGTGCACTCGTCCTTGCGCCACTGCCAATGTGTTAGCTCGCCCCTGAACTGCTGTACATGTGTGTACTCGGCTGTGCAGCGCTGTTCCTATGTATTGTAGACTGTTTAGGCCTAGGAGATAGGGCTCATTCAGCCTATGCCTACGAGATAGACCAGGCCCCTTGGCGACGTAGGACTGTTGTGAGTGCATGCCCAGTTCAGCCCTCGGTCAGGTTTATGACGCGGTCGAAACTAACGCTATTTTTGCGAAGTAATTTTTAGCCTTTCGCCCATCTAAGTGCAGGATTTAGATGGCAAGGATTAGAATAAAAGAACACATGGTAAAGAGCCATGCAGTTTCGATCGATACAACACTTTCCCTTTTTTAATACAATTAACGACATTAATATTGATCGACGGACATGTAAAAATAAATGCCGCAATATATCAACAAAAAGTTATTTGCAAAATATTTTTATAAGTATTTTTATAAATAATGAAAATTTATTATATACCAGTTAGAAATTATTGTTATACTAGAATCATCAACTTTAGTCAACCTAAATTGGCCAAAGGCAGCCAGAAAAGATACAAATTTAAAGAAAGCTATAACTATTCAAGAGCGACTCAAGTACCTCCTTTGGAGCGGGTCAAAATACCGACAGCGCATGGAACGGCCGAACCAAGTAAAACGTAACGCTATGAGGTACCAAAAAACACTTCACATTTCTTCCCAGACCTTTTCTAAACCACTTGACTAGGTAACAAATCCCGGTTCGGTAACAAATGTGGACGGACTTTTACGTGCAAATGAATAGAAATACGTCCAAACCCACATCTCGTTACCAAAAACTGACGTCACCGGCGTCAGTAACAGAAGTACGCAACAAGTCTGGACGCACCTTTAAACGTCGCACTCGCTTCCACACGCACACGCACACACACTGTCTCCAAATTTAGTGGAATTCGGCGGCAGATGCCGATCACACAGGGCAGCATCGGCCCCTGCGTAGTGTGCGTCGCAGTGTAAGCGTCGGCCCTACAATGTTATCCACATTAAAGAACATGTGCGTATTGGAAATGGGTTTATTAAATAACTCTTCTCGTCTGGTGTTTTAATATATACTTTATTAACCACGCACTGAGAGTGACTTCCTTGCTATTGCAATGGTCTGAAGGAACTGAACAGCATCCAAATTAAGGGGGCCGACTCCAGGCGCCATGACGTGTGTGCGTGCAGTCACACAAACAAAGGAAAGCATGCACGTATACGCCATGCGCGAGAGAGAAACTCGATTTTGTAAGAACAACTAGTTTTCTCAATTATCGCACAAATGAAATTTTCGCGGGTACATTCCATACCGGTACACTTCACCACATGGCCATCTGGTCCGTTTGAACGCCAATAAGCACTATTCGTTGAGAATAGTGCAACTTTTGAAGCTGTCAGCTTGAGACAGACAACGATGTAGGCAACAAGATGGCTGCCGGCATTTAGACACACTTCACATTTAGCCAATATTGAACGATTTAATGGTTTATTCACTGATACCAGACCAGCTGACCATTCCTTGAACTTGCACAATATCACAGAAATTCGATGTTTGATAGTTTACCACTTGTGGAAGAAAACTAGTCCGTGTTACGATTTGCACGCATCGTACGATATCGGACGTAAGAATAGTTCACTGATTTTCCGTCAGAGGCGTTTATGATATATTTCAGATATTATCACCGCGTTATCGTCAGGGTCGATAAAAATACAAATCAGTCGGTAAATGTAGGTACTAATTTCACACCACGAACGGCGATTCATAAGTGAATACGTGAACACAGACACCAGTAAGGCATAGCTGCCGCCTATCACGCTATTGCCACATCTGTTACAATTATAACCATCAGCAAAATGAATCGGCTCGAGCCGAGATGTTGATTCGAGCCGCTGCAAACTTTTTTGTAGGTTCGAGTCCCCTTGGGGTATATTTTTTTACATTAATTTCTTTTTCATTACTAAGTATATGACAATAATCAGTATCTGTTTACAAATGTTTTAAAAATATTTTTTAAATACTTTAATTTAATATACGTAAATATGAAGTTGAAGCGCTTTTTTTCTACCGTTTTCTTCCCATGTTCTTGCCAATTATGGAACTGTTTGATATTTCTAACATTTGGACGCGTATACATGTCGATCCAAAGGTCAAAATGTGTAACTCAAAATTTAAATCATTTGGTGTGTAAGTTAATCGAACGGAGAGTCGCTCTGTCTCGATTAGGTATTACATACTTATTACAATGATTTTGTAGGCGTGTATATGTTAAAAGGTGTTCTGTTTATTAAAACTGTGCTCTCTCGACCGTAGTCTATACAAGAATGCCTTTCCTTGGCAAAAGCGTCGGTCCTGAGGACGCCTACGTCACCATGGCCCTTTTTAACCATTTTCGGGTTCGCCCCAAAAGAAAGCTACGTTAGACAAAGACTGTGTGCATCGGCAAAATGCACATGGCCCGCCTCGGCCGTTCCTGTACCTATGACAGGGACAGTAAGACGGGAATCGGTGTGACACCGCAACTATGACGCAGGGTGTGAGGGCCGTCATTTGTTTGTCAGATAAACCGCGTGGCCCGCGGCCTGCCAGCTAGCTGTGCCTGACCTATGTCAAGCAGCAATAAGAGTTCCTACGTTGTTTGAAATTTGCCGACAGCGTCGAACGTAGAAAAGGACAGCGAGTAAAGATAAGCGGCCGAGCAGCCAAGCCAAAAGACGATCGCAGCTTCGCTTTTCTTTTCACTACCTATCCATTTCTGCGGTCGAAAGTTATTAACGTTAATTAAGCCAGTAAATATAGTCTGAATTATATCGTGTTTGATGTCGTTTTAATCAGAAAAATGTCAGCTATGCGGTGTAAAAATTTCATAAGAAAAGGATGAGAAATAGCAAAGTTTCATCGTTGAATTAGTATTACCTCACCGATATACCCGAACCCGGATCGCGTTACACTGATCGGCAAGCGAGCTTCTGGACGCCTCTAGGGGTTTACCCCCCAGGAGTGGGGATGAACTCTTCGCATCTATCGTATATGTAAAGCCATGGGAAAAAGCGAATGATATGAATTAAAAATTATCAATATATGCATATTCGGTACTCGCATAAAATCTCTAAAAATAAATATTTTCCTTTATGATGGTATAATTGCATTCGCAACAATAATTATTTGTAAAAAAGATATGATTGTGTAGTCTAAAAGAAAGGCGAAATAGTAGTAAAACATCACACGAGTTTTCCTGCACTTCATCTAGGACTGTTCAATCTAAGACGTCTGAAAATGCGCTTCATACATTATACTTTAATGTTAGAAATATTTAACGGTACCATACATAATTGGCAAGACACATAGCAAGAGAAACGGTAGCGCAAAAAGCGCTATAAGTTCAGATTTAGGTATATTAAATTAAAATATTTAACAAATGTTTTTAAAATAGTGGTAATTGATCATTGTCATATAGTTAGGAAATAAAAAAAAATTAATGTAAAAAAATTCTAGCCGAGGGGGATCGAACCTACGAAAAAGTTTACAGCGGTTCAGCAGCTATGTCTATATCCGGCAGGAATCGAAATCTCAGCTCGAGCCGATTCATTTTGCTGATGGCCAGGATTGTAACAGATATGGCAATAGTGCAACAGATTTGACAACTATGGCCTCCCACTCTCCGTTTATAATTTTGCCTAATGACGTTAGATGTCACACCGTGAGTTTATAATTCTGTATAATGACTTTAGATGTCACCCCGTCAAATGTCGAAACAGACGATTTTTCTGTTTTCACTAACGCCCGCTCTGCCGAATGGCGCTTAGATCGATTCGGAGTTGGCCCCAAAAGAGTCGGCCCCCTTAACGGACAGACCCGATGCCCTAAAGCATCGACGACTACTCTCGGTTGTGTGCGGGGCCCTATCGCTTCTTATATAAACAATAGATAAAACCTTATAGCCAGAGCTGAGAAGCGACTGTATAGGCTATCCCCCTTGCACACGATTATGAAAGATTAATTTTTGTATCGATTTTCAATAAGAAAATCTAACAGTGCGTTTGCGTGTGGAAGCGAGTGCGACGTTTAAGCTGGCAGAGTCGTTCTGCTAGCCGAACGGACAACATGAATCGTAAAAACGCAGACTATTACGAAATGTTTAAACGTAAGAAAAATAAATCGGTATCAAATATTCCCACATTTCACAGTGGCAACTGATAGTGACCGTGCAGTGAAGTGATCTTGAAGTGAATTCACCGTGAGTGTAGTGAGTTCACCGACCCGGCCGGTGACATCAGCTGTTGACCGTTGCCTAGGTCAGGATTCGCACAATGTTAACCACATTAATTTGTAGACGGATGGGTAAGTTTAACTAGCTTTTCCTAACATTAGTTGTGCAAATCGTTTTTCTGAAAACATGATTTATCCACCTGAAAACGTGCTGTTAAAAAAATATTTTTTTCATAAGTAATAGAACACGGTTATTAAACGACTTATTAGTTTCATAAGTATAAACGAATTATTCCACATTATTCTTAATTAAGACGATGTAACATTTGCCGCACGCTTCCGTCGGTACCCTCGATGCCCCCCCATCGTGACAGCTGATAGGTTCGTGCCTGAGCGCGCGCCATCGGCCGCCCGGCGGGCGCTCTCATTGGCCAGTGTTTTTCGTTAATAACTTAAAAATGAAGCTGCAAACCACATATTGGTCAAGGAAAAAGTTGTTCAGAATCACCCCAGCTACCCCCCATTTCCGGGAAGGACAGGAGTTAAGAGACACCCTGTATATTATACATATAAATGATTAAAATTATGCATATAGATTTGTCAACTTCGCTGTATGCGAATTTCGATTTATAACAAAGACTGCAATTTCATTTCCTATAGACTAAATTAAATTATGGAAAAATATAATACTAGGGATTTTAAGTAAAACAGGCTATTTCAAAATTACAAAAGTCACTAAAATTTTGAGTACATAATAGGTAACTAATCTAAGTAAAATAGTAATACAATATAGTATTTAATAGCTTTGTTGTTGCCGTTTATCTTCAATTACTCGCGATCCATAGGTTAAGGAAATGCTGCTCTATAACACTAGAATTTTATTCATTCCCTTTTGTTCCATTGTAAAAACCTCTACAACTCATAGTTCCTATAACTCGAATTATTTGCTACACGTTTAGAGGCATTATTTTACCTCTGTAATTCGATTTCAGTGAAGATCGCCTCTGCGAGACGAAGTTTACTTCTGTACTTCTGTAATCAATCAAAATTCATGACAAAATTTTTTTTTTTATTTTTTGATTCCCAACCAGTTTGACATTAGAATCCAATACATCAATTTATGACTTTGATTATAGTCAAATACTTTTATATGTTATTTAGATAATCTAATTTTTATGAAATACTATTTACAATCTGCAAGTAGGAAAATTTGCTGCTTTCTTATTTTTTACATTAATGCGTCCAAGTTTCTGTTACTTCAATGAAAATATAATATTATAGGAAGGAGGAAACGAATAAACAGGAAGGCCAGGCATCAGGAATTGCATGAACTCGAGATCTTCAGATTTGTAGAAACTGATGATATTAAATTGCTGTGTTATGTCGCTATTTTATTGTAATAAACAATTTTTAATCAAAATTCAGGAATATTTACATGAAAAACTGTGCAACTTTTTACCATTATAATATATTTACATTAAACCTTTGCACCCAAAAGTCGACTCCCACTTCCCATATCATTTAACACAAATACTAAAAACGAATAACAACTGAGAGGCGACACTACCTTTTCTATCAACAGATATTTTTCCATGGTATATTTCATCTTCTGTTTATGTTCAATTCACACTACAGCATGGTTTGTAATATTACACTGTTCGACAAATTTCAACTTGTTTTTGATTTTGTAACCTTCAATATGCGTTCCTTATAGACTTCCATGCGCTGAATACGAATCTGCAATCCGTTTTTCTCCAGAACGTACCATTTTTGAAAAAATCAATTTTGAAAAAGATCGCTAATTTTCAACTTTGGAAGTGGAAGTTTCAACTTACGTTATTCACGTTATTCAGTTGCGCTTGGTGCCAAATGATTCTTTGAAGTGTCACGAATAAAATGATGTAATTAGTAATTAGATTATAAACATTTATGTACACGCGAAATACTTTGGTAAAACCCGCGGCGGCAACAGTGACACTCCGCAGAAGTACATTAGTGATTCCGATACACTGAGCAATAAGCGCGGAGCCGCCGTCATAGAGCACCACTGCCTACGCCACGTGTTTTGCCACACTGTTTCGCTTGTATATTGAATAAAAAAATGATTTTGTAACTTCCGTTTATACTTTCCTATGCAGGAAGGTCTGATCTATCGCGTGGCATAGTTAGATTTTCTCCTCTACCCTTAGTTTTTGAAATAAATTGAAAGATATCAGCCAAAATGGGTCTATTTTTGGTGTTCTTTCCACTTTGATCATTATTTAAACACATTTAAATGTTTATAATCTAATTACTAATGTAAGAGACTTCGAATTGCGGACGCTCTAGCTGGGCATCTGGGCAATGTCACCGCGAGACCTGATAGAGCCCGTAACCAGCGGACCCCGTAGGATCTCATAAACAAGGCCCTCGAAGGTATTGCGTCGTGGGATCATGGGACAGCCCGTCTTTTTGGCGACCACAATGCAGCGAGGCATTGTTTTACCGACCATCGAACGGGAAAGACCTAATAGTCAGCATATTTACTGAATAAATAAATAACAGTACGAGTATTGCGTAGTACGAGAATTGCGTGTATTGTGTTTTACTCATCCTTTCCGGTTTCATCCTGAGTTGGCCGGCGTTTTTACGTCTTACTAATAATCATTTGGCACCAAGGGCAACTGAATAGCTATTACCGCAAAAGTACAAAACACTTCCAAAGTTGAAAATTAGCGAATTTTTTCAAAAATGGTACGTTCTGGAGAAAAACGGATTGCAGATTCGTTTTCAGCACATTAAAGTCTACAAGAAACGCCTATTGAAGGTTACAAAATCAGACCCGTGTTGAACAGTGTTATTATTAGGTAACCAAGTTCTGGTTTTCAATGTGGAAAAAGGAATATGCACATGATATGAAGGAATATAATTTATACATTGAAAAAATTTCCCTTGTATTCAACCATCTTCCCCTAATGGAAAACAAGCTTGTAAACACCACTTTTTAAGAACCTGTGGTTTTTGAAAGCGAAGAAGTTTTCTAACGCTGTTTCCACAGACTCTTAAGTTTCTAAACTGCTGATTCCTTAAACGTTTCTCTAGGCTCAGAAATAGTATACAAAATATTGAAAATGGTAGTGGTTGAAACCAAACTATAACCATATCTACATGGCTATAACCATAATTATAATCATATGGTTGTAGCCGTTGCTAATTGTCGACACGGGGCGTAGTGAACTAAGAACTACTGACTCAATCGTTGAATTCTTTCCCACTTGAAATTGGGAAAAAACTTTTACAATGACTTTCACCCCTGGCCGTATTTTGAAGTCTGACTCATAACAAAAATTTTGGATCAAAAAATTTGTATCAAATTCGGGCCATATTGTAGAGATTATCTTCTGTAAACCTCACGTGAATGGAATGGAGGTCAGGTCTCCTACCGTTTGGGCCCGGATTTCTTCGAGCTAAATGGTACGGTAAGGGGTTAAGTATCCTACAGCGCAGTGCTTAAATGACCAATTTTATATCATAGCCAATAATGACACAAAGCCAAAATAGATGTATTTAACCCTTCAATTCCCAATGAGTCATTTTAAAAGTGCATCAAAATCTGTCACCAGTTAATATTTAACTTTTATCAACAAGAATTTAGGATAAATCAAATAGCAAATCAAAATAATAGGTAACAAAATAACAAGATACAACACATAGTAGGTGCATACAAAAGGATAATAAACAATCTAATGATGCCTTTTGTTTGTATGGCACCATAGTAATGTCAACTGTTATTCACAACAGAAATTGGCTGCTTTGAATTGCATCATTTTGTTGACAATTAATATCAAGGATGGATACATATGGATACCATTGGCATGTTATTATTACGAGTTACACAGAGGAACTATAAAAAATATTTGTAACGCATTTGAAGAGTCCATTTTATCAATTCCCCCAAATTCAGACATGTTTTAATTTAAAACAATAATGAAGTGCTTTTTGCAATAAAGAGATTCGACTACTACTAGAACGATGGGAAAAATGATTGAAAACAATGGAGACTAAGTAATTTATTAAATAAATGAGTTTCTGCAAAATAATGCAATTTATTCATTTATATGTACTAAACACTAACAATATTTTCTACATTATGTCTATAGTGCCAAAGTGAAAATTGACCATCTCAGATAATACACTGCAGATCATTACTGCAGTCAATGTGTTCGGGGAACTAGTTTTTTGTGTTCTAGTACTGTACTCCAAATAATGTTTACTATGCGGAATTGATATAGTTATACAGAAATATACAAACTTATACAATGTTGAAACAGAGGTATTTAAGGAAACAGGTTTTCTGCACGATATCATTTTAGTCCAAATAAGGTTTACTATGTACAATTGATACAGCTATACAAAAATACATAAAGTTATACAAAACTGAAACTGATTTCCTGTGCTCTATTACTGCGCTCCAAATAATTTTCACTATTTATATACTTTACTTTGCCTTGACATAAGATGCATCCAAAAGAAATTTTTATAAAGCTGCAATACGAACTGTATTATTAACTGTAATACAATATTGAATCATTTGTTAACCCTGTGCCACCTATGTTGAGTCTAACATGATATTGCATTTTGTTACAGCTAATACTACATGGATCTAATATTATGACGTTATGCACATTTATCAAGTTTCTCAAAATCACGCACGTTTTGTAGATTTATTCTGTAATATTAAAATATAATCAAACTATGCTAAATATTCAAAAGTAATTAAATAAATGCCAACTGGCTGGAACGAAACAGCAAAAGTACTTTAGACCAATAAGGTGAACTTTTTAAAAATATGGCTAAAAAAATAATTGATAATAAATCTTTGCAGCAGGGATTTGTGCCGGTATTTTGCGGTTGTACCCTCATAGCCCTTACAGAAACCGAAATGACGTCATACTGGTATATTTACCAATATCTTTTGGTTTTCTTATTTTATTAAAATTTTCCAAATATTTATAGACATGAATTTAAAACAAAAGAAAGTTCGTTTTTTTAAAAATAAACGGTTCTGGTGTAAGTGCCATGTGGATAAACCAAAAGGAACCCCTGCTTTCCTCACACCGTGGCTAGGTCTCGGCGACAAGCAAAGCAGTGCAATGTCGGGTTGCTTGCTATCCCCTTAATTATTCCCAACTTCCTTTAAACTGACAACTGACACTCGGTGGCTATGTGAGCTATGGTCATACGCTCTGATCTATGCCATCTTAGCGATCACCCGCAAGACAATAACCTACCATAAACCGTTCCTCCAACAGAATAGCAGCTGGCTATTTGTCTTTGGGGACCCTTAAACATAAAACGCAACTCTCCACAATAGAAAAACCACAAGAATATTTTATTTCAGTTTTCAATATAGCTTCACGCACTTAATACCGGTATAAGTCACTGGATTTAATACCGGTATAAGTCACTGGATGTAATACCGGTATGAAAAGTATAACTGTATTAACTCCCTGCTTTCCAGTTGTCTGTCCCCTCCCAGCTACCAAAGCACTGATACCATTTCATTTGTATGTCTACCCTATAAATAACGAATGACAAATTTTGTTTGGACTGATGGAGCACTTTTTTGAATGTAGAAAGTGATAACGATTAGACACAAAAAACAAGTTCTATATCTATAATCTCGTCTGATATTAGCATTCATTCAATGGTAAATTAATTCCAACCAGTCTGTGCTATAGCATAACACAGTGGGATGATGAACCAACAGGGATCAACTTTTCGTAAGGGATCCAAAGGACTTTTTATTGTTATATTAGTTATTATTGTAATATTTTTGTTTCAACATTTACCTCATTAAACATGACCAGGATATGATTAAGAAGCAACCAAAACGCGTCATAATATCATTAGTCAATCTTCCTCATTCATGTAATAGATATTCACTATACACACAGTGCTATTAGGTTATAGCAATAAACTATCAACTCACCAGTAAGAGTTGCAAAACAAAAATAATAATGTATATGAGAATCATACAGACTTTCCTGGGGGTTGTTAATTTTTGTACACAAATCATTTCAGTTAATTTCTTTCTTTTTTTGTGCCGCCTGATAGAAATTAGTAATAAAACGGATAAAAAATTGGTGGCAATGTATTTTTAGTTTTCGTGTAACATAAAAAAACATCTATTGTAGTGTTAATAAATAGCCTAAACTTATATTTTTCTTTCGACCGTACCATTCCGTCTTTTCTTCTAATTTGGTTAGAATCCAACAACGTGTAGAAAGCTAAATAAACATATATCTATTTCTAATAAAAATGTCATGGACATCATATATCTGTATTTAATAGAATAAATGTTTTTATTTTCATCAGCAACTTTTTCCCGGGATTCGATATTATTCACGATGTAGCATAAGGATTAAAAATGTGAGATATTTACATTTCATATGTGTGGCATTGGACAATAAATTGCAAAACATATGAATATATTCGAAAATGTTGCACTAAATTAAAATTCTTACATACGTAATTTGTTCAATTGCGCATAGTAACTGGTTATAACGTAAAACATATTGTATATGCCTCAATGTAATTGCTTTGTCAACTTTAATATTTATCCGCACTGTTTTAAATATATAAGCAAATTGCACTAAAGTAATTTTACAATTTACAAAATTTAACATCATCAATTCAAGTATTTCCTCGTAAAGAAGGATAGGCTGCTTAATATATGAAACACGGTAATAGGATACCGTATAAGCACCAAAATAAAAATGAAATAAACTTTAATTATATTGCAGTAAATTAAATGCGAATGTTTAAAAATAAAATTTTACGTAATTTAAAAAGAAATAGTTCAAAGAAAACTGACTTTGAAGCATGTAACAAAATATTCAATTGACGTTCGTACGAATGATAAGGAGAAAAGTAAGCATTTGACAATTCATACCCAGAACGTGAACTGCAGTGAAGCAAAGGAGCAGTAAAAACTTCGACATCGTTCAGAATTTCGAATTACTGCAACAAACAAATATTCCTTTGAACTGAAACTTGTATGGCTGTTATAAATTGCAAACACTAATACGGAGTGAAAAAAATATGTGAAGATACACAGCGTACGATATGTAACGTAAAAGTCTAATACAACTTTACAGTTTCTCAAAAACCTTGTTCTCACAGTCACACATCGAGTGAACTGACGCACAAATTCTGGTTAAGGATAGTTCACATTATTCCCGCTGTGGTACTGTTGTGTTGCGTCGCAATTGGTGGGATATGGGGAATTGGAGTTGGTTCGGTTGCCCGTGGAGCGCTGAACCGCTCTGCTTGTGGAAAAGCGCGGAAGAATCAAACACAAAGTTAGAGTTAAAAAAAGAACGACTATTTATTCTGTAATTCAGCGTAAGAGGTACTGATAGTTCAAGAAATAACGAAGTTCTGATGAAAGTGGCTTCTTCTTCTTTCCATTACGGCTCTGGTTCCTCTTCCCGAGTTCCTTGCTCCTCCCTTTGATTTCGTGTTGTCCAATGGTGTTGGGTCTCGTTGAGGCTGGGCATGTGAAGGTGGCAACGCTTCCGTTTCCGCGTGGCGCGTTAGGGTGCGCGTGAGCTAAGGGAAAAGTGCGGGAAAGCCAGAGAAAAGCGCGCGAAAGTCGGGGAAAGCGCGCCGAAGGTTGGTGGGGACTCGCGAGAGGCTCTCGAGAGGCTCTTTTGTTTCGGGGTGCAACATGTGTCGACCAGCCCCGGATGTTGTAGGACTCGACTTCTTTCAGGGTTGTACGTGACTTTTTAGTCTAGGCTGGATTCTCACGGTCTGAAATAAATTAGGTTTGGAGTTTTCTAAAGTATATTGTTTTGAGACTTGGACGTTCTGACTTTTCCCTTGCTCGGCCACCCATGGGAGGTACTTAAATGATATATGGCTATTGTGTCGCGTACATTTCCTTTCCGGTTTCGAATTTCGCTCTTAGCTTATTTATCGCCGTGGATGGTTACAATTTATATTGGCGACTTCCAGGGGTGTGCGGGTTCTCGAATTCACGAGATTCCCGAGCCGAGAGTCGGGTCGGGACAACTCGGGCGAGATCGGGCGGGCTCTCGGAAATGTGATACTCATCGAGATTCTCGAAAGTATCCCAACGCTTCGAGATCCCGAATGTTTCGAGATCCCGAACGTATCGAGAGCCCGAAAGGCGTATCGAGAAATGGAGAGCCCGAAACTGACTATACGATGCAATGTCTCGGGATCCCAATAGAGCCGTCTCTTATAGTATTTACTATTTACTACTATCTTTTAGCGCGCAGAACGTATGGTTTTTGAAAATATGAAATTTTTGCAATTGTTTTGTGCTTTTACAGTAATATGTAGTTATTCAAGTTACTTTTGGTACGAAATGATTCTGTGAAATTTTTACAAATAAAATTAACATAATAATAACATACGAATTAGAATCATTATTCAGCAGTTCGGGGATCTTACTATTGTTACTACTTGATGCGGATGATGCACTCGGGTTGTTATTATGATTATCTAGATCAATTATTTGTTCCAATTTTTATTTAATTGAACCGCTTTAACGAGATTGCGTCCATTGTCCGTTATAAAAAAAACTGATCTATTGACACTAACTAAGCGCCCAAACTGTTAATAAATCCGTTAATAAATAAATTCGTGAGATTTGTACGAATCTTTCTGAGGCGTTAAAGGTAATTTTAATTACTTAATTTAAGTTTAATCTCACAGAGAGGAACAATAGAATAAATGTATTTATTTATAGGAACGTTTTGGAACTTCAAAAAAAAACGAGACATTATTGCTGGCCATGGTATTAGTCCCGCGATTTAAAGACCGTCTTCTCCTGGATAGCGAAAAGACGATTGTCACTGAAAAATTGGAACAATTAATTAATCTAAATAATCATAATAACTGTTTTCATAAAAGTTTGTTTTTTACACTATAATTTGAAATAAAATAGAATATCTAGTATTATACTCTACGTGTATGTGATTATTTAATTATTTATTATTATTATTTGTTAATTTTTTTCGTATGTTATTATTATGTTAATTTATAAATAATAATAATAAAAATAATAATAATAAATAATAATAAATAATTAAATAATCACATACACGTAGAGTATAATACCAGATATTCTATTTTATTTCAGATTATAGTGTAAAAAACAAATTATTATGGAAACAGTTATTATAAATAAAAATTGGAACAACTAATTCATCTAGATAATCATAATAACAACCCGAGTGCATCATCCGCATCAAGTAGTAACAATAGTAAGATCCCCGAACTGCTGAATAATGATTCTAATTCGTATGTTATTATTATGTTAATTTTATTTGTAAAAATTCAACATTTAGTCATTTAATCATTTAATCATTTCGTACCAAGAGTAACTTGAATAACTACAACTACATATTACTGTAAAAGCACAAAACAATTGCAAAAATTTCATATTTTTAAAAACCATACGTTCTGCACGCTAAAAGATAGTAGTAAATAGTAAATACTATAAGAGACGGCTCTATTGGGATCCCGAGACATTGCATCGTATAGTCAGTTTCGGGCTCTCCATTTCTCGATACGCCTTTCGGGATCTCGATACGCCTTTCGGGCTCTCGATACGTTCGGGATCTCGAAACGTTCGGGATCTCGAAGCGTTGGGATACTTTCGAGAATCTCGACGAGTATCACATTTCCGAGAGCCCGCCCGATCTCGCCCGATTTTTCTCGTCCCGACCCGAATCCGAAATGTCGAGAACCCGCACACCCCTGGCGACTTCTCATTTGATATTACTAGGGAATTGGGGCTCCGTTCACGCGATAGCGTAACAGTTGTGTTGCGTATGTGGGGATGGCGCAAGGAGGAAACGACGAGAAAAGAAAGGAAGGAGGAAGATTGTGTTTCGTCCTAGGCCTGCTAGTGGACTCATCAGTAAGGCGTCCTAGCAGGCCCTGCCTTAGACACACCAGGATAGTAGGGAATTTGTCGGAGGTTATATATATGTCGTGGTGACTTATACAACCACTTTCGGGAGCCGGATCATCGTGCTCGTCCTCTAGTGGTGAATGTGGGAAGTGTCCCCACACGTATCTAGTGGTGGATTATGGGGACTTTGTGTAGGTTCGGTTGCCCGTGGAGCGCTGACCGCTCTGCTTGTAGAGAAGCGCGGAAAAGTCAAATACAAGTTGTAAAGTTAAAAAGGTCGACTGTTTATTCTGTGAATCAGTGTAGAAAGTACTGGTTGTATCAAGAGATAAAGAAGTTCTGCTCTGCGAGGCTTAAATTGATCTCTGCCCGACTTAAGTTGATCTGTTGTGCGTAGCTTCTTCTTTCCATTACGGCTCTGGTTCCTCTTCCTGAGTTCCTTGGTCCTCCTCGGAAATCGTCCTCGTCCAATGGGGTTGGGTCTCGTTGAGGTTCCTATGCATCCTTGGATGCGTGGAGGTGGCAATGCTACGCTTCTCGGTCAGGGCGTCAGGGTGCGCGCGTATTTAGGGAAAACACGGGAAAACTGAGGAAAACGCGCGAGGGTAAGAGAAAACGCGCTGAAGAGTCAAGTGGCTCTTGAGAGGTCCTTTTGTTCAGCAGTAGAACATGTGGCGGCCAGAACAGGATATCGTGGGGTCTGAAACCTCCGGAGATCGTACATGTTTCAATAGACTTTAGCCAATTCTTTATGCTCCGTAATAAATAACCTTTAGTATCTTCCAAGTGAAGTGTTCTACGATCCAAATGCTCCGAGTTTCCTTTTGTTCGACAACCTACGGCTGGTACTCAAATAATGTACAGCTTTATTTATCGCGCGTATGCTCATCCGGCTTCGAATTTCGCTCCTAAGTTATTAGCGCTATCGATAGTTATAGTTATATTGTCGATCGTTGATTCGATATCACTAGGTATTAAGGCCTGTTACGCTATCGCGTTAACTAGGGTTAATGTCTAGTGACATCGAACCGATGATCGACAATATAAATATAACTATCGATAGCGATAATAATTTAGGAGCGAAACTCGAAGCCGGATGAGCATACGCGCGATAAATAAAGCTGTACATTATTCAAGTACCAGCAATAGGTTGTCGAACAAAAGGGAAACTCAGAGCATTCGGATCGTAGAACACTTCACTTGGAAGATACTAAAGGTTATTTATTACGGAGCGTAAAGAATTGGCTAAAGTCTATTGAAACATGTACTACCTCCGGAGGTTGTCAAGCCCCACGATATCCTGTTCTGGCCACCACATGTTCTACCGCTGAACAAAAGGACCTCTCAAGAGCCACTCGACTCTTCAGCGCGCTTTCTCCGACTCTCGCGCGTTTTTCCTCAGCTTTCCCGCGTTTTCCCCAAATACGCGCGTACCCAGATGTCCTTACCGAGAAGCGTAGCATTGCCACCTCCACGCGCCCAAGGACGAATAGAAACCCAACAAGAATCAACCCCATTGGACGAGGACGATTTCGAAGGAGGACCAAGGAACTCAGGAAGAGGAACCAGAGCTGTAATGGAAAGAAGAAGAAGCCACATTCATCAGAACTTCGTTATTTTTTTAACTATCAGTACCTCTTACGCTGAATTACAAAATAAATAGTCGTTCTTTTTAAACTCTAACTTTGTGTTTGATTCTTCCGCGCTTTTCCACAAGCAGAGCGGTTCAGCGCTCCACGGGCAACCGAACCAACTCCAAGTCCCCATATCCCACCAATTGCGACGCAACACCGTAAACCGTATATGTTGGAGATTCTACTGTTGCGTCGCGGATTGGTGGGATATAGGAACTTTGTGTAGGTTCGGTTGCCCGTGGAGCGCTGAACCGCTCTGCTTGTGGAGAAGCGCGGAAGAATCAAACACAAATTTAGAGTTTAATTAGAACGACTATTTATTGTAGAATTTAGCGTAAGAGATACTGTTGGTTCAAGAAATAACAAGGTTCTTCTTATGAATGTGGCTTCTTCTTCTTTCCATTACGGCTCTGGTCTTTCTTCCTGAGTTCCTTAGTTTCCCCTTCTCTTCAGGTAGCGGCCAATGGGGTTGAGTCTTGCTGGGCCTTAGGTCAGTGGTGACTAACTTCTTCCCCGCCGAAAACCAAAGTTCCCCCACTACCAGTCGGGCGAGTCCCCCACTATAGTTCCCCTATTCTTACCTTCCCCTACAACGCTTCTACTTCATCCTACTCTCACTACTACCTATTTTCTTCCGTTACTTAAAATTTACGCTTCTCCTCAGCAGAGGTACGCTGCCCCCTCCTATTTCGAGCCGTAGATGTAGACGTAGTAGGGACATTTCCCCTTCGCCCATGTTACAGAAAAGAGTGGGGATAAGGGTTCAACTGGCTCGCGAGCCGCCAGTTAGTCACCACTGCCTTAGGTCGTCCTTGGACGCGTGGGGGTGGTAACGTCTTTGCTTTCGGGTAAGGACGTAGGGGTGCACGCGCAAGGGAGAAATAGGAAAAACCCGAGAAAGCGCATGGAGGTTGCGGGGTAACGGTAAATAGCGAATCATGGGAAAAAACCTAAGAAGATACACGAGAGTAAAGGAATCTTACAGCGTGTTGTAGGAATACGCGTACAATAATTAACAATGTACTGATCGGTGTATCGCGTATGTTCGTCTAACTTCGAATTTCGCTCCTAAATAATTATCGTTATCGATAGTTACAGTTATATTGTCGATTATCGGTTCGATATCACTAGATATTAACCCTAGTTAACGCGATAGCGTAACACTACCGATAAACTGAATTTAAGTTACGGGAGTTTTGAATAGATTTTATCATGAGGTGCAAGATTCACTATCAAATGTATGCCTTCGATAGTGGTATCGAATAATTAATTCATTAAATATGAGTATATTGAATTATGCACAACGCAAACTAATGCAAACCTTTTAATCATTTGAAACTCAGAGCAATATTAACCGATTTTAATAACATTTTCAACATGTATACTACTTACTGATATTTATAAAATGCAGTACTTTAATTTTTATTAAAAATATTATGTAATTTTCCCAAATATTTTGTCAACTAATCCTTTAAACTTTTCAGAATAAAGCAAATCCTTCCGTTTAATTTTAAAAAAGGCATTTATTTGTTTACAGTTCACGAATACTTTCGTCCTCCCTTTTACATTAAGGGTGTAGACACGGCACGTGACCTCTCCGATTTGGGTGGTCGGTATTACAGCAGCTTTAGCCTGCACAGAAATGGTAATACCGACAGGCGAGAGGGAGCTGCTTGTTATTTCGATATCCTAATCTGAATGTGGAAAGAAATTGTGAGCTGTTGCGTTGCACTTGAAAGAATTTAAACGGAAAGTCTCCTGGTGGTGCAAGCGTAGAAAATTCATTGTACATTTGAATTACTTAAAATGTGGTTATGCTTCAATATGTTTCGTTGCAGTAAGGAATTATAAGTGAAAAGAAAAAGTAGATGAGCTTCTATAAATTTACCGAAATCAGTTCCACTCATGTTAGAATATTCGAGGTACAGGAACGGCCGAGGCGGGCCATGTGCATTTTGCCGATGCACGCTATCTTTGTCTAGCATAGCTTTCTTTTGGAGCGAACCCTAAAATGGTTAAAAAGGGCCATGGTGACGTAGGCGTCCTCACGACCGACGTTTTTCTTTTTAATAAACAGAACACCTTTTAACATATACACGCCTACAGAATCATTGTAATAGGTAATACCTAATCCAGACAGAGAGACTACTCCTCTCCGTTCGATTATCTTACACTCAATTGTTCGAAACATTTTCTGCAAACCGTTTTTCCAACTGTTCACAATTGACCAGTCAGTCTCGTACACATGTTTGAATGGTGATGAGAAAGTTTTGAACAATACATTGTATTGTGATGACAAAAATGCAAGAAAAGATTGGCTGGAGAAATGGACTCCACGTGGGGGAATGCTCCGTGGCGATAACGACGCTCGACGACGCGATGTAATACGATCCGAACCAGAGTATCGGTGTGACTAATACTAATTCATCGATGAAACTTTTTTATTTATTAATTTTTCTACGTGCAACTTTTACCAATGTATCTGGGAGATCTTTCCGATTCAAATGAGACCAAACACGATATAGTTTGAATTATGTTTACTTGTTCATACAGACTGTGTGGTACGTATTCAATTAGTATTAACAAGCAAATATAATTCAAACTATATCGTGTTTGGCCTTATTTTAATCAGAAAAATCTCGCAAGTACGTTAGTAACAGTTTCATTACGAGAAATTCAGAAAGTAAAAAAGTGAACACATGCGGGACTCGAACCTACAGAAAAGCTTTTGGCGGCTCGAGACAAAATCTCCGCTCGAGCCGAAATCTCCGCTCGAGCCGATTCATTTAGTTAGCTGATGATCAAATTTGTAACAGATGTGGCAACAGCGCGATAGAAGTCTTGATAAGTTGCGACAACTATGTATGCCTTACTGTGTCTGTATTCACGTATCACGTATGCACGTCTGATTCGGCGTTCGATACTACATGCATAGGAGCGTAAAGGTTATAAAAAAATCAGGGTGTCAACTGTTGACTGATTTGGAGACATTTCCTTATTATATGTTTTATACAAAATAATCCAATGAATGAAATAGAATAACAATAAGAGCAATGCAATAATTTTAAATATTTGACGTAACTACCCCATTCTGAAAATATGATATCAGTACATCAATACTTCCAACCTCCGTAAAAAAGTTCCAATGTGTTCTTTTTTATTTTAAATAATATAACCATGTAATTATAACATAAATTCGACAGCGATTTCAAGTCAAGCACGTGTTACAGTAAAAGCGTTTAGTAATTGTACACCGTTCCCAGTCAATACCTAAAATGCATATGACCTAACCTATAATCGTACGAAAATGCATGCATTGACTGCATCACGCTGTTACTACTGTAGCACATGTCACAAGCCAAGGCTTCAGTTTTGCTATGATTTCACGTTGCCAGCCCTCCTGAGTAGGCGCCACCTCATCACCACTACCTGAACTAAATTTGTGACGTCACGTGCTCTGTTTTAACGGCAATACTAAAAGCGGACGACAAAACTCGTCTATGCGAGTGCAGTCAGGAGGCCTCGCTTAATTTCCTTATATGAGAATATTTTGAGCTGGGTGAGGGCTCATTCGAAAGAGGAAGGTTAAACGAAGCGCGCACCAGGCCCCGATTGTGTCACAAAACTCTTTTAGTGACCTAAAAATGCTTGTATTCTGCGGGTAAATTTTTTCGATTTTTTGTTACACTTTGAACACTCATATTATTAGATATCAACACAATTTCGTTGAAACTCCTCTGCCGCGCGCCGCGTCTAACCTTCCTCTTTCGAATGAGCCCTCACCCAGCTCAAAATATGCTCATATAAGGAAATTAAGCGAGGCCTCTTACACCCATGTTTTGGCCCATATTATGTCGATATACAGCTCGCTGCATTACCCGTGTCTACCCCCTTAAGGGGGTAGACACGGCACGTGACCTCTCCGATTCGGAAGGTCGGTATTACAGCAGCTTTAGCCTGCACAGAAATGGTAATACCGACAGGCGAGAGGGAGCTGCTTGTTATTTCGATATTCTAATCCGAATGTGGAAAGAAAGTGTCAGCTGTTGCGTTGTACTTGAAAGAATATAAACGGAAAGTCTGCTGGTAGTGCGAGCGTAGAAAATTCATTGTACATTTGAATTACTTGAAATGTGGTTATGCTACAATATGTTACGCGAAAGAAAAGTGAAAAGTGAAAAGAAAAACTAGATGAGGGGCATGGGTTGTCCAGAAAAAAACGAAGTTTGTTAGGTTAAACATTTTTTTGATAGAAAAAGTTATACTAAGATACACTTATTATAAGATAATTAAACGTCCTATGCAGAAAGCAGTTATTGAGCAAACATTATATATAAAATTGTGTTGGATGCTGAATGGAAAGTATAGGCGACGATACTGCATCTCTTGAATTATCATGATGTATATATGTATACCCTGGTTTGATCTGCAAAAATAAATAAGTTTAATAAAAATTACTTTTTGAGTTCATACCATTTGAATGTAAAAACTGATCCCTGAAGAATCCATTATTATTGTCTCCTATTTCAGAAATATTTTCTTGCAGTGGCAGTGATCCCTTCCGATTACAGTTAGTTGTCATGGAACCTGTGATAAAAAGATAGAACGATTTGTAATCAATATGTATGCAATAAAAATGTAAATGTATGTATGTGATTTACTTATCTTTACGCATGCATTGCAAAGACTTGCTTCCTTTCCTCACTCCATACAGCATAAATAATTTTTGCCTTTGATATTGGTGCTGGAAATAACTAAAGTAAATTCATGATGATTTCCAATTAATCCAATTATTTGCATAACAGAAGGATAAGGGACGTACTTACGCTTTTATACATGTCATTTCCACTGAAAGAATAGCTGCATGTTAAGAATTTGTTGTTATGCGAAGGAGAGGTGTAAGAGAGGCGTAAGATAGGTAGTTCTTTCCCGGTCAATTCTGGGGTAAAGACTGAGTGGTCAATCACAGTTCATTTACCAAAAGGCAGAACCTTCCCCACTCCGTGGCCAGATCCTCCAGGAAGAGTTTCCCTATTCCTTGGAAATACGGCTACAAGCCGATTGCCACATGTATTCTTTACAAGACACTAATAAACAATCCCTCGACACCAGATAGTTGGAAGACCCAATGCGGTCGCCAGCCATCGTCGGTCAACGGGATGTTCAGTCTCATTCATTCACTTTCAAAACATCCCTAATAAACAGTCAATCCTTGGACATTCGATAGTTGAATAGCGTCGGGCCACCAGCCATCGTCTGCCGTCCAGATTGCCCATTTGCAAAACACTCTCCAAACGCACCCAGGCTAGGTCCTTATCATAAATCGGTCCCTTTCCTTTCATTCAAAATGCGCTGTCGCTAACATGCAAGTATAAATTATTAGGAGAGTGTGAAGAGACCCACCACCACCCCCGTCATAGACGGTCCTCTTTACTCTCCATTTTCCTATGTGCTGGATGCACACACAGGTGCATCATTGGCTTTAGATTGCATTTTTTTATTTTTACCCAGCTGGTTCTATGCGCTGGATGCACTCGCGGGTGCATCATTGGCATTAGATTGCATTTTTTTATTTCATATCATTTTATATCATTTTCATTTATCAGTCGTCTGTAATATAATTATCATTGGTTTCAATTTTATAATTAAATTTTCTTTTCATTGTACTGAAATTCGCTTTCCATAATTCGTACCATAATTGGCAAGATATGGCAAGAAAAACGATACCACAAAAAGCGCCCTGAGTTCATATTAAAATATTTACCAAATATTATTAAAACATTTGTCAACAAATATTGATCATTGTTATAGAATTAATAATTAAAAAAAAATTAATGTAAAAAAAATGAACCAGGTTGGGACTCGAACCTACAGAAAAGTTTGCGGCGGCTGGAGACAAAATCTCCGCTCGAGCCAATTCATTTAGTTAGCTGATGATCACATTTGTAACAGATGTGGCAACAGCGCGATAGAAGCCTTGATAAGTTGCGACAACTATGTATGCTTACTGTGTCTGTGTTCACGTCTCACGTATGCACGTCTGAATCGGCGTTCGATACTACATACATAGGAGCGTAAAGATTATAAAAAAAATCAGGGAGTCAACTGTTGACTGCTTTGGAGACATTTCCTTATTAGATGTTTTATACAAAATAATCAAAAGAATGAAATAGAATAATAATAAGAGCAATGCAATAATTTCAAATATTTGACGTAACTACCACATTCTGAAAATATGATATCAGTACATCAATACTTCCAACCTCCGTAAAAAAGTTCCAATCTCTTCTTTTTTATTTTAAATAATATAACCATACAATAATAACATAAATTCGACAGCGATTTCAAGTCAAGCATGTGTTATATACAGTAAAAGCGTTAGTAATTGTACACAGTTCCCAGTCAATACCTAAAATGCATATGACTTAACCTATAATCGTACGAAAATGCATACATTGACCACATCACGCTGTTACTACTGTAGCACATGTCACAAGCCAACGCTTCAGTTTTGCTATGATTTCACGTTGCCAGTCCTCCTGACTAGACGCCACCTCATCACCACTACGTGAACTAAATTTGTGACGTCACGTGCTCTGTTTTAACGGCAATATGAACAGCGGACGGCGGAACTGGTCTGTGGGAATGCAATCAGGACTATGCATCGTTTATCCTTATATGAGAAGATTTTAAGATGAATAAAGGCTCATTCGACAGAGAAAAGTGCAATGCAGCACGCGACACAGCCTGTTTGAGCCATAAAACTCTTTTAGTGACTTAAAATATACTTAGATTCCGCGGTGTATTATGTCAATTTTTGCTCTACTTTGGACACTCATATTATTAGATATCAACACAATCTCGATGAACGGGCTGTGTCGCGTGCTTCATTGAACCTTCCTCTATCTAATGAGCCCTCGCCGAGCTCAAAATCTTCTCATATAAGGACGAAAAATACATAGTCCCAAACCCATGTTTCGGCCCAGATTGTGTCGGTATACAGCTTGCTGCATTACCCGTGTCTACCCCCTTAATAAGAAATTTTAAGTATCAATAAGAAAGAAGACGAGTCGATTATAACGTATATGTATAGTCGTATATAGTATAGTATACATAGTAGTTGTATAGTATATACAATTTCAGAATTCGGCTCTGACACTTGAAAATGTAAATATCGAAAAATCGAATCAGTGTGGGAATCAGGGGTGGGTTAGTATTTCTGACGAAAATAACAGTCATTCTTTAGTTCGTTTCGAAGTTTTATACAATATTTTATATTTATTTATCTTACACTTTATTGTTTATTATAAAAATAATTAATAATATGTTTATTATTAACTTTAATACTTTTCAACATGAAATGAACGCACAATCAGCTATAGAATACTTAAAATCGGAAATTACAACATTATTAAGTAATAATGAACAAAATTATGAAAATAGGTCGACAAATTCCTACTACATTCCTAATACAGTAATATTTATATCTACCCTAGGAAAAAGAACAAGGGACTTAAATTTTGATGTATAAAACATTAATTAATGCCGCCATGTTAAATATTTATCTCATTTTACATTTCAGGAAATGAGTAAAACATTCTCACAAAATATTTAGAACAGTTAATTTTTTAGTGCCAAAATAAAGTAGTTTATGACAAATTGAAATATTAGTAATTGGTTAAAAAAGAAACTTATTGACCTTTTATATTTATGAAATTCTAATTATGAACTAATAAATTTACAAATAGTAAATACACCAATATTTCATGACATTGTTGCGTCGCAATTGGTGGGATATGGGAACTTTGTGTAGGTTCGGTTGCCCGTGGAGCACTGAACCGCTCTGCTTGTGGAAAAGCGCGGAATATTCAAGAACACCAACTTTTATAAAGACTTTTGTAAAGATTTACTGTTTTATTCAAAGAACTAATATTGTTTTGTACAAGTTGATCTCGTCTGCGCGACTTTAGTTTATATTCTGATGTGCGAGGCTTCTTCTTCTTTCCATTACAGCTCCGGTTCCTCTTCCTGAGTTCCTTGGTCCTCCTTCGAAATCGTCCTCGTCCAATGGGGTTGGTTCTTGTTGGGTTTCTATTCGTCCTTGGGCGCGTGGAGGTGGCAATGCTACGCTTCTGGGTAAGGGCGTCTGGGTACGCGCGTATTTGGGGAAAACGCGGGAAAGCTGAGGAAAAACGTGCGAGGGTTGGAGAAAGCGCGTTGTAGAGTCAAGTGGCTCTTGAGAGGTCCTTTTGTTCAGCGGTAAAACATGTGGCGGCCAGAACAGGATATCGTGGGGCTTGACAACCTCCGGAGATCGTACGTGTTTCAATAGACTAGCCAATTCTTTACGTTCCGTAATAAATAACTTTTAGTATCTTCCAAGTGAAGTGTTCTACGTTCCGAATGCTCTGAGTTTCCCTTTTGTTCGACAACCTATTGCTGGTACTTGAATAATGTACAGCTTTATTTATCGCGCGTATGCTCATCCGGCTTCGAATCTCGCTCCTAAGTTATTATCGCTATCGATAATTATATTTATATTGTCGATCATCGGTTCGATATCACCAGACATCAACCCTAGTAAACGCGATAGCGTAACAACATAATTCAGACTCCAGTTAATAACCAATAAGCGAAAATTGAGTCGAATAAAAACTATCGACTATTTAGTCGATAGTATATCGTTACTAAGTAGTAATTAGTCGATAGTTTAAATTAGTCGATGGTGCCCATCGCTAGTTATGCACTATTACACTGTTCAACACGGGTCTGATTTTGTAACCTTCAATATGCGTTTCTTATAGACTTTAATGTGCTGAATACGAATCTGCAATCCATTTTTCTCCAGAACGTACCATTTTTGAAAAAATCAATTTTGAAAAAAATCGAGAATTTTCAACTTTGGAAATGTTTTGTACTTTTGCGGTAATAGTTATTCAGTTGCGCTTGGTGCCAAATGATTCTTTGAAGTTTCACGAATAAAATGGTATATGTTGTTATTAGACTATAAACATTTCAATGTGTTTAAATAATGATCAAAGTGACAGGGACACCGAAAATACACCTATTTTGGCTGATACCTTTCAGTATATTTCAAAAACTAAGGGTCCAGGAGAAAATCCAATGACTCGCGAGCGTCCACGCTAGAGATTGTGGCGAGTGCCAAGCGAAGAATTACTGTACTTCTGCTGAGTGTCACTGTCGCCGCCACGTGTTTTGCCAAACTTTTTCGCTTTGATATTGAAAACGAAAATGATTTTGTAACTTCCGTTGATGCTTTCCTTTGCAGAAAAGTCTGCTCTATCGCGTGGCATAGTTAGATATTCTCCTGGACCCTTAGTTTTTGAAATATACTGAAAGATATCAGCCAAAATAGGTGTATTTTCGGTGTCCCTTTCACTTTGATCATTATTTAAACACATTTAAATGTTTATAGTCTAATAACAACATATACCACTTTATTCGTGAAACTTCAAAGAATCATTTGGCACCAAGCGCAACTGAATAACTATTACCGCAAAAGCACAAAACACTTCCAAAGTTGAAAATTCTCGAGTTTTTTCAAAATTGATTTTTTCAAAAATGGTACGTTCTGGAGAAAAACGGATTGCAGATTCGTATTCAGCACATTAAAGTCTATAAGAAACGCATATTGAAGGTTACAAAATCAAAAAAAAGTTGAAATTTGTCGAACAGTGTTATTAGTTCGATGAATGGAAGCCTGCATTTTCGCAGAAGGAAGACATTTCGAACATTTATTATAATTAGTATAATGATTGATTAAAATCTGTATTACCTTTAGCTTTATTACTTTATTACCTTTCTATAAAGCGTTTTCATGCATATAAGTTTGTATGAATTTTTCTTACGTATTCGATCTTATTAACACGTACAGAGGCTCAAAGTAGTACTCGACACATACATACATTTTCATACTTCATACAACGATTCAGAATGTAAGGAAAAGATTTAATCAAAACATTAAAAAAATTAAGTAAATAAATGTTGTTTTGGTTTTTGTTCAATTTACATACATTGTAATAAAACTTAATGAAAACAATTTTGTCTTTTTCTTAAATCTTCTCCTTACATTATAAACCGCTTCATGAAGTACGAAAATGTGTATCCGAGTTTTGCTTTAACCCGAGTTTTGCTTTAACCCGAGTTTTGCTTGTATGCATATGTATATGCAGTATAAGTATGGCCCCGACCTTTTTCGACACCTTGTATATTCTTTCTAATGACACATATTACTATAATAATTCTAGTCATTTTAACAAATTTATAACAGTCATTCATTTATTTAATATAAAGTTTATCGTACTATTACAGTATTTAAAAGAAATCAACGTATTAACCGTCCATTCACATACATCGTAGCTATATCAATGTTTTTCTATGGGAATTGTGCTTACATTTTCTGACAACAGATGACATAACCTAACCTATGCACTCGGGTATAGTAATGCATTAGTATCCCCACTACTTGGTAAATAAATGAATACAGCTGGCAAGTTGCTACGGAAAATTTACATTACGAAACTTGACATCTTCCTCAAACTTTTTCGTTACAAATCTGAGGTAATGATAAATGTTATTCGTCTTCTATTTTTTCCTTTCTTGCATTCCATTTCATATCGTATAACAAGGTTCTTAGAATTTTGTATCGAACTTACGAAATTATAAAAATCTTAGAACAAATAAAAGTTTGCTATACAAATATTTGTTCAGTTCAATCGATTTTTTACATAATGTTATATCATAACTTTCGTTTACATGATTTTGTAAAGTTCATTATTTTTATTTTATTAGAATCTTGTATTTACCACTACATGTTATATTTCATGTTTCGAATTTAGTTTATTTTGCAATGCAAATATACTTCAAAGAAATAAAATTGTAAATATCAGTGACAGAAATTCAGTTGACAGAAATAGAATTTTATTAAATGAAATATTAATATATCACACCGAACTAGGAAGAAAAATATATTATCGAAACAATAGTACAATTATTTGTACATAACAATAGTGTATTAATTGTGACATCCAAATAATAGATGCCGATAAATGCATTTTGTTGTGTTCAATGTATAAATTTCATAATATTTTTTCTTCGTTTTAATATAATTCATATTAACTCGTAACCAGTGACCTGGAGTATGGGAGACAACAGTAACAGAAAAGTAACAGAAAAACTGTTGCTCCACCACTGCCACATATAAGATGAAAATTAATGTTTATTACTTTTGGGAAGATACCAGCATCGTTAGTTTACTCATTTAACTCTTATACAAAGAAATAAAATCTTCAAGAGTTTCCTATACTCCAAGTCACCAATTATTAGTTAGTATGTACAATTTCTTTTTGCTGTACAAATTTATTCAAATAAGAGCAAATGTTGTAAACAGGATTAACAATTTTTTAAACAAACAGCGGTTATCTATGTCATATTGACTTGCAAACTATAGAACTACATACATCGGATAGTCTTTGAAAATTTGCATAATACAATGGTTAATACCATAGGTAAAATTTTACATCAGGGGGATGCTTAAATATGATTTGATTTACCAGATAATGATTAAATGGAAAGTATTGAAAGTAATGAATTCATTGAAATGAATAGATATTTGTCTCGTATTTTGTAATATATGTTTTTGTAATTAGTAGAGAAGAAATAAAATACGTACATTTATTCTTCTATTATGTGTGTATCTTACATTTAAATATCTTGTTGATGTAACTGGAAAATCTCTAATAAATTATAACATACTAATTTGATTGGTACTTCTGGCTTGTTTTCAATGATTACAGGTTAGCTAAAATATTATTATCTTTATTTTGTTTATTGAATATATAGAATGAATCGCAGAGTTGCGTTAACTACTTAGTTTGGAGGCATAGAAGCGCTGTAGAGGTAACCCTTAAACCCTGTTAAATTAAGCGCTTCTATTCGCCGACATATACTTTTGCACATAAATTCAACTACGCCTAAAAAATTGTAAATTTTAACTGCATATTTTGCTCATATAAATCGTCAAAAACATATTATGCATTAAAGTATTGCAATAAAATGAATACTTATAAATACTTATAAATTAAATACCAAAAGACAGATTATTAAAAGAATGTGTATAACGGTTTTTATAGGACTATAATAGAAATAAAAATAACTGTTAACATATTTACTTTTTTAACCGTTTCCATTCAGTACCTTCTAGTATTTGATCTATGTTAAAGATGTTCATTTGTTTGGTTCTGGTTAAGGCAAAGTGCACTTATAATTTGTATGTTCGATTATGTATTTTCAACAAAAGTGAAGCCGCAGTTGCAAATCTGCCTGCAAACTTCCAAGACCTTCTCTATCGTAAAACTGTAAATTTTATATTTTGATAGATATCTGCATCAGTTTTATAGCATGTTAATTTTGTATTTCTATATTCTTATAAAATGAGATATGATATATTTTTATGTGGCTTTATATTATTGATATTGAAATAGTATAACTATAGTATAACTCTATAATTATGAACATAGCGAACAATAACACATATTTAAACCTATAGGAATTGGATATGTAAAGGATCTATTTATATTTGTCAATGCTGATTAAAATGTACAAGAAGGTTGTAATATACCAATAAATAACACATATCCTATAATCATATAATCGCAATACCAAATATTATTAAGGAAACAACAATAATATTACTAATTTTCAGTAGATAAATTTGTTAACTTCCTAGTTGTTTGTATGATTACAAAATATGTATTGAATTTCTGTTAATAAGTACCAAAGGGTGTTACAAACCTAATTTTTGAATCCATTCTACATCTTTTGTAGAAATCGACGTTGAAAATAAAATAATCTACTATGTACACGAAAGCAAATGGGTTAATATCTAAATGATATAAAAATAGTTAAACTATTATTATTTATTTTTGCAATTTCATCAATGATACCAGTTTGTCAGCCAATATTGGTCTTATATTTTTTAGTTGTTTAGACTGAACATTGATTCAATTGCATGACATGTTAATTATGTAATTGTTATTGATGTATTGTGATTTCTAAGAAGAGTAAATTGAGTAAATTAATTTTGAAACTAGCGAGAATTGTTCACTTCTTTTCTTCTCAAAAATACTGATTCTCTGATTGATTTGTACAATACATAATGTACAATGCAAACAATATATGTTTAAATAATATTTCTTGTTCTATGATAAAGGTACAGTTTTATATATCTATCGAAAACATTTATTCATATTTTCACTGTTTCTACAATGAATTGGTAATTATCTGCTCTGTAACAAACTGTACATGTATGATCGTTCTTTCCAATTAGATATTTTTAAATTACGGAAGTTATAGAAGAACTTACTTATGTTTGATAATATTGTATATAAAGCGAAAAAGTATTGTAATACAAATTCCAAGATTACATAGTTATGCTAACAAAAGTATAAATGATGCAATAAGTCAATAAAGTTATATATTGCAATTTAAACCATTTCCATTAATCCTTATTGAACTGTTTTTAATGAAATATATATATCATTAAAAAGAAAAAATGAATGAAATATCAATTAAAATTTAACGCTGATATTATAAATGCAATTCGAACTTAAATACAAAAGGATTTGACCTAAATACATATATGCCCAAGTGATGTGTGTAATTAGTCTGCATATAAATAAGCAAATCTTATTTTTTAATAATCTTTATTGTCTTTTTTCAGCATCATTATTATGATATTGTTCTATCCCCAGCATTTCGTATGTCTGGATTGGCAGTGAAACAAGTATTTCTGAAAAAATTTTGTAAGAGCATATCGATACTTGAGATATTAACATCGTCTTACCATAATTTGATGGGAGCAATGTCGAATCTCACTTCAGAACAAAAATTAAATCAATCATCGATGGAACCTTTCTTAGAGACGTATTACAACTGCGGTAACAGTCATGAAATTCCAGTAATGTTTCCAGAAAATTTGCCGTGCGAAACTAATATATCGAATACGTGTGTTGAAACTTCGATGTGCCTGAAAGATAAGTACCTGACAGATAAACAGAAATATAAAGCAATGAGGCAATGGAAACGTTTTAAGAAAGGTAAGAATAGCATCGTTTCTGTGAAAAAAAGGACCTGGTATTCATTCTAGAATTTTTCCAGAGAAGCTGACCTCTAGTTCGGAAGAATATTTCATTCTGAAGGTACTCTCGTTCAACATTTTGGCGCAATATCTATTGGAAACGTATCCATTTTTATACAAGGAACACGATAAACGGGCACTATCTTGGAAGATTAGGAGGCAGCTTCTGTTACAAGAGATTTTAGGAGCTCATGCTAATGTTAGTCTTTCACTAATTTTTTATATTATTATGGGGATTGGGGCGCCTCCATCAAAGAACGTTATAAGGAACATAAGAACCTCGAATATTAAGAAGGAGCCGTAGCGTAGATGGACTGATCAGTGCCTACCACCAGAATATCTCGGTTTCGATTCCCGATGATTGCCCTTCATTTTTATTCGGTTTCTACATTACCTTTTATTAATTCGTATTGAGATTGCTTTTGAGATTAAGTTGCATGAAGTTGTGCGAAATGTAGTACAGTCGGGTCTCTTTTTATGCGGATTTCTATGCTGTTTTAAAGTTATGCAAAATCGGGGTTTCCCCTTTGAATATACATATGTATTGCATGATGATTTTGTTTCGAATGATTTTTGCAAATATGCTTCTCACAACAATTGCATTTCGTAGGATGTCTATTACTAACTTCTATGTAAAAACATCTAGCACGCTTTTGTTCTGTCAATTTTAAGGTAAGTGTTTTTTGCGCGATTTTGTTATATCCAGTTTTGTATGGTACGTGTCTACCGCGGAAAGGGAGGCTCGACAATACAGTGGCGGTTTGAAAAACCCATTCTTTTTCTTTTTTGCCGTTTTTAAATATCTGGAGTATTAAAAGTATCCCCTTAAAATATTGGAGTGAAATTTTTAAGGAATAACGAAGTTACAACCGTTCCTATATAACAGGGCTCGGAATTAAGTGAACTTTCGAGCCGATTTTCAGAGGCGACGCCCCCTTTCTCCGGCCGCACGTCTTGGCCCTCGCGATTGCCACGCAGCTCGGCGGTCCTCAGGCGCGTAACCGCGCGGGTCGCATTAGGGCAACACCCGTAACCGTAGGTTTCCACATCACCCATGGGGTACTATTATCGATGCGGTTTTTTTTGTCAGTGGTATCCCCTGTAGGCCTATTCCACTGTGTCGCACGATAAAAAATAAATACTGAAAAACACTGTCAAAATTTTAATCTAGTTTGGAAGAAGTTGATTTTCGCGCACGTTTAGACGAGCTGGGCAAATTTAAAATATCCACGGGCAAACTGGACGTCGCTGTCCGGATCATACGCGAGAGCGAGGAATCGTTTAACGCCGAGCGCTGTTCTGTCTTAATGCTGCGCATTTTAGAGAACGAACATTCGCACAAATACGTTGATCCGAACATTGAAAAAATTCGGAGAGCGAAATTTCTGAAATTAGGGTACGTTGATTCTTCTAGAGTTTTGAAAAATTCGGCTCCCTTTCCTTCCCTCGTTTTCAAAGAAATGTCGTGCTGAAGATCACACAGTTCTTCTTGATAGACGAGGGCTTGTTCTTCGATTTTAACGGCGAAAATCAACTTCTTCCAAACAAGATTAAAATTTTGACAGTGTTTTTCAGTATTTATTTTTTATCGTGCGACACAGTGCAATAGGCCTACAGGGGATACCACTGACAAAAAAAAACGCATCGATAATAGTACCCCATGGGTGATGTGGAAACCTACGGTTACGGGTGTCGCCCTAATGCGACCCGCGCGGTTACGCGCCTGAGGACCGCCGAGCTGCGCGGCGATCGCGAGGGCCAAGACGTGCGGCCGGAGAAAGGGGGCGTCGCCTCTGAAAATCGGCTCGAAAGTTCACTTAATTCCGAGCCCTGCTATATAATAACACAACGCTTTAAAGCTCCGTTCAGACTTGGGATATTATATCTAGACACGCACGCGATAATTAAATTTAAATTATTAGTAGATAGTTTATAGATCAGTACGCTTTTGCCCGACTCTTGTTCAAAAGTTCGAGTGACAAATAAAGTTAAATCGGACAGAGAAGAGCCAGTTGAAAATAATATAATCAGTGACAAAGTTGCAGTTAGCAAAATTTTGAATGCTTTTATCCCGGAACGATATTCTTCAAACTGGGCGACAACTTTGCTATTTTTCATTAGAATTGTGTACAGTTTTGCATGGCCATTTTTAGAAACATTTTGTTCCGTTGTACTCGCGGAATTTTCGGCTGGACAATTATTTTTTTTATAGCGTTAAAAAAATATCCACATATTTTACTGATTTTCGGACATTATGCTTCCAATGCTTTCCATTGTGTAACAAATCATTTCTTTCTTACATCCACATGTATATAGGGTGCCCCACCTAAAGGACTACTTATACTATTGCTTCGTAGGCAACCCGGCGCGGCGCCGATCCGTCCGTCATGACCGAAAAGTGGGTATACTATCGGGCCCCGTCCATTTCGGTCGAAACTAAGCAGTGTTTCTACCCCGATGGTAGAAACAGTTCCCGTCCGGCCGACAGGCGACAGTCACATGATTTTTTTGGCATAGCGTATGTTGACGTTTCATTCATTCATTCCAACATGGGTCCCCTAAGGTATATCTATGTATATTTGGGTAGTCCCAGCGTTCAAGTACCTCTCAAGCATGTCGGAAGCACTTGAGTCAAAACATTCTTCTCGAGAATACCGTCCGTCTTTTTCCATCGGTCGGAACGGTCGGAACCGTGTATATACCCGTCTGCATTCAATAACCCAGAAGAATATTTTGTTGCCCCGTGACGGTGGTGTCGGTACGGATAGTATACTCACGCCAGCACGTACCTAAGACGACACGTGTCGGCACGCTGTATATACCCGCGTGCATTCAATAACCCTAAAGAATATTTTGTCGGCTCTGTCGGGTCGGCTCGGCAGCGATAGTATAAGTCAGGGCTCGGATTTAAGTGATCTTTCGGGCCGATTTTCAGAGGCAACGCCCCCTTTCTCCCGCCGCACGTCTTGGCACCGCGATCGCCAATCGGCTCGAAGGTCTTCAGGCGCGTAGCATATGAATCGCGCGGTCCATGGGACATGGGACGATGTAGAATCCTATTGATACGAGTGTCACCCTAATGCGACCCACGTGGTTACGCGCCTGAGGACCTTCGAGCTGCTGGGCGATCGCGGGGGCCAAGACGTGCGGCCGGAGAAAGGGGGCGTTGCCTCTGAAAATCGGCCCGAAAGATCACTTAAATCCGAGGCCTGGTATAAGTAATCCTTTACTCTGCCACCCTTAATTATTCTCTGATTAGTCACTGTACAAAAAAATGGTCCGGGAGACAGGTGATTTCAAGGTCTTAGGGTGATACATTGTTGGATACGTTTTGATCTCCTCTTTGTAATGACAAGCAATGAAATAGGGCATTTCGTTTAAAAAAATGTTACCATTAGAGAAAGTTCAGAAGATATGACCTTGAGATGACCTTCAATCTCATAGCCTAATTTCCCCCCTATAATACACTAACTTTTTGTAACGTGACTAATCAGAGAATAATTAAGGTGGCAGAGTTACGTGAGACACCCTGTATAACTGAAGCTATTGTATCAACCCTAACAGCTATTTGCGTGCTGTTTGGCAGCAGACTCTGATAGAATCGGCCTACAAATACATAGCCATCTGTGTCCGCATTTAGCTTAGGTTCTGCAAACAGAACGTGCTGACAGAATCAAATAGCAGATTGGCGGAAAAAACCGGGCAGATACTGCTAATATGAACTGTTCTATGCAAAGGCTATAGCCGGATAAGGGGGTAAAATGTGCCCTAAACCAAATTCAATCTGTGAGGTGTCAATCGACACCTTATCAAGAAAAACCAATTTGTACCAAGTTTCAACCCTGTAACTCGACTGGGCGGGTAGTTACAGCGAAAAAACAAAAATAAATTTTTTGCTCAATACATCCCATTTTACCGCATACAGAATTTTGAAAAAGATCTGAGACACATCCATGATAGAGCACATATTATAGAAGTTCTTCAGATTTTTAAACTGGTAACCCGACCTGCAAAAAATCAAAAATGCTGAAAAATGCCGGTTTTATATTGAAGGAATCTCTTGACCACATTTATATTTTTTTGTAGGTACATACTAGTGGTACTATTACTCTCAATTTTTTCAGATTTTTGACTTGGATGCGCGGCAGCTGAAATTCCCTTGTCAGTAACTTTTAAATGCTGTTGTAGACATTGTTTACAAGCATGATACGTGTTAAGATCACTTATACTATCCGTTCAGACACGGACCGTCACGGCACGGTTCGGTTCCGATAAAACGAAGAAACGTTTATACCATCCGGCTAAGCAGTGTTCCTACCATGATGGTAGAAACAGTTCTCGTCCGGCAATGACAGGCGACAGCCAAACGATTTATTTGGTATAGTGTAGAGTACACCTCGGAATTAAGTGCTCCTTCGGGCCGATTTTCAGAGGGAACGCTCTCCTTCTCCCGCCACGCGTCTTGGCCCCAGCGGATCGAAGCTCCTCAGGCGCGTAGCATATGAACCGCGCGGGTCGCATCAACATCTGACGGATGTCGTACGGAAATCTACGGATACAGGCCTACTTAAGCTATCGTTGCGGAGCCGATCCCGCGCGGTGTCGATTCGTCCGTCATTACTAAGAAGTGGTTATACCATTCGGCACGGTCCATTTCAGTCGAAACTAAGCAGTGTTTCTACCCCGATGGTACATTCTCGTTCGGCAACGACAAGCGGCAGTCACGATTTCTTTGGTATAGCGTACAGCAGTGGTAGTCAACCTGGTCCCTACCGGCCACTAGCGTGCGTTCCAGCATGGTGGGCGGTAGGGTTTTTGTCCGATACTGAAGCACTTTCCTGTTTCTTAATTCTTAATTGACTTTTTAAAAAGATTTTCATTAGGTTTTCATAAAATTCATTAGTATTTATATTTTATAACGAGTCACAAATTAAAACTACTACGTAGTTTCGGGGTAGATATCCAGTATTTAGTTTCGCAGCATGAGCCTCAGGGATCTCATTAATAATTTAATTAATTGAATATATTTTCATCGGACTTCATGCTTCTATGTATGCAAAGTATTGATAAAAAGATAGATTTAACTATAGTAAGTTGTTTTATAAAGATTTATTCTGCCAAACTTAGCGAATGTCTGACATAAAGTATTTGGTAAGCAATTATTATTATATGCTTGCACTTGCTGTAACTTTGCTTTATAAATTTTATAAAGTATACTGTGGAATCGGTGGGCGGTTAGAAAATTTTAGTACTAACAGAGATACAAATGTGGACGGTGGGTATAAATAGGTTGACTACCCGTGGCGTAGAGTGTAGAGGGTAGATCATCGCTTAAAACTGTTTTCACATTCGTCTTTAAAACATCTAGCTTGCATAGCGTTATTATTAGATGAAGAGGAAGAGAATAAAATAAGAAAACGACGATTTGCTGTTCATCCAATGTTAAAAAGGAAAATATTGGACACTATTTAAACAATTAATGGACTATGACCCTAATTGTATGTTTTTCGAATACTTCAGACAGCCTATGAACGAATTCAATGTTCAGCGTTAGTTACGCTCGCGTCATGAACCGGACCTAACGGAACGAAAATTGAGAGTAGTAGTATCAATAATATGTACCTAGAAAAAAGTATAATTGTAGTTAGACGACTCCTTCAATACAAAATCGGGATTTCTCAGCATTTTTTGACGTTTATTTTTCGCAGCTCGAGTTTTCGATTTGAGAATCTGCAAAACTTCTACAATATGTGCCTCCATAATTGCAATGTCTCAGATTTTTTTCAAAATTTTTCATGTGCTAAAATGGGACATATTGAGCAAAAACTATATTTTTGTGATTTCGCTGTAACTACCCTTCCAGTCGAGCTACAGGGTCGAAACTTGATACGAATTGGTTTTTCTTCATAAGCTATCGAATGACACCTCACAAGCCGAATTTGGTTTAACCCCTCAACGACCGCATCCGTATCTCGTACGGACCCAATGTTTTTCACATGTCGCCCGCGACCGTAGCTCGTACGGATCCATGCAGCTAATCGCGTTTGCCGCTGATCTGTTTATGTGAACTGCAATATCGTAATAGGAAGTGTTTCAATTTCTCATTCAAAGGTGTATGCACATAATATACACACGATTATGGACAGAATATCACGTTTTATTTGTAAAAGCATCGAAAGAGTTCGAAAACTTTTCTATTCGATGCCTTCATTCAATTCAACATTCAAATATACAATTTAGAGTGACATTAATAGAAGAAATCTTTCTCAAATATTGTGAAACACGCAGTGAAGGAACGACCCCGCTTAACAGAACGACATTTTATTCGAAAAATTGTTAGAAAAGGGAAAAAATTAAAGCCGCAGAGACGTTGCGTAGTATGTACAAAAAAGGTAAAAAGAAGGATTCAAGATACTGCTGCGAGAAATATGTCGTCGGACTGTTTCGAAATCTATCACACACCGCGTCATTTTTAAGATGAGATACCTACTACGGGCCGCATAGTACAGTTTTTGTTCCGCGAGGCCGGTCGTTGAGGGATTAAGAGCACATTTTACCCCCTTATCCGGCTATAACCTTTGCCCTGGATCAAAAACACCTCCTCAGATCTCTTCAAGGCCCAACAGTGGGCGGTACCGACCCCCTTGGGAACCACTGGTTTAAGCAATGGAACAACAATCAGCAAACAACGTGCCTAACTTGTATTTCTTATCTTTGACACGAACTGTGTAGGATTATGTTCTGGGGAAATTGTGATTCGCCATTTATCGGAATGATAATAGTTTATTACTCTAAACAATCTCTTACACACCTCAATATACTCTACAATATCTTTTGGACTTCTCTCAATATTCTACACTTAACTCTTCCTGGACTCTATGTCGACTCTCACTTGACTCTATGTATTCTTCTATAATTCTCTGTTGTCTCTAACTTGCGCACGCATCATCCACTCCGTATACATATTCTTTCACTTGCAGCTTCCCTCTCATTCTATTCCTCGTTCATTCTCACTCATTAGGACACACACCGACACACACACTCTTGCCATGTGTCACAGGTCAACCACGGGCTATCATGCACCCAAGTCTCCATGTATTCCCTGAAACCATTCGCTCTTCGCTCGAGATAATATTCATTCGAACCACATTCGACGTTTCCACTAACACTTTTCGTTCACACTTCGCGCCACATTCGATACTTCCCGTCACACGATCCATACAAAAGCTCTCACATTCTATTTCTACGAATTCTTGCATCCGACAAATCTATATCACGGGCCCGACTCGATATTATAAAGCAAGGATTTAAAAAAATAAAGGTAATCTTCAAGTTTCTAAAAACAGTCCAGTCGCGAATAATTAATGTCATTTAAAATGTACGATTTTATAGACCCTTTGGTACGATGGAACTTCTGTGAATAAAATTAATTCATATCTCTAATACAGTCGAACCTCAATACGTTGCCAGCTCTAAAGTTATTATGGCCTAGCGACTTACAAGGAAACATATTGAACTGTCCGTCTCCGATTTTGATGAAACTTGGTGGATATACTAAGCAGGCAAAACTAAGAGCACATATTTTTTTATAGCGGCTCAATCGCAAGTTTAGGAGTGAAATCACCCCTCGAAGTTTCAGCAGAACAATGGTATTTCGAAAACTGTCGCAAATATAAGAAAACTTCTTAAGCAAAAGTTTCATGGTTTCTTCAGGTAAAACAAACAGTGGTCGCAGATTTTGTAAGAAGTAATTTGTTTATAACATACAAATTTATTGTTACATTATTTTAAGAGATACAACAATTTACATAATGACAAAAAAGAACGCAGATCGCGCGATTTCACCGGGGGACACGGCCGCACGAGATATACACGTATAAGCATACGGGCGGCTATTATTTTGAGATACGCATTTATTAATCATAACAAGATGATCTATTTGTAATAGTAATATTAATTACATTAGTATAAATTGTAGTATGATATTGTTAGGAAGTAGTTTGTTGTTTGGTAATTAATATCCGTAAATAACAAAATTTGTATAAAGGTTAGAGAAATAGTAGACGTTAAATTTGTTTCGGTGCAAATTTAGCACCAACATGTGGTATTTGTGGAAATGCTGCTATCATTACTTGTGCGTGGTGTAAGAAATCATTTTGCATTCGACATTTCTTTACGGAATACCATTTCTGTGAAATTTATGTTTCGTAAATTCACAGTCTCCATACTATTAATATTGCATTTCTTGTATCATAATTGGGATAAATAATTCATTAACGAAAAGTTCACAAGCCACGTATACTTAATCTTCGTTCGAAATGTAACGATATCAATTATTTAAGTTGCCGAAATCACCGTCGTCCAATAGCGATCATATACATAAAAGTAAAGAAACTGGAAGCCTCCTGGAATTTCATGTCTACTACTTCTCTAATTTTTATACCAATTTTGTTATTAACGGATATTAATGGCCGAGTAACAAACTAGTTCCTAACAATATCATACTGCAATGCATACTAATGTAATTAAATTTACTATTACAAATTAGATGATATTAGATGAATCTGTTATGATTAATAAATGTTATGGTTAATAAAACATGTATATCTCGTGCGGCTGCAGCCCGGCGGATTCGCGCCATCTGCGTATTATTTGAAAATTTACAAAACTGTGGGAGGCAAATCCATTATATTATATATCAATGGATTCAGAAAAAAATTGCGGTCCTTTTTTGCCATTATGTAAATTGATGCATCTCTTAAAATAATGTGACTATAAATTTGTTTGTTATAAAAAAATTACTTCTACAAAATCTGCGACCACTGTTTGTTTTACCTGAAGAAACCATGAAACTTTTGCTTAAGAACTTTTCTTATATCTGTGACAGTCTTCGAACACCATTTTGGTGCTGAAACTTAAAGGGGTGATTTCGCCCCCAAACTTGCGATTGGGCCGCTATAAAAAAATACGTGTCCCTTATTTTCGACTGCTTAATATATACACCAAGTTTTAACAAAATCAGATACGGACACTCCGATATGTTCACTTGCTAGCGAAACAGTCAGCTTTCTTGCGTAACGTTGAACATTTTTATTTCTGCATCGGTTAAACCGTTTTAATAAATACTCTCCAATGGTAGATAATAATATATCTGGACGTGCAGCGAACAATTGGAGTTATATGAGTTCCAAAACCGTCTAATTTTATAGAGGTTCGACTGTAGTAACGGAGATATGGAAAGTGGTGGCAAAGTTATTGCCACACCGTGTATACTAACTGAGAATAGATCTCCACTATGATATTTTGATACTTACTCAATTTATTGAAAGTTACAAAATTGGTACTTTATTTGTGCGATGCTTTAATGAAATGACACTTTTATTTTTCCAAAAGCTTGTTACTTAATACGAATATCAAGATAAAATTTATAAATTCATGTAATTTCATAGGTGATTTGTCTTCAAGAGATGCAAGAAGAACATTTGCAAGAATTTTTGATTCCATTCAAAGAGATGGGATATAATTATTTATACAAAAAACGAACAAATGATAAAAAGGATGGTTTGCTTTTTCTATATCGTTCGGATCAACTTACATTATTGGAATATGCAAAGGTTGAATTTTATCAGTCAGGCATAGAACTATTAAGTAGAGATAATGTTGGAATCATTGCAAAATTGGCAGTTAAAGAAGATCCAGAAACACAGTTGGTGATTGCTACAACTCATCTGCTTTACAATCCAAGACGTAACGATGTACGATTGGGACAGGCGCAACTCCTTTTAGCAGAAATTGAAAGAATTGCTTTCCTGGAGAACACAATGTAAGTAATGTTTATTAATTGTTTATGGCTTAACTAAGACGAACCACTTTAGAACCGCATCACAATCACAAAACGATGGTTGATAGTACTCATACCTTATACCATATTAGCGCCGTCGGTGGTTGAGCACAACTCACACAGTGCGGCACGCCGACTACTCATGGACTACTACTACATTGTTACCTTTTCAAATTTCATTTTGGGACTTAGCCTGCGGTGTGGTTTTTCGTCGTCGATACGGTCTTCCAGTGACCACTAAAAAGAGTTGTCCGAGTGGCTGATTCCACTAACAGCCCAAACACACAACAACTAACAAATAATCGCATATATGTGATCCATCTGAGATAAACCTAAGTATTTATTAAAGGCGAAGGGATATGAAAATTCTATAGCCGAATAAGGGGGTAGAATGTGCCCTAAAGCAAAATTCAATTTGTGAAGTGTCATTCCATAGTTTATCAAGAAAAACCAATGTGTACCAAGTTTCACCCTTGTAACTCGATTGAGAGGGTAGTTATGGCGAAAAAATTTTGCATAAAAGGCAGGAATTTACACCGAAATGTACCTCCATAATCCTTATAGACGCGGAAATACCGGTATGACATCATACCTATACAGGGTCCGGCGGAGTCTTTCTGACCGCGTTTAATGGGGGGTTGGTGGGGTGATTCTGAACAACTTTTTCCTTTACCAAAATGTTGGTTAAAGCTTTGTTTTTGAGTTATTAACGAAAAACCCTGGCCAATGAGAGCGCTCGGGCGCGTGGCCGTCAACGGATCTCAACCTCGGTCGTGGTCGTCTTAAATAAGAATAATGTGGAATTATTCGTTATTCATGAATAACAAATAAACTAATAAGTGTTTGATACGTTTATTCGTTATTCGAAAGAAATAAAGTATTTTATTACTTATGAATTATTTTTTGTTTAACAGCACGTTTTCCGATGGATAAATTGTGTTTTAAGAAAAACGATTTGGATAAATAATGTTCGAAAAAGCTAGTTAAACTTACCAATTCGTCCACAAATTAACCTGCTCCGAAGGAAGTAGGTCCTTGACACTGGGTCATTGTGTCGATCCTGACCTTCCACAACATCTGATGCTACAGCCGTGTCGGTGCACGGTCACTTTTCTAGCACGGTCACTTCACTTAACAGTCACTTTCACTTTTTGGAACGATTTATCCTTCCTGCGTTTAAAAAATTGTGGCTCCGAAAGGCACCCAATGCAATTGTGGCACCCAATACAAACATTTGGTTGTACTCCTGGTTTGAACGATACATCTTGCTCGTACGAATAGTCGAATGACTCTGCTAGCTTAAGCGTTTCTTAGGTTCTACATAGATGAACATTCGTTAAGGAAGGGATATTGTTATAATAGAATGCAGAGGAAATGTTTCTTACTGGAACGCCTAAGTGGCTAGCAGTTTTGGCGTCAACCTCCACTACACGAAAGAATACCCATGCGCTCTAGGGGGTCGCATGGTTTTCGTAACTACGAACCTCGATTGCGAAGAGAGACCACACACACCAGAGAGTGTGGGATTACACTGTTCGAGAAATTTCAATAGAAGCGGAGTTCGTAGTTACGAAAGCCATGCGAACCCCTAGATGGCATGGGTATTCTTTCGTGTAGTGGAGGTTGACGCCAAAACTGCTAGCCACTTAGGCGTTCCAGTAAGAAACATTTCCTCTGCATTCTATTATAACAATATCCCTTCCTTAACGAATGTTCATCTATGTAGAACCTAAGAAACGCTTAAGCTAGCAGAGTCATTCGACTATTCGTACGAGCAAGATGTATCGTTCAAACCAGGAGTACAACCAAATGTTTGTATTGGGTGCCACAATTGCATTGGGTGCCTTTCGGAGCCACAATTTTTTAAACGCAGGAAGGATAAATCGTTCCAAAAAGTGAAAATGACTGTTAAGTGAAGTGACCGTGCTAGAAAAGTGACCGTGCAAGAAAAGTGACCGTGCACCGATACGGCTGTAGCATCAGATGTTGTGGAAGGTCAGGATCGACACAATGACCCAGTGTCAATAACCCACTGCCGTTGGAGCAGGTTAATACGTGGACGAATTGGTAAGTTTAACTTTTTCTAACATTATTATTATTTATGCAAATAGTTTTTCTTAAAACACAATTTATCCACCTGAAAACGTGCTGTTAAACAAAAAATAATTCATAAGTAATAAAATACTTTATTCCTTTCGGATAAGGAATAAAAGTATCGAACACTTATTAGTTTATTTGTTCTTCATGAATATCGAATAATTCCACATTATTCTTAACTTAACCCTTTGAGTGCCGGGAGCCGATATATCGGCTCCTGCTACACTGGCGAGAAGTGCCAGAGCCGATATATCGGTCCGCGCCTCGTAGCGCTTTACTATTCGCATTGCGGGAGAACTCTATCTCAAAATAAATTTGTAATACGTTATAAATGATCTAATTTCATTACGAGAGAATTAAAAAAAATAGTTTTTGGTTTTAACTCTTTGTGGACGACGACTTTTTCCTATCGCTTGGAGCTAACGAAATCTAACATAAACACCGATGGTCGCCGCTCAGGCGACATCCGACCTGCGGCGTGAATCGCCGTGGCGTTGGGCCCTTATCGGAACATGTCGACAGCGTTTTATAAACAACTGTTTGAAGACTCTCACGAAATAATAAACAAAATTTACACATTTACAATATACAGAGTGTCTCTTAACTGTGGGTCTTCCCGGAAATGGGGGATAGCTGGGGTGATTCTGAACAACTTTTTCCGTGACCAAAATGTGGTTTTCAGCTTCAGTTTTGAGTTATTATTGAAAAACACTGGCCAATCAGAGCGCTCGAGCGCGTGGCTCTCAACCGTACTCGGGTGTGGTCACGAAGAAACGCGTTGGCTCACGCCACGACTGAGCGCGTTTGAGAGCCACGCGCTTGAGCGCGCGCTCTACGGGCGCCCTGATTGGCCAGTGTTTTTCATTAATAACTCAAAAATGAAGCTGCAACCCACATTTTGGTCAAGGAAAAAGTTGTTCAGAATCACCCCAGCTACCCCCCATTTCCGGGAAGACCGACAGTTAAGAGACACTCGGCGCTTACCATGTACCTTCGAGTTATTTTTTATGTTTGTTATGTAATATTATTTATCTTGTTACAAAATATATCGGAAATGCAAAGTATATACTTTGTAATAAATGGTCTATATAAAATTATGGTGAAAAGATGGCTGTTTGTATGTTCAAATACGTTTTGTACGAGAGAACTCAACTTTTACTTCATTTATAAACATATATACCTTTGTTTTTTCTATAATTCTCAAATGAGTACAAAAAAACTAGTGTCATTGTTTAGTTCTGTATTTCATCTATAATACGCAGCTTTTTGAATCATGTAAATATCGTTTCCCGTTTGGTTTTTATAAGCATTTTCCCGAACCCTTGTAAAACTGTGAAATTCGGCCGGTTTTTCTCGCATAGGCACCTCTATTTCGCCCGGCACTAAAAGGGTTAAGACGACGTAACATATGCCGCACGCTTCCCTCGATATCCACGCTGTCCCGAGCGCGGTTGAGAGCCACGCGCCCGAGCGCTCTGATTGGCCAGTGTTTTTCGTTAATAACTCAAAAACAAAGCTTTAACCAACATTTTGGTAAAGGAAAAAGTTGTTCAGAATCACCCCACCAACCCCCCATTAAACGCGGTCAGAAAGACTCCGCCGGACCCTGTATATGAAAACGTCGGTATATTTACCTATATTTATATACTACTATTGCTGTAATATCGAAATTAAGAAAATATGTATACAGGGTCTCCTGTAGGAGATGACAAATCCGGAATTTTTGGGGTGACTCTGAACAACTTATTTCGTTAACAAAATGTTGTTTGAAGCTTCGTTTTTGAATTATTAACGAAAAGCCCGTATCGGGCCCGTAGAGCACCCGCTCAAGCGCGTAGCTCTCAACCACGGTCGAACGTGATCGTGAACCAACGCATTGCAACAGCATGTTACATCATCTTAAATTAAGAATAATGTGCAATTATTCGTTATTCATGAATAACAAATGAACTAATAAGTCGTTTAATAACTGTGTGATTGATACTTTTATTTGATAGACAGGTCGATTGATCGTAATGAATTAAATGCTCATAAAATTTCGATTATCCTCTAAATTATTGATTACATCAAAAAACATTTTAGACAAAAGTTAAAACTCTAGATAGGGCACATCTTTCGTGTGCTACTTTTTTTCGTACAACAAACGGTTTTCGACAAAATGAAAAAAAGCCTAAAAAATACTAAAATTTCTGTCTCTCAAGTTTGAAAATTGTAACGTGTTTTGATGATCTTTTTCATGAATAGTTTGTTTTAAGCAAGATATCATTTTTTTCGCATCATTTTGAGCGTGGTTTGTTTTAAACTAGATATCATTCTGTTTTAATTTCATAGATTTTAGAAAATTGTTTTCACTTTAGCAAGGGTCTAAAGTCACTTTTCGAACGGCCTTTAGAACGATCCGTTAAATAGCTTTAACGCAGAAGTTACACGCATGACCAATTAGTTAAAAAAAACAGTTGAATTTTATAGTATTCTATAAATACCATTTTTTCGTTCTTTTTCTTATTATTGTAAGCTTGTTTCTAGATACATGTAGACAGGGTGTCTCGTAACTAGTGAAATATCCGGAAATGGGGGTAGCTGGGGTGATTCTGAACAACTTTATCCTTGACCAAAATGTTGGTTGAAGCTTCGTTTTTGAATTATTAACGAAAAACACTGGCCAATCAGAGCGCCCGTAGAGCGCGCGCCGAATCGCGTGGCACTCAACCGCGCTTGGTCGTGGTCGTGAACCAACTCATTGGCTCAGCGTGTTACATCGTTTTAAATTAAGAATAATGTGGAATTATTCGTTATTTATGAATAATCATTTAATTAACAAGTCGTTTAATAACTATTTCATACTTTTATTCGTTATCTGAAACGAATAAAGTGTTTTATTACTAATGAAAAGAATGTTTGGATAATTAATGTTAGAGAAAGGTAGTTAAATCAACTTATCCATTTGTCCACGAAGTATCCTGCTTCGACCGAACTGAGTCGCTGACACTTGGTCTTTGTGGCTATCCTGACCTTTCCTAGCAATTTTAAGCCCCGAAACGCCCGTCTTGGCGATCGAAACAAATCTGATTCGCACTTGTTTCCACACACACACGAACGTAGGCGTCATTGTCGTGCAAACGGTCATGGCGCATCGGAGGTCTTCTCGTGGCTAACCAATCACGCTGTACGCAGAACACGGCATCAAGGGCCGATGCCGCCCTGTGTGATCGGTTTCTGTCGCCGATTCTCCACTAATCGTGGAAACCAGAAATCGGTCCTTGATGCTGGGTTCTGCGTGCAACGCGACCGGTTGGGAGAGTTATAGGACCACTAATATGTACCAACAAAAAAAATTAAAATGTGGTCAAGAGATTCGTTCAATATAAAATCGGCTTTTTCAGCATTTTCAAAAAAAGCATTTTTTTTTAAACTCCAGCACGTAGTATTTCCATGATCTCTCCAAAACTTTAAAATGCCCTTCGTATACTAGTTTCAGTGATTTCTTCGTTCCATCGACTTTTATGAAAACATGAGAGTACGTATTCAAATCTCTATGAACGAACACTTTGGGTTTAGATCCGTGTTTTCTGGTCCCTAATGTGAACAGCTCCATTTGCTTTTGCAGACTGTAAAGAAAACTTTCGGATGCTGTGGTTATTTTTTGGTTATAAAAAAATTTACCCGGTAACTTAATCGTTTTTCCATAGACCATCTGTGCTATGGAATGTCCTGAGTCTTCCTTTACAGCTGTTCGTAGTCGTAACAGGACTGTTGATATGGACTCTCTCCGTTTGGATTGTGTGCCCGGACGGCTGCCTTCAAGGTCCTGTGCAGTCTCTCGATCTTTCTATTACACTGTCGGTGGTACACTGTTGTATGTTGTATCTTTACTCCGCAGGTATTTGCTAATGTTCGGAACAACTCCGAAGTGAATTGCACTCCCCGATCCGTAATCACTTGATATAGCACACCGAATCGAGTAATCCAAATTTCGTAGAATGCCTTTGCAACGGTTTCTGCCGTTATATTCCGCAAAGGTACTACCTCTATCGAACTGGTGTAACGGTCTATGCAGGTTAAACAATAGGCACAATCATTCGATGGATACGGTCCTATTATATCAATATGTACAATGCTGAAACGCTCGTCCCGTTCGTTGTAAGTTCCTAGATCTGTTTTCGTATATCGACTTATTTTGTTCTTCTTGCAATTTACGCAGGCGCGCGTCCATTTTTGGATGTTTCTTTTGATATCTGTGCAGATAAATCTAGATGTCATTTCCTTTATTGTTGTTTTCATCCCTGGATGGGCGAAACCGTGTATTTGTTGTAAGAGTTCTTCTCTGCACTGCTTGGGTATAAACGGTCTGATCTTTGTAGCCGATGTGTCACACTACAGGTCTTTCGCCGATGGTAATGGGTACCGTTTAAAATTCAGAGATTCATTATGGGCTCGCAAGTTTTATAATTCTTCGTCATTCTCTTGCACTCTGGCAATGCTGTCGTAGGCAATTACGGAAGTGCTGACTTCTGTTATTCTTGATAAATTATCCGCTACAATATTTTCGGAACCTTTGATGTAGTGTGTGTTGGTAGTTGCAGAACGTGACTGCCGGCCTAAACTCAACTTGGCTATTTGGTGCTCCATTGCCAACATTCGTAGTAGGATTTATTCCATAGGGGACATATTTCTGCTGGTTGCATCACACTCTGTCCATGTACTCATTTCTCCAATTCTGGAGAATTCTTTCAAACTGAGCTTCCACTTGGTAGAACCATATCCGGTTTTTCCGTCCAAAAAGGCGGCAGCTTTATACTCACCTTGTGAGTTTCGTTTACGCCCGAAGTAGTTGCATTATCCATCACGTCGGGGTCACCAATATGTAGCGGATTTGGGATTTAATTTTAATGATTGGCACCAATTATTTCCTTTGCCTTTTATTTTATTTCCACTAATTTTTCCCTAAACTCGCTTTGCACTTTCACGTGGCAGGCAACGTGCCTTCCCGAATTCGAATCGCTCTGAAGGGTGTAGGCACGGGTAATGCAGCGAGCTGTATACCAACAAAATATGGCCCCGAAACATGGGTTACAAGCATACATCGTTTGTCCTTATATAAGAAGATTTTGAGCTCGGCGAGGGTCCATTCGAAAGAGGTTCAACGCGGAGCGCTGCACAAATGTTTCAACGAGATGGTGTTGATATCTAACAATATAAGTGTTCAAAGTTTAAGCAAAAATCGACAATATACACCCGCAGAATACAAGTATTTTTGGGTCACTAAAAGAGTTTTGCGACACAAGGGGGGCGTGCAGCTCTCCGCGTTGAACCTTCCTCTAATTGCATTCCCACAGACGAGTTCCGCCGTCCGCTGTTAATATTGCCGTTAAAACAGAGCAAGTGACGTCACAAAATTAGTTTAGGTAGTGGTGACGAGATGGCACATGCTCGGGAGGACTGGCAATGTAGAATCATAGCCAAACTGAAGCGTTGGCTTACTACATGTGCTAGAGTAAAAGCGTGATGCAGTCAATGTATGCATTTGCGTACTATTGTAGGGTAGGTCATATGCATTTTAGGCATACATTGACTGGGAACTGTATACATTTAGTAAACGATTTTACTGTAACACATACATGATTTGAAATCGCTGTCGAATTTATGCTACAATTAATTGGCATATTATTTAAAATAAAAAAGGAGAGAATGGAGCTTTTTTACTAATACTGGAAGTATTGATTTACTGATATCATATTTTCAGAATGTGGTAGTTACCGCTTTTGAAATTATTGCTCTTATTATTATTTTTTTCATTCTTTTGACTATTTTATATAAAACATATACTAAGGAAATGTCTCTAAATCAGTCAACAGTTGACTCCTTGATTTTTTTATAATCCTTTACGTTCCTATGTATGTAGTATCGAACGCCGATTCATACGTAAATACGTGATACGTGAATACAGACACAGTAAGGCATAGTTGCCGCAACTTATCAAGACTTCTGTCGCGCTGTTGCCACATCTGTTATAATTGTGACTATCAGCTAACTCAGGGCTCGGAATTAAGTGCCGCACGTCTTGGACCCCGCGATAGCCATCGGCTCGAAGCTCCTCAGGAGGGTAGCATATGAACCGCGCGGGCCGCATTAGGGTGACACTCGTATCAATGGGATTCCTCATCGCCCCATGTCCCATGGACCGCGCCGTTCATATGCTACGCGCCTGAGGAGCTTCGAGCCGCTTGGTGATCGCGGAGGCCCAGACGCGCGGCGGGAAAAAGGGGGCGTTGCCTGTGAAAATCGGCCCGAAAGTTCACTTAATTCCGAGCCCTGAGCTAACTAAATGAATCAGAAATTTTTCTGTAGGTTCGAGTTCCTTACATGTTCATTTTTTTTATTTTCGGACTTTCTCTTAATGAAACTTTCACTAACGTATGTACGAGATTTTTCTGATTAAAATAAGCCAAACACGATATAGTTTGAATTATATTAACTTGTTGATACTAAATAAATACGTACCACAAAGTCTGTATCAACAAGTAAATATAATTCAAACTATATCGTGTTTGGTCTCATTTGAATCAGAAAAATCTCCCAGATACATTGGTAAAAGTTACATGTATTTTAGAAAAATTAATAAATAAAAAAGTTTCATCATTGAATTAGTATTAGTAACACCGATACTCCGGTTCGGATCATATTATACCGCTCCTTCGTCGAGCGTCGCTATCGCCAAGGGCATTCCCCCACGTGGAGGGGATAGTCCATTTCTCCAGCCAATCTTTTCTTGCATTTTTGTCATCATAATACAATGTATTGTTCTAAACTTTCTCATGACCATTCAAACATGTGTACGAAACTGACTAGTCAATTGTAAACAGTTCGAAAAACTGTTTGCAGAAAATGTTTTGAACAATTGAGTGGGCCTGATTTCGGTAAATGTACAGAAGCTCACCTACTTTTTCTTTTCACTTATAATTCCTTACTGCAACGAAACATATTGTAGCATAACCACAATTCAAGTAATTCAAATGTACAATGAATTTTCTATGCTTGCACTACCAGCAGACTTTCCATTTAAATTCTTTCAAGTTCAACGCAACAGCTGACAATTTCTTTCCTCATTCAGAATAGAATATCGAAATAACAAACAGCTCCTTCTCGCCTGTCGGTATTACCATTTGTGTGCAGGAAAAAGCTGCCGTAATACCGACCTGTCAAATCGAAGAGGTCACGTGGCGTGTCTACCCCCTTAACCTTCTTTTCTCAATCGTACCACACTCACTCAGTCAAAAAACCCTACATTCTTTCATCAGGCGTACCACAATAGCCTTTACCCAAAAAGGTTGTTGCTTTTTGTAATACGTGTAAAGCCAAACCATATCTTTATTTAAAATGTTTTAACAAAGTTAATACTGCCATTCCCACGAATCGATACCGCCCAAAGGAAAAGGAAAGTTAACCGTCAGTTCCCAGGGACCGACGCACAGTGGTCTAAATCGAGAAATTTAGTGACATTTTGATATAACTTCTAAACCAGGCATGTCCAAACCGCGGCTCGCGAGCCCTTCCCCTCTTTGGAGCTTCCACCTCCACCGAACAGGTGACTCGCGAGGCACGAATCGCGCGTTCCCCGTCTTGCCCCTGTGCCCTGGCCAGTATGTGATTTTGCATTGGAATGGAGCGACTTTAACTGGTAGTGGGGGCACGGTGGGCTTTCGAGGAGAAAAGGTTGGACGTCCCTGTTCTAAACTATTAAGGGGGCCGACACCGCCTGCCATGACCTGTGTGCGTGCACTCACACAACAAAGGAAAGCATGCACGTATACGCCATGCGCGAGAGAGACACTCGATTTCGTATTTGTCGTTTTTCGTCTCGATAATTGCATAAATTAAACTTTCGCGGGTATAGCGCACACAGGTAAACTTCACCACGGGCCGGTTGGGCCGGTTTGAGCGCCAATAAACACCATTCGATGAGAAAACTGGGATTTTTGAAACTGTGAGCTTGAGACAGACACCGATGTGGGCAACAAGATGGCTGTCGACATCTCGTCATATTTCACATTTAGCAAATATTGAACGATTCAATAGTTTATTCACCGATATCACACACAACCGCCCTTCCTTGAACTAGCACAATATCCCAGAGACTCGATTTTTCACAATTTATCACTTCTGGAAGGCGTAAAATATGATTTGTACACATCTGACTTAAGAATAGTTCAATGATTCTCCATCGGTGGTGTTTGTGGTATATTTTATTTAATTTGAGCACGTTGTCATCAGAGTCGATAAAAATAGAAATCCGTCGGTACATGTAACTTCTAATTTGGCACCACGAACGGCGATTCATAAGTGAATACGTGTTATGTGAACACAGACGCAAATAAGGCATAGCTGCCGCAACGTATGAAGACCTTTGTCACACTGTTGCCATATCTGTTATAATTATGACCATCAGCAAAATGTATCGGCATGAGCCGATATGTTGATTTGAGATGTTGAACTTTTTTGTGGGTCCGAGTCCCTTTGGTGTTCATTTGTTTTCCTTAATTTTGTTTAATTGTTAACTATATGACAATGATCTATATTTGTTCACAAATGTATTAAAAATCTTTGTTACATATTTCAATTTAATATACGTAAATATGAACTTAGAGCGATTTTCGTGCTACTGTTTCTCTTGCCATGTATCTTTTCCAATTGTAGCACTATTTCGACCGTACGTTACTTTTTTTAATAGCAACGACGGCGCACGTCTGACAATTGTAGGTTGCCTAGACCGCGCTTCGGTTAATTAATGGCGACGGGAGCTTTTAGGTGATTAGAGAAACTTTAAAGAACTGTAAACACAGTGGCTCCTAATCAGTATTGTATAATACAGGGTATTTCACCTAACTTGACCACCTTAAATATATCGCTTATTTTGTATGATCGAAAAAAATGTCAGGGGGAGAAAATATTCTGTTCGAAGGCGCCAATACGGTGATGGGCCGAATTTTTTTCTCTTTTTTCGAGATTTCAAGGTCATCGTATTTCTTTTAAATGGGTCTGCATATTTTTAATACAACAGTCTTATAGCTTGTAAAAAAAACGAATCCAACGAGGTGCAATATGTTGACCTTCACGTGACCTTTAGCGAGGAAATTATGCAATGTTTGTCAGTACCTTCAGTACGCGTTCGGGGACGGTAAATGAAGGAATTTCAATTTCATTGAAACAGTCTTAAGTTAAATATTTATTTGAGAAGGTGTTCAAAATGTGCACCATGAACCTGGATACATTTTTGGAGGCGGTAAATAAATTCTTGCTGTACATTTTTAAGTGGTTCTACAGTAATTGATCTGCATTCATGTAGAACCCTTTGTCGCATGTTTCCTGCTGTTGTGGGAACATCATTGTAAACTTTACTTTTTAGGTGTCCCCACAGAAAGAAATCAAGTGGCGTAAGATCCGGCGATCGAGCTGGTCAACAAATTTGTGCACCACGTCCTATCCAACGATCGGGAAACATTCTGTCTAATACAATGCGTGTGACGAGTGCATTATGTGCTGGACAGCCGTCATGCATTTCAATGAAATTGAAATTCCTTCATTTACCGTCCCCGTACCCGTACTGAAGTTACTGACAAACATTTCATAATTTCCTCGCTAAAGGTCACGTGAAGGTCAACATATTGCACCTGGTTGGATTCGTTTTTTTACAAACTATAATATAAGACTGTTGTATAAAAATATGTAGTCCCATTTAAAAAAAATACGATGACCTTGAAATCTCGAAAAAATGACCTTGAGAAAAAAATTCGGCCCATCACCGTATTGGCGCCTTCGAACAGAATATTTTCTCCCCCTGACATTTTTTTCTATCATACAAAATAAGCGATATATTTAAGGTGGTTAAGTTGGGTGAAATACCCTGTATATTGAAAAGATACAGTTATTCGTGGATAGGTAACGGTAATGTGGAAAGACTTTACAACTTGTTCTAACACTAGTTGCTGGTAACCTAAACTAAACGCTCAACATGCGCTACAAGGTGGACTCCGTGTGGATGGAGTTCCATACGTTTTTTAAAACACTGCAACTTTATTGGTGCAATCCGGCATAGCTCCCACCAAGGATGCCAAATAAGACCTTCCCCAATTATTAGGGAAAGGGAAAACTCGTCGTGGGAAATCCAACGACGCGGGCGGCCAGAGTATACCGCAGGACCGCTAGCCTGTCATCGAGCCTCACAGGCCCTTATCGCCTGCGTACAAAAGAGGCCCTTGAACTACGCTTGCACGCCAGGAAAATTGGCGCCTCGACTATGAAAAGTTTCGTCTTGCTTAAGAATCCTGGCGCCTTGAAATAAACACTGCGATCAATAAATCAGATACAAAATTCTGTCTACGGACGGAACATGGCACTGTTTAATATTTCTAATATTTCGACATGTATACTGTCGCTGTGCGGTTGACGTCTATACTCGTTGAGTAAAATAAAAAATTACAACTTACTATAAAAACTCAAAATTTCTACTATGTATTTTTAAAAAAAATTCTTTATTCTCTTTGGTATATTGGATATTCCTTGTGTAAGCGTTGGCTGGATCGGGTGTCGTCGCAAGGCCCTTATCGGTGTTTACGGTAAGGCGCCACGGAGTCGCCGTTGCGACGGAGGGGTGGTGTGGCTCCGACACGGGAAGGGACAGTGTTTTTTGTGAGGGCCCAGTCCTGTCGAAGCCACAGACGAATAAACACAGCATTTTACTTTAATTGAGAGAGCCTAAAATCATTGAAAGACCCTTCCTTCCTAAACTTGTACAACTAATTACTTTTTACAAACTGAGTGTGATTATTTCCTGCAATGCATCTGGTATTTCCGAATTGTTTTGCATACTTCACTTTGTATACATATCGGATATTCTCCGAAAACATAAATGAGATGCGCGGACTATGAAGGCCCTTAGTCATTTCTGGTTCTTTGCTATGTGATACTTATAAGATTCAAAGAAATTTTATTATTTTTTGACAATTTCTAAGTTTTTAATAACAATAACCCTTTCAACAATGAATTGTTAATTTTTTATGGAATAAAAATTAACGATCGTATAATTGCATTCGCAACAGTAATTATTTGTACAAAATAATTGTGTGCTTTAAAAGATAGGCGAAATGGCGGCAAAATATCACACGAGTTTTTTTGCACTCCATCTACGACTGTTCAATCTAATTGTACGACGTCTGAAAATGCGCTTCATACATTAATGTTAGAAATATTAAACAGTACCATAATCGGTGTTACATAGGAAGCCTCTGTTTCCTTCGTTTCTTTCGTTATGGTAATCGTAATATGGTAACCCTTATTTCGTAATCGAGAGAACATACAGTCGAACCACCCCTTCCGCGATGACACAATGACACAGTCTCTTCAGAAGAAGCTTTGGACTCCCATGGAAGATCACGTGCCCCCACCACCTTTTTAGACTAATTTTTGAGTATAGTGTTACGAGCCGGGGCTGTCGGGAACGCCTGGACCGGCGATGTTAATATCACTCAAGGAATATGGTTGAGAATTTATTAGTTGATTCTTGAGTTTCAATTATTGTTTGATACAACTCGAGCGGTTAAGTTGTATCCGTGGGAACGTTATCACTAATGTAAAGAATTACGTAGTAAAGATAGGTTTTAACGAATCTACTCGATTTATTGGTGAACAGTTATAACTTTATATAGTAATCAGTTGTTTATACAAATGTAATTGTCGCGATATCAATTATTAGAGTGTGTATTATTACCTAGGCTGCACGGTGTTGACGCACTGGCGATGCGGGGTCGGAGAACGGTTACAAGGTATTGCTGAAAGAACTTCAACCGCACTTCGCGGATTCCAACGGGTTAACTTTGATTTGAATGGTGCTCTAAGCCCAATTCTCACTGAATGCAACCGACTCTGTACTAGCGTAATGCGACGTAACTATGCACGTAACTGTGTAGTTATGAACCGAAGATGATCAAAAACGAAGGAAAAAAAAAAAAATAGTTTATGTAGTGCAAAATGTATGGAGGGGACTCATTAGAGGCCTCCATATATGGTAAGATCGCAGGGTCTTGGCCGAATCACGCATGTACTCAATCGGTTATGATAAATTCAGTTGATATCAAAAGGCCCTATTATTCGTATGATAGTGAGTGAAAAACCTTGGGCGTCTTCTGTTTTAGGCAAGATCGGACGGCACGTGCGAGTGCAGCGTAAAAGAACATTATTCATATGATAGTGAGTGAAATCCTTGAGCGTCTTCCGTTCTTAAGCAAGATCGAACGGCACGTGCGAACGCAGCACAAAACAAATGTTATTCATATGTAACAATAGAATGGGCACGGAAACCACTCTCGGAGCTCAGTATGGAATTCACTACCTTCGTACCATGTCGGTGCCAGCTAGCCATACTGATGTCCAGCGAGATCGGGTTTTAGTCCCTTTCGAACAACTTACTTACACAGGGTGGCCCAGAATTCGCGCAGTATCCGAAAATGGGGGTAGCTGAGGTGATGAAAAATCGAATTTCTTGAATATTGCGCTAGTTTAAGGAAGGACGATTGCATGTGATATCAGTGAATAAACCATTGAATCGTTCAATATTTGCTAAATGTGAAATGTGACGAGATGTCGGCAGTCATCTTGTTGTCTACATCGGGGTCTGTCTCAAGCTTACAGTTTCAAAAATACCAGTTTCCTTAACGAATTGTGTTTATTGGCGTTCAAACGGACTCAACCGGTCTGTAGTGAAGTCTACCCGTGTGTGCTATACTCGCGAAAGTTTCATTTATGTAATTATCGAGACAAAAAACAAGAGATACGAAATCGAGTGTCTCTCTCGCGCATGGCGTATACGTGCATGCTTTCCTTTGTATGAGTGCACGCACACAGGTCATGGCACACGGAGTCGGCTCCCTTGAGGTAAAATGTTTAAAAAAACAATATTTTGTATGATCATTTGAACATCACCATGAAATGTAAATTTGAGGAACAGAAAAATATCCCAAACTAGCGGATTTGGCTTTAGGAGTGTGCTCTATGTTCGGTTCTACTTACATATATGAAAGTAGGTTTGCTGTTTTAAACATTATTGTAATGAGGTCGCGCATCCCAATAAATGTTGCCCACATCGGACCAAGGGACCGCTATTATTTTACGCATTTCTTTTGTGATAACAGTTATCGTATTGTATGCAAATTTTTTAACATCTTTTTTCTCTTCGATTTTACAATATCGTTTAAACCTCATGATTAAATACATAAACAACGAGCTCCTAAAACATTGTTAACTCTTCTTGGTACACTTTTGGAATCAGGAATTGATCTTATGACATTTTTGGTAGAAATTTTGCCTGCAATAGAGGCATTTTCAGTCTGTATATAATTATTTTTACCTTTCAGAAAGTCTTGGTTAGACAAAATTATTGATGCATCAGATTGCACATGAAACCAGAGTTGATTATCCAATTTTGCACTCTTTCTACGCATGGGAATTTGTTGGGGAAGCTCATCATCATCAGAACTAGAACTTCTTGTAACGCAGACCCGTTTGCTTTTGCGAGACTGGATCGTTGGCGTTTCTCTTTCAGTAAGATTTCCCTTTTCTTCTTTCACATCAATTTCAATAGCGTCCGTAGTATCCCCAACTACATTACCTTTTTCATCAGTACTTACATCATTATCACCATGACGATCGTTATAAAAAGTCATTGAGCTATCCATCGATGTGCATCATTATAATTTTCATCAAATTACCGTTCATTAAAGACATAGTATACTACTACATATAGTAAAATTGTTTCTGAAAATGAAAGCATTTTTAAAAAGTTGAAAATTATCGTCTGACCTGTCAAAAATTCTGGAACAAGCGGACATCCAAAAGTACAAAAATTGTAATTTCAGAGATCAATTTCAACCAAAGTTGTGTTTTGAAAGTTTAGAAAATGTTCCACTTGGGATATGCATAAATGCATGTGGACCAATTTTCTTGTAATAATATATCTGGTCCGGTATACAGGGTGTTCCGTCTAACGCGACGCATGATTTTTCATCCACTTGCAGCCATTTGACAAAAAAGTTTTTGAACAAAAGTTGCAGAGTATAAAGTGTACAATAAATATCAGCAAACAAAGTTTCGAAAACAGTTCATTTTCATGGCGAAATCAAGATCACCTTGGGTAAAACAAATGGGAACACATTCATTTTTTTTACCATTTTGTAGAGGACATCGAGACGAATTCAAAACACATATTAAATGATATTTTGAGTAACATATTACTCGATTTAGAGTAGTCAAAATGTGAAATATTTAGCTTTTTGTCGTATTTGACTTTAAGACAGTGTAAACATTATATGACACCGAAGAGATTACTGAATGTAAACACGTGAATAGAACACAAGAAAAATGCACTTTATTTAATTGCATGTTCGAAATGCATTCCGTTTTCTGCGACGCAATATTCTGCTCGTTTACAGAAGATTGAATGTGTTGCAGCAATTAGACTTGTTGGATCCACAGTTTTGCATGCTGACATGATTCTTCCTTGCAATTCTTCAATATTATTAATTGCTGATTGAAATACAACGGACTGTAAATATCCCCATAAAACATTCAGTAATCTCTTCAGTATCAAGTAATGTCTTATTACTGTCTTAAAGCCACATACGGCGAAAAGTTAAATTTTTCATATTTCCACTACTGTAAATCGAGTAATATGTAAATATCATGTAATATGTGTTTTAAATTCGTCTTGATGTTCCCTCCAATACGGTAAAAAAATAAATACAAGGTGTCCCGTAACTGTGGGACTTCCCGGAAATGGGGGTAGCTGGCGTGATTCTGAACAACTTTTCCCTTGACCAAAATATTCTTTGAAGCTTCGTTTTTTAGTTATTAACGAAAAACACTGGCCAATGCGAGCGCCCGTATAGCGCGAGCTCGGTCACAATTGCGCGCGGCCGAGATCGGGTGCATCGAGGGGCACCGTACGGCAAATATTACAATCGTCTTACATTAAAAATAGAGTGTAATTCTTCGTTATTCATCAATAACAATTTAATCAACAAGTCGTTTAATAACTGTTCTATACTTTTATTCGTTATCCGAAACGAATAAAATGTTTTATTAATTATGAAAAAAGTGTTTGGATGATTAATGTTAGAAAAAGGTAGTTAAATAAACTTATCCATTCGTCCACGAATTTACCTGCTTCGATAGAAGTGGGTCCTTGGCACTTGGTCATTGTACCGATCCTGACCTATCTTAACAATTTTATGTTGACGATCAATATTGATCTGATTCGCACTTGTTTCCACACGCATATGACACGCACATTAACTTTCGTAATGTTTGTAATGTGCGTGTCGTGTGCGTGTGGAAACAAATGCGAATCAGATCGGTATCGATCGCCGGGACGTGCGTTTCGTGACATAAAATTGTTAAGATAGGTCAGGATCGGTACAATGATCAAGTGCGAAGCACCCACTTCCGTCGAAGCAGGTAAATTCGTGGGCGAATTGATAAGTTTATTTAACTACCTTTTTCTAACATTAATCATCCAAACACTATTTTCATAATTAATAAAACATTTTATTCGCTTCGGATAACGAATAAAAGTATGGAACAGTTATTAAGCGACTTGTTGATTAAATTGTTATTGATGAATAACGAAGAATTACACACTGTAAGACGATTGTAATATTTGCCGTACGTTGCGCCTCGATGCACCTGATCACAGCCGCGCGCAATTGTGACTGAGCTCGCGCTATACGGGCGCTCTCATTGGCCAGTGTTTTTCGATAATAACTCACAAACGAAGCTTCAAACAATATTTTGGTCAAGGAAAAAGTTGTTCAAAATCACGCCAGCTACCCCCCATTTCTGGAAAGTCCCACAGTTACGGGACACTCTGTATGTGTTCTTGTTTGTTTTACCTAAGGTGACCTTGATTTCTTACTGATATTTATTGCACGCTCTATACCTTCCAACTTTTGTTCTAAACTTTTTTTTGTTAGATGGCTGAAAGTGGGTGATTTTGAACAACTTTCCCATTGACAGCAATGTTGTTTGCAGCTTCGTTTTTGAGTTATTAACGAAAAACACTGGCCAATGAGAGTGCCCGTCAAGCGCTCGAGTTTATTTCTTATTCATGAATAACGAATAATTCCACATTATTCTTAATCAAGACGATGTAACATTCTTTAATAACTCAAAAACGAAGCTGCAAACAACATTGCTGTCAATGGGAAAGTTGTTCAGAATCACTCCAGCTACCCCCCATTTCCCGATGTTCCCTGAGTTACTAGACACCATGTATATTTAACTAGACGCAACTTTCATATAATTATTCTTGTCCTTTGCTTTCTAAGTTGGTGTTGTAATACTTCTTCAATATTCTTAATTGGGCCAAATCATGTAACATGTATGTATTCGTAAGATATAAAAAAGCATGTACATATGTATAACATACCACATTCCAACTAAAGTCCTGTAATGTCTCGGACCTAAAAGGGTTTACTTCAGAAATACCGTAATGTTTCATTTGATATCTCTCTAGAAAAGAAAAATAATCACATTACCAACTGCAAACAATTAACGATATCATAATTTTTACGTATAGGGTGTATAAAAATTAATGGTCACGGTTTATAGGGGTGATTCTACACCTCTGCATTGGTGGCTATTTGATAAAATAAGTTGTTGCAATATTGCTTAAAACAATAAGAACTAATGTAAAACTTATTGGTTTTCTGTCTATTCTTCTTCGTGAGTAGAGAACAAGTATACAGGTACCATATACCGAAAATGCGCTGTTGGCTCAATATAAATTCTTAAAGTTTTGCACAAATATGATTGAATATAAGTCACACGTAGTTGCGATTATATCTTTCATAATTTTCGATCACCGTGAAAGAAATTTTAAAGGTATTTTATGTATCCTACAACATAAAAAACAATCTCAGACGAATATTTATAACAAATTATGATAACGGTGAAATCTCGATACAAGTGAAACCCTCGGGACCGAGCTTTTGCTTATAGCGAATATAGTTAATCCAGAAATAATTGAAAAAAGTGGTGTGGGGCAAACACATGTTTTCCACCGCACTACACGAACTATAAAACTCGACCGCCTCGCCGAGGCGAGCAGGGCAGTGCGATGCCAATTTGAAATGGGTACACATACAGGGTCTACCACGTATCTCGGAACCCATGCGCGCGCAAACTTGAGTAAATTGCAACGTCGCAATGAATCGATACAGGCGTCATCTATGAACTGCTGGTGAAGGTTAAAGTCTTGTAGGGGACGCAAGGTTTGGCAAGATTGGAGAGGGGATTGTAAGAATCAACTGGATTGTAAGAAGGGGTAAATACAAATTCAGGCGCGATCGGCAGAGACCGCATTGAAGTCGGACAAAAAAGTTTCCAGCGGCTCAGCAGCTATGGCTATGTCCGGCAGGAATCGAATTCTCGGCTCGAGCATTTGGATTCAGGCTACAACATGAACAAGCCGTCCGACTTCAATGCGGTCTCTGCCGATCGCGCCTGAATTTCTGTTTACCCCTTCTTACAATCCAGTTGATTCTTACAATCCCCTCTCCAATCTTGCCAAACATTGCGTCCACTACAAGACTTTATACCTTCACCAGCAGTTCATAGATGACGCCTGTATCGATTCATTGCGACGTTGCAATTTACTCAAGTTTGCGCGCGCATGGGTTCCGAGATACGTGGTAGACCCTGTATACAGTGTATCATATACTGTTGGTCAATGTGGCATGGTTTGAGACAGTGTCCGTAGAACGGACCCCAATTTCTCGAAGTTCGCGGCTCGCTTTTGTCCGTGTCGCTAGGTTACAAATGAAAACAAGGATGGAATGATGGCTGAAGCAGCCGAGAAATTTAAATTCCACCGTGTAGGTGTGATTACACAAATGCAAAACGATGCTATAATAAAAACGACAGCTTAGCTTTTTTATTTTTAGTTTTTTCTGATTAAAACGAGACCAAGCATGACACAAGTTGGATCATATTACTTTATTTAACTCGTACCAGCGTAGTCTTCTCATCTATCTTCTTATTTGTTTGCTTGGGATCCTACAACTGCGAATTGCATACGCCTTTACCGAACGGCGGCATCAACCGGCGGTTCCTATTCCACAATGTTACTTCTGGACTCACTATACATTGTCGGCAAATGAACGTCAGGACGTCTCAAGGGGTATACATACTCCCGAGTGGTGGGGATAAACTCTGCCCTTATATCGGATACTTCTTTTTCGCTTATATCGAGACCTTACCCTATTTCGACTACACAACACCTACAGAACTCAACAACTATCACAAAATGAACACGCGGTAAGCACAAAAAGAGTATAAAATAACGGCCCAAAGTTTTTTTATTCCCATACACCTTATGTAAGGCTAGGATAAAACTGTGGGAGCTTCGCATATCGGTAAATATGATGGTGGAAGAAGGTAGCCACGGAAAAAGAACGGGAAGAAAGAGGGTGGCGTTTCGTTGTAGGCCTGCTAAGCGACTCATCAGTAAGGCTTGCTAGTAGGCCCGTGCCTTAGACGCGGGCATAGTAAGGAGTGTTTGGAGGATATATGTATACGGGGTGTCTCGTAACTAGGGAAGTATTTGGAAATGGGGGGTAGGTGGGGTGATTCTGAATAACTTTTTCCTTGACCAAAATGTTAGTTGAAGCTTCGTTTTTGAATTACTAACGAAAATCATTGGCCAATGAGGGCTCACGCCCGTGGTCGTGAACTAACGCATTGCCACAGTGTGTTACTTCGTCTTAAATTAAGAACAATGTGTCATTATTCGTTATTCATGAATAACAATTTAATTAACAAGTCGTTGAATAACTGTTCCATACTTTTCTTCGTTATCCGAAACGAATAAAGTGTGTTATTACTAATGAATGAAGTGTTTGGATAATTGATGTTAGAAAAAGCTAGTTAAATAAACTTACCCATTCGACCACGAATTAACCTGCTTCGACGGAAGTCGGCCGTTGACACTTGGTCGTTGTGTCGATCCTGACCTTTCTTAAGCGGCATCGGCACTAAAGGACACTACAGGAATACAAAAATAATTTTGTAACTGTTGTTGATGCAAGGTCTACTCTATGACGTGAAATAGTTAGATTTCCTCTTAGGCCCTTAGTTTTTAAGTGGGTGCATTTTCGGTTACCTTTTCATTTGGATCATTATTTAAACACATTTAAGTGTTTATAATCTAATAACTATTTACATCATTTTATTCGTGAAACTCCACAGAATCATTTGGCACCAAGCGCACCTGAATAACTATTACCGGAAAAGCATAAAACACTTCCAAGGTTGAAAATTAGCGAATTTTTTCAAAAATGGTACGTTCTGGAGAAAAAAGGTTTCCAGATTCGTATTCAGCTCATTAAAATCGATAAGACACGAAGATGCAATTTGCCCAACAGTGTAATAGGTTCGTTCTCAGGTCTGACACGTATAATACGTTTTCAACGGTTAAGGCTAAGGTTACAGTGGATCCGTATTTCCGCCGAAAAGCTACGGACGCATTCGGTAACCGAACCAACGCCATTAGAATAAATGGAAGCGGTAACACTGCATGCGATCCGAATTCGTGCGAAGACGCGAGACACTTGACGGGTTTCTGTTTCTTTCGTGCGAACTGAAGTGGCTGTCTAAAGTTCGTCCTAAATAAATAGAAATACGATCTATTCGTCCAAATATGCTAACTGTTCAACCGAGTTTAAATTTTTCAGGCGAACTGTGCTATTGACCGTGGTCCCAATACTTTACGATGGACTTTTTGTTGGTATATTGTCGCATTGATTTTTACATTTCGGTCAATGAATATTAATGGGTAATAAACTTCTGGGTAATAAACGGCCACTTCCCCGTTGCATAGATAACCACCGAGAGCCCGCGAAGTGTTATAAAACTTCACACAGTTGGTATGAGTACCACTATAGTTACACTGCCGTTGCATGGCCGGTCGGAACTCACGCAGTTTATGACAGAGTCGTTGCTATTGTGTTAAGAAAGAGATGCAATGTGCCCACTGTCATTGCTTGTCTCTTGAAATTGAGAACGCTTGCGCTTCATTCCCACCACTGGAGGGGTCCACCACTGGAGGGGTCCACCACTGGAGGGGTCCACCACTGGAGGGGTCCACCACTGGAGGGGTCCACCACTGGAGGGGTCCACCACTGGAGGGGTCCACCACTGGAGGGGTCCATCACTGGATAGGTTTTGAGTAGCCGACATGTCCCGGCGGCAGATAGCTTAAAAAAACCCACAAATGCCTTCGTATCCGTGAGACAACACTAATGCAACCGTGAAACTTTTTTATTGTTACTTATTTCGTTATGAAAATTGTATTAAAATATTATTGGGGTTGCTGTGATTTATATGAGGCCAAACACGATATAATTTGGATCATATTTACTTACGTTGTAATTGTATATGTCAGGGCTCGGAATTAAGTGAACTTTCGAGCCGATTTTCAGAGGCGACGCCCCCTTTCTCCGGCCGCACGTCTTGGCCCTCGCGATCGCCGCGCAGCTCGGCGGTCCTCAGGCGCGTAACCGCGCGGGTCGCATTAGGGCGACACCCGTAACCGTAGGTTTCCACATCACCCATGGGGTACTATTATCGATGCGTTTTTTTTTGTCAGTGGTATCCCCTGTAGGCCTATTGCACTGTGTCGCACGATAAAAAATAAATACTGAAAAACACTGTCAAAATTTTAATCTTGTTTGGAAGAAGTTGATTTTCGCCGTTAAAATCGAAGAACAAGCCCTCGTCTATCAAGAAGAACTGTGTGATCTTCAGCACGACATTTCTTTGAAAACGAGGGAAGGAAAGGGAGCCGAATTTTTCAAAACTCTAGAAGAATCAACGTACCCTAATTTCAGAAATTTCGCTCTCCGAATTTTTTCAATGTTCGGATCAACGTATTTGTGCGAATGTTCGTTCTCTAAAATGCGCAGCATTAAGACAGAACAGCGCTCGGCGTTAAACGATTCCTCGCTCTCGCGTATGATCCGGACAGCGACGTCCAGTTTGCCCGTGGATATTTTAAATTTGCCCAGCTCGTCTAAACGTGCGCGAAAATCAACTTCTTCCAAACTAGATTAAAATTTTGACAGTGTTTTTCAGTATTTATTTTTTATCGTGCGACACAGTGGAATAGGCCTACAGGGGATACCACTGACAAAAAAAACCGCATCGATAATAGTACCCCATGGGTGATGTGGAAACCTACGGTTACGGGTGTTGCCCTAATGCGACCCGCGCGGTTACGCGCCTGAGGACCGCCGAGCTGCGTGGCGATCGCGAGGGCCAAGACGTGCGGCCGGAGAAAGGGGGCGTCGCCTCTGAAAATCGGCTCGAAAGTTCACTTAATTCCGAGCCCTGGTATATGTAATAGGCAACGAGCCTCACAAGGAAAGGTCAGATTCCGTTTATAATAAAACTTTGCAGGTTCGGATGCCCATTTATGCCCATAATCTGCATACTAATGCAGATTATTCTTACCTATTTTATATGAATTCTAAGAGTAATCGCTATGGCGAAGAATTAGAAATGCGAACATCACGCCTGTTAATTTACGTTTAGTTGTATTAAAATAGTTATGCACCGTGAAAGCAACAATTTAATTTCCCCGTTCTAATCTTTTATTTGTTAACAAGTTTGTTAATAAAAGAATATCCAAAAACTAATAATAATTAGCTAAATCCATGTCCCTTTTCTACGGCGTGCATCATAAAGATGCGAACTACACATTCGTCGGAATAGAATATGCAGCCACTGCAGCCGCTTCACTTTGGACGGCCGATTCGGAGTCTTCTGACGACATCGTAAGGCCGAAATTGGGATCCACTGTAACCTTAGCCTTACTGCAGGCCTCGGAATTAAGTGAACTTTCGGGCCGATTTTCAGAGGCAACGCCCCCTTTCTCCGGCCGCACGTCTTGGCCCCCGCGATCGCCAAGCAGCTCGAAGGTCCTCAGGCGCGTAACCGCGCGGGTCGCATTAGGGTGACACTCTTATCAATAGGTTTCTACATCGTCCCATGTCCCATGGTCCGCGTGGTTCATATGCTACGCGCCTGAGGACCTTCGAGCCGATTGGTGATCGCTGGGCCAAGACGCGCGGCGGGAGACAAGGGGTGTTGCCTCTGAAAATCGGCCCGAAAGTTCACTTAATTCCGAGGCCTGCCTTACTGGTTCCGGGGGGGGGGGGCACCCCAAGTAGTGGGGATAGAAATGAACACTAATCGTAGACACAATTTTGAACACTAATCGAGACATTACTGTATATCGCATAACGAATACAAAAATTAAGAATAATGTCACATTATTCGTTACTTACGAAGAATGAGTAAGTTGAATTTATTCAATACTTTTTTCGTTATCCAAAAGGCACGAGGAATAAAATGTCGAAAATTATGTTTGTCACTTATCACAAAAACGTACAAAACAAATTAAACTTACCAATTCGTCCAGAAATGAACCTGTTTCGATGAAAATGGGTTAATATTCATTATCGTTCTACCGATTCGACCTGATCATTCGAAGAAGTACGTACATATGTACCGCACAACAGCTGATTCCACGACCAGGTCAATGTATTCACTTCGTGCGTTCACGCGCGCGCGTGTATGTAATGAATAAGAAGAAAAAAAGAAATTGATTGTGTTATTTTAGTTGGAAGTTCTTATTTATTTACGCTTTATATATTGTGAATAAGTTATTGACGGAAAAGTATATGGTTTGATTTTGCTGTGTATAATGTTTTAACTTTTTATTTATCTACAAACAGGTCAGGTGCCAAATATCTTCCAATTATACTGACAGGTGACTTGAATTTGGAACCTCATTCTGGTGTATATCAATTTATTATGGAAGGTAAATTTGAATACCAAGGGAAAGGAAAAAATCTTGAACCAACGATGTTTCGATCTCTATCGAATTCCCTAATTCCACCACGCCTTTGTGTTACGGATAACTGTCAACATTTTAATGTTTTAAAACAGAGGCTGCTTGGAGGAGAAATGGACAAAGTAATGGTAAGTTTTCTAATAATCAAGTATGTGCGAGGGTCAGTAAATAAGTAAGTTACTCACAAGGGAGCATACCGCACTGTCCGTCTCCGATTTTGATGATACTTGGTGGATATATTAAACAGGTAAAAATAAATTTTTTATAGCGGACCAATCGCAAGATTAGGGGTGAAATCACCCCTTGAAGTTTCAGCAGAAAAATGGTATCTCGAAAACAGTCTCAGATATAAGAAAACTTTTTAAGCAAAAGTTTCATAGTTTCTTGAGGTAAAACAAAAAGTGGTCGCAGATTTTGTAAAAAGTAATTTGTTTATAACAAACAAATTTATTGTTACATTATTTTAAGAGATACAACGATTTACATAATGGCAAAAAAGAATCGACATTTTTTCTGAATCCATTGATATAGAATATGATGGAATGGCCTCCTACAGTTTTGTAAATTTGCATATAATACACAGATCGGCGGAGTCCGCCGGGCTGCGGCCGCACAAGTATACATGTATAGGCATACGGGCGGCTATTATTTTGAAATACGCATTTATTAATCATAACAGGGTAACATCTTATATCATCTAATTTGCAATAGCAATATTAATTACATTAGTATGTATTGTAGTATAATATTGTTAGGAAGTAGTTTGTTGCTTGTAAATTAATATCCGCTAATAACAAAATTGTTATAAAAATTAGAGAAGTCGTAGACATGAAATTTCAGAAGGCTACCACTTTCTTTACTTGCATGTATGTGACCGCTGCTGGGCAGGTCAGTGTTATAAAATGGTTTTGGAGGCTACGCCATACGATAAAGAGTTAAAACACCTTATTATACCGAAAGGCATAACGGGAAGAATTCAACCGCTAGATGTTTACGGATTTCGAATTTGGAAAACTTTCTTAAACGATTCTCGGGAATGGTTATACTTTTCGATTACGATGTGAATCTTCATTTAAGAGACAATATTAATAAGCTTCAACTTCTGAAACACAATCAGTCCTCTTCGCCAAGATTTACAGACCTTTTCAATATGCGTGGTTTAAGAGTGGCTATATGGAAAACAGGCCCCCTCAATTTGACAATCCAGTAGATTTTTGTTCGGTGCAAATTCAGCACCAACATGTGGCATTTGTGGAAATGCTGCTGTCATTACCTGTGCGTGGTGTAAGAAATCATTTTGGTTTCGACATTTCTTTACGGAATAGTATTTCTGTGAAATTTATGTTTCGTAAATTCAGTCTCCATATTAATAATATTGGATTTCTTGTATCATAATTGGGATAAATAAATCATTAACGAAAAGTTCACAAGCCACGTATACTTAATCTTCGTTCGAAATGAAACGATATCAATTATTTAAGTTGCCGATATCACCCTCGTCCAATAGCGATCATATACATAAAAGTAAAGAAACTGGTAGCCTTCTGGAATTTCATGTCTACTACTTCTCTAATTTTTATACCAATTTTGTTATTAACGGATATTAATGGCCGAGCAACAAACGTTCCTAACAATATTATACAGCAATGCATACTAATGTAATTAATATTACTATTGCAAATTAGGTGATATTAGATGAACCTGTTATGATTGATAAATGTTATGGTTAATAAAACATGTATATCTCGTGCGGCTGCAGCCCGGCGGATTCGCGCCATCTGCGTATTATATGAAAATTTACAAAACTGTGGGAGGCAAATCCATCATATTATATCTCAACGGATTCAGAAAAAATTTCGGTTCTTTTTTGTCATTATGTAAATTGTTGTATCTCTTAAAATAATGTAATAATAAATTTGTTTGTTATAAATAAATTAATTTTTACAATATCTGCGACCACTGTTTGTTTTGCCTGACGAAACCTTGAAACTTTTGCTTAAGAAGTTTTCTTATATTTGCGACAGTTTTCGAGATACCATTTTTCTGCTGAAACTTCAAGGGGTGATTTCACCCCTAAACTTGCGATTGGGCTGCTATAAAAAAATATATGCCCTTATTTTCGCCTGATTAATATGTCCACCATGTTTCATCAAATTCGGAGACGGACAGTTCGGTATCTTTCCTTGTCAGTCGCCCCTTCAACCTATCGCCATGACTAACCTCCGTTGTAAAAGAGATATGTAGGTAATATTAGGTGACTACGCGGATAAAATATTGGTGTTAATTTATGGCATGCTTGAAGTCGCTTGTACTAACACATTGACTGCGGAATCGATAATGTATGTCGATTGAAAGTGATAGAAATATCTGTTTATTAACGTGGTGATACAATATTAATACATGGGACGCGAAATAACGTGTGAAACAAAAATGCAAAGAATACAGTACAGTAAAAAGTAAGCGCGGGGGGCGTCACCGCGATGCACGGCACGTGTGTTGACACTTCCCACATTCACCGCTAGGGGACGAGCACGACGATCCTGCTCCCGAAGGTGGTTGTATAGGTCCTCGCGACTATACAGGGTGTCCCTTAACTTCTGTCCTTCCCGGAAATGGGGCGTAGCTGGGCTGATTCTGAACAACTTTTTCCATGACCAATATGTGGTTTGCAGCTTCATTTTTAAGTTATTAACGAAAAACACTGGCCAATGAGAGCGCCCGCCGGCCGGCCGATGGCGCGCGCTCAGGCACGAACCTATCAGCTGTCACGATGGGGGGGCATCGAGGGTACCGACGGAAGCGTGCGGCAAATGTTACATCGTCTTAATTAAGAATAATGTGGAATAATTCGTTATTCATGAATAACAAATAAACTAATAAGTCGTTTAAGAACAGTGTCCGATACGTTCATTCATTATCCGAAAGGAATAAACTGTTTTATTACTTATGAAAAACATATTTTATTTAACAGCACGTTTTTAGGTGGATAAATTATGTTACAAGAAAAACGATTTGCACAACTAATGTTAGAAAAAGCTGGTTAAACTTACCCATTCGTCTACGAATTAATCTGGTAAACATTGTGCGAATCCTGACCTAGGCAACGCTCAACAGCTGATGTCACCGGCCGGGTCGGTGAACTCACTACACTCACGGTGAATTCACTTCAAGATCACTTCACTTCACGGTCACTATCACTTGCCACTGTGAAATGTGGGAACATTGGAAACCGATTTATTTTTCTTACGTTTAAACATTTCGTAATAGTCTGCGTTTTTACGATTCATGTTGTCCATTCGGCTAGCAGAACGACTCTGCCAGCTTAAACGTCGCACTCGCTTCCACACGCACACGCACACACACTGTCTCCAAATTTAGTAGAATTCGGCGGCAGATGCCGATCACACAGGGCAGCATCGGCCCCTGCGTAGTGTGCGTCGCAGTGTAAGCGTCGGCCCTACAATGTTATCCACATTAAAGAACATGTGCGTGTGCGTGTGGAAGCGAGTGCGACGTTTAAGCTGGCAGAGTCGTTCTGCTAGCCGAATGGACAACATGAATCGTAAAAACGCAGACTATTACGAAATGTTTAAACGTAAGAAAAATAAATCGGTTTCCAATGTTCCCACATTTCACAGTGGCAAGTGATAGTGACCGTGAAGTGAAGTGATCTTGAAGTGAATTCACCGTGAGTGTAGTGAGTTCACCGACCCGGCCGGTGACATCAGCTGTTGGGCGTTGCCTAGGTCAGGATTCGCACAATGTTTACCAGATTAATTCGTAGACGAATTGGTAAGTTTAACCAGCTTTTTCTAACATTTGTTACGTATGAATAATACTCTCTTACGCTGCGCTCACACGCATCGTTCGCCCTCGCGTAAGAACGGAAGACGCCTAAAGATTTATCTCGCTACCACACGACGGTTAACCCTTTTAGTATCGACCAACTGCATCGCGGCCGATTAGGTACATTCGTGACCCGACGAAGACTCCGCGCTCTTACCTTTTATGGAGGCTTCTAGTTAGCCCCTCTATACATTTCGGAACTATATAAACCCTCTGTTCCTGATCATCTTCGGTTCATAACTACACAGCTACGCGCATAGTCACGTCGCGTTACGCTTGTACAGAGTCGGTTGCATTTCAATAAGAATTGGGCTTACGGCACCATTCAGATAAAGTTAACCCGTTAGAATCCGCATAGTCCAGTTGAAGTTCTTTCGGCATACTTTGTAACCGTTCTCAGACCCCGCATCGCCAGTGCGTCAACACCGTGCAGCTTAGGTAATAATTCACACACTATTTAACTATATCGCGACAACTACACTTGTACAAACAACTGGTTGCAATATAAACTCATAAACTGTTCACCATTAAATCGAGTAGATTCGTTAAAACCTATCTGTTCGGATGTTTTGCTGGCTATTGGATGGAGGACTGGGAATGGGTCGTCCAGTACTCACTTGAAGCAAAGTCTATTTGTTAACACTGATACGGCACTTTATTTGATACAAGTCTCCACGATGACGAAACAAACAAGCAGTAAAACCACGGCACGAAACGGTGATCACGACAATGATCAGACAATAACGTTCGGTTGAACTCGGTTTCCGTTTAGTCGGTAGCGACTGTAGAGGCGATTACTTATTGCGACGTTTATCTCGGTTTGTACGGTTTTCGACGGTTGTCGAAGATCTAATAGATCGCCGATCCGGAAGGCTCGCGGATCGGCGGGCCGTTGGGCCTGGCGACGGTGGGGCTGGCAATTAGCCGAAATTATGCTTACTGCGCCGGTGGTCTGTCGTGACAACAAGCACGACGACGGTCGACCACCGGGGCGAGTAAGAGGAGCAATATACCTCTGTTGCGAATCCCGAACACTATCTTTACTCCGTAATCCTTTATATTAGTAGTAACGTCCCACAGATGCAACTTAACCGCTCGAGTTGTATCGAATATTTATTTACGAGTCAAACTAATATTTCCTGCGACTCCCTGATTTCGCATCAGGTTCGTCCGCACGCCTTATCCAAAACAAGGTAACTACTCCAACCTAGTGGCTCCCCGATTTCGCATCGGGTTCGTCCACGAAACCTAACCCATCCTACAGCTCCCTGGTTTCGCACCAGGTTCGTCTGTATCCTACGGCTCCCTGATTTCGCATCAGGTTCGTCCGTACGTCTACCAAACCTCCGAACAGCTCCACGGTTTCGCACCGGGTTCGTCTGTGAATAAACCAACCTCCCAGCAGCTCCCCGGTTTCGCACCGGGTTCGTCTGCGCACTCTTTCCTAGTGGCTCCCCGATTTCGCATCGGGTTCGTCCACGACGTTTCACCTTCCTGCGGCTCCCTGGTTTCGCACCAGGTTCGTCCGCGCTTGATTCTATTCCTGAGGCTCCCCGATTTCGCATCGGGTTCGTCCTCGCATACATCAATCCTAACGGCTCCCTGATTTCGCATCAGGTTCGTCCGTGCACCTTACTAACAAATTCTCAACCATATTCCTTGGGTAATATCAACATCGCCGGCCTAGGCGTTGCCCACAGCCCTGGCTCGTAACACATTAGTTGTGCAAATCGTTTTTCTTGTAACATAATTTATCCACCTAAAAACGTGCTGTTAAATAAAATATGTTTTTCATAAGTAATAAAACAGTTTATTCCTTTCGGATAATGAATGAACGTATCGGACACTGTTCTTAAACGACTTATTAGTTTATTTGTTATTCATGAATAACGAATTATTCCACATTATTCTTAATTAAGACGATGTAACATTTGCCGCACGCTTCCGTCGGTACCCTCGATGCCCCCCCATCGTGACAGCTGATAGGTTCGTGCCTGAGCGCGCGCCATCGGCCGGCCGGCGGGCGCTCTCATTGGTCAGTGTTTTTCGTTAATAACTTAAAAATGAAGCTGCAAACCACATATTGGTCATGGAAAAAGTTGTTCAGAATCAGCCCAGCTACGCCCCATTTCCGGGAAGGATAGAAGTTAAGGGACACCCTGTATATATCACCTCCGACCATTCCCTACTATCCCTGTGTCTAGACAGGGCCTGCTAGCATGCCTTACTGACGAGTCCGCTAGTAAGCCTAGGACGAAACACAACCTTCTTCCTTCGTTTATTTTTCTGTCGCTTCCTTCTTCCACCATCGTATCAACCGATACACGAAGCTCCCTCAGACGCTTGTGCGGGTCGCGCCATCTGGAGCTTTTTGTCCAACAAAAACTTTTGTGGGTTTGGAAATACTGTTAGAATGTGGACAATATTAGGTTGTCCCATAAGTTTCTTTCGTTTTGTTAAGAAATAACAGATACACAATATTTTATGTTTTATGTCATGTTACTGAATTATGTACGATCCATTTTGCTCTATTATCTTCGTCCATCTCTCCGTAAGCCGTATAATGCCATCTTTCGAAAACGTCTGGGGTTTGCTAGCAAAATATCGTTCTAGGTGCATTTCTATCTCAATTATCGAACCAAATTTTTTGCTGCGAAGATAATTTTTTAAGGAAAGAAAGAAATAATAATCACACGGGGCGTTATCCGCAGAGTAGGGAGGTTGAGGCAGAATATCCCAATCAAATGTTAACAATTTGTTTCTAACGGTTGAAGATACATGGGGCCTGGCGTTATCGTGCTGGAACAAGGCGCCTTGTCTCTTCGCTAATTCTGGCCGTTTTGTGGCGACTGCTTCCTTCAAGTTGTCCACTCTGGGAACAGTATTTTGTTGAATTAATAGTTTCACTTTGTGGAAGCAGTTCGTAATAAATAAAACCCTTACAATCCCACCAAATGGACAGTAAAACTTTCTTCGGGTGAAGACCGGACCTTGCTACAGTTAAAGGTTTCTTATACCTGGACCAAGAGCGCTTACGTGCAATATTTTCATAGAGAATCCACGTCTTATTCCCAGTAACTATTCTCTTCAAAAAGGGATCTCTCGTTTCGTTGAAGAAGCAAAGCACACGTGGAAATACGGTTCATGAGGTTGCACTCTGTCAATTGATGCGGAATCCATACTTCAGAGCGATTAACGTAGCCGATCTTCGAAAGATTATCGCGGATTTTCGTCAACCATGGCCTTGATAAGGTCCGTATCTGTAGTGACTGGGCGGCCGCTGCGGTTTTCATCTTCCAGATTAAAATTACCAGTTCCAAATCTTCTAAACAAACTGCGAACTGTCTGCACACTTGTAGGCACCACTCCCATAAATGGTGCAAATCTCATTTTCAGTATCCCTAGCACTGTTGCACTGTTTAAAACAGTGCAGTATTACATGAAGCAAATGCTTCCTTTGATTTTCCAGACCTATAAGAGTATAAAGGAGCGTATATGACACTTCAATGCGAACGAAACGTATTCTACGATAGCTAGACGACGACTGAAGATAATGACATCAACGTTTGACAGATAAGGTTCCAAGTTTATATAAACACTGGCAGCTAAAGCAGCTGTGTGCAGATAGCGAAAGAAAATTATGGGGCGACCTAATAATTTCAAGTGCGACTGAGAATGAGAAATGTTTCAGAACAACTGAAAAAGTTGTTCAGAATCACCTCAGCTACCCCCGATTTCCCGATGTTCCCTGGGTTTTGGGCCACCCTGTATACATACATATATCTGTACACCATGCGAAGTATTTATAAAATATTTTCACACGTGGGCCTGCGTTTGATGGAAGAGACTTATAATACTGTGCGACTATTCCAACTTTCTTTTCGATTTTGTAACCTTCAATAGGTGTTTCTTATTGATTTTAATGAGCTGAATTCGAATGTGGAAACCTTTTTCTCCAGAACGTACCGTTTTAAAACTTTAAAGGAACGTTCCGTTTTTAAAAAAATTGCAAATTTTCAAATTTGGAAGTGTTTTGTGCTTTTTCGGTAATAGTCATTCAGTTGCGCTTAGTGCCAAATGATTCTGTTTGTTTGCAGTTTCACGAATAAAATGGTATAAGTAGTAGATTATAATCATTCAAATATGCTTAAATAATGAACAAAGTGAAGAGGATACTGAAAATGCACCCATTTTTGCTGATATCTTCCAATTTGTTTCAAAATCTCAGGGTCCAGGATAAAATCTAACTATGGAACGCGATAGAGCAGACCTTTTTGCAAAGGAAAGCATCAACGGAAGTGACAAAATCGTTTTTTTTCGTTTTCGAAATCGGTTTCATTTTCAATATCAAAGCGAAATAGTTCGGCAAAACACGTGGCGGCGGCGGTGGTTCTTTATGACAGCGGCTCCCCCGCTTGTCGGTCAGCAAATCGGAATCACTAGACACGCGGTACTTCTGCTGACAAGGAAGGTTAGGCAACCCGAAGATACCGATAATTATGAAACTTTGCATACAAGTACAGCATGTCATCCGTAATACAACCCTATATTCCAATGGTGCCATAACTCGGGTTTAAGGGGTGAAATCAGCCCTTGAAAAAAATTGAAGATTTTCTTTGTCGTCAAATGTCTCAGGAACACTGGGAGATATCTGAAAAAAGTTTAAGTAAAACTTGCACCGTTTTATTGTGTTTACTAAACTGCGTAAAAAATTTGTTCAAAAAATTCGTGGTTTTCGAGTTACCCCTCCCCCCACCCCCTCCGCCATAAGAAAATATTGTTTACTATTCGTGCTGAAATACCTCTGGGTATCCTCTTTTCATATCTCTAAATGACATATGTGTTAAATTTTTTTTTTAATAAAAAAAACCATTATTAACGAATTTAGAGTCCATTTACGCACTTATCTTTAATGAACTGGCCTTACAACGCAATACTTAAATAATTCACATTTATTTTAAGTTCATTTACATGAAAATTATTCATATTAAATTTAATTGTAGCAGTGTAACAGTTTTTAATAATAAAATAATTTGTACATTTTTCCACATCGAAGGGTTGTATAAGTAATAAACGACAAAAATAGTAAAAAATCACGGTTGGTAATTACTACAATAATGATATTGCTCGTAGAAATGTTCGAAAAAAGGTACTCGCCACACCACGCACATCGCATATGAGCGGCCGCGCCACAAATACTACACTTTCGTAAAGCCTTTTCACTCCTATAGTAACAGAAATCTACAGGATTTTGAAACTCGCCGAGATGCGTTTCTAGATGTCCGCTTTTAAACCAAGCATATTGGAAAAGATTTTTGAATCTAGGCGAAGAAAGTTGGTTGGATGTATCTGGTTTGCGGATTTGGAAAAATTTTGTACGGGCATTTTCGGATAATGTAATTCTCCTGGACGAAGATATCAACCTGCATTCACGCAATGAAATAATTAAATTGCAGTCGTTAACCCATAACCAACTTTCTTCGCCCAGATTCAAAAATCTTTTTCAATATGCTTGGTTTAAAAGCGGATATCTAGAAACTCATCCCGGCGAGTTTCAAAATCCTGTAGATTTCTGTTACTATAGGAGTGAAAAGGCTATACCAAAGTGTAGTATTTGTGGCGCTGCGGCCTTTATGCGATGTGCGTGGTGTGGCGTGTACCTTTGTTTCGAACATTTCTACGAGCAATATCATTATTGTAGTAATTACCAACTGTGATTTTTACTATTTTTGTCGTTTGTTACTTTTACAATCCTTCGATGTGGAAAAATGTACAAATTATTTTATTATTAAAAACTGTTACACTGCTACAATTAAATTTAATATGAATAATTTTCATGTAAATGAACTTAAAATAAATGTAAATTATTTAAGTATTGCGTTGTAAGGCCAGTTCATTCAAGATAAGTGCGTAAATGGACTCTAAATTCGTTAATAATGGTTTTTTTTATTAAAAAAAAAAAATTTAACACATATGTCATTTAGATATATGAAAAGAGGATACCCAGAGGTATTTCAGCACGAATAGTAAACAATATTTTCTTAGGGCGGAGGGGATTGGGGGAGGGGTAACTCGAAAACCACGAATTTTTTGAACAAATTTTTTACGCAGTTTAGTAAACACAATAAAACGGTGCAAGTTTTACTTAAACTTTTTTCAGATATCTCCCAGTGGTCCTGAGACATTTGACGAAAAAGAAAATCTTCAATTTTTTTCAAGGGCTGATTTCACCCCTTAAACCCGAGTTATGGCACCATTGGAATATAGGGTTGTATTACGGATGACATGCTGTACTTGTATGCAAAGTTTCATAATTATCGGTATCTTCGGGTTGCCTAACCTTCCTTGTGAGTATCAGCAGTGTTCTGCCAGAAAATCTATAACAAGCGCCTATTGCAGGTGCCCATACAAAATCAAACCCGTGTTGAACAGTGCAATCGCTTGCTTCGGGAGCAGTCTGAACTCGACACAGTGCGGTCATAAAAAATGTGTATTCGGCCCTAAGGATACACCGAATAAAAATCTAACTGTTTTATATGAATGTAAGGAATACAACTTCTATTTGCAATTCCGATTTGGTAAAATAATATAAGTAGAAATTTTGAAGTTTTGTTAACCACATGATATGTATATTATATCCCATTCATTGAATCATTAACAACGGAGTAAGTTGTTTACACAAAAAATATCGAACATTCGATCGACTAATCGTTTGTTGTAGTCATTACTTTTTTACAATTTCATTTAATTCGAGTTTTGTATTTCTTGTAGCTGGAAAATAGTGAACATCTTGACGTAGAGGAAAACACTATGGCAAACGCAACATCGAATTGTGATGGAGTGAATACAGACACAACTGAGCGACAAACAATAGAGATTGTGCGTGGTTCTCACGTAAAGTTTTGTTCTGGTACTTTAACACATCCCTTCCGTTTTAATAGCGTGTATAAACATCAAAATCATGATGGACAACGAGAAGCTACAACAAATCAAGATGAATGGATTACAGTAGACTACATCTTTTATAGTGACGTCGAACTGCTTGAACAGTACAGGTTACCTACAATCGCAGAATGTAACACATTACCTACAATACCTAATTTTGCGGTTGGCAGTGATCATTTTAGTTTGGGAGCTACGTTTAAAGTGTATAAAAGGAAGCTCTAAGACTGTGAATATTGCAATTTGTAAAATAGTTAGAATTTGTTAGGATCCAATGTAGAACGACTTTTTATGCTGAATGTATAAAGAGATAATGTATAGAATTGCCATATTACGTTGTTGAACAAATGAAAAAGTCACTGTTTTATTTTACTTGTAATGGTAAATGACAAAAAATTATAGTTTGTAATGTACAACATGGAATGTATTATGTAGATTAAAATATTTATGTAGACTGAGAAAAGCAAATTAAATGCAAGCCTACTGTCCTCTAACCGTGTCAATATTTTAATTTTTACGTTCGTTACGTCTGTTTCCAATGATGATATTACAATACACTACAAGTTTTATTGTCTAATTTTTTATGTGTTCTTGGCATTTGTAACATTTGACGAAAACATGAGTTTGAGCATTAGTACATATCTTTTCAATATACTAATGTGTCTTAACCGTTGGACAGCTGAAGGTTATGGAGACTCATAGCTATATTTCACGAAAAAATTGTTGAGACTTTTTGAAAAAATAAAAAATGTTTGAATCCAAATTTGTCACAGATTATTTTCCTATCTAGAGGCACAATTCTAGCGGTTGTCCCGAAAAATTCGATAGTAAACTTATACTACTACTTTTAAATACAAAAATTATTTTTCAACTTCTGTTGATGCTTACCTTAGCAGAAATATCTGCTCTATCACGTGGAATAGTTAGATTTCCTCCTGAGCCCCTAGTTCTTGAAATAAATTGAAAACTATCCAACGTCGCCGAGCCCAAGTCAAGCGTCCACTTATTTCTCCGCGAGAGAACGGCGCCGCGAGACGTAAACAAATCCTAACGGCCGCTCTGCCGCGCCTGAGAAAGATGTGCCTCTATCGTGTTTCCCGAATCCACTTACAAGTGGCAATGAGTGGCCACATCACCCCCCTGGCAGTAATTAAGGTTACGATGCCTTTCAAGCTAACGCGTCTTAATGCGGTAAATAAAGATTATACTAGGACTAATCTATACTAGATTAGACTTGTTACATATGGAGAATTTCTTCCATACGTCGCTCTCAACGCGTAAACAAATAAGAGGAGCCTGAGCACAAGCACGGTCAGCTGCATCATGACCGAGATGGGCGTGGCCCGACGAAGACTCCTAAATTTCTACCCTTGTTGGTTCAGAGTTACACAGTCACGCGTAGAGTCACGTCGTGTCACGCTTGTATAGAATCAGTTATATCCAGTGAGATTGGGCTTAGCGCACCTCTCGAATCACAGATGAACCCGTTAGAATCCGCTCGGCCGGTTGAAGTTCTTTCGGTATATTCTAATAGCGGATCCCAGACCCCATATCGCCAGTGCGTCAACGCCGTGCAAATACTGAGGTAACTTACACATTTCATATGATTTCATCGTGACAGGAACATTTGTATTTTATACTGATATTCAGAACTTAATTACAACTTTAATACGTTGACTTATAAATCGAATAAATTAGTAACAACGCACCCACCGATACAACTTTATCGCTCGAGTTGTATCAAATAATAATTTATAGTTACGAAGCAACTAACATTTCCTGCGAGTACCTGATCTCGCATCGGGTTCGTCCGTAAGTCTACCAACCTCCGAACAGCTCCCTGATCAAGCGCCAGGTTCGTCTGTGAATAAACCAACCTCCTTTTTTTTCGAGGTGGAAATCTTCATAAGACACCTCCTGCCCTGGGGGAGAGCAGGAGGTAGTGTCGGATTTTTACCGACTAAAACCACCCCGGTTACCTATCCTCGGCGCTTGTAGGGGAGGCCCCGTGACCTGCAGAGATAGCTTCCGGTGCCTCCCCACGCTCTGGCCATTGCAGCCCCATCCTCGGGAGTGTCAGAAGGACCCTCCGATACTCCGCTGCACAGAGCCACGGCGCGAGAAACATCCGGCGCGGCCTTCCTTCTCCAAGCCCTGATTAGGACGACTCGGGCCCCCACCCGAGCCGCCCACAGCTCTCCGACGGCCCCACCGGAAACGGGAGAGCGTGGTCCTCCCTGGCGGGGTCGCCAATCTTCGTGTCAGCAGAGGAAGTCATCCGAGGGGGGAGAGAGGGTTCACCTCTGCCCCCCCGCCCCCGCTTTTATCTCTCGGGAGGGGGGGGGGGTCTCGCCAGTGGAAACGGTCAGCGAGCCCGCCTCTCCTCCATACACATCGCCGTTTCCGGCTGTCGGGCAGCCCTGCGGGATACCAGAAGGACATGATCCTCCCATTGCAGGGCCGCCCGTCTACTGGGGCAGCGATGACAGTCATCCGAGAGGTGGAAGGGGGGACACCTCCAATCGCCCCTCGGACCGTCATCGCTTTTACACCGCGGGAGGGGGGATCTCGCCAGCGCACATGGCCGGCAAGTCCTACCCCTCCGTCTTTCACGGCGTGCGGGATCGGACAATTCCCGATCCCGCTCCGCTGTCTCCTTTCTGCGAAGAACACTCTCGCAGAAGGAGGCCATTGCAGTCCAGGCCCTCTCGCTGCCCAGCATCCTACTGACGATGTTTGTCATATTTTAAGTAGGATAACTAGACATTAATATATGTACAACTATTAAATAAATCAAATGTTGTTATGTTGAAGGATCGATGGAACTTTATTTTTATAAACAATGAAGATTTATTATATACAACTTGGAAATTGCTTTTATACTAATGATTTTCTGATAATGAATCTTTTATGATTGTATATTTTTCGGCTCTATCAAAGTGCTATTATTTATATTTTTAAAAGGCTGTTATATGTATTTCGTTACGTATTATTTTAACTCCATTAACTACGAACTAAAAGTTTGTATCTCTCTCATCGTTAAAGTTTCTTGTTTCTTAAGAAGTCATAGCGAGCAGCCCCCAGCGCAAGCTAGTAAAACGCTGGAGTTGTTCCGTTTGTGCAGGAAAACCCGATAATTATGTCATCAATAAAAGTTTCTGCAGACTACATATTACTAAGGGTTTTATTATTTGGGTCATTTATATAATCCTTTCGTTCGGCAGGGCTGATTAGTAGCCTAAATACACCTAACCGCTTGCAGAGTAAAGAATGAGCAATGAATAATGTTTCTCTTTTACAATTACAACAATAAACCAGAATTGGCTTCGAATGTACTAAAAAATAAACTAAATTGTATTGCCAGTCTCGAAAATATTAATATCATGACTGTGCCAGACATATTGTCAGCAGCCAGAGAACTTCTGTAGGATTATTTTTATGGGAATTGTGATTGAAGGTAATGCGGTTTATCACAAACCGGACAAATCTGGGTCGCCGGGCATTGAGGTATGTATACCTGACGAGAACGGTCGGGCTGTTTTGTAGCATGCACCCTGTCCTTTGGTCACCCCGCGGATTTGCCATTGGTAAGGTTTACTGATTCGATTGCAGGGGCAAATTTATTTAGAAAACTTAATAAATCATTGATTGTGAGCATTACTCCTTCAATCATTGAACGATCCCATTCTAGGCGCGTATTTTCATCTAATTTCGCAGTGACTATATAAATTAGCATCTCATGCCAATCCACGGGCTGTTTAAGGGACTTCAACGCGTTGATATGCATTTCTACATTATCCGTTAGGGTACGTAGCGCTGATACATTGTTCGAACCGACCTAGGAGTGCTCAAACAACGCTCGTATATGTGCCTGTATTATTTTTCGGTTTTCATTGAATCTTTTCTGTAATAGATCCCAAGCTACCACATAATTTTCTTCCGAAGCATTTACTGCTTCGATTACGGTCGACGCACCCCCCCCGTAGTGAGGACCTCAAAAGATGAAATTTATGCACAACTGGTATAGCCGTATTTTCATGAACCAAGTCGCGAAACATGTCATAAAAACTATTCCACTTCACATAATTACCTTCGAATGGCTTAATCTGCATTTTCGGTAAAATGCTTTGGGCATTTGATATTGCCGGTGCATGAGCCATATCAGTTCCCGATCCCGGGGCATTGGTTACTGAGGCTTCTAGACTACGTTTACGGTTGCGAATTTCCTTACTGCATTGATAATAGCCCTTTCAAACTCTTCGCGCCCCGTCTCGTTGTCGGGATTGTCCTCCAGAGCTATTTCTAATTGCACCCTTTCAAAGTTACATGAAATTTCTTCTAACTTATGCTGGTACTGATCTAACACGCCCATATCGTCGGCATCGGTGAATTCTTATATTTGTGCGTGAACGCGTTAATTGGCCCTTGAAGGAACCGCGCTGCCTAATTAACCGTTTCATAGTTTCGGCCATTTCACTCACTCCCTTTCCCTCCAAGGACTATGGTTAAGCTGATGCCAGCTGGGAGGGAAGCCCGCAATACTTGATCGTATCCGATGTCCCACAAAATGGGGCCCAGGACCGACCCCTGCGGGACACCGCGATCAACCTCCCTCGAGCACCTCCGGCCACTCCTGCCCGGATATTCTACCCACGTGGTCTCCTTTTGTTGCACCGCAGAATGGGTGGGGACACGGGCCGCCGCACAGTGGTCCCAAATCCCGAAAACACGGCCAAAACTATTTTTGCGTGATTTGTCAACTTAAGATAATAGTATGGTAGGTCGTTGAATTCGTCTTGATGTCAGGTATGATAATACAAAGTCAAAAATATATATTAACATATAAAAATCGAGTTGACCTTCAATTTGTGATAAAAAACAAATATTTTTTTAACTTTTTTCTATTGAAATGTGTAGAAGGTTAAATACTGATTAACTTTTATCTGAAACATTTTTTTGTTAGATCATTTTTATTACTCCATACCGAAGACTTCTTCGATGACTGTAGATTAATTCTGTTACTGCAGAGTTTTTTTTTTTTTTGTACGTGTAAATAATTCTAAGTAAGAATGATCCTTCAAAATTGATATAACTTTTACCTGAAACAGTTTTCCGTATCATTCAGAGTTCTCGAAAGACAAGAAAAGTGAAAAGTAATACTTTATTCAAAATGGTGTCACGGCTGAAAGTGCAAAAAAGTGCAGCCAATTTTTGTAAATATAGTAAGATGAAAGTATAAACTAAATCTCCAACAAGAATTTTGGCGGGATATTGTGGGATATACAACTTTTTCTCTACATCTTTAAAATATATGTGTTCAAAATTCAAACGGCTAAAACGCTGGGGGTCACCTAGCCTCGCGTACGACGGGCTAGTTACCGACCCAATAGCTGCCAAAAGTCGATCGCCTGATCGGTTTACACCAATCAGGTGAAACCAAAAAAAGGAAAAAAAACCGTCGTTTGCGGCTCGGCGAGCAACGGCTCGCAAATAGACTAGAGACCTTCGAAAACCGCGACAGAGGACTGACATCCGTATCGGAAAGCTAAATTCGAAGTAGTGAGACAAAATTCAAAAAGCCACGTTTTGTATTTCATTCGTTCTGTCGTCGCGTGTGCTGTATTCTTATCCACCACGGTGTTTGTATTTGACTGTTCGTGTGAAGATTAAAAGTTCAAGTGCTGTCCATATTTGTTCGTTCTTCATTGCGAGTCCTTCACTGCTCATCCTACACCTCCACGCTCAGCGCTGAGCGATATCAGCCAACCTCGGATCACGCAGAATCAAGCGTGCCATTTCCGAAACAATATGCATTAAATCTAACATGTTATTTCCCATACTATACTTACCAGTTTACAATGTTAACGGATAACAATTCTTAATATATTCAGAGAGGAAAAATGTTCTACTTACTTCCAGGAACAATATTCATTTTACAGAATTACGATTGATGTCTTCTAAAAAAAGTTATACACCTTACAGTCTGCACTTCACACTTACGCTTACGCTCACGAGAAATGACTGTCTAAAGCAACCGAAGTTCGGACTGTAATTGCCATTCAGGTAAGAAAGTAATACTTATATCCTTCCATCCCTCTACAGAGTCATTATTGTACTACCCAATCCATCAATCGCGACCTCCTGAACAACAAATTCATTTTTTGAGTTTTGGCCGCTTTTTCGGGATTTGGGCCCACTGTGCGCCGGGGCCGCCTCCGCATCGGGGAAGGAGGCTGCAGGGCGAGAGGTCTTGACGGCCCTCTCTCTTACCTTCCTAATCCTGGTCTCCTCCGGCTGTCTCCATCGTGCCCGTGCTCCCGGCGATGCCACAGGGGCATCAGTCGCTCCTCCACTGCTCCCACGCCGTCCCCCTCCTTTCGCCTCCTTCTTTCCTTCCGTCGAGGATGACCGGGCCTCCCTCTTCTGCTTGGCGACTGGCACCGGTATCGCCTTGGACGCCGCCAGCTCCAGTCGAAGGTCAGCCAGCTCGTTGCGCAGCTGGAGATTCTCCTCCTCCAGCTGCTGGGCCTTACTGGCCGCCGATCCCTTGGCCAGCTCCGTGGCCCCCAGTCTGACCGCGAGGACCGCTTCCTTCAGCGCCCTGACGTACGTGCCCTTCAGGTTCTTGGTCGTGCTGGCCACCGTCTCGACCTTGCCCAGCTGAGCCAAGATTTCAGCGCTCAAGTTGGCCGTGGGCTGCGGCCGCATCTCGCTGGCTACCTCCATCTCACACGGAAGTCTAGAGGAGCGTCTCACCGAAACCACCTCGTACTCCATGCTGGCGTCCCTCCTCTCCTTCAGAAGGGTCCGCGCCTTTTCGTTCGCCGATGATGTCCTCGGCCTCTTCCTCCCGGTGACCGTGGCAGTGCTCGTGTCGGAGTTATACTCGTCACTGCTCGCGATGCTGGACGGGGGTATTTCTGAGTCCCTCGATGCCGTTCTCCGGCTGCCACCCCCCGATGGTCTAGGGGTAGCGCTTGTTCCGCCACCGCTTGTCCCTGGTTGCCCTGGTGACACAGTCCCTCCCGACGGACTCGCGCTGCATGAGCGCGATGCCTCCCTATTCCACGTTTGTACTTTGTTGTGTAGCAGGGACATAATATGGCAGATATTTTAACGAACTGTTCGCCCATCATGGGACCCCCACCGCGGTGAGGGCACTTCCCCGTTTAAGTTTAACCCTGTTTATGGATGCCGAAGCCGTAAAGCGGTTTTCCGGATGATCAGTCCTATCGGCGCCAGTTGATTCTACAGAAATAATTTTACGGGATAGGCCCGCGCCATAAATGGTGTTAAAGGTTTAACGTCACCCCTATTGAATGGGCGACACCGGATCCGAACCGATGCCTGACCCAAGCCTCAGGCTATACGTGCTGCGATTTCACCTACGCAGCATCGGTTGTGAGGAGATACTGACCAGGTAGTCCTCCGTACCTGCGCCCGAATACCCCCACTTCAACCCCATCATAGGCTCCGGACAGTAAACGCGAGAGCGGTTCTTCCACGTTAAACATACGGGTTCATGGGATCTTTGCCATAATTTCAGGACTGACGGTTACCCTTATTACCATCACAGAGGTCGGGTACTAACATCACGCGCCACTCCGGTCGGGGGGCAACTACTCCCCCCTTGGTTAGTCTGACGGGAATATCCATGAGGCATCGACCGCAGCCCATTCACACACACATTTATTCCATGAGCCGCTAATTAGTTTTCACCGCTCAACCCAAGCCCGTGCGGCATGGTTGGACCTGCTGGGAATGTAGCTCCCGCCGGCATGGTCTTGGGCCTCATCGCGACTACTTAAGCCCCTGCACCACGACAACGTGGCGGCTCCTAGCAGGGGAAATCCTTAAATCTGGTTTTACTGCACATAACTATATCTATGAGTGACGATCTCTCATTTCTCTCAAAAGTGATATCCCCTGAGCTGCTCGCTGGTGTAACGTTTGCCCTTCCACAAAATTCAATTACCATGCTCCCCCTTAAATTCCATTTTCTAGAACACCATACCGGGGATTTAGCATTTAAATCCCCGGCCAAAATAACTTTCTATTTTCTTCTATCATATTCATTATCTCATCCAGGGCGTTTTCGAATTCCTGTCTCGACAACAGCCTATTATCATATCACTACCTATCTTAATGGCCACGTATCCTCTTCCGTTTCCAATCATTTTAATAGGTATCTCTTTCTCCATGCTTCTAGGGGTTACCCATATCGCCGCTAGTCTATCAGTGTCTGCAAACCAGTAATCTTTAATTACAAAAGGTTCGTTTATGATTACGATATCGACACACAACTCCTTTGTCGCTTACATCATCAAATCGTTTGCCGCCCGGCATCTATTTAAATTTATTTGTAATGTAATTCTTATATCCATTACCTTGGCTTTCTATTACCCTCCATTTTATTTATTTCTTCCCTATATGCGGGACACCTAATTGATCCAGCAACATGTGCTACCGCAGTTCCTGTACCTCCTGCTGCCAGGCATAAGGAGCACTTTGGTTCCTCTCTGCAGTTTCCCATCTTGTGCTCTTCAGAGCCACATCTTCTATATATATCTTTTCTGTCAGGTCCCCTATTACACTTGCCTGCCATATGACCAAAGCCATGACACTTGTAGCATGTAATAACTTTAGGGATTATTTTCGCCTTTGCAATAGTCCAACCAATTTTTATTGCTGGAGATTTCTTGAATTGCACAGCAAGGTTCTCATCCATTACTACTACCGCAAACTTCATCCCTCCTCGGGTTATTCTCATCACTTTTACCTTTATATTAGATATTTCACCTTTTAACTTATTCGCTATCTTTTTTACTAATTCTCCTTCCCCCGTAGTTGGATCAATGTCCCTTGTCTCCAATTCTACCTCATGCTATAAACGTCTGACTGCTACTTCGTTTTCCAGTTTCCCATTTATGCTGCTGAAGGATTTTTCACTTCCGCCCCTGGCACGAATTTTACTACCCGATCCCCGTTTTGGGCCCTTCTTATCTTTTTCGTGCCTTCCGCTTGTTCTTTATTAGTACTTTCCTTCATTCTTTTCAGCGCTTCTGCGAAAGTAACCCCTTCTTTTAATTTAAGTGCAATAGCCTCGCCTTATATTTCCACTTTCCTCTACCCTGTCTATTTATTTCCTCTTGATCCTTTTCCTTTCTTTTCTCTCTTCCCCTTTTCTTCTTATTTTTCTTGCGTCCTCTCCGTCTCTGAACTAGATTCTATATTAATTTCCTGGTGTCCTCTCCTAGTCACTTCTTCTTCCTCTATATTTTTCTATCTTGGTTCCTTTCCCTCTCTTCCTTCCATTGGGGAAATCTCTTTCCTTTTTTCCCTCCTATTTTTTGGTGTATTATCCTTTTCGTCATCCAGTTGTATTTCTATTGCCTCTTTTCTGTTCATCCTATTTCGAACACTTTCCAGTCTTCGAGCTAACAGCTCCAGCTCATGTTCGATACTCTGAGGGCGTTTTCCTTCTACTTCAGGTCTTCCTGTCCTCTTTTCCTGTATCCTTGGTTTTTGGGTCTCCCTCGATTCAATTTGTCCTAGCAGATCATCCATACTCCGCGTTATGTCAATTTTGGCCATATCTTTTCTTAGCATTTCCAGATGCTTCAACCACTCCCCATTCTTCTCCTTAAGGATACGATTTACATTTTTAGCCTCCACTGAGTACTCGTACAGTCGGCCGCATAAGTGTTCGTCCACCTACCGCATTCAGTGTATGCGCAAGTAAAAGTTGGAAAATATGCATATAAAATTTGAAAAATAATTGAAGAAATAAAGCTTTATTCGTACAAACTGAAATAACATTTTGCGAGATTCATAATTGTTATACATAATGAAAAATAAAACAAAGTATTATAATGTGGCGGGAAACTCGAGCGCAAAAGTCTTCGTCCACGAATATTTATTCTAAATAAGACGCTTAGAAACGACTAATATTTAAAATAATTGAATGTATCGTGATCGACTGTGTTTTGTTAAACGTCTGCAATCGGCAACAGTCGATCTCAAACATCCAGAAAGAAAATATCGTAGAGAATAATAATGGATCGTAAGAGACGTGAAACATCACTTTCTCAACGAGAATATATTGTAAAATTTTGGATGGAAGGAAAATCTGAAAGAGAAATTTCAAAATTATTGGATATACCACGGTCTACAGTACAGTATATATTAAAAAAGTTTAAGGAAGACAAAATAATTCTAAATAAACCGCGGCAAGGAAGACCAAAACTGCTGACAAATCGCGAGGAAAATCGGAAACTTAGAACTGTTAAGCAGGATCCCCACATTTCAACGCCTGAAATACAGGAAAACGTTCTGTCTCCTTTAGGCAAGATTGTAAGTCGTGACACAATACGACGGGTACTTCATAGGGCCAATTTGAAGAGCCGTGTTAGTCGGAAGAAACCATTAATTACTGCTGCAAATAGTAAAAAAAAGATTAGAGTTTGCCAAAAAGTACGTTTCAAAATCAGAGGATTTTTGGAAGCGTGTTATATTCACAGACGGGTCCAAATTTTGTGTGTTTGATGTCCTTAATAAAAAAGTTTGGAGGAAACCGAATACGGAGTTTCGTAAAAAAAACTTAACACCAACCGTGAAACACGGGGAGCATCGCTCATGGTATGGGGCTGCATGTCGACTGCTAGGGTTGGTGATTACCACGTTATAGACAATATCATGGATCGTTGGATGTATTTGAACATATTAAAGGAACATTTACTTCGAAGTGCTGAGAAATTTGGAATCAAAGATAACTTTATGTTCCAGCAGGACAACGATCCAAAGCACAAAGCCATCATCGTCAGAGAATGGATATTATATAGCACCCCGCATTATTTAGAAACACCACCCCAGTCACCGGATATAAACCCCATTGAACACTTGTGGGCAGTAATAAAAAAAAAAATTCGTCAATCACCGCCTAAAAATCGTGATGAATTAAAGCAACGATTTATAGAGGAATGGGGAAAAATACCATCAGACTTTACAGAAAAGTTAGTAAAATCAATGCCCCAACGTCTAAAGGCCATAATTTCTTCTAAAGGATACCATACTAAGTATTGAGAGGACTAGTGGTAGTTTTGTATATCAATAATTTCATTAGTTTGCAAGTGGACGAAGACTTTTGCGTTCGAGTTTCCCGCCACATTATAATACTTTGTTTTATTTTCCATTATGTATAACAATTATGAATCTCGCAATATGTTATTTCATTTTGTACGAATGAAGCTTTATTTCTTCACTTATTTTTCAAATTTTATCTGCATATTTTCCTACTTTTACTTGCGCATACACTGAATGCGGTAGGTGGACGAACACTTATGCGGCCGACTGTATATAACCCTAATGGGGTCCTCCGCGTCTCTCTCTCTTTTAACCGTCGTACGTAGTAGTTCACGTTGGAGTAATACGTTGTCCCCAAACTTTGGTATAAACCACTCCTCACACTCAGAGTCTAGTGGCGTAGGACCATCCCCATCCGGGGGCTGGTGCATAAAAACGTCTTCATCCAATATTTCCAGCGACAATCCCTCACCTTCCTGGTCTCTTCTGGTCGGGCTCCTTCTCAAGCAGGCCTTAGGCTTGAAAGGATCGCTAGCCCCCGTCGTCATCTGTTGTGCACCAGATTCATTGTCCGTTTCTATATCTCTAAATGAATTCACGTATCCATATTCCTAGCCGGGTCATCATCATTTATTCCAGCCCGTTTTTTATTTTCTTTATTTGTAGTAAAACATCAGTTACATCGTGGTTTTTGACCCAACTCCGGAATCAGAATTGTTGGAAAAGCCAGCCCCAGCCTCTGCTTCCCATCTAACCTATTTCTTTTTTTTTTACGAGGTGGAAATCTTCCCAAGACACCTTCTACCCTGGGGAAGGGTAGGAGGTAGTGCCGGCTTTTTACCGGCTGAAACCACCTCGGTCGCCTTCCTCCGGCGCATAGTGGGGAGGCTCCGGGACCTCCGGAGATACAAGCCGGTGCCTCCCGGCGCCCATGCCATATCGGCCCTATCCTCGGGAGGGTCACAAGGACCCTCCATATCTCCTATATACACGGCCGTACCGGGGGCGACACCCAGTACGACCCTCCTCTCTGGCCGCGATCAGGACGACTCAGGCCCCCACCAGAGTCGCCACAGCACTTCGACGGCCCTGCGGGTTATCGGGAGCACACGATCCTCCCCAGCAGGGCCGCCAGTCTTCAGGGCAGCAGTGGGAGTATCCGTGGAGGGGGGCGCCTCTGCGCCCCTCTGTCCGCCACCGCTTTTACACCTCGCGAGTCTCGTCAACGGCAGTGGCTGACGAGCCCGCCCCTCCTGCACCCACATCGCCGGTTCCGGCTGTCGGGCAGCCTTGCGGGATGACAATAGGACATAATCCTCCCGCAGCAAGGCCGCCCGTATTGAGGACAGCGGTGACAGGCTTCCGGGAGAGGGTAGGGGGAACACATCCAAACGCCCCTCGGGCCGTCACCGCTGTTAGATCGCAAGAGAGGGGATCTCCCCAGTGGACGTGGCCGCCGAGCCCTGCCCCTCCGTCCCTCCCTACGGGCGGGATCGGCTATTTCCCGATCCCGCTCCGACGCCTCCTTCTGACGAAGCACATCTTCGCAGAAGGAGGCCATTGCGTTCCAGGACCTCTCGCTGCCCAGCATTCTCCTGACGATGCTCGGCAACGAGAGGTCGGCTCCCACGGCTGCCGTGAGGACACGCCGCTCGCTAGCCCACGTAGGGCAATCCTCCAGCGTGTGCTGCGCCGTGTCCTAGGCAGCCCCGCACTCCCGGCATTCGGCCGATGCCTCCGCCTTGATCCGGCACAGGAACTAACCGAAGCACCCATTCCTGGTTAGCACCTGTGTGACTTGGTAGGTCAGCCTTCCTCGCCACCTCTCGCGCGCAGCCAGTCGGGCTTGGCGTCTAACTTCCACCTCTTCCGCCGCTGACACCACCGCGCCTCCCTGACGGAGTTCTTGGAGACGCTCGTAAAGGAAAGCGTCTTCCTCCGCCAGGAAATCTAACGGCACGGTGCCTGCCACCGTGAGCGCCGCCTCATGGGATATTGTGCGGTATTCCCTTACCACCCTGATGGCCGTTGTTTCGGATGCTGGTAAGCGGTTTTTTTTGGACCACACGCAGGAAAGCGAGTTAGGTGGCGAAAGGATGCGCTAGACTTTTAGATGTACTCGCTATATTAGTCTTATACAATAATCGGTGATTTGCTATGCACTCGGAGAAAGCTTGTCGCTCGACTGATGGCGGAGAACAGAAAGAGCTCAATTTTGGGGACGAATCCTTGCCTACGCGTGAGGGCGTTCGGATAGCGTGGTAGTCCCCGGATTTCCTCAACGTCGGAGGCCAGTCCTGTCTCCGCGAGGCGGATGGTCCTCGTCCAATCCCTCACAGTGGCCATCAGTAGTGTGTCATCCGTGTAGTACATCACGCTGCGCCACACAGTGGCCCAAACGGGCCTTTTAGCTGGACAAAACCTAAAAACTGAAAGTGCTAAGAAAAGATTTTCGACTACGGTAAGTGAAAGATATATAATAGATAAAAAGAATTAGAGCTAGCCCTTATACGATAGGATGCTGTTTATATAAACAATTCCCCTCTTCCACTCACGATTTCTAACCATACGCGATAGTCAGTAATCGGGGCCCCACAGTTCATCAGTATCTATCGTTCGTTAACAGTTCTTAGCAGTTCCCAGCATATTTTGAAGTGTAAACTTCTTTAGGCGCGCCACGCACAGAATTTTGCTGGGGAGTGAATGGGTCTGATGCGTCACGCTTTCGGGTAAACTCGGGAGCCGAAGCGCGTCACGCTTTCGGGTAAACTCGAGGAGACGAGATCGTCAAGCGCACGTGGTAGAACAAGAGAGCCGAGTTTATCCGAGCGGAGATCAGACAGTGCTTAGCGTCACAGTTTAATTGTATTGCTTTGGTGGAAAATCGACGATAAGTATCTAAAGTTATTTTATTTTTGAGTTACTAACAGTTAATTTTATACCACGTGCAAAGCGCTTTCGCGTAAAAGTGGGCACATAACCCAACAATTTAAAATTATTAAAAGACAATTTCGTAACTCTCTTCTGTGTTTTTATTTTATTACTAGTTATTATTATTATTATTATTACTAGTTTGTATTAAGTTTCTTTAATTATTGAGTTATTTTATTATCAGTTCATTTTATACCACGTGCGGAGCGCTTTCGCGTAAAAGCGTGCACATAACCCCACACTTTAAAATTATTAAAAGACAATTTCGCAACACCGTGCTGTGATTAGTGTATAAATATTTGTTGAAGTGTAAACTTTTTGGAATGTTGCTCTTTATAATTTTGAAAATCGAGGATGGATCAAAATTGCCAGTTCGACGATGAATTAAAAGAATGTAACAGAGAGCGACAAAAAGTTCAACAGCAGAATTTAGTCTCGCAGAATGAAGAAAAGAAACAACTTAAAGAAAAAGAACAAATTGAACAAAATGCATTGGAACGACAGAGAGAATTATCAAGGGAGCGCTGTAGACGATATCGTGATAACAAACATCTTTGTCCAATGAAAACTATTCAACGTGTGACTCATAATTCACAGATCCCAGGGACATCCACAAACATGAACGTACCTTTTGTTGTAAATGATTATTCAGCAAATATAAATGATTATGGGAAATTCGACCATGAATTGAAACTGAAAAGGGAATTAGCTAATGCGAGCAAGAGAGAACAACGTAAAAGAAAGCATCAAGAAGTTCAACAGCAGAATTTAGTCTCGCAGAATGAAAGAAAGAAACAACTTAAAGAACAAATTGAACAAAATGCATTGGAACGACAGAGAGAATTAGCAAGGGAGCGCAGTAGACGATATCGTGATAAGAAACAACAATGTAAAACAAAGCAGCAAGAAGTTCAACAGCAGAATTTAGTCTCGCAGAATGAAGGAAAGAAACAACTTAAAGAACAAATTGAACAAATAGTTATCTCTTATAGTTCTGAGAATATATTGGGGTACAGAATTCCAATGCTTGTACAAAAGTGTTTATATTAAGAGGGACCGATAGGGTCCGAATGCTCCACGCTTCTCTTCTATAGTCATTCGTTAGAGTTTCTCGTCTGAGTAAGGACGTGCCTTCTTTTACTGTATAAAATAAATTACTTTTGGTAAACTGAACTGTGCATTATATATTATCACACATCCTCATAATCTAGTTTCCCAACAGATTCGTCCAAGTAATAAGACCCGTAATAATAATATTCATGTTATTCATGTATACAGGGTGTCTCTTAACTTCTGTCCTTCCCGGAAATGGGGGGTAGTTGGGGTGATTCTGAACAACTTTTTCCTTGACCAATATGTGGTTTGCAGCTTCATTTTCAAGTTATTAACGAAAAACACTGGCCAATGAGAGCGCCCGCCGGCCGGCCGATGGCGCGCGCTCAGGCACGAACCTATCAGCTGTCACGATGGGGGGGCATCGAGGGTACCGACGGAAGCGTGCGGCAAATGTTACATCGTCTTAATTAAGAATAATGTGGAATAATTCGTTTATACTTATGAAACTAATAAGTCGTTTAATAACCGTGTTCTATTACTTATGAAAAAAATATTTTTTTAACAGCACGTTCAGAAAAACGATTTGCACAACTAATGTTAGAAAAAGCTAGTTAAACTTACCCATTCGTCCACGAATTAACTTGCTTAACGTGTGCGAATCCTGACCCAGGCAACGTTCAACAGCTGATGTTACGGCCGGGTTAGTATCCTTGCACGATCACTTCACTTCACGATAACTTCACTGCACGATAACTTCACTTCACGGTCACTTGCACTTGCTACTGTGAAATTTGGGTATAGTTAAAAACAATTTATTCTTCCTACGTTTAAACATTTAGTAATATTCTGCGTTTGTACGATTCACGTTTCTCGTTCGGTTAGCAGAACGACTCTGCCAGCTGAAACGTTCGCACTCGCTTCCACACGCACACGCACACACACTGTCTCCAAATTTAGTGGAAATCGGTCGAAATGTTTAAACGTAACAAAAATAAATCGGTTTCAAATATTCCCACATTTCACAGTGGCAAGTGATAGTGACCGTGAAGTGAAGTGAACTTGAAGTGAATTCACCGTGAGTGTAGTGAGTTCACCGACCCGGCCGGTGTCATCAGCTGTTGAGCGTTGCCTAGGTCAGGATTCGCACAATGTTTACCAGATTAATTCGTAGACGAATGGGTAAATTTAACCAGCTTTTTCTAACATTAGTTCTACAAATCGTTTTTCTTGAAACATAATTTATCCACCTAAAAACGTGCTGTTAAATAAAATATTTTTTTCATAAGTAATAAAACAGTTTATTTCTTTCGGATAATGAATAAACGTATCGAACACGGTTATTAAACGACTTATTAGTTTCATAAGTATAAACGAATTATTCCACATTATTCTTAATTAAGACGATGTAACATTTGCCGCACGCTTCCGTCGGTACCCTCGATGCCCCCCCATCGCGACAGCTGATAGGTTCGTGCCTGAGCGCGCGCCATCGGCCGGCTGGCGGGCGCTCTCATTGGCCAGTGTTTTTCGTTAATAACTTAAAAATGAAGCTGCAAACCACATATTGGTTAAGGAAAAAGTTGTTCAGAATCACCCCAGCTACCCCCCATTTCCGGGAAGGACAGAAGTTAAGAGACACCCTGTATATTAATTAGAATAGATTAAAATTGTCATCAAAGTTTACACTTCGGTGGTGCGTTCTTAAGCGCACACTAGTTTTTATTTTGTGACATTTTTTGTGTTTTATATTGAATTTGTGATGGATTTAAGCATAAATCGTAAGTGTACATATCTTAAAACTCGAATAACTGACTCATTTGCTTATAGACAATAATATACTGAAATATTGTGCGACGTTTGTACTTTGCTGGTCTCTAAAAAAAAGCATTACTTTGCATTAACGGGGGACTTGTTCGAGTTACTTCATAAAAGTGTATAGAATCTGAAAAATTTAGTCCCATCTGCAACTTTTTGCAACTTTGAAGCGTAGATCATTTTTAATAGGTGTACGGTGAAGAGTGAAAATAATACAGCGATCTTTAAAATACAATAAGTTTCTAAAAAATTGGATCAAACGACTCGGGTTTTTTTTAGAAACCAGATAAATTAGTGTATTAAATAAATAAAATATAATATAAATAAATAAATTCTGATTGTTCTCTAAATATCTAAAATAAAAATATCTAAATATCTACTATTCAAATTAAATATATCGCAGACACGATTCTCGAGCGATTTCGGGTCGCCTTTGATGTTTTTTTGCAACCGAGGCTCGAGGCAGCGTTCAAGGAAAGAGGCAAGTTTAAATACCCGTGTACGTGAGACAAAACTAACGCGATTGTGGGGAAAGGATTCAGGATTTGGCAATGCCGGAGACAAAAACCACAGTATTTTAAAACTATTCAATGTATTTCAAACCAAGTTACTCGAGGACGCTTCGTCGTACGACTGATCCTCGACCCACTGGCCGACAAGCCATGTGCCGAGGATTGGGCGTCCTCTTTTAAACAAATGCCGTCATCGAGACGGCAACGCATATCGCGGAGGGCCCGAGGTGTCATTGCCTCGGTGCCCGACCCATCGCAGCAGGAATCCGAACCCTGTATTCCCACACGATCAAAATTTAAGAATAAAACTTCTGCATTTTTGGTCCGTTTTCAATGAAATTTTACCAACATGTTCGTTACAATCTCCCGATTAAAATGACACCAAACACGATATGGTTTGGACAATTTTTACTTATTAATATACAGGGTGGCCCGGAACTCACGCGGTATTTTTAAAAAAGGGGTAGCTGAGGTGATTCTGAACAACTTTTTCCTTGACCAAAATATTGTTTGAAGCTTCGTTTTTTAGTTATTAACGAAAAACACTGGCCAATGCGAGCGCCCGTATAGCGCGAGCTCAGTCACAATTGCGCGCGGCCGAGATCGGGTGCATCGAGGGGCAACGTACGGCAAATATTACAATCGTCTTACATTAACAATAGTGTGTAATTCTTCGTTATTCATCAATAACAATTTAATTAACAAGTCGTTTAATAACTGTTCCATACTTTTATTCGTTTTCCGAAACGAATAAAGTGTTTTATTAATTATGAAAAAAGTGTTTGGATGATTAATGTTAGAAAAGGGTAGTTAAATAAACTTATCCATTCGACCGCAAATTTACTTGCTTCGACGGCGTATTGGCATTTGGTCATCGTACCGATCCTGACCTGCCTTAACAATTTTATGCCACATCGCGGCGATCGATAATGACACACACATTAACTTTCGTAATGTTCGTAAGTGCGTGTCCTGTTCGTGTGGAAACAAGTGCGAATCAGATCTGCATCGATCGCCGGGACGTGGCATTTAAATTCTAAAAATAGGTCAGGATCGGTACAATGACCATATGGCAAGACACCGTCGAAGCAGTTAAATTCGCGGTCGAATGGATAAGTTTATTTAACTACCCTTTTCTAACATTAATCATCCAAACACTTTTTTCATAATTAATAAAACACTTTATTCGTTTCGGAAAACGAATAAAAGTATGGAACAGTTATTAAACGACTTGTTAATTAAATTGTTATTGATGAATAACGAAGAATTACACACTATTGTTAATGTAAGACGATTGTAATATTTGCCGTACGTTGCCCCTCGATGCACCCGATCTCGGCCGCGCGCAATTGTGACTGAGCTCGCGCTATACGGGCGCTCGCATTGGCCAGTGTTTTTCGTTAATAACTAAAAAACGAAGCTTCAAACAATATTTTGGTCAAGGAAAAAGTTGTTCAGAATCACCTCAGCTACCCCTTTTTTAAAAATACCGCGCGAGTTCCGGGCCACCCTGTATATAGGGTGAGTCTCCTAACGTGACGACCTCAAATAACTCGTAAGGTATTCGTTGTACGAAAAAATGTTTCAAACAAAAGTTGCATGGTGTCTAGGGGGACATAAAGTGCTCTAATCTATTTTTTATTACCTTACTTTTTTATTGAGATATTAAGGTCACCTTCAGTTTTTTAAATGGAATGTCTAATATTTTTTTTCGAATTTGGCTAAATCATCAAATTTTGCGTAAAAATGTATTACACAAAGTGGGACTTCAAATGAATAATTACTGAGATATTTTTGAAACAAATTTTATTTCAAGCGGTGTTCGAAGTGCGTCCATTACAGTCAATGCACTTATGGGCAATAGCTGCTAAGGTTGAAGTACGACATCCTTCGTTGTTTACAATTTTGTGATACCTTTTACGTTTCTGTACATTAAAATTGCCATGTTCTTTGAGGCTTCGACGAAGCCTTAAGAAGGTAGAATGCGATGGCTGATTTCGATCAGGATACTTAGCTTGGTACAAAATCTTTGCTCTTATAGCGTTTTCTTCACACGCACCATACACAATTATCATATCGTATTTTTCACTGTTACTGAACATCGTAATAAAAATGTAGCACCTTTCTCAATACGACTTTAGCGCTTAGTGAGATACTAAATAAGCGTTTCGTGTTGATGATGAATGATGATGAAACAAAGTCGTGTTAAGAATCACGTTGACTACGCGCATTTCCTAATAGAAGATTATTAATTTGAAGATATCTCACGAATTATTCATTTGAAGTCCCACTTTGTGTAATACTTTTTTACGCAAAATTGGATGATTTATCGGAATTCGAAAAAAAATATTAGACATTCCATTTAAAAAACTGAAGGTGACCCTAATATCTCAATAAAAAAGTAAGGTAATAAAAAACAGATTATAGCACTGTATGTCCCCCTAGATACCATGCAACTTTTGTTTGAAACATTTTTTCGTGCAACGAATACCTTACGAGTTATTTGAGGTCGTCACGTTAGGAGACTCACCCTGTATATTATAATAATTTTATTCCTCTTTATTATTGTTTCCGATAACAACCGGAATGTGTATACAGGGTCCGGCGGAGTATAAGTCCAGGCGTTGAATGGTGGGTTCCTGGGGTGATTCTGAACAATTTTTTCCTTTACCAAAATGTTGGTTAAAGCTTCGTTTTTGAGTTATTAACAAAAAACCCTGGCCAATCAGAGCGTCCATAGAGCGCGCCCCCCAGCACGTGACTCTCAATCGCACTCGGTTGCTGTGTTAATGCTTTGGTTACGACCACGACCGAGCGCGATTGAGAGTCACGTGCTGGGGCGCGCGCTCAATGGGCGCTCTGGTTGGCCAGGGTTTTTCGTTAATAACTCAAAAACGAAGCTTTAACCAACATTTTAGTAAAGGAAAAAGTTGTTCAGAATCACCCCAGTAACCCCCCATTCAACGCCTGGACTCCGCCGGACCCTGTATATACGGTGATACGTCGGTATACCGTCTCGTTACGAATGTTAATTATAACGAGTCACTATTGAGATAAGTGGAACCAAGACTCGGTTGGTTTTGACGGCTTATTGCTTCTTGGTTTAGGAAATAAAACGATTTCCTCAAAAACAGTTTTGGTACTTGCGCGTCATAAACGTGCTAGCCATTTGCACATTGACGGTCGTCTCTTGTACAGATTGCTGGCCGCCCTTTTATGCTTCGCCCTAAGGGAAAGCTATGCTAGACAATGACAGTGTGCATCGAGGAAATGCACATGGCCTGTCTCAGCCGTTCACGTACTTCAAATATTCTAACACTAGTCAGCCAGGGTGCCTTTTGGTAAGAGATAACCGAACCTTCTACCTTGCACGCCCGCAGAACACCTACCTGGAATGCCTCTGAGACCCCCAAGCCCGCGCACATCTGGCTAAAGTAACCATCCTAATCCTTCGTCCTTTTTTTTACAACATGAAACTTTCTTCAAAATCATACACGTTCTCAAGGACTCAACAACCATAAATTACATCCTTCCCTAAAAATCCTAACACTCCTTCCAGTACCACTTCCACCCTTATTAACTACCAATACAAAATCCTATTTCCACTCCCTCACCATACTAACGTCCAATAGTATTTTACCAATAGTTTACATTTTTCCTCACGCCACATCCTGAAGACAGAATTTATCTAACGTTCAAACTGTACGCATCTAAAGAGAAATAAAGGCGAATTGTACTTTACTTGTACAATTGTACTTGGAGTATTTTATTCAACGGCTTCACTTCATTATTAGTGATAGTGTAATTAGTGTTAGTGACATTGACTTTACTTAGTGCATAGTATACATAGTAATAAGGGACATTTGTAGACATTGATATTAATAAGTGTAATTAGTGGTTACAATGGCTTCTAGAAAGTCAAGTGTCGTTTTAACAATAGAACAGAGACAGACAATTATTGGTCAATTGGAAAGTGGTGTAGCTGTGTCTGCTATCGCAGCAATCTATAATGTGCACCCAATAACAATAAGAAGAATAAAGCAAGATGCGGCACGAATAAATCGATTAGTGGACAGCGGTGAAAAACATAAGAAGATTAAAAGACTTAAAAAACCAGTGTACGAAGATTTGGACAACGCATTGTATACGTGGTTTGTGGAGAGACGAGCTATGGGCGTTATAATAACAGATGCACTGCTACGAGAGAAAGCTGCAGAAGTTGCAAACAATCTTCAACTACCGACATTCAGAGCCAGCAGAGGATGGGCGACAAAATTTAAAAAACGGCACAATATTCGGCTGTTAAAGTTGCACGGCGAAAAGGAAAGCGCCGATGAAAATGCAGCCACCATATTTATAGACAGGTTTAAAACGTTAATGGAAGAAGAGGACATTGACATAGCAAATGTCTATAATATGGACGAAACGGGTCTTGTGTGGAAGGCACTGCCCAAAAAAACATTAGCGCAGGACAAGGAAAAGGGCGGGGGGTCTAAAATAAAAAAAGACAGGGTGACTGTCGGCTTATGTGCCAACGTATTGGGCACTCATAAGCTTATGCCCTTATTTATATATAAATATAAATCACCCCGCGCTTTAAAAAATACTAATCCACCGTTACGCGTTGTTTTTAAATCCCAGACGAATGCGTGGATTAATAAAAATATATTTGAAGAGTGGTTCGCAAAACATTTTAAGCCAAGTGTGAAAGCCTTTCAGTTAGAAAATAATTTATGTGGGAAAGTAATTTTATTAGTAGATAATTATGCAGGGCATCAATTGCAACAAAATGCATCAGAAGATGACCAGTTCAAAATTATGTTTCTCCCACCCAATACAACTTCCATTTTGCAACCGATGGACCAGGGAGTTATTGAAAAGCTGAAGAGAAGTTTCCGGCACAAAATGTTGCAACAGGTGTTGACTTTTGACGGGGGGGTGTCAGAATTCTATAAAAATTATAATATAACGCACTGCATTGAACATTTGTCTGAAGCATGGGAAAGTATTACCCCGGCAAACATTAGACACGCGTGGGATAATTTATTAGGCACCAATGAAGAAGCAGAACAAGAACGCGACCGTGCCGAACTCCGAGAATTGATAAGCATTGTAAGCGGGGGTTGCGTATCGGATGGAGAATATTTACGGGAATGTGAAGAAGAGGAAAGGAGAGTGGCAGATGACGAAGAAAGCGAGACTGACAGAATGGAAAACATAGATGACATCAATGATAGTGACGAAGAAATGAATATCATAAGCGATCAAGAGGAAGCAAGGCCGAGTGGGCAAACGCAGCAGGAGTTAGACGAAATAAAATATATGCATGAACGGATGAAGCACTTATGTGGCACACATCTACCCATTATTCAAGAACTGTACGGCCTTTTAAGACGATACCATTTTGGAGAATGCGGTATAATAATAAATCCATATTACCTATGTAGGAACTTTAGAAAAATGAAGGGGAGTCATCGGGAATCGAACCCGAGACTTTCTGGTGGTAGGCACTGATCAGTCCATCTACGCCACGGCCCCTTCTTAGGCAACGTGATTCTTCTGTTCCTCTTATGTTCATTGATGGAGGCGCCCGCGATCCCACACTCGGCCCCTTCTACAGGAAATTCGCCCTCGAATTTCTGCAGCTTCATCACTTCACTTTCGCTATTTTCGCTTATTTTCTCGCTATCTCTCGCTATCTCTCGCTATCTCTCGCTATCTCTCGCTATCTCTCGCTATCTCTCGCTATCTCTCGCTATCTCTCGCTATCTCTCGCTATCTCTCGCTATCTCTCGCTATCTCTCGCTATCTCTCGCTATCTCTCGCTATCTCTCGCTATCTCTCGCTATTTCGCATTTCGCTATTTCTCGCTATTTTTCGATATATTCGCTATATCTCGCTATTTTTTCGCATTGCCTCGTGTGGTCGGTGCTGCCCTTCATCCCGGACGAGCCCCCAAATGTAGGAACTTTAGAAAAATGAAGGGGAGTCATCGGGAATCGAACCCGAGACTTTCTGGTGGTAGGCACTGATGATTGATTGATTGAAGTGGTTTTTATTCAGAATTACAATGTTTATAGGAGTATGATTACATTGATAATTTATAGTGAATAATCTATTTAATTAATGGTCTAGATCAGTGGTGAGCAAGCTTTGGCTCGCAGTGGGCCAACAGTTGAAATCTACTACTTTACGCGGGCTGCAATATTAAATACTCAAATATAGTAATCGAATAATTTAATTTAAGACGCAAATTAGCCATTTTCTTATTTGATTTATAGCAAAATTTTCTTCTTTTTTTTTAACATATACACACTAATGTACAATACATCTTATAGTGTAAAAGGGTGTACGTTTACATATTTTTTTAATTAAATGAAGTTGACTAATTATTGAAATTTAATTAATGAAATAATATCCTTGATTTTGTTCGTGTTGTCAATATTAGGTTTTAACTTTTGGCCAAACGTTGTTCAAAAATCACGCGTGGCCCGCGATTCACATGTTTTCATGGGCCGCAGGTCTATGGCAGACGTGCCAATTGTGGCCCGCGGGCCGCAGTTTGCTCATCACTGGTCTAGATGTATGTAGCTGCATGGTCGAAGTGGGACGCCCGCAGCCTGTGGGGGGAGTTTTTGTGCGCGAACGTTAGAGGCTTTGTTCCCCTTATTTTATTTTATTCTTAGTTTAAGTTGTCTATTTATTGGATAGACTGTGTTTTTGGTAGTTGCATTTCGGGAAAAAGATAATGCTGGGTAGCACTAGAAAAACCGAGATGGTGGGTATCGCTCCTTCTTGTGATAAGAGGGGAAAAAGAGGGGGGGGAGGCTTAAGCTAAAGCATGCACTCTCTACACATACATACCGCGTGCATTCACTCGTGCGTTCCTGCCTGTTTGGCAGGCAATTAATACTAGGGAATTAGATATAGGTTATTTACATTATGTACAGAGGGGGAGTATATGTATCTACTTACATACAGGGTCTACCACGTATCTCGGAACCCATGCGCGCGCAAACTTGAGTAAATTGCAACGTCGCAATGAATCGATACAGGCGTCATCTATGAACTGCTGGTGAAGGTTAAAGTCTTGTAGGGGACGCAAGGTTTGGCAAGATTGGAGAGGGGATTGTAAGAATCAACTGGATTGTAAGAAGGGGTAAACAGGGGTAAACACAAATTCAGGCGCGATCGGCAGAGACCGCATTGAAGTCGGACAAAAAAGTTTCCAGCGGCTCAGCAGCTATGGCTATGTCCGGCAGGAATCGAAATCTCGGCTCGAGCATTTGGATTCGGGCTACAACATGAGCAAGCCGTCCGACTTCAATGCAGTCTCTACTGATCGCGCCTGAATTTGTGTTTACCCCTTCTTACAATCCAGTTGATTCTTACAATCCCCTCTCCAATCTTGCCAAACCTTGCGTCCCCTACAAGACTTTATACCTTCACCAGCAGTTCATAGATGACGCCTGTATCGATTCATTGCGACGTTGCAATTTACTCAAGTATATACAGGGTCTACCACGTATCTCGGAACCCATGCGCGCGCAAACTTGAGTAAATTGCAACGTCGCAATGAATCGATCCAGGCGTCATCTATGAACTGCTGGTGAAGGTTAAAGTCTTGTAGGGGACGCAAGGTTTGGCAAGATTGGAGAGGGGATTGTAAGAATCAACTGGATTGTAAGAAGGGGTAAACACAAATTCAGGCGCGATCGGCAGAGACCGCATTGAAGTCGGACAAAAAAGTTTCCAGCGGCTCAGCAGCTATGGCTATGTCCGGCAGGAATCGAAATCTCGGCTCGAGCATTTGGATTCGGGCTACAACATGAACAAGCCGTCCGACTTCAATGCGGTCTCTGCCGATCGCGCCTGAATTTGTGTTTACCCCTTCTTACAATCCAGTTGATTCTTACAATCCCCTCTCCAATCTTGCCAAACATTGCGTCCCCTACAAGACTTTATACCTTCACCAGCAGTTCATAGATGACGCCTGTATCGAATCATTGCGACGTTGCAATTTACTCAAGTTTGCGCGCGCATGGGTTCCGAGATACGTGGTAGACCCTGTACATATATATACATACATATGTCCATATATCTATTACAGAAAGTGCGGTTTGGCGACGGGATTTATTAATAAGGTTTGGATAACCACCAGTATTTGTCTGTGTTGTGGTGATATTTGTTTGTTGAGTCTAGTTTAGGTATGTCCGTGCTGTATGCTATTCGGTGGTTGGTGTTCTTGCTATTTATGTGGGGATCGCATAGTATCTTTTTGTTGTTGGCTGTGCGGTGTATGTGGTAAATTATTGGGATATTGTGTTGGTCCATGATTCTGCCTGTTTTGTCGAGTAGTAGGAAGGCTTCTGGAGGGATATTGCCGGTTGCTAGGGTTTTTTTATGGAATTCGTCGTGTGGGTATAGTGAGCTGTTTATAAGGTGGTTATGTTTTATTTTTGGAATGTTGGCGAAGTAGTCTCTGGTTAGTTTTATGATGAAGCTGTCTATTCTTGGGATGTTTGCGGTGTCGTATAATTTTTTGTTGTTTGTGTATCGTTTGTAGTTGTATTTTTCACTTCTGTTTAGACCCGTGCACGCCCTAAGACATTTTCTCTCGAAGATCCTGATCTTTTCCATAGTTGAGGGGCTTATGTTGAACCAAGTTGGGGAGCCGTATGATATTATTGGCCTTATGAGTACCATATAGCATATGACTTTTATTTTGCTGCTTAGATATTTTGAGTAAAATAGTTTGGCGTTATTGAGAAAGGTTTTTGTTGCTTTTTTTAGTTGAATGTCTACATGCTGGTTGAATAAGAGGAATTCGTCTAGGTTTATGCCCAGGTATTTGACTGTTTTTTTGTGTGGAATTGCTGTGGTTCTGTGTTATATTTTGAACGATTTGTATGCTTCTAGGAAACTTTTTGACTGGTTTTTAATTGGCCTTCGTAATAGGATGGTTTCTGATTTTCCTGGATTAATCTTGAGCTTCCATGTATGATAATAGTCGTCTATCTTGTCAAAGAGGTGTTGCATTTTCGCCTGTATTTTTGTTATATTTTTACCTTTAATGTAAACTATGAGGTCGTCTGCAAAGTGTAGTGTTTTTATATCTGGGGATTCTGGTATTTGGATTAATTTTGGTATGTCTGCGGTATAGAAGTTAAAGAGGTCTGGTGCGGTGACTGTCCCTTGTTGTAGTCCGTCTGTCAGATGCAGTGTTAACGTTGAGTTAGTTTTAGTGTTGGATGTGTAGAATCTTTTGTTTTGCGTCATGCTTGTAATTATTTTTGTTAAGTGTAGTGGACAGTCTTTTTTTGATAGTTTGTAGAGGAGCCCTTTTAACCAGACTGTGTCAAAGGCCTTCTCCAAGTCTATTAGGCAAGCAGCTACGCTTTCGTTGCTGCGTAATGCGTGTTGGATGTCGGATGTTAGTGTATGTATTGCGTGTATTGTGCTTAGGTGTGGACGGAATCCAAATTGAGTTTTAGGGATAATGTTATGTTGTGTGAAAAATCTTCCCAGGGCTTCTTTGATGAGTTTTTCAAAGATTTTTGAAATGTTTGGTAGTAGGCTAATTGGACGGTAACTAGATGGGTCGGATGGGTTTTTTCCTTTTTTTTGTATGGGTATTACTCGTGCCGTTTTCCAGGCATCGGGAAAGTAGTGGTTGTTCAGGCAATTGTTAAAGAGGATATTGTAGCTGGAGAGTAGGTTGGTAGGTAGGTTCTTTAATACTATGTTAGGGATATTGTCAGGACCTGTGGACTTTTTATTGTTCGTTTTTCTGAATAGTTGTGTTGTGTGTGTAGGCGTTGTGAAGTATTTATCGTCTATTTCGTATTTTGGGTTGGAGGCTGGATTTGTGGCTGAGAATTGTGTGAGGGTATTGACTATTACATTATTTGTGTTGCTGTCGTTGCTGTCGAAGGTATTGTGTTTTTCTACCAATTCAGATAGTCTTTGCTTTCCCAGTGCATTTTTTTGTGCATTTGTCTCGGCAAAGTGTGCTCCTAGTATGTTTACTTTGTCTTTGTCCTTTGTAATTGTAAATTTTCCGTGCTGGTCTCGGGTGAGGGTGTTGGGGTCTATTTTTGCTTTAGCTATTAGGTTGTTGTTGTTGTAGCCGATTTTTAGGTTAGGGATGGTTAGGCCTTCCTTTTTCCTAAAAAAAGGTGTTTATTTGCGGGAACATTTGGTGATAATTTATTGGGATGTTTTTGATTTTATTTTCCCAGTATGCATTTACGGATTTTTGGAATTCCTGCTTGATTTTAGTTTTGTATTGTTTAAGGAGGACCTTTGTTGATTCTATTATGGTTTGGGAGAGGCCGGATGGGTGTCTGTATTCATTATGCAGCGTTGTTAATAGTATGTTTTTTGTCTTCTGTAGTTTTCTGATGTTGTTGTTTACGTAAAGTTCTGTTGAATTGTAGTCAGGAAGTGTGGGTACTACTCTGTGTATTGTATTTAATATTACTTTGTTTATGTTGTCGAGGTGGCTGTCTATCTCCTCGTTTGAGAGGTTTCTGTTGGTGGGTATCTTTATTGTCCAGTTTTTGTTGATGTCCTTTTTCAGTTTCGACCAGTCAGTTTTCTTGTAGTTTAGCGGGCGGCTGGGGGTGGTGAAGGGAATTTGGTTGTCTCTTTCTGGGAGTGTGAAATGGATCTTTATTGCTCTGTGGTCACTGTCAAAGTTTAGAGTGGGGATAGTGTCGTCTGTGTTCCTGTTTAGTACATGTATTCTACTGTCTAGGATGCAGATGTCTATGAATGCGTTACTTCCTGGGAAAGTAGGAGTGTTAGTGCTTAATAAGGAGGTTCTATGGTCAATGTTGTATTTTGTTATCCATTTTGCCAGAGCAAGGCCTCTGCTGTTGTAGTATGTATTGTTCCAGTCTTGGTGCTTGGCGTTTAGGTCGCCAGCAAGTATGTAGTAATTGTTTGGGTTTCTGAGTGAGAGGGAGGTGAAGATATGAGTGAGTTCGTTTATGAAATCAGTTGACTGATTTCCCGCTGCGTATCCTGCTATGATGAAGAGGTTGTTATTGGACTGTAGTTTAACTTTTATGATGGTGTGTTCTAGGATTGTTGTGTCTGTGGTTAGGGGGATGAGTTCGTATGCTATGTGTCTTTTAATGAGTATTGCTACGCCTCCTCCGCTGTTCTTGTCTCGGTCTTTTCTAATGAGGTTGTACTTTTGGAATTTTGGGTTGTGCTGTTTTTTGAGTCTTGTTTCATTCAGGAGTGCGAAGTTTGGATTTTCTATTTTTAGGAGTTGAGATAGGTTGTATCTCCTTTCGTTGGAGGCGATGGAGTTGACGTTTACTGAAATTAGTTTGAGATTTGTAGTGGGTGGGTTATGCATTACAGTTGGTAATTGTATCCATGTCTATATTGCTGTGTTCTGTGGGGATGCCAAAGTAGAGGTCGTGTAGCTTGTCTATTCTGGTGGAGTTGTTTCCTATTATATTTTCTAGTCTGTTTATCTGGGGTAGTATGAAATTTTTCAAGTCTTCAAACAGTTTGTCGTACGGGATTTATGTGCGGTTTTGGATGGGATGGTTTGGGGGAATGGTTCGGTCGCTTCCTTGCGGTTGCGTTGGGGGGTGGATGGGATGGGGTGGTGGTGGGCGATGCTTGGGTGTGTGCTGTGTTGCTTCTGTGTAAGTGCCATTGCGTAGGAGATGTTGGGGTTTGTCTTACTGTTCTCAAGTATGTTTTTGGCTTTATTTAGGTTTTCTATCCTCCTGTATGATTTTGCAGTTGCTGCATTTCTGAGTCTGGCTTTCAGTTCTTTGTAGTTTGGGCATCCTTTATACGACGCTGGGTGCCCGAAGTCCCTGCATCTAACGCAGTAAATTTGGGCTGCGGGGAGCTTCGAATCCTTGGGGATTTTGCACTGGCCCGGCTCGTGGGTGTCTGCGCATTTCACGCATCTAAATTCTAGATTACAATTTCTAGCAGTGTGTCCTGCCCTTTGGCAACGGGCGCACATTGTAGGGCCTTTCTTTTGGAGCTTGTCCCAGGAGATTACTTGGTGGAGCAGTCTATTCGCCTTAGTTAGTTCGTTTGTGTCGCTGTCTGGGGAGATTTGTACTAGGAAGAATGGTAGTTTTCTATTGTCTTTGGATGCACCGTTCGTTGTAAAGTTTGCAACTTTGATGAAATTTACCTTATTCAGGCGCAGGTTTATTAATTCGGTTCGGATTTCTTCCGGGTCGAAGTTGGCGTCTAGTCCTTTGATGAGGAACGTTTGCGGTTTGATGGCTTTTGGGGTGTACGTGAAGAATTTGACTTGTCGGTTTGATAGTGCGCTGATCGTGTTGTTATAGTCTATTAGGTTGTCTAGTTGGACGTAATGTTTGGTGGAATTAATATGTTTAATTTTAAAGTTATTTATACCTAGTGTCTGCTTAATTATTCTGTAGGTCGCGTGTTGCGTGCTGCCGATTACATTGATTACACTGTTCGACAAATTTCAACTTTTTTTTGATTTTGTAACCTTCAATATGCGTTTCTTATAGACTTTAATGTGCTGAATACGAATCTGCAATCCGTTTTTCTCCAGAACGTACCATTTTTGAAAAAATCAATTTTGAAAAAACTCGAGAATTTTCAACTTTGGAATTGTTTTGTGCCTTTGCGGTAATAGTTATTCAGTTGCGCTTGGTGCCAAATGATTCTTTGAAATTTCACGAATAAAGTGGTATATGTTGTTATTAGACTATAAACATTTAAATGTGTTTAAATAATGATCAAAGTGAAAGGGACACCGAAAATACACCTATTTTGGCTGATATCTTTCAGTATATTTCAAAAACTAAGGGTCCAGGAGAAAATCTAACTATGCCACGCGATAGAGCAGACTTTTCTGCAAAGGAAAGCATCAACGAAAGATACAAAATCATTTTCGTTTTCAATATCAAAGCGAAAAAGTTTGGCAAAACACGTGGCGGCGACAGTGGTGCTCTATGACGGCGGTTCATCCCTCAACGTAGCGGAATCACTAAACACGCAGTACTTCTGCTGACAAGTGTCACTGTTGCCGGCGCGTGTTTTATCAAACTATTTCGCTTGTATATTGAATACAAAAATGATTTCGTAACTTCCGTTGATGCTTTCCTTTGCAGGATGGCCTGCTCTATCGCGTGGCATAGTTGGATTTTCCCCTGGACCCTTAGTTTTTGAAATATACTGAAAGGTATCAGCCAAAATAGGTGTATTTTCGGTGTCCCTTTCACTTTGATCATTGTTTAAACACATTGAAATGTTTATAGTCTAATAACAACATATACCATTTTATTCGTGAAACTTCAAAGAATCATTTGGCACCAAGCGCAACTGAATAACTATTACCGCAAAAGTACAAAACATTTCCAAAGTTGAAAATTCTCGATTTTTTTCAAAATTGATTTTTTCAAGAATGGTACGTTCTGGAGAAAAACGGATTGCAGATCCGTATTCAGGACATTAAAGTCTATAAGAAACGCATATTGAAGGTTACAAAATCAGACCCGTGTTGAACAGTGTTATTGGCGGCTTGATGTGGTTTTCGGTTCCCGGCATGATGGCGGGTTTGCTGGCCCCGCGATTTCCCTGCACGTGAGCAACGGTGGTTGCCTGCTTTCTTGGGGCGGTGTCATCTGTGGTGGGGGGAGGGCTAGGCGTTGAGTTTTGCCGTTGCTTTTTGGCGGGGGCAATGGCCCAGCCCGTGGACTGTCCGTCGTTTTTGGTACTGCATGTAGGTGGGGGTGAGCTAGTACCGGCTTCCGTCGTGGGTACTTCGCTCGGCCTGCTTGCGGGTAGTTCTGGTGCGGTGGTGGTAGGTTCCTGCATGGCCTTGGCTGCTTTTTTACCTGCCTGGGGCGCGGGCGGTTGATCCGTAGGTTCGGCCTGTTCGCCTGTGGCCTTGCGCTTGGCGGTGAGTTGCTGGGTTTTTCCCGGAGGGGTGGTATTCCTCGTTCTTTCTTCTTCTAGTTGCTTCGACAAGTTTTCTATTGTCTTGTTTAAATTTTCGATTATTAACAGCAGGTGGTCGAACTGTTCTGTGCTTTTTGAATTTTGCGGTTTCAGGATGCTGTTGGTGCTGCTTTTTTTTGCCGAGGGTTGTGCCTTTGGCTTCATCTCGCCTTGTTTGGGGGGATCTTTTCCTGGCGTAAATGAATTTCTTCGCACCAGGTTTGGCTTCGGCGCGGTTTTCCTTTCCTTTAGCGCCTTGGAGAGCTGGGCTTGCAGCGTCGATTTGTTTTTCTGGATTGTCCGCTTTCTTTTATTAGATTGGCCAGTTTCTGGAAGCTGCTTTGGCTGACCCTGCCCGGAAGCTCACATGATGTTGCGAGCTTGCTCGTTTTAACTGGGGGGAGGCTCCCCTCTGGGGAGTTCCGGCTTCCGGCAATTCTTGTTCACTTGTCAGCGCGTATACAATCAGGATCGAGAGAAGAGAAATAAGAAGACCGTGATTTGATTAGTCACTAATTATTCTTCGCGTGGGTCCGGAATGTATGCACTGGCACTTTATAATTTGCGGTAAAAAGAACTGTGTGTAGAGTCACTGTTTCGCTGTGGCTCTGCATGGGTACGTCCGCTCCCTTCGGCGGTCACTACCTAACTCGGGTAGGCACTGATCAGTCCATCTACGCCACGGCCCCTTCTTAGGCAACGTGGTTCTTCTGTTCCTCTTATGTTCATTGATGGAGGCGCCCGCGATCCCACACCTACATTAAATTGCTATATTTAGTTAATGGCAAAATATTGTTGTTTCTACTGTTACGAGCCGAGGGCTAAGGGGCACGGCTGCGGAGCCGAGGATCGGTTGTAGTATGGTTTTTGTTAGTTGTTAAACGGGCCGGTGCTTATTTCATCACCGGGTTCGTTTAAGAAAGGAAAATGCGTGGACGAACCAGAGCGTATTTCAGAACTGGGAGCCACTAGGAAGGTAACGGTTTTTCGTGGACGAACCAGAGCGTATTTCAGAACTGGGAGCCACTAGGATGGGTTAGAGTTCGTGGACGAACCAGAGCGTATTTCAGAACTGGGAGCCACTAGGAAGGTTGTCGTGGACGAACCAGAGCGTATTTCAGAACTGGGAGCCACTAGGAAGGTTGTCGTGGACGAACCAGAGCGTATTTCAGAACTGGGAGCCACTAGGATATGTTAGTAATTATTGCCTCGTAACTATCGATACACCTCGAGCGGTTGAGATATATCTATTCGGTGGATTCTATATACTACTTATGATTGGTATAGGAAACAGAAAGAAATGAATATATCTATAGTCAAATAATAAAATGTCTATATTCTATATCTTGAATGGAATACAATTTATTATAATCGTGGAGTCAAAAACCCACGTTTACAGTCTTTAACGTTTTATAAATATAGATGATCGAAAGGGAATTTAACCCGATCTCACTAACTTTCGACAAATGCGAACTTTAATAAATATCGTATGATGATCAAAAGGGAATTTAACCCGATCTCACTGAGCTAGAGTATTCAAACAGCCTAAGTCGCAACGTATCACGAAGCCAGTTAATTGGATACTGAGCCCTTAATAAATAAAATGTTGATCGAAAGGGAATTGAACCCGATCTCACTGGCATCAGTATGGCTATCTGGTACCGACATGGTACACAGCTAGTAAGGTCCATACTGAGCCACGAGAGTAGATTTCATGCCCTTTTTATATCCGAAAAGCGGACCAAAAATATGGTGGGGGTACAGAATCTTCCAAGGGAGTCCAAAAGATCGCCCTGAAGCGTTGCGTCATCGTGCCATCGCGGAAGGGGCAAACTCGACTGCGTGCACTCTCGATTACCAAATAAGGGCATAATAGACAAAACGAAGGAAAAGATACTTCCTACGTAACATCTCCCCCCTCAGATTAAACATCATTTATTATGATGCTTTTTATTATGATGCCCCTTGGAAATCGGGGGTGCAGATAATAAATGCAGTCAACCACTTACGCGACGGTCACAATTGCACCAGGTCCTCTTGCGGGATGTCTATAGATGCTGAAGTGTTGTGCGGCCAAAGTATATAGTGGTTGTTGTCTTCTTGGAAAAAGGGGTTCCTCAAGAGTAACCTCTTTAGGTAGTGTCTTCTAGCTGCTTGGTTTCGGAGTTCTGCTATCTGTCCGATAAGGTCAGTGAAGTAGGTTGCATATGTTCCAGATCTTTTCCAGACGGAAAGGCACTTAGTATTCCCGTTCGTTTACTGAAGATTAGCTCTTGGGGTGTGAAAATTGGTGACTTCATGAACGGAGGTATCACACGAAAGCATAGCAAATGAAATAAACAAATCCCATTCCTCGTGTGACTCCATGTAACATCATAAATATTACGTGAGAACGGCGTAACTTCTCTCCAATAAGCCGTTCGTTTAAGGTCTGTATCCTGATGTGGTTACTCGGTCGATTTTGAGAATTTCGGCGAGGTGTTTTATTACCTTTCCGATGAAGCTGGTTCCTCTCTTTGACAATATTGTACGTAGTGTTCCATAAATTGCTATGAATTTTCAAGCAAAGGCGTCTGCTGTAGCTGTAGCTCGTATGCTTTGATATGGCAACTGCAATACAATGTTCAGTAAAATTAACTTGCATAGTTAAAATGTATGTACTTCCACTAGGCGTCGTTCCTAGTTTCGTCAAGTGGTGTGAGAATGTTTCCAGTCGACTGTATTTGTAGCATGACTGTAATGTCATCTGATGATTCGTCGTAATTGCGGACCGCAGCTTCGTCGACGTAAATATTTTTCGGCTTTTAAAAGATGGTGTAAATAAATTTCTTGATATTTCGGTTGGCTATCTCTAACGTAAACTGACGCGTCGTCCTACCCGGAATCCTAGACTCCGTTATCTGCTTGGGGAAGGCTAGCACGCTCCTCCACTTGAGGAAAATTCGTGAAACGAATCGGCCTAATGAGCTGACGTCACAAGTGTCCCTTGGTGGTACGAGATCTATTGATTCCGGAACATTGACTATGGTACGTGATGTTGATGATTTCTTGACGATTCTTCGCTCTTCTCGTCGCGGAACGAATATTTCTTCTTTTGACAATTTCATTTTAGGAAACGCTTAACAAATCGCCTGCGCGGTAAGAGTTTAGACGCTTGGGAGAACAAATCCCTAGAAGATTTTGCTCTTCGTCGAAAATTCGGGTTATTGAAGTGTAAACTTTTTAGAATATTGTCCTTTACAATCTTTAAAATCGTAGATTGATCAAAATTACCAATTCAACGATGAATTGAAACGGAAAAATGGAACTAGCTAATGCGCGCAGGAGAGAACACCGTAAAAAAAAACGGTAAGAACCTCAACAGTACGATTTACTCTCGCAGAATAATAAAAAACAAAGTAAGGAACAAATTGAACAAAATAAATGAGAAAGTCAGAGAGATTTAACAAGAAAGCGCTCTAGACAATATCGTGATAAGAAGCGGCTCTGTGCTATGAAAACTTTAAACATACGTTTCACGATTCACATATTATCAATCGACCTACAGTTCTTATAAAAACACAGCAGTGCCCATACAGAACTTCACAAAGAATTTACGCAGAATAGATTTTAGACATGCTTACCAAATAGTGGCTGCTCTATCCTATCAGAACTTGCATCAATTACCCATGATCCTGAGTGGAGATTTCAATGTTAAATTCTCAAATAAGGAATCAAAGCCTTTAATTTAATTTTCCTTTAAAACAAAATTGGATATAGATATGTCGAATGACCCAAATGAGAGTACAACAAAATATGGAACTACAATTGACGAAGTTATTTTTAGATATTTAGATTTTTCAAGCAAAACTATTTATATCGTATTTCAAGTTATCAGAAACCCTCTGTTTCTTTCTTAGATTATAGTAATATTGAAGATTATATATAATATTGATTTACAAAAATCAACAGCAAAATCAAATAGATAATGGATACATAGTTATAACTGCACATATTGCAGATCTAATAATAAAAACAAATAAAAGTAAATGATCTTATATAATTTTAATTTTATGACTTATTACTGATTCGTTCAAGCAATAAGCTCCAGAATAATATTCCTATACTATATGTTACTTAGAATAGATTACAAGCACCACCGAAGTTTACACTTCGATCGTGCGGTCTCAAACACACAAAAATTTTCTAACGTTGCTATTTCCAACGTAAACGATCTAATAATTCCTCGAGGAATTTTCTAACACGTCCTACTCTATTTCCCGAACGATTTGCGCGACGTGAGCATCGTATCGGTCGTGAATTACCGTCCGTGTACAGTGGATTGAATGACTGACCCGATCGATGTAATTTTAACGTCTTATCATTACGGTTACGAAGCCGCGATATTTCCTCTTGGAAGCACGCTAGGTTGCATCCTGAAGCGTACCTTTCGTACAACAACAACAAAAATTCACTTAAGGCCTGTTACACTTGTGAACGATTCAAGTTTTTGAATACCCGTTCTCGCAGAGCCCGTGAATTTATTTTAAAACGATCGCTAACCATTCCTGCTCTGAGTTTTTCGGGGTTAAAGCTAGCCTAATTTCTACACTTTGCGCAAGACCTGACAAAGGTGGACTTCTCCGTCGAAAAATAGGTATAACTACGCCGCACTAACACAGTCACAGAATCAGCGATAAAAACAGTTGAATTTACTAATTCTTCAGGCAAAACTGAAGCCATAACTTGAAAATTACTTAGCGATCAACTAAATTAATAAATAGATTTCTTCCTTAGAATACTATAGAAATTCTAATTATTAATTTGTTGAGAGCTTTCTTCTTTAGAATACTTTGGATTCTAATTGTTAAAATAAATAAAAGTTTCTACCTTAGAACCTTAGGTTCTAATTGTTATCTAACGGTGAAATTACCGCGCACTGTGTGCAGACCTTGGTACCGTTCCCTAAGGTGGTTGTCCAAGCCCTACAGCACAGATTTAATAAATAAGCCGGATCCCCATGACAATTGGGGCTTTTCACCGGTACGGAACTCCCGTTTTATTATTGAAATACATTTAAATCTTTCGATTTTCTATCCAATCAAATAATATGCAGTATCCCACCGCTGTCACCAATTTGTTACGAGCCGAGGGCTAAGGGGCACGGCTGCGGAGCCGAGGATCGGTTGTAGTATGGTTTTT